>CAVLGL010000087.1:1676250-2367500 GCA_963668995.1 Parnassius mnemosyne
AAATGGGGGAAAATGAATGGGGGGCATTGTGCCGAAAAGTGATCAAGATAGAGGAAGAGTACAAAAAAAGTGACGTTGTCGTTGATAGAGTGACGGACGAATTTATAATCCATGTCAGCGACGATGAATCAGATACCGAGTCTGAGGAGGAATCAGATTCCAGCGAAGACGAAGGAAGTGATGTTTCCATGGAAGCTCCTTCCACAAGCAAAGACGTTTTTATGGAAGGGATACAGGATGTTTGTAGGACCTGGGGGTTTTGTTTTATTATTTTTAGGTACTGTAGTAAAATCACTCGTTCTTGGGATAAATTTTTTCAATAAATTGAAAAGAAAACAAAAGGATGCCCTTTTTAGTTATTATTAAATAAAATAAAATACAACTTAAACTTTTCTAATTGTTTAATTATTTTCGGCAATTATTAATAAAATGTCATCTAGACAGGCAGCCGGAGGCTGTTCATTGTCTGTTTTATTCCTCTCAAAACCCAAGTAACACATTATTGTCATTATGTGGGCGCAATAACCTACTGTCCTGTAAATCGAGAGAAAACCCAGGGGTTAAGTTAATTTTTCGGATTAATCCCAGCCGCCAAATTTCACGAACGCACATCGCGGCAGAACTCCCGATACCATCCACACCATCTGGATGATTGGCGGTCCACCACTGTGCGATTTAGAAGATGTTTTCTTCCTCGCACAACTTCCTTGTGGAATAGTTTACCACCAGCGATTTTTCCGGACCGATACGACTTAGGGACCTTCAAGAAAAGAGCCTACTCCTTTTTAAAAGGCCGGCAACGCATCTGCAATTCCCCTTGTGTTGCGGTTGTTCATGGGCGGCGGTAGTCACTTACCATCAGGTGAGCCGCATGCTCGTTTGCCCCCTCTCCTATAAAAAAAAAAAATTTATTCACGAAAATGAAAACACGAAATATATCCACAAACACAACCACAATGCCAAATGCGCATCACAAGTTTAAATTCGAAGTTACCAAGTTAAGTTTCCTTCAAAACAGGCAATGATCAACGACCATACAGCCTACTCAATCGTATCCGATATTATTCAAATATTTTGTTTAGTTTAATAACGTAGCCTATTTAATCGATTTTCTAAATAGGTTTCTTTTATTCAATATTAATCTCTACAGATTCTCCTCAAAGTTTCAATACTATGAGTTTTTTTGCTATTGAAGGCTATTTACTACAAAAAATAGCCTTCATTATCTAATGCCAAAGACAAAATACATAAAAATATTTAAAATCGTTTTGTTTTTGCTATGGTAAAAGCATTAGCTTTCGTTTTTCAGTTTTAAAAAATGTTTTTATGATTGTCCCATACACTACAGAAATAAAAATCATTTAATTTTGCTTATTATTTATCGTTATATTACCTATATATTTTTGTATAACTGTTACGAACGATGTCAACAACCCAATTCCATACATCTCCTTTAAAACATTTTGCTACGTACGCTAGTAATCCTTTTGCAGAAATTCAGACTTTGTAGGAAAACAAATCATATTGCACATTGTCAGGTAAAGTATTGGTAAGGAAAATAATGCTGACAGTCCATTGTGGCAACCTTTCCTGACCAAGTTTGTTCAGAAACCTGCGCACAGCCATTATCTCATATTTTGAGGAGTTCAGAACACAATTCTATATTTGAGATATTGGTTGGCATAAATCGAATGATTCCCGTTTTCTCAATTTCTGTCGCTGGGATACGGCATACAAATAATCAAATTAAATAATATTTGTAATGATTTCTTATGTAATGATGATATTTACGCGAACACTACACACTGAACAAAACTACTTTTACGGATTTTATCGCGTTTAATTTACTTATTTTTATTAATTCCCGACGTTTCGGGGTCACGGGGGACTGAGGTGATTGACGTCCCAATGTCAGAGTTAACCCGGAGTACCTTCAGCTTTTTTAATTATTAATTTTGGTCCGATCTACGCAGAATAAACTTACTGTGTCTTGAAGTCTTGCAGGTGGTATGCTTGGGTTTAGTTTTAATTTTATTAATTACAGGATCCCAAGCAGGTGGAAGTACCCAGCCTCCCTCTTTATTGAAATTAGGATGTTTTTTAATTTCAATAGCCTCACGCATCATCCTTGGCAGGAATCGATGTTCTTTCGCGAGAATTTGTGGTTTATTTCAGTAGTTTCAGTAGTATAGTTAAATCTAATGGCATGGCGGGGGCCGTCTAGGATATGATCACAAACTGCAGACTTCCCGGAACGTTGATGCTTCACGTCAGGTATGTGTTCTTTTACGCGGGTTTTTATTGATCGTTTTGTTTGCCCTATATATGAGAGACCACATTCACAATCAAGTTTGTACACTCCTGCCTCTTGTAGAGGAATATTGCACTTGACGGATGGTAAGAACTGACTAATCTTCTTCGGCGGCTTGAAGAATGTTCTAATAAGCCCCTTCAAGATGTCGCCTTTCTTGTCTGTGACACCTCTGACTATGGTAGTACAGCAGGCACACGCTCGGCTGTGGCCGGCTTCACTCGGTCACGGTGACGTAGGCGCGGAATCCGAAGCTTGTTGCCGTGCAGAACCTGCTTGACGTGCTGAAGCTCGGCGGCCAGGTGTTTGCTGTCACAGATCCTCGAGCTCTATGTAACAAAGATTTGCCATTTGTAAATTGTATGTGCATCGATTACCTCTGCATGGAATGATAACGCGCCAAAGCGAAACAGCAAGCCGCGTCTTACCTATACTAACTGCGTCAAGGTCGGGAACTCGTCACATCACTTTAGTAATCGATAATCACAACTTTTTAAATTTTACTTTGACTGATTGTTATAATTATGCACAAAGCCTGATTCATCACTACATATAATATTTACTTGACGACCACCTTTTATTTCTGTGCACTTGTGACACAGGTTTAAATTAATATTATAATGTCTGAACACACGCGTTGCAGAACAAATATTTCAGACTTTATTTTTGCAAAGGCTCAGACTATTCGCATACCTATTTCCGCCCCGGTATCGAATGTTTTTTGAAATACGAGTATTAACAGTGGTAGAGCCACGCGGCAGCTTTTGCTGTCGCACGGATGGGCCGGCTCGAACCGGGGTGGTACCACGACCTCACAGAAAACCAGCGTGAAGTAGAGGTTTACCTCTGCGTTTCGCTTGGTGAGTGCAGGTGGCCGGGGGCCCTTTTTACTGGAAATGAGGCATTCCATCTTAGTCCTCACGGGTGCTTTAATCGTACCACGGAGATAAAAATCCAAAGGTGTGAGATCAGGTGATCGCGGTGATTCCAAGACGTATCAATATATTAAAATATTTCTCGTTTAAGCAATTATTTATTCTGTGGTTTGAGTAAGACATCGGATACAAATCAGTCACGCCTGTTACTTAGTTTCACAATGTAAAAAATAGATCCGTCCGGAATTAATTTCATTGGAGACAAAACATTTAACAGCTATCACCGCTCGCGCCCTACTGGTTGGTGGTTGATGCTTCAGTATATTCGACTTCCTAGCTATATTGTTATGTACAGTCGCTTTGCCATCGTCACGCCAATGGCAAAGTGACTATAATAAGATGTTTTTAGAAAATTTCTTTCAGATTTTCATGATGAACAAGTAAAGTTAAATGATGAAAATATCAGTGAAATGACTAAACTTCTTGCGGAAAATGTATGATGTACTTAATCTTTTTGTATAAATTGAGTAATATCTTTCACTTTGTAGAACGGTTCTCGGACAACATTCACCATTATACCGCATGTATTCATCCAGGCAAGATGTTGTGCAAGCTGTGTCTTATACAGGGTTATTTTTCAAAGAGTAGCCAAATTATAATATATATGGTTTTTGCTGTAACGGTTGCTTTAAAACAAGCCTACATGAATGATTGATATAGAAACAAAAGTAACAGAGTTTTTGATGTCATGCTCATATGCTCTCGTTTTTAGTTATATGGCATTATTCATTAAACTTTATTCCAGCTCCACATAGGAATAGGAAAGCAATGAAAATACTTTAAAAGAATTAAAAATTTTTTAGATGTACAGTTATTTATCCTTCACCGACGAGCACTTGATAGATCAGCACTTAAAATTGCAATTAACAATTTCATTGGTTGGTGCCGGCGAGCGCTAGCTTAACTATCATACCTTTATCTATGATATATTCGTTTTTAAATAAGATTAAAACGGGGGTGAACGGAACGAGAACCCCACCCCCCACTAGCACGTTAGCTTGGAGTCACTCAAATTGCGTATGCATTATTATTGCATACTGGTGGAGGGTCATTGACGCTACTTCGGGGAGTGACTACGAGAATTCGACCGACGTCATTATATACTTGCTGAGTGGGTGGAAGGATACATACATATCCCTATTAATGTACAATTTTACTCACTGCGCACGTAACACTACTGACCTGTTGCGACTTCGTCGACTCCTTTCTCGCGCGTTTCGGCCACGGCTTCTTTAAATGAACGTATGTGAAGTGGAGCCGCTTCTCATGAAGATCCTTAACTAATTTCTCGCACACCTCACACTTGAATGGTTTCAAGCCGGTGTGGATCTGAGATATTCGTTGAATTTTTAAATAGAATAAGGGGGACATACGAGCACACAGTCCACATGATGGTGGACTGTGTGCTCGTATGCTGTGGCCCATTGACAAATATTAAGATTCCTTATCCTCAATTGAGAAGTAAAATGCAGATGCGTTGTCACCATGAGGACTGAGATGGAATGCCTTGTTACTAGTGAAAGCGGTCGCCGGTTCTCTACACTCACCATACGAAACATAATTTTCTCACGAAAGCTGCTCCCACCCACCGATCCATTCGTGCTACAACCACAATATAGCTGCAGCGTGGCTCTACCACGTACAGACAGACACCACCACACAACATCATAATGTGATATAGTGTAAGACAATCCACTACCCCATATCGTGCCGTGGGTGTCGTAAGAGGCGACAGAGGGAAACAAACTACAAGATGGGCAGCCGCGTCTCCCTGATTACAAGTGAAAATAATAAAAAACCGCGGTTGCCAACCCACCTGCATGGCAACTAAGGCAAATATGACGCAATCTACGGGGGAAGCCTATGTTCAACAGAGTAGTTTTAAAGGCTGTAACGGTAACGATAAACGTCGAAGTGAAAAAAAGAAAAACGTAAACTATCATTTAAATTAAAAAAAAAAAATGAAGGTCTAGTCTGTTTCCACTAACCTCCATTCACACATACGGTATTTAAGGTTCCATTTTTTTGCTTTCTACCGATTTCAAAAAGGAGAAGGTACTCAATTCGACTGTATGTTCTTTTATATGTTTATTACGTCTTAACTTTTTCTGCATGAACCGATTTCGATAACTCTTTTTTTATTTGAAAGCTGGTGCTTCACATGTGATCCCATATAAATTTGATCAAGGTCTGACCAATAGTTTTTGAATTATTCTTAATAATTTATATTGAATTCGATTGTACAAAATTCTAAATTACGAGGTATTGAATTAACTTCTTCAGAATAAATGTAGTTTCAATTTGCACATAAGGCGCGGAAAGGTTTTTCTATTCGTTTTACCGGGTGTCCAGTAAGGGTACCGGGTATTTGACAGTTAAATAAAATGAGAAATATAATTAATTAAATATATCCTTTATTTTTAATTCAAAAACAGTTTCTTGGAAATTTATTTGGCGAATATAACATTATCTAAATGTGTACCCCCACGCTGCTGGCACTCCTCTAACCTTGAACGCAGATTGGCGACGACGCGTTGACAAAGCGAAGTTGGGATTGCCCTCATCTCTGACGTGATGTTCTCCTTCAATTGACTCAGATTCGTTGGGTGGTCATCGTATACCTTACCCTTAAGGTATCCCCATAAAAAATAGTCGAGAGGACTAATAGAGATCTGGACTTCTAGGGGGCCAGTTAATGGTACTCCTACGCGAGATAACTTTGTTTGGGAACAATTCCTTTATAGCTTCTATTGACGCCCCTGCGGTGTGGCATGTGGCTCCATCTTGCTGAAACCATGTTCTTGAATTAAAACCTGGGAAATCTTGTAATGCGGGCGCCAAAAACGTCCTTAACATGTCACAATAACGGTCTGTATTCACCGTAACTGCTCGCCCACATCTGTCTTCGTGGAAAAAGGGGCCGATTATGCCTCTACCAGAAAAGGCGGCCCAAACGATGACCTTTGGACTATGAAGTGGCCGTTGATGTTTTGTTTTAGGATTTTGCTTGGACCAGTAGCGACAATTCTGTTTATTAACGTGACCGTTAAGGTGGAAATTGGCCTCGTCGCTAAACAGAATATTGTCAAAGCTGTTGAATCGCTCTAGCATTTCAGTAGCAAAATTTAACCGACTTTCATAATCGGAATCCTTCAGTTCTTGGACTAACTGGATTTTGTAGGCTGTGAGATGCAAATCTTTCTTCAAAACTACCTGCAGTGAAGATTTTTTGATGTTTAGTTCTTGTCCTCGTTTGCGAATTGATACCGACGGATTTTCACGTACTGAAACTCACTTCTTCGACTGTTTCTGCATCTCAAACGCTTCGCGGGCGACCTGTATTTTGAATTTTAACAGTCGACCCGGTATTCTCGAACATTTTAATCCACTTTCGTATGACATCGTCGCTTGGCGCTGTACGTGTGCGATATTCTCTGCGATATAAACGCTGAGCAGTAACAATGGAATCGTTATTGCGATAATACGCAAAAAGCGCGATGCGTTCCGGGATACGGCTCCATGCCAACTAGGCGTGTGTATCTCTTTACGGAAACGACTCACTGATACGAATCACTGAAGTAACACAAAAGATTGGTTCAGTAACAACGTTTCAAATGTATCATTTGGATCTGGAACAGTGAAACATTACTTTGCTCTTTGCTCATTTCGCGCGACGCGTCGCTTGCGAGGCGACTGAGCCACGAACGAGAGAGACAGACTGAGACAGTAATTAACTTAACTATTGACTCGCGAGTGGCGAGTGAGCGGGCGAAATAATTATAATCCACACAAGTCAGATAGAGATAACAAATAAGAAGTGTATCACTCAACTCGTACGGATTTTCGCTGACGTTATTCATGCACGTAAAAATTACCACTAAGGCGCTTATGTGTCAAATACTATACGGTCGTTTTTTGTATGTAATGTTTGCATTAACAAGTTGTCATTTTACGTTGATGCGTCACTTGTCAAATTGTTTATATTCATTAGCGCCTGTTTACGAAAACATACTGAGTTATGTTTAGGATTTCTTTGCGTAGTGATTATTGTGACTTTACTTTCTTCCTTTTCATCATAAAGTTTAGAGTTATGATACTTTACGAGTAAATTCTGTGTACATAGACATTGCTGTTTTGTGTAAATGGACATTTTTGTAAATAATGAATTGACATAGTGACATTTTTGTAAAGTATGAAGGAGGATCGATTTTATATACAATCTTATTACGGTACACAATAAATAATCTAAGCGCTTATATTATTCAGCATTGTTGCCACATAACATTTCACGGATCAGTCAGTAATAAACGCCCGCGACGCAACTTAATGTATTCGGAACATTCTTTCTTTTATATCTTTTGAGTCCATGATCCAAATGAAACATATCAGTGTTTCGGAACATTTCAGTGATCAAGATGCAAATGTTCCAATCGCAAAAATGATACACTTTGCCCACCTCCAATGCCAGCTAAAGTTCCACGAACCGACGCGCAACGTTGCCCTCCCCGCGCCCCTGCTACTTCACTTGACGCCGTGAATCAATAAACAAACTCCCGCTACTCTTACTGGACAACCTGTATAATTACATCACAAATTCACAAAACATAGATTTTTATTTGGTACACGCATATTTATATAAAAAACGTTTACACAATATTGTACATATTTTACCAGATAGCTCACGAAAAAGGTTTTGCTCCAGAGTGTATTTTTAAATGTCTTTGCAAACTATATTTTTCGATAAAACTATATTTACAGATATTACACGAAAAAGGTTTTTCACCGGTGTGTATTTTCACATGTGTTTGCAAATGACTTTTTCTAATACATCTATATTCACAGATATTACACGAAAAAGGTTTTTCACCGGTGTGTATTTTCACATGTCTTTGCAAACGACACTTTGTAATAAATCTATATTCACAGATATTACACGAAAAAGGTTTTTCACCGGTGTGTATTTTCACATGTCTTTGCAAACGATTCTTTGTAATACATCTATATTCACAGACATTACACGAAAAAGGTTTTTCACCGGTATGTATTTTCATATGTGTTTGCAAACGACTCTTTGTAATATATCTATGTTCACAGATATTACACGAAAAAGGTTTTTCACCGGTGTGTATTTTCATATGTATTTGCAAATTATCTTTTCTACTACATCTATATTCACAGATATTACAACAGTACATTCGTTTAGCGACGTGCGCTTTAAGATGTACCAAAATGGAACGTTTTTGAGATGTTTTATATTCACAAATATCACAATTAAATATTTTTGTTTGTTGTGGTACTGGAGTTAGTTCTACTTGTGTCCGAACTGCAGTGGTGTCTGAGTTGTTTTGCGTCTTATGACTGTATGAAATGTGTTTGGCGAGAATGTCTTTTGTTGGAAATTTTTTACTACAACCATCACATTCAAAAATGTATTTAGTTGATATCCCAGATGTTTTTTTCTTAAGCATATTTACACTCTTTTGTTTCAAAATTTTCGTTTTCATAATCTTTGCAGGATGCTTTCCTTTTTTGTAAATTGCTTGATTATCTTTTTTTACTTTAGGGTTTGATTTAATAGTAGGGCCTTCAAAATCGAGGTCTTCTTCACGAACATGGTTTATGTTACAATCAGTAGAATTTGATTTAATCTTCTTCTCAGAAGTTTCTGAAAAATGATTTGTCGAAGTTAAACTTTTTATTTATTGTAAGTTATTGCATCATTATTGAAAGACACCTTAAACGGTTTACAATGGGCGAAGTTTATGCCTTATGGCATTCTCTATCAGTTAACACAGGGAGAAATAAAGAAATTATAGTATTTTACACAATAATACTAAATATTGTTGCCAGATATAAAGTATTTTAGTCAATTGCTCCGAATAATGTCTCTCATATTCATTTTTGGAGGGAAAGAATGATTTTTCTGACCATGTTACATTTACATTAATCTAATAATCGCTGTTTCGAATTCCACACAGAACTAGTGCTATACACACACGGTCGAAGATTGCGTGTAAGTGCGGTATAAGAGAATTCATCATCACATTTTGTCCCGTGGGTTTCGTAAGAGGCGACTATGGGTTTGTCAGAAAAATCTGATGGCTTCCGACAGGTGGCGGTATAACCACCTCGTTTACTTCAGATGTAAAATATCCAGACCGGCGCCAGGCGACATTGCCAGAGGTGCTCACGTCTGGTTCTGCGATCGTCAGTCCTATGCCAAGCGTGACTCTCAAGGCAAATCCTTCCTGCGTAGGGAGAGATCCTTCCATGTTCAGCAGTGGAAGTTTACGGGAATATTAAGAGGTCCTTTCTCCACTGGCACCCATAAAATAGTTAACTATGTAAGTAGGTGTGTATGTATGTATACATACATCCATACACGCCGTTTCCGTCCTATCGATTCTAACAGCTTCGACGGAAACCGTATTGAAGGTCACTAATCAGCTTATGCTCTTCAAGGTACCGCGTGACGCGTGAGCTGGCAGTTAATAATGGATTCCATTATTTTGGAGAACTAGGTGATGGTGATAGGCCTGTATTTGGATAGGTCCCAGCCTTTTTTAGGAATCGCATGCACTAAGGCTGCCTTTCATAAGGTTGGAACGACGCCTAAGGAGTAAGAGAACATGACATAAACATAAAAATAACATGAACATAACACAACAACTGCATTATAATTTTGTAATCTATACTAATATAATAAAGTGGAAGGGTTTTTTTGTTTTTTGTTTGTTTAAACACGCCAATCTCTGGAACTATCAGTCCGATTTGAAAAAACGATTTTCTATATTATAGCCAGATTCATGAGGAGGAGGAATAGTATAGGAATAGTATAGCATTAGGCTACTTCTCTCAGTTAGATATTGATTTTTGCTAACCCGTCAAGCGCTAGGACATTTTATTTTTTACGCGCCAGACGTCACGGCCTGTACGGAAGGTCTCCAGCTACTGGCAGGCACTAATGTAAAAAACTTAACAATCGAAGCTAGACGCAGAGCAACAATGAAAAGACTTGCATCAAAGTTAAAAAAACCGCTATTCTACATTTATTCCTCTACTACCTGTTCCCCGCGACTTCGCTCGCGTGTTAGGGTTTTTATGTTTTTGCGCGGAACCTTAATTCTTTTTCTAAAATAAAAGTAACTCCTTAAGAAATCAGCTATCTGTCAGTGAAAGTCCCGTCAAAATCGGTCCAGCCGTTTCGGAAATTAGCCGGAACAAACAGACAGACAGACAAAAATTGTTAAAATTTATTTTAGTTATAAGTACCGTATTTACTTTCATATGCATTTAGTAAAAAAACTGTAATTTTGAGAATACAAACAGACACTTCAATTTTATTTATTTGTATAGATTGGACAACAGATCCAAAAGTAATGATAATAGGTTATTTCCAGTGCACATAAAAATCCGAAAAAGTTTTTTCTTGTTTATGTACCCACTAGATCAGAATTTTAAAAAAATCATATAAACAGGCTACGATTCCCGAGAGGTACATTCATTTCAATACGAATCATCAAAGAGATAACATCAAAATGGAGAAAAATTAAATGAGAGTTCCCTCTGTTTAAAAAATGTCTACCAAAGACATACACAGCGACTTGCTGAAATATTGAGGGACTCTGCTCCTTTCACAATTGCACGCTGGGCCAAGGAGGTTAACCTGGGCTGAACATCCACGGAAGATGAATGCCCATCCACATCCCTCACTGAAGATAAAGTGAAAGGAGTCGAAGATATCGTATTGGCACATCGAAGTGTGACCATCAGGCATATAGCTGAGGTCACAGGTATCTCATATGGCAGTGTTCAAAGAACCCTTGCGAACGAATTGCCGTTGGGTACCGAGAATGTTAACCGACGAGTAAAAGAAAAAATTTGTCGACATTTCGAGGGTGAATCTCGAAAGTTTCCAAGCAGATCAGATTTTTTATAAGGTTTCGTGACCGTGGGCGAGACCTGGATCTACCATTTCGATCCTGAAACCAAACAACAATCAAAGGTATGAAACCGAGTCTCCTCCCGACGCCAAAGAAATTCAAAGTGTCAAGTCCGCCGGGAAAGGTTATCGCGTCAGTTTTTGGGGACGCTGAAGGAATAATTATGGTGGAATAATTGGGAAGCCATTATTTCGGGCTTATACTCTCGACTACGCAGGCAAAATAAGAAGATTGCAGGGGCTATTAAACAAAAAGACGCGGCAAATTGTGAGCTGGAGTGCTGTTTCAACAAGACAACGCTCCGCCTCACAAAGCCGCAGTTGCGATGGCTGCCATTCAAGAAACGGGATTTGAACTGTTCGAACACCCGCCCTATTCGCCAGATCTAGCTCCCAGTGACTTCTATCTATTTCCTCGGCTCAAGGAACACCTTTGAGGCAAGAAATTTGCAGACGATAGCGAAGTCATGGACGCTGTTGCGGCTTTTTTTGAGGGTCAAAATAAAGATTTTTTTTTCTAAGGGAATTCTGGGTTTAGAACAAAAATAGACTAAACGCATTGACTTGTTAGGAGATTATGTGGAAAAATAAATTATTTTTTTAACAATAATCACCGTGTTTAATATTGACTATCAATAATTACTTTTGGATCACCCCTCGTACTCACATCCTAAAAATAAAACCAAAGCGAAAAGTTGACTGAAATCGGAAAGGATGTTAAAAAACGACAGAGGTGGCTTCGCCCGCGTTGTAAGACAAGACAAAAAGATTATCAATAGAATCAGGCGTTACATTGCGAAAATCCATTATATTAAACACTATAGTAAAATTATTTTGTGCGTGCAGTTGGGGTCATAAAGCATAGCTCGGCCTCAGCCCGGCTAGGGCGGTAGGCATGTTGCGAGGGCGCAACGCTATTATTGGTAACAACAAATTTAATTTTAGATATAAGTTATTATCTTTATATTTATTTTTAATATAAGTTGTTAGATGCGAAACATTTCTACTTATAGTTTTTTAATAGATAGATAACTAATTAATAATTTATTTAAAATTATTGTTATTATTATGTTAATAAATACGTTGTCTATTTTTTTTTATTTTTATCATGGCCACATAATGACAAAACTAAATACACTATCGATAACGCTTATCGACAACAATAATGCGCAACACTATGCTCGCCTATAAAGCCCGTGAGTGGGAGAGAGAACGAAATACTCCGATAACTTATGACCCAAATTGCACGCACAAAATAATTCTAGTAAAGCTGATAACCGCTAGATGTGACTAAAGTAATTAAGAGCAAAATTTGTATGTATAGTACATCTCCAACTACATGATGCAAGAGGAATTTGTGGTGATTTTTTTTTTATTTTTTGATGCAGGTTTTTTAACATAAATTCACCTATGTCATCGTCATCTTTTTTACTCTTTGAACCAAATGCAATTAGCGGCAAGTCGTCATCCAAATCTGTATGTCTATCTTCAAAAGCATCAATCTCCAAATCTTCTTGTTTTTCAGCACTCTCTAGAATGAAACAGATTCTGACTCAATATATAAAATAATAACTGATTTTTTTTTCAAGCGACTAGATCATTACAGTCCATCACAAAGCTTATGGGCCTGAGCCACCCACTTTCATTACCATACTGCATGTTTCATAAGCTTAGTGTAAGAAGCTGAAGTGGCAATGGGCCGCAGAACTGAAACCGATGGGGAAGAGAGGTTCTCGAGTGGCAACCTCGTACTGGTAGACGTAGTGTAGGGCGGCCCCCACTAGATGGAGTAACGACCTGGTAAGACATGCAGTAAGTCGATGGATGCAGGTGGCTAAGGCCCGTGCTTTGTGGCATTCCTAAAGAAATTGGCAAAGACAGGTTGCTTACCAGTTGTAAGTATATCATTAATTCCTATGAAATTAATTCAACTTAGTGACATACATACTGGCTGCATTTATACAGGATCAAAATATTTTTAAAATATATTAATGCATAAGTAAAAAAAATGTCTAAAGAAGGTCATTATTTTACATTGACAATCATGCCTAGCGCAAAACGCTAAGGTATGTTCTACTAGCACCTAAAAATCAAGATTCCAATGTTTTGTCGCATAAAATCGCATCTAACAATTATATTGAACATATAAATGATATAAAAACCACATTGTCAGAAAGATAAATGATTGTTGGACTTATTAATTTTTTTTTAAATCGATTAATTGCTATTTTTACATAAAAAAGTGGTTTTAGTGGCTTATGGTGCAGATTTATCAAGTCCGCATTTTTTTATAGGATAGGGTAACAAACGAGCACACAGTCAGCCTGATGGTAAATGGTTGCTGTGACTCATAGACATCTACATTTATCCTCAATTAAGAATCAAAATGCAGATGCGTCGTCTCCCCTGAGGACTAAGATGGAATGCCTTTTTTCCAGTAAAATGGGTCTCCGGTTCTCTACACTCACCATCCGAAACACAGCAGCGTCAAGCTGCCATTTTACGCTGGTATTCTCTGAGAGCGTGGTCCTTCCCCGGTCGAGCCGACCCATGCGTGCTACAATTATACTACTAAATACTAATATAGCTGCAGCATGGCTCTACGGTTTTGAAAATATTAATTGTTTATCTATTTTTTAATCTGTTAGCAGAATAATTTTATTTTGTTTAGTTATAATAATTTTTTTTATTGAGTCATTTTTAATAATACCTGCAAAATGCCAAACGAATTTAGCGGTTTTAAACAACTCCCAGACGTGAATAAAGTTTACAAATGAATACGACAAAAAAGTCTTCTTATGCGTAGCCATAAGTGTCAGAAAGATAGCTTATCGAAGCATGCCGACAGCGGATGGGGGCCTGAGCTCCTCGCGCTGCGCTTGGTTATTAAGAAATATTTTTTTAAAGATTTTACGATTAAATTCTTGTTTTGGTATTTAGCATGTATGTATGCGCATATACGACCATGTAAATATCTGTGTATACAGTTTGAATGATTTAAGATCAAATCTGTAATAATTTGTAAGATAGCTATTAATTTTAACCACGTATTAATAGTAAGCTTGGGAAAAATATGTCTTGATAATTACGTTAAGCATACTTGTGTGTATTTAAGCTACTTTAAAAAAAAATCCGTATAATCTATGTATAATATTTGTCTTTAATATTTTGTCTTTAATGTTTTTAATTTTTTCTTTTTTTTTGTATTTACGATTTTATCACATTTTATTACTTTGTACGTAGTTTAAAAGTATAAGTTAGGTAAATGGGGAGCCTGCTACTTTGGACTCCCGCACAACACCTCAGGGAGGAGGGAGCGGCTGAAAAACAGCTCTGTGATGAGATATGTATCTCGTTACAGACAAAGCTGAGCCGTCTCCTTTTGTCTCAAATAGTTATAATGTTCTTTTGTTTTGGCGTGTATGTAACTGTTTTGTTTCTAGGGGCAATAAATTATTATTATTATTATTATTATTAATCATGTTATACGTAATTTTTTTTAATGCGCTTAGGGCATGCACAATTGGATTTACCGATAGTTTTTATTTAAACTAACAACTATCATGACAGGAATAACCTAATGCGTCAGTGTAGTTCTTCTCATGCATAACAAAAATGTGGTCATTAACTGTAACAAATTGTAAACAATCCTACCCTAGTGAACTCACTCAAGGTGCAACAGAATAGATCACTGTCTTCAGCCATTATATTAAGAACGCGTAACATTCGCGTTAAAGGCGCCTTGTCGAATAAATTGGTACCCGTCTGGAACACATGACCTAATCCGCGCCAATATGCCACTATAATATTATTTTGTGTCCATGGACTACAGTAACCACTTGCCATTAGGTAACTTGTACCTTATTTTAACAATATCACAAAATGTGCATATCTTACCTATTTCATGATTCCCATTTTCTTCAAATTTGGAATTCTCATTTTCTAAACTCTCTTCTTCAACTTTAACAGATTCAAGACTGAACATTTCGTTCTGACAATCATTATCTAGATCACACTCTACTGGCCTGATATCTATATGACTAATTGGTGTGAATTGAATCTTATCTCTAGCCTCATGATGATTTGGTATTGACTGAAACCAAATTCTTTTGTTAATAAGAGAAAAAGCCAGTGTAGTGGTGCCGTATGAGAATCCATACTACCATACCATCCTGCAGATGTCGTAAAAAGGGACAGAGGGAAACTAAAACAAGAGATGGGCAGCAGCATCTTCCTGACAACAACTACAAATAATAATAAAAACCGGACAAAGTGAGGGTTCCGAATAAACTTACATAAGAATGTATATAGTTCATCCATCCCGAGTATCGAGTCTCAACAATATTTCCAATCAGATTCACGAATGCAGTAAATTGACAATGATCTATCTTTGTTTACTGAGTAATATTACATGCCATCAAATACATAACTTGTAAAAAAAAACCAAGTCTTGCAACTCAGTTCTGCTACTGTAAAAAGTTGTGAGATCCATGTAATACCAAGTCGGTTAATTTATTCAGTCCCTACTTAAGGGTCATTCTATCTTAAGTTATTATGTAATTAGCTAACTTAACAACATCTTATAGTGACCACATCAATACTAAAACCTTTTACATTTTAAATAAATAGATTGACTTGGCCATCTCATGAAAACACAATGTATCTCTCAAGTAATACATATTATATTAAATTAGATTGTTTAGTGCGATTGCCAAGTCAATTTATGTATTTAAAACATAAAAGATTTTTAATATTGATGTGGTCACTATAAGATGTTGTTAGGTTAGCTAATTACGTAATAACTTAAGACAGAAGGACCCTTAAGTAGAGACTGAATAAATTAACCGACTTGGTATTACATGGATCTCACAACTTTTTACGGTAGCAGAACTGAGTTGTGAGACTTGGTTTTTTTTACAAGTTATGTTTTTGATGGCATCTCATTTCTTTTTGTAGATAGTTATATCTACGTACCTATCTACACCTATTATTCCATTATATTATACATATATTATAGATACACTGATTCATTCACTGCAAATGTAACTTTGTAATCCTATATATTTTTAGAAATTATTTATGCAGTTGGTGTATCTCGAAAACTGGAGTGAAATTGCAAAATATTTAAAATTTTCCTTGATTTATATACTAAACAATAATTGTGTTCCAAATTTGAAGCTTCTATATCTACCTTAGAGTTTTGATGATCGGTCAGTCATCGAGTGACAAAATTAAGAAACTTTGACTAGTTATAATTCTTAAACTACTGATTCAAATTTAATGAAATTTGAAATATACCGAGTTTATACAATACCTACTTGGCTAATGAAAATTCAGGCTTCTAGTTTTATCCACAACGAAGTTATAGGGTTTCTAAAATGGCCTGAACTGCTTCGAGAAAAGGATGGTACGGCCGTGCCGCTTCTTTGCTCGACTTGGCGGGGGCACTGCCGTGCCCCCAGATATAGATAATATTTAATTTATATACAATAGAGTAATATATAACAGCATAAACAGTTAGCTAATTAGTTTTGTAAAAATAAGTACTTAACTCACTGTAATTCATTGAATAAAACTATTTTTACGGATTTTATCGCGTTTAATTAACTATTTTATATTCCCGACGTTTCGGTTGCTTTCCAGCAACCGTGGTCACGAGGGACTGAGGTGACTGACGTCCAGATGTCAGAGTTAAACCAGAGTACCTGCTTACTGCACCAGTAACTCCAAGTTTCTACAAGCGGTACGTAGACGATACTTTCACAATTTCACCATCAGACAAAGTAACTGCATTTTTCATCATTCATCATTACAGCCCTTCACAAGTCCACTGCTGAACATAGGCCTCCCCCAAAGAATGCCACAAAGCACGGTCCTGAGCCACCTGCATCCATCGACTTCCTGCATGTCTTACCAGGTCGTCACTCCATCTCGTGGGGGGACGCCCTACACTTCGCCTACCGGTACGAGGCTGCCACTCGAGAACCTTTCTTCCCCATCGGTTGTCGGTTCTTCGAGCTATATGGCCGGCCCACTGCCACTTCAGCTTACTTATCCGTTGGGCTATGTCGGTTACTCTGGTTCTACTGCGGATATCCTCATTCCTAAGTTTATCACGCAGAGAAACTCCGAGCATAGCCCTCTCCATAGCTCGCTAAGCGACCTTGAGCTTCCTCATCCGGCCAGCAGTGAAGGACCACGTCTCAGTTCCATAAGTCATCACTGGCAACACGCACTGGTTGTACAATTTCGTTTTAAGGTTTTGAGGTATGTCTCACGAGAAGATGTGTCGTAGCTTCCCGAACGCTGCCCAGCCGAGTTGAATCCGTCGATTGACCTCACGGTCGAAGTTGGACTTACCTAGTCGGACTATTTGTCCCAGGTAAACATACTCGTCAACAACTTCCAGCTTAGTGCTCCCAACAACTACCGGCATAGGTGTGACATGGACATTAAACATGATCTTTGTTTTGTCCATGTTCATCTTAAGACCTATCCGTTGGGAAACACTATTGAGGTCATTGAGCATAGTGCTTAGGTCCTCCAGCGATTCTGCCATAAGGACTATATCGTCGGCAAATCGAAGGTGAGTGATGTACTCGCCATTGATGTTGATACCGTATCCTTTCCAGTCCAGAAGCTTGAAAACGTCTTCCAATGCAGCGGTGAAG
Source organism: Parnassius mnemosyne (assembly GCA_963668995.1). Classification (NCBI taxonomy): domain Eukaryota; kingdom Metazoa; phylum Arthropoda; class Insecta; order Lepidoptera; family Papilionidae; genus Parnassius; species Parnassius mnemosyne. The sequence continues at coordinate 1,694,110 of CAVLGL010000087.1, forward strand.
AGTTTCGGGGATATGACGTCACCCTGTCTTACACCTCTCTGCAATTGGATAGGTTTCGTACTCTGGTTCTGTACTCGGATAGCCATCGTAGCCCTACTGTACAAGCACTTCAACACTTCGATATACAGACAGTCAACTTGGCACCGCTGAAGGGACTGCAGCACCGCCCAAATTTCGACGGAATCAAAGGCTTTCTCATAGTCCACATACGCCAGACATAGTGGCAAATTGTACTCTTCGGACTTCTGTACAATTTGCCGAAGGGTATGTATGTGGTCTATGGTGCTAAAGCCCTTTCGGAAACCGGCTTGTTCGGGAGGCTGGAAGTCGTCAAGTCTGCGCGCGAGACGATTCGTAATGACTCTCGAAAACAGCACGTAGACGCGGCTCAGAAGGGAAATCGGTCTATAGTTCTTCAAGAGAGCGTTGTCACCTTTCTTGAAGAACAAGACCACCGCACTTCTGCTCCACGCCTCCGGTGTAATGCCACCATGGAGGACGGAATTAAAGAGCCTCTGAAGGACTTCAAGTACCGGTCTTCCACCCGCTTTCAGAAGCTCCGCTGTAATTCCATCCTCGCCTGGGGCCTTGCCGTTTTTAAGGTGCTGGAGAGCCATTCTAATCTCGCTCAGACTGACATCCGGGATATCTTCGGAATAGTGTCGGATGAGACTCGCTCTTGGATCGTTACTCACACTTGCGTGTGGCTCCAACGATGATGTGTACAGCTGCCCATAGAACCTCTCAATCTCACTCAAAATCCCATGTGTCCCGGAAACGATGCTGCCACATTCTGTCTTCAGCTTTGACAGTTGGCTCTTTCTGGCAGACAGATCTCTGACAAAGACTTTGGAGCCTTGGTTCCGCTCGATCGCTTCTTCAATACGAGCTGTATTGAAGTTGCGTAAGTCCCGCCGCATGCATTTGGAGATCTGTCTGTTCAGATGCCTGTATGCTGTCAAGTCTGTTGAAGAATGTAGCTTCATCTCCCGTCTAACAGCCATGAGATTAAGAGTGTGATCGGAAAGTTTTTGTGTTCTTCTGCGGCGGGTCTTGCAGAACTTAGCTCCGACCGCATGGACAGTTTCCACGAGCTTGTCATTCATATCGTCCACTTCATTGCAGTCTTCCAGGCACTGAAAACGGTTTTGTAACTCGAGCTGAAAGGTTTCGGGACTTTGGAACAGAGCACGAGGGGGACGGAGCGTTGACTTCATTAGACGAGACCTCTCCAACTTAACGTTTAGGTTCAGTGTGCCTCTAACCATTCGGTGATCGCTACCAGTTTTCACCCTCGCGATCACGGAGACATCACTGAACAGTTGTCGTCTGGTCGTCATAATGAAGTCAATCTCATTTTTTGTGGAACCGTCGGGGCTCGACCAGGTCCACTTCCTGTGGGGCCGCTTCTGGTAGAAAGAGTTCATCATAAAGAGTCCCTCTTTCTCCATGAAGTCGGCCAGCTGCTGGCCCCTTGGGTTCCGTTGCCCTATTCCAAATTTCCCTACTTTCAGCTCACCGTTCTCTCTTGTGCCTAGTTTTGCATTGAAGTCTCCCATTAACACCGTATATTGGGTTTTGGAGGAATGCATGGCTCTAGAGATATCCTCATACATTTCCTCCACCTCCTCATCGGGGTGTGCCGAGGTTGGTGCGTAAACCTGTATGACCTTCAGCGAATACCGTTTGGTGATTCTGAGTATAAGGTACGCAACCCTCGTCGACACACTCCCGATCTTTACAACGTTGTTAACGAGAGACTTGTGGACGATAAATCCGACACCTCCTTGGGACAGATGGTCGCCCTCCCGGTGATAGAGCAAGTTGCCGGATTCGAGGATTACCGTGTCCTCCCCCTCTCTTCGGACTTCGGATAATCCTATAATATGCCAGCGCAACTTGTCTATCTCTTCTTCCAGCTCCATGATCTTCTCGTCAGTCCTCAGGGTGCGTGCGTTGTACGTTGCCAGGTCGAGTCGTCTAAGGTGGCAACCGAACCTCCACCGGAGATTCTTAGCACCCCCTGCCCCGCCGTTACCATGGTCGCCACCGTAGCCAGGAATAGCGGGGCCGCTGGGGACTGGGGGCCGTCTGTTTGTTGCTTTATTCATTGGGGGGTATTTGCCATAGTTGCCACGCTTGGCGAGCGGGTTGGCAACCGCAGTTTTTTTTTATTGTAATTTGCTATTATCAGGAAGATGCTGCTGCCCATCTCCTGCCTGTTTCCCTTTGTCGCCTTTTACGACACCCACGGGAGGATATGGGGTAGTGGATATTCTTGACCGCCACTACACGGCACTGCATTTTTAGAACATCTTAATTCCATAAACTCTAAAATTCAATTTACTATGGAGCAAATAATTAGAAATCCTAATAATACCATAGGTCACACTGTGTATAGAAAAAAGACCTATACAAACCGATATTTAAATGGTGAATCCCACCATCACCCATCACAGTTAGCTACCGTGGGTAAATCTTTGTTACAGAGAACACGAGGGATCTGTAACAGCAAACACCTGGCCGCCGAGCTTCAGCACGTCAAGCAAGTTCTGCACGACAACAAGCTTCGGGTTCCGCGCCTACGTCACAGTGACCGAGTGAAGCCGGCCACAGTGGAGCGTGTGCCTGCTGTACTACCGTATGTCAGAGGTGTCACAGACAAGATTGGCTACATCTTGAAGTGAGCTTCTATTAGAACATTCTTCAAGCCGCCGAAGAAGATTAGTCAGTTCTTACTATCTGTCAAGTGTAATATTCCTCTACAAGATGCAGTGTACTACGAGGTGGAGTGCACAAGCTTGATTGTGAGTGTGGTCTCTCATATATAGGACAAACAAAACGATCTATAAAAACCCGCGTAAAAGAACACATAGCTGACGTGAAGCACCAACGTTCCGGGAAGTCTGCAGTTTGTGATCATATTCTAGACAGGCCCCGCCATTACATTAGATTTGATAAACCACAAATTCTCGCGAAAAAACATAGATTCCTGCCAAGGATGATACGTGAGGCTATTGAAATTAAAAGACATCCTAATTTCAATAGAGAGGGAGGCTGGGTACTACTACCTGCTTGGGATCCTGTAATTCATAAAATTAAAACTAAACCCAAGCATACCACTGCAAGACTTCAAGACACAGTTAGTACATTCTGCGTAGATCGGACCAAAATTATTAATTAAAAAAGCTGAAGGTACTCCGGTTTAACTCTGACATCGGGACATCAATCACCTCAGTACCCCGTGACCACGGTTGCTGGACAGCAACCGAAACGTCGGGAATATAAAATAAGTTAATTAAACGCGATAAAATCCGTAAAAATAATTTTATTCAATCTGTAGTGTTCGCATAAATATAAGAAATCATCACTGTAATTCATAAAATATAGAACATTGCTCTAACGAAAAAGTAAATTGGATTGAAGGATAAACTTAACTTTGCAGTAGAAAAAACATTCTCCCATATGGAAACGCCAAGTGATGATTAAGGCAAATACTTCATTATAATGGGAACAAACCATCAGGCAGTGAACTTTTATTAATAACAAGTATAATACCGTGGACCATGTAGTGGCGGTGTAAGAATATCCACTAGCCTATATACCTACCCACGGGACGGGTGTCGTAAGAGGCGACAGAGGGAAACAGAAACAGGAGTTGAGCGGCAGCATCTTCCTGACAACAACTCAGACTAATATAAACTGCGGTTGCCAACCTGCCAAGTGTGGCAAATTTGGCAAAATCCCTCGCAAAAAGCAATCTGTGAGGGACTTTTATAGGTTTTAATGGATGGAACGGATAATACCATAGACCCTCCTGCAAGCAAAAAGCTCCAGAACTGCATTTGACTCAATAGCCTGTTGTTGTAATGTTCTGCAACAAATGAGTCTTGCATGACAGATGAAACAGACAATTATGACCTCCTCATCCACATCCACCTGAAAATATGAAATATCGTCATAAAAATGGAAAACTACTTAAATATACAAGTTTGTAATAAAATCTATTGGCTACCACAATTCTCTTCATCAACATCATTTTTTTATAACATTAAAGTGACAAATAAACTTACAATCCACCTGATGGTAAGTGGCAACTGCAACCCATAGGCACCTGCAACAAACTTCATGCAAAGGCTACAGATGCGATGTTACCTCTGAGCTCTAAGATGTAATGCTTCACAGCGTGTTATTATACTAGCTCTCAATGTCCTTCACACCAGGACACATACTGCTGCTGGTGGCACAAATAGGCAAGAGGATGATTACTACCCAGACAGACTCCTAGGCAGAACAAAGTCCTGCCACCTAGTGAATCATCATCAATGCAACAACATAGTCCTAAGCCACCTACATCCATCTACTTCCTGTCTTACCAGATTGCCACTATCTAGTGGGCGGCCACTCTACAATTTGCTTACCATTTGAGGCTACCACTCGAGAATTATGTTTCCCCATTTGTTGATAGTCCTGCTAGCTATTAGCCGAGTGCAGAAAGTTTGCCTATTACTACCCCTCTCGCTTCCACCGACCGTGCCCCGTGCTCGCCTAGTAAGTACTGTTAACAACGCAGTTGTGCACTCACTTGTGTTTCAGTTTTTTTTTTTAAAAAACGTTACCCCCACACTAGGTTACACTCACTTGTGCAACATCTTTGAATTTATTGCTCCCACTCCGAAATTATTCATTGTTTTCTTGTAAAGTATTACTAATCATTGATAAGTGATGACATGATGTCATCAACAAACTTCCTCACACTGTTAACATAATATGTACACAATTCTCAAATTAATTTAAAAGGAGTGTCAAGCACGTAGTAGTGTGCATGACATTAACAGATATAATTTTAAAAGCAGTAGATTCAGACTCTTGGGTATTTTCAAGTTAATGCTTAGCTTAGTGGCATCACTTCAAATTGACTAAAGCTGAGTCACCTAATAACTCACCTACTTTAGCTAGAGTTGTTAAAGTATGCTAAACAGACGCATATGTTCATAGGTATTTGTATGTACTAATTATATGTTATGTATTTAAATATGTATATTTGTATGTATATATTTGTATATATGTTTGTATACGTCATATATGTATAGTTTATTTATTAGTAAATTGTATGTATTATGTAGTTAATTATTATTTTGTGTACTGTTATTTTATTCTATATTGTCGCACCTACGTCAAATTCTCACCACTCCATGGGTTGACTGGTAGAGAATGCCTCAAGGCATTAAGTCCGCCCTTTGTATTCTTTTGTTTTAAGGAATGCAATAAAGAATAAATAAATAAATAAATAAATAAATATGGAACAAACTGCTATCAAAAGTAATATTAGTACAAACAATAAACTGATTGTACCACAGATTGGATAAATTTACAACATGGTAGCGCCATGCTGCAGCTATATTAGTAGTATAGTTGTAGCATGAATGGGTCGCCTCGACGGGGGAAGGACCACGCTCTCACAGAATACCAGCGTAAAATAGCAGTTTAACACTGTTGTGTTTCATATGGTGAGTGTAGAGAACTGGACACCCTTTTTACTGGAAAAGAGACATTCCAACTTAGTCCTCACAGGTGATGACGCATATGCATTTTGATTCACAAACGAGGATAAATGTAGATGTCTATGGGTCACAGCAACCACTTACCATCAGGTGGACTGTGTGTGCTCTTTTGTCACCCTATTCCTATAAAAAAATAGAACAACTAGAGATTTGAAACCAGGATACAGAGTTATATCAACTGCTGGCTGGCTCAATATTTTTTATACAAGGCTGACGACAAATCAAACAGTCCACCTAATTCTAAGTGCATTCACTTACCATCAGGTGGACTGTTTGATTTGTTGTTCGCTATGGCCTATAGAACTCCACATTGATCCCCAGTAAAGAATCAAAATGCAGATGTGTTGTCACCCCTGAGGCCAACACTGAATGCCTCAAATCTAGTAAAAATGGTCTCCAATGCTCTACACTCACCATATAAAACAGAGCAGAACTAAGCTGCTATTTTACTTTAGTAACCTGTGAATACGGTACCACCCCGGTCTAGCGGAACCACCTGTGATACAACCATAATATAGCTGCAGCATGGCTCTACCACAAATAAAATAATGATAATAATGTTCTACAGACAGAATTTCGGTCACAATAGAGCCTATTCATCAGCGCAGGACAGGATTACATTGCATAATATGTGTGTTAGCAAGCACATATGCACATTATTCCCTTCTCCAATTTCTCAGTCTGATAGGAATATTAGAAATATAAGAGTGAGAAAATTTCTGTCTGTAAGCACATGTGCACTCTAATCTCCCACTTTAATAGTCAATAGAACGGCTTTAAGTGGGTGAAAGAGCAAACTAGGGTGGATATTAATTTTTTGACGGAAAATAACAGACACCACGAATAAATCTATGCAGCAGTGCGGGTTGCATTGAAGGATGCACAAAGTTCCTGTTTATGGCGCAGACTCGGTAAGTTTGAGCCCGCGGTTACTTCAATGATTATACTGATTTTAGTGCGATCCAGGATCCAGGCTAATTGCTTTTCAGGTTCTGGTTGTATTTGTCACTATATATACTATTTATGTTATATATACTATATATGTTATAATATATTTCTCCAGCGATAACCCCTCTTTATTAAAGTATTTCTCGATGAAGTACATTCAATTTGCAATGTTAAGAAATATTTACAAACTTACAAAACTATTCGTCAATGTTTTGTACAAATTTTCAAGACCAGTCTTCTTTAGTACATACATGCGTACATTATCGCATAAACAAATTCTACAAATTTCACTAAAATAGGTCATTTCTATTTCCAATAACTTTAATCACAAAATAATATGCAATGAGTAGAATTAATTTTGATTAATTTTCTGTATATTATACCACAGAACCATGGAGTATAGAGTACTCTATACTCCATGCACAGAACACTATTACTCTACAACTTTATAATTTGTGACTATTACTCCTAACGGATATTATACTCACAGAATTAGGAGTGGGCGATACAAATCGTATATAGATACAATATCTATATATCAGTACAATATCCAATATCTATATATCCGACGACAAACTAACTATGTATTAGACATTACGATTTTACGATACCGTGTTGATATGAGTCATCGCAGAATATCTAATATCTACTCAAAACCGAAACCGCCGAAACGTAAAATATCTAAATATATACATTGATTCGGATACCGAACAAACCTTGAGGAAGTAAAAAATATTTTGTAATAGCGCTACCTACTAGATAATATACGTAAAGTGATTTTATCGAACAAAAATTGATTAACTCTCAAGGTGGTACGTGCGATATACGCTAGATGGCATAAACACGACACGATTCAATTTAATATTTTATTTCATTATCTCGCAGGATAAATCCTAATGATATACGATTATAATGATATATGTATGTATGTTACTTTTTATAAAATACTTTAAGAATATTTATATTACATAAATAATACAATATATCTATAAATCTGTATATGGAAATTCGTTCATAAATTGCATATCACCATGTGAGTACCTACCGACTTCTATTCAGAACGAAGATATTAACAAATATATAGATATTGAAATATATAGATACAAAATTGGATTTTCATATCCAATACATACGTACGATTTGATATAGAGTAAAAGTGATATTACTCATGCCTACACAGAACACTAATACCTACCCTTAGGCGGGTGATTATACTCTTTGAAGTTTGAAGTAGGCATGGGTAAAAAATATAAATATATCGAAATATCGATATTTTTAATAAATATATCGATATAAATCGACGATATTTTAAATCGCGATATATCGACATATCGATATTTATTTTGGGTTTCGAATTCGTATCAATTTCGATATATTTTAAAATGTTGTATCGTTTTTTCGTTGTCCAACCGTTAGTAGATAAAATTTTGGACATTTTCCTTAAATCATTCAAATGATGACGATATATCGATATTAATTACGCGATATATATCGATACTGTTTAAAAATATAGATTCGATATATATCGATATATTTTTCCCTTTGCCCATCCCTAGTTTGAAGTAAATATTGGGAAATGCTTGTGATTAGGGATGTGAAAAAATAATCGATTTTTTTCTTCATGTTATCGATTTTGTAAAGACGATTTTGGATAATAAAAATCGATTTTTAATAAATCGATTATGAAAATTAAGCGTTTAAATCGATTTTTGTAATAAGCGTCATCTGTGCGATGGATGTAAAAACGTGAAGTTCAATATCATGAATAAGACGATCAAGAGAACAAAGTCATCTGTGCGACAGATGAAAAAACGAGAAGTAAGTTCACTAACATGAACAAGTCGATCAATAGACAGCGCCACCTGTATGTATATCTATGTATGTAAAATAGTTTCACCTTTCGTATGTTTTGACCCGTTTTCTTTCTCCGCTATGAGTAAAAGTATTATGTCGTTTTCTTTATTTCTTTGGAGAGTGTAAATAATTGTTAAGCAATAAAAATGTCTTGTAAAATACTCTAAAGTGGCTGACGGAAGTATTTTGTAATGAAAATATAATAGCGGCCAACACGTCATTCGGCAAATATACTGAATAGAACCTATATATTGTGACACCATTATCAAATCTCAAGGCAGATGCCCTCAATATATGCAGAAGCTCTAAAGGAATGGAGTTGTTATAAACTAATTTGCTTAATTCTATGACAACCACATTATAATGGATTTCGGTGAAGTAACGCCTGATTCTATTAATGAGCTCTGAACTCTGAAGGAACTTTCCCTAAACTAACCGAATTGGTTCTTAAACATCTCTTTGTGATGGCCAGTTTCACGCCAGCTAAAAGATTATTTTCGAAAGCGGGAAATATTGTCAGGAAAAAACGAAACTGTATTTTACAAAACAGACGAAGAAGAATGTTGGTAAAATTATTGTTTTTAAACTCTAATAACAATATTTTTTTTTTACTTTTTTGACACAAGTTAAAAAAAGATTTGTCTTGTATTTTAGTTTTGAGATCAAAAGGTTGTCGTTTGATTATGTATAATTATATTTTTATTTTGTTTTCATTCTAGTCCAATGTAAGTGATACTAAACATTAGTGGCAATAATTATTTATAGCTTTTTGTTCAAAATTAAAGTTTAAAAAAAGATTTATTTTGTATATTAGTTTTGACAAAAAAATGGTTGTCGTTTGAATATTTAAATTTATAGTTTTATTTTATTTTGATTCTAATCCAATGTCAATGGTACTGAACATTTGTGGCAATAATGATATTTAGATTTTTTGTTTGTTCAAACTTACTTTCAAAAACTACCGTTTACTAAACTTATCATTTCTTTTTATTTTGGTTTTAATAAATTGTTAAATAACATGTATATAGTAGCAGTAATTATTTTTAGTTTTTTGTTGTTTAAAGTTATTAGTTAAAAAAAATGTTTTATAGTTTAGTTTTGAAACCTGAATATTGTCGTTCTGATTAATTTTTATTTTTTTTTATAGGATAGGGTGACAAACGAGCACACAGTCCACCTGATGGTAAGTGGTTGCTGTGACCCATAGACATCAACATTTATCCTCAATAAAGAATCAAAATGCAGATGCGTCATCACCCGTGAGGACTAAGATAGAATGCCTCTTTTGCAGTAAAATGGGTCTCCGGTTCTCTACACTCACCATACGAAACACAGCAGTGTCAAGCTACTATTTTACGCCGGTATTCTGTGAGAGCGTGGTCCTTCCCCGGTCGAGCCGTCCCATTCGTGCTATAACTATACCACTACTACTACTAATATAGCTGCAGCATGGCTGGGATCCTTACTACCACGGATCCCAATACGGGCCCTACAACTACTGAGCATACGACCAGATGAGGGACATTGTGGCGGCAAACTTCACCAACGGCCCCGGCCCCCTAAGCACCCACGCGAAATCCATCAGCCATTAACATCGCATACAAACAATCGTCCTCCATTCCGTCTTCGTTGGGTACATACAACTCCCACCGTAAAATAATACGACCCAAGCTCGGCGACAAGAAAATCTACCGCCCAGTCAGAAGGCACACGCTTTCAAGGATAGACGAAACGCCCCCGCAGTAGTTGAGGCCTCGATCCAATAGCTTGCAGATTTCCACGGACTTCTCATCTACCAGACCGATGCTGAGGTCCCGTTCCAATATATCGGCCGACATGAGCCGAACCGCCCCCGTCTGTGATCAAAGCCAGGATACGGAGAATCAAATCGAATGCAGCAGTCTGCAGTACGCGGAGCCGAACGGTTACGTATAAAACTTACACACCACGTATAAAATTTATTTAAATTATTCTTTAAACTTATCATCTTATTTGATTTTTATTCTGATAAATTGTAGCATACTTATCTCGTGGTTTTATTAATATATAGCAAAGCAAGCATTTTTCGAATAAAAGAAATATTTTCGCAAATAGCGATTATTTCTTTTAATAAAAATCGATTTTTCCAAAATCGATTAATATCACAAAGAAAATAATCGGTTTATTAGTAATTGATTCTTTTCACTCAATGTCACATCCGTACTTGTGATTGTGAGATGTGAGCTAGGGATGTCGATAATCATCGATGTTAAAAATTAAAACATCGATGTTATAACATCGATTTTGACACATGTCAAACATCGAAACATCGATGTCAATGAACCCATAATCGATTATTGGGAACTTGCGAACAATGCGAACCCGCGAAATAAATATCAACTAAATCTTGCATCTCTTCCTGAACGCATCGCTAACCCAAAAAAATATCGTTACGGTTTGTCAAACTTAATTGTTAAGTGTCACCTGTAATGTCACAGTGGTCACTGCTTTCGCTTTATTTTGTAGTATCGTTGTCGGTTGTCGCATAATAACTATTTTACGCAAATTGATATTCAAGTTAATTGTTACGTTTCCCTTGCTGTGTATACCCACATAATTTAATTTTGAAACAATATGTAAGTATCCTTGGGGGAGGCCTATGTTCAGCAGTGGACTTATGAAAGGCTGTAATGATGATAATGATGATGATGTAAGTATCTATACATATACAAAAATATCGATAATGGTCAACATCAATGTTTTGAGTAGGCTAAATATCGAACATCGATGTTGAGCTATCGATGCCAACATCGGTGTCATCATCGATGTTTCTGCAACATCGATCATCCCTAATGTGAGCTTGTGATTTTATCACTGAACAGATTTTTTTTAACTGGCTCATAGATAAATAAATATGTAACAAGCTACGTATCTTGGAGCATAGAGTAGATAAATTAAAGACTATCTCAGAACAATAACTAAAGCATAGAAGTAGGTAGTACTAGAGTATTAAAACGTACACTGTCATAGACCAAAGAGTATTAACTAGTGATGTGCCAGTATTAATGCCGATATCGGTACTGGTATTTTTGTCTATGGTAATCATGAAAGCGTGGAATCATATCCTCAGATTTGTTTATTGTGATTGTATATTGTGTCTGTGATTTTCAGTTTGATATCTCTACATGACTATCATCATTATACTATAGTACGGCCGCCGAGTTATTACCGATTTGACAGATTATTCTTAATCGATATAACCTTGCACGAGTGACACATTTGCCGAATGATTTAGAATACCTCTTTAATATAAAACTTTATGTCAAAATGTCAGAATCAAGTAATTTTCCAATAAACTCTGTTTCAAAACTTAAAATAGTTTGTAAATAATATGAAAACATTTATTTTTTGTTCTTTGGCGCGCTTGTACAAAGTTACATCGTGCGTCTAGTTTTCATAGTGATGTCATCATCATCATCATCATTACAGCCCTTCACAAGTCCACTGCTGAACATAGGCCTCCCCCAAAGAATGCCACAAAACACGGTCCTGAGCCTATATATAGTGATGTGCTTGATAGTATTCCGTCCGAATTCATTGGAATAGATATGATATTTATTTTATTTGGATATTTTTATTTTACTTATTCCTTCGAGCAACTAGACTATAATGCTACCATTTTTTTGCGTCTCCTAATTGCACTGTGTTGCCAGTATCTCTATGATTTTTAAGATTTATGTGTGATCCAAAGACAGAAATACTGTTTTCTATGATTTAAAAATAAATACAATTAAAATGATTATGTATAATTTTTAACATTCATAATATATAAAACAACATTTAATAAATATAATTTTCTCCCTCAATTAAGCAATGTTATAGGTGTATTTTTTTAAGTAATTGGCGATACTATTCTGGTAACACCCTTACCACCGCTATTTTAATCTGTTTAGTCGTCTTCCGTACTCTCGTGCGCACAGACTACGTTCTCTTGTGTAACCGTTGTTTTTTGACTCGGCTTTCTCCTGTTTATCGTTGCGCTTTATTGGACTAATTTTGTTTGTGTTTGGTAATTTTGTTGAAAATGCCGAAACGAGGAAAAACATTGAATAGTCAATGTCGTGAGCTTGTACTAAAGCTACAGGATTACTTTGAGCGTGAGTCACAAAATGGCGGCCCTTTGATTCCTGTCACTCAAGTGAAAGATCGGGTTTCACAAGCTCTTGGAATTGGTGCAAAAACACTATATAATATAAATAAAGAAAAATTTGGTGCTTCTGGAAGTGAAGATAATGTTTTACGCACTCCTAAGAAAAAACGAAGACAAAAGCCCGTGACAGGTGTTGATGTTTTTGATGCAGATGCAATAAGAAACCACATATATGGTTATTATACTAGGAACGAGTTTCCAACTAGACGTTTGCTTTTGGTCTCTTTAAAAGAAGCTGGCTTGTTTAAAGGCGGTAAAACGGCGTTGTCAAAACTATTGCACGAAATTGGGTTTGAATATAAAAAAAACGAATAAAAGGAAAATATTAATGGAAAGATTTGATTTAATAATTAAAAGGAGCGAGTTTTTAAGAGAAGCCAGAAAAATCGAGTCTTGGGACAACGTCGTTTTTGTTGACGAAACATGGTTAAATGCGAACCACACTGTGTCACGCTCTTGGACTGACGAAATAAAAGCATCAACCTCAAAGGTTCCAATTGGAAAAGGATCGCGACTGATAATTTGTCACGCCGGTTCTGCTGGAAGTGGTTTCTTTGAAAATGGACTGCTGGCTTTCGCGTCAAAAAGTACTTCCGTTTACCACGAGGAGATGGATACAGACACTTTTACGAATTGGTTCGAAAATCAATTATTACCCAGCCTGCCAGAGCCTTCTATCATAATAATGGACAACGCTTCATATCACTCGAAACAAGTGAATAAAGCGCCTACTCAGGCCGACAAGAAAGCTGATCTCGTAGCATGGCTACACCAAAATGGAATTGAAACTACTGCCGAAATGCTAAAGTCTGACTTAGTAAAGTTGGTACGCGAAAATAAAACATCAAGAGTCCGTTGTGAAGTAGATGAGATAGTTCTAGTACATGGACATCGGGTACTTCGAATTCCGCCTTATCACTGCCAGTACAATGCCATTGAGCTAATATGGGCACAAATCAAAGGTATTGTTTTTTATCGCATAAGTTATGAATATGAATAATTTGTACTATTATAACATCCAATATTCAGCATATAAGTAAAAAGATACATAACTAACAAATAAATATCTCATGTCCCTTACATGTAGGTAATTGTGTAACATTTCGTTTATTTAATGTAATAAATTAACGTTATTTAATGTTTACATTACAGGTTACGCAGCTCGTAATAATACGACTCTGCCATTCAGTACTAATAAAATGATGGGTCTATTAAAAGATGCTTGCAGCAAAATAACGAAAGAAGATTGGGTCAAGGTCGTCGAAAAGACTCGAAAACTAATAACAGAAGATTATGAACGCGATATAAAAGTGGACACCATTATAGAGAATGAAATTGTCGTACAAGTGACTGATAGCGATGACAGCTCTGGCGAACCTGGTGAAGAGTCTGAATAATTGTTTTAATAAATGATAGGTAGTCATTTATTAAAACATCTTGTACCTACTCTATTCATTAAAATGTGTAACAGTGTTTACAAATTTGTTTTATTTTGATATGTCCTCGACCAATTATCTACGCCCATCAAGGATACTCCACCTAATAAAGAACCTGTGTCTTTAACTATTATTGTTTTGATTTTATTTAATTACACACTATACTAGAATATTTAAAAACAAACTGTTCCCAAATGATATTAGGGTTACTGGTTCAGTCACTTCACTAGTATTGTCAATTCGTCATGTGTCAAATCGGTAATAACTCAGCGGCCGGACTTTAAAGGCCATACCGCAAATAGCCTATGAAAAATGTATGGAAGACTGGGTGAAGCGTTGGAGATGTTGTATTGCAAGCGATGGGGCCTACTTTGAAGGCGATAAAATAAATTTAGATGAATAATTTGTATTTTTTGTTTTATTGACAAATTCCCGATATTTAGTACACAGAATGTATGTACCTTAATTCTCGTCTTTGGCTTCTTTCCTCGACTGCCAAACGCCACGCAAAATAAAAAGTCGTGGATCTCATTCTATTTATTCTAAATAAAAATATTTTAAACTTACATCAACGAAAAACCCAGAGAAACTTAAAACTAAGACTTCTCGATATCGTTTCTCGCTGTAAAAATGTCGGTGAGAACAATTTCGTAGTTCTCTACAGTGGATAGACGATAATGTACGTCAAAAATAGATTCGTGCTGCCAAAATCCACACATTTTGCGTCTTACGATTACTTACAAACGATAGCTATTCATAACGCAGCGTTAGATGTTCGTGATTCCAAATTTTAGTTCCAAATACGCTCACGGAGCGCTGTTCAAATTCCCATACAAAATTTTAAACTAAACTGTCTCGTAAACTGTACTATAGAGCAAAATGTTCGTGGTCGGGGTACAGCTGTGGCCCATGAACATCTATTAGGAATCCTTATCCTCAATTAAGAAATGAAATGCAGATGCGTTGTCACCCATGAGGACTGAGAAGGAATGACTCGTTACCAGTTAAAAGCGTCTCCAGTTATCTACACTCAACAAACGAAGTTGCTATTTTATGCTGGTATTCTTTAAGAGCGTGGTCCTACCCCGGTCGAGCCGATCCATTCGTGTTAGAACCATAATATAGCTGCAGCGTGGCTCTACCACGTACAGACAGACACCACCACACAGCATCATAACGTGACATAGTTATGATGCTGTGTGGTGATGGTCTAAGACAATCCACTACCCCATATCGTGCCGTGGGTGTCGTAAGAGGCGACGGAGGGAAACAAACTACAAGATGGCCAGCCGCGTCTCCCTGATTACAAGTGAAAATAATAAACAAACCGCGGTTGCCTACCCACCTGCATGGCAACTATGGCAAATATGACGCAAGCCACGGGGGAAGCCTATGTTCAACAGAGTAGTTTTAAAGGCTGTATCGGTAACGATAAACGTCGAGGCGAAAAAAGTAAAACGTAAACTATCATTTAAATTAAAAAAAAAACATGAAGGTCTAGTGTGTTTCCACTAACCTCCACTGACACATACGGTATTTATTTTAAGGTTCCAATATTTTTTGCTTTCTACCGACTTCAAAAAGTAGGAGGTACTCAATTCGACTGTATTACCTCTTAATTTTTTCTGCATGAACCGAATTCGATAAATCCTTTTTTATTTGAAAGCTGGTGCTTCACATGTGATCCCATATAAATTTGATCAAGGTCTGACCAATAGTTTTTGAATTATTCTTAATAATTTATATTGAATTCGGTTGTACAAAATTTTAAATTAGGTATTGAATTAACATCTTCAGAACAAATGCAGCTTCAATTTGCACATAAGGCACGGAAAGGTTTTTCTACTCGTTATACAATTACATCACAAATTCACAAAAAATATATTTTTATCTGGTACACACATATTTATATAAAACACGTTTAAACAATATTGTACATATTTTACCAGATAGCTCACGAGAAAGGTTTTCCACCGGTGTGTATTTTCATATGTTTTTTCAAACAATTTTTTCTAATACATCTATATTCACAGATATTACACGAAAAAGGTTTTTCACCGGTATGTATTTTTATATGTTTTTGCAAAGTACTTTTGGTAATACACCTATATTCACAGATATTACACGAAAAAGGTTTTTCACCGGTGTGTATTTTCATATGGGTTTGTAAATCACCTTTTCTAATAAATCTATGTTCACAGATATTACACGAAAAAGGTTTTTCACCGGTGTGTATTTTCATATGGGTTTGTAAATCAACTTTTCTAATAGATCTATATTCACATACATTACATGAAAAAGGTTTTTCACCGGTGTGTATTTTCATATGGGTTTGTAAACCACATTTTGTAATACTTCTATATTCACAGATATTACACGAAAAAGGTCTTTCACCGGTGTGTATTTTCATATGTATTTTCAAACGACTCTTTGTAATACAGCTATATTCACAGATATTACACGAAAAAGGTCTTTCACCGGTGTGTATTTTCATATGTGCTCGCAAAGTACTTTTTAAAATACATCTATATTCACAGATATTACACGAAAAAGGTCTTTCACCGGTGTGTATTTTCATAATATGTTTTTGCAAACTACTTTTGGTAATACATCTATATTCACAGATATTACACGAAAAAGGTTTTTCACCGGTGTGTATTTTCATATGTGTTCGCAAAGTACTTTTTAAAATACATCTATATTCACAGATATTACACGAAAAAGGTTTTTCTCCAGTATGTATTTTCATATGAGTTTGCAAATTACATTTTCTAATACATCTAAATTCACAGATATTACACGAAAAAGGTTTTTCACCGGTGTGTGTTTTTATATGTCTTTGCAAATGACCTTTTCTAATACATCTATATTCACAGATATTACACGAAAAAGGTTTTTCACCGGTGTGTATTTTCATATGTCTTTGCAAATCTCTTTTTGTAATACATTTATATTCACAATTATTACAACAGTACATTTGTTTAGCGACGTGCGCTTTAAGATGTGCCAAAATGTAACGTTTTTGAGATGTTTGAAATTCGCACATATCACAATTAAATATTTCTGTTAGTTGTGGTACTGGAGCTTGTTCTACTTGTGTCCCAACTGCAGTGGTGTCAGAGTTCTTTTGCGTCTTATGACTGTATGAAATGTGTTTGGCAAGAATGTCTTTTGTTGAAAATTTTTTAGTACAATCATAACATTCAAAAATGTATTTAGTTGATGTCCCAGAAATCTTTTTCTTAAGTATATTTACACTCGTTTGTTTTAAAATTTTCTTTTTCATTATTTTTGCAGGATGCTTTTCTTTTTTATTAATTGGTTGATTATCTTTTTTCATTTTAGGGTTTGATTTAATAGTAGGGCCTTCAAAATCGAGGTCTTCTTCACGAACATCGTTTATGTTACAAGCAGTAGAATTTGATTTAATCTTCTTCTCAGAAGATTCTGAAAAATGATTTGTCGAATTTAAACTTTTTATTTATTGTAAGTTATTGCATCTTTATTGCAAGACACCTTAAACGGTTTACAATGGGCGAAGTTTATGCCTTATGGCATTTTCTATCCGTTAACCCAGGGAGAAATAAATAAATTATAGTATTTTACACAATAATACTAAATATTGTTGCCAGATATAAAGTATTTTAGTCAATTACTCCGAATAATGTCTCTCATATTCATTTTTGGAGGGAAAGAATGATTTTTCTGACCATGTTACATTTACATTAATCTAATAATCGCTGTTTCGAATTCCACACAGAACTAGTGTTATACACACACGGTCGAAGATGGCGTGTAAGTGCGGTATAAGAGAATTCATCATCACATTTTGTCCCGTGGGTTTCGTAAGAGGCGACTATGGGTTTGCCACAAAAATCTGATGGCTTCCGACAGATGGCGGTATAACCACCTCGTTTACTTCAGATGTAAAATATCCAGACCGGCGCCAGGCGACATTGCCAGAGGTGCTCACGTCTGGTTCTGCGATCGTCAGTCCTATGCCAAGCGTGACTCTCAAGGCAAATCCTTCCTGCGTAGGGAGAGATTCTTCCATGTTCAGCAGTGGAAGTTTACAGGAATATTAAGAGGTCCTTTCTCCACTGGCACCCATAAAATAGTTAATTTTGTAAGTAGGTGTGTATGTATGTATACATACATCCATACACGCCGTTTCCGTCCTATCGATCCTAACAGCTACGACGGAAACCGTATTGAAGGTCACTAATCAGCTTATGCTCTTCAAGGTAGCGCGTGACGCGTGAGCTGGCAGTTAATAATGGATTCCATTATTTTGGAGAACTAGGTGATGGTGATAGGCCTGTATTTGGATAGGTCCCAGCCTTTTTTAGGAATCGCATGCACTAAGGCTGTCTTTCATAAGGTTGGAACGACACCTAAGGAGTAAGAGAATATGACATAAACATAAAAATAACATGAACATAACACAACAACTGCATTATAACTTTGTAATCTATACTAATATAATAAAGTGGAAGGGCTTTTTGTTTTTTGTTTTTTTTTAAACACGCCAATCTCTGGAACTATCAGTCCGATTTGAAAAAATGATTTTCTATATTATAGCCAGATTCATGAGGAGGAGGAATAGTATAGGAATAGTATAGCATTAGGCTACTTCTCTCAGTTACATATTGATTTTTGCTAACCCGTCAAGCGCTAGGACATTTTATTTTTTACGTGCCAAACGTCAGGGCCTGTACGGAAGGTCTCCAGATACTGGCAGGCACTAATGTAAAAAACTCAACAATCGAAGCTAGACGCAGAGCAACAATGAAAAGACTTGCATGAAAGTTAAAAAAACCGCTATTCTACATTTATTCCTCTACTACCTGTTCCCCGCGACTTCGCTCGCGTGTTAGGGTTTTTATGTTTTTGCGCGGAATCCTAATTCTTTTTCTAAAAATAAAAGTAGCCTAAGTTACTCCTTAAGAAATCAGCTATCTGTCAGTGAAAGTCCCGTCAAAATCGGTTCAGCCGTTTCGGAAATTAGCCGGAACAAACAGACAGACAGACAAAAATTGTTAAAATTTATTTTAGTTATAAGTACCGTATTTACTTTCATATGCATTTAGTAAAGAAACTGTAATTTTGAGAATACAAACAGACACTTCAATTTTATTTATTTGTATAGATTGGACAGCAGATCCAAAAGTAATGATAATAGGTTATTTCCAGTGCACATAAAAATCCGAAAAAATTTTTTCTTGTTTATGTACCCACTAGATCAGAATTAAAAAAATATATATAAACAGGCTACGATTCCCGAGAGGTACATTCATTTGAATACGAATCATCAAAGAGATCAATGAGGATACACAGATGGCGCTGTCTAGCTAACATCTAAGTAAAAAAGCTCCGTGTTTATAATTAATTTAAAAATATTTTGTATCGTATTTCCGAGTTAAATTTATTGTAAAACTGTGAATAGTGATCCAAAAAATCGGTTGTGAGGTTATCAAAGACCTCAGTACAATAGTGTTAAAAAAACAGTGTAAATAAATCAAGACTAAATTGTACACAAACTGGAACAATAGCTTAAAAAAATGTTAATTGCAGTATTAATACATATAAACAAATAACCTACTCGCTAAACAATATGTAAAGTAACTTTAAAACATAAAAAGTGAATAAAAAACTTTGACACAAAGTACACATCAAGTGAAAAAAATTCCTAAATGATTAGTCATATCAACGGCTTTGCAAAATTCAAATCTCTCATACATTGACTTATGATAGACATTTTCAACAATATGCATTGGGTCTTGATGGCCCAATGCATAAGACAGCTACGTGTATGTAGCTGCGGAATCGAGTGGTCGTGGTTTCGAACCCACGAAGCACCAGTTTGTATTTTTGAAGATTTTACGAAGAAAGTTAAGAGTTACATGTTAAGCATTTAATAAGAGAGGGCGCCACTTCCATAAGCAAACGAAATAATTTAGAAAAATAAAAATATGGATTCAGATTCATTCGATAATGTCACATATAGGAAACGACAAACTATTTCGACTGATGAGCATGAGAAACCAATACTCGACACCAGCAATAGCAATAATGACATAATTAATAGTTTAAATGAAGAAATAAAAATACTTAAGATGCAACTAATGGGTGCGCATCAAGAAATAGAAAATTTGAATTGTGAAAACTTTCGATTGTAATCAGATCTACAAAAATCGTTAAAAACTGTTGAAACTAATAAAAATATCTGCGTAACCCCTGATAGAAAAAATAATACATCATTATCAACTCGTAAAAAAAGTATAGACAGCAGAAATTGTCTGTTACACAAGACATTGAGTTATAAACTATAGAAGATAGTAACGAAAAGAGTAACTCTAATATGTTAAATAAAGAAACACAGACTACCTATCTCAATATGGACGCACAGACACAAACAGAACAAAATCTAAAAACATCATCAGAACAGTGCAACATTGCTTACAAAAACTTAACAGGCACTAAAGCCACATCTAAACAAAAAATAAATAAACTGTGTATAATAAACAGCGGCTGCACAAAGGGAACTCTGCCATTAATTGAAAAAGTATTCTTGGATGATTTTGACTACTGCCATTATCTACTTCCTAATACTGCCACAAACGAGTGCTTAAATAATATTTGAAAATAAGCTACAAGACTTTACAATGAAAGATTACTGCTTGATTTTTATAGGTGAAAATGATATAAAAAACAACGAGTACTTAAATATATTGGAGGACCTGAAAAAGTCATTGAAAAATGCAACTCATACCAATAGCATCGTATGCACACCAACCTACAAAAAAGGTGCACTCATACACAATTACAGAGTCGAGCTATTCAATAATCTCCTGTGCTTAGACGTAAAGAATCAAAAATATGCCTATTTTTTCGACAGTAATTTCTCTCTGACACATGAAATGTTTTCCTATAAGACTGGAAGAATAAATAAAACCGGATGGAAGAACATCTACGAGAACATTATGTCAAATATAATTGATAGATTACGAATTATTTTCTGCTCATGACGATCAAGTAATTATCACTTTGAACCAACCAAGTAGAATCAATGAATGCACGCCGCAGGAAACAGGTGAAGAAACCTTTTTTCGTGACCATAAAACACCTGCATGTTCTACATCACAATATTGCAGGATTAATGAACAAATCTGAAGCAATCTCGGTGAGCCTTGATGAACTATTAGATGAAAATATAAATGTGGACATCTTATGTTTTACTGAACATTTTATCACGGCAGGTTATGAATCCCTCCCAAGTATTCCAAATTATCAACTAGCAGCATGTTTTGCTCGAAAGGAAAGTAAGAGAGGAGGATCATGCATACTCGTCAAAAACGGCCACCGTTTTAAGGAATTAAATCAAATTGCAAAAATATCTGTGACTGGCGTGTTTGAACGCTGCGCAATTGAACTGATTGACTATAAGATAGTTTTAGCATGTGTATACAGGGTACCTAAACTTAGTAATTTTAATTTATGTATAGAGAAAATACAAATAATATTGCGAACGCTAAGTAAGAATCGTTATGATAATATTGTAGTAGCGGGTGATTTTAACGTAGATTTATTGAAGCGAAATGTACACACTTTAGATTTTGAATGTGTATTTATGAATATTGGTTTGAAATTGGCAGTAAATCAACCTACTCGCCTAAAAAGTCAAACATGTATTGACAACATCGCTCATAACTTTACTAAGAAATGTGTTGTTAAAGTGCGTGAACTAGAATTATCTGATCGCACAGCACAAATATTCAAATTTCCTGTTCAAACAATTTTTAATAATAAATACTGGCGAGTCACTAAAAGATACTATTGTAAGGAAAACATAAGTAAATTCAAAAGTTGTTTAAAAAGCTTATCGTTTTCGAATGTATACGAAACTTCTGATCCTAATGATGACCACAATATTTTTTTTTTATTTTTAGATACATTTACTCTTTACTATAAGTTATGTTTTCCCGAGGTAACTAAAATTATTAATATTATCAAAAAACCCAAATGGATATCTCGCGGCATAAAAATGTGTAGCAAAAAGAAGCGCCAATTATTATGGCAATATAGGCATAAACCAAATGAAATAAACAAAAATATTTTTACTAATTATTCTAAAAGACTAAAACTTATAATTAAGCTTACTCGGAAAGCACAAAATAACTATACAATAAAGACCTCTGCGTGTAAATCTAAAGCAACTTGGAAGATAATTAATAGTTCAAAACGAAATTTACCCAGAGACATTATTAGAAAAATTAAAATCAACAATAATATAATCACTAAACCTAAAGACATAGCTAATGAATTTAATACATACTTTATTGTAAAAATAATCCCCATAAATAATTCTTTTAAAAATGTTACATCTTTAATAGAAAACAGATTAAACTCCTTCTTTTTAGCCCCGTGTAACCCTGCGGAAATATACAAAATAATAAACTCATTAAGAAATACAAATAGTGTGGGTTATGATGGTCTTTCAACGAAAGTCGTCAAAGCTGTTGCTGGAGAAATCTGTACACATTTGAGTTATATTTTAAATCTAAGCATCGATACTAGTACTTTTCCAGAGGCACTGAAAATATCGATTGTAAAGCCGTTATTTAAAAAAGAAGATAAGCAACTTATCCAATACTACCGACCTATCTCTCTCATAAGTATTATCTCTTAAATATTTGAGAAACATATATATATAAACAATTATATACTTATCTTGAGAAGAATAATATACTAACTCAAGAACAGAAAGGCTTTCGTAATAATAAATCAATAAATATGGCTATTTATGACTTCTTGTATAAAGTCATGATAAATGTAGACAAAAACATTCCTGTTAGCACCATATTTTGTGATATGACGCAGGCGTTTGACTACGTCTCTCACAACATTTTGATTAGGAAGTTAGAAGCTTATGGTATCCGAAGTAACGTTTCGCGTCTCATAGAATCATATATTACGAATAGAAAGCAATATACAGAAATAACATCAGTAAACACACACACCAAACATGAAGAAACTTATCGATCATCAGGTCGAGTAGTTAAATATGGTGTGCCTCAAGGCAGTGTCTTGGGACCTCTATTGTTTATTATATATATCAATGACCCACCTAAAAGCATTAACCAATACGTGACACTATTTGCCGATGACAGTACCATAACTATACCTTATAAAAATAATGATACCTATAATAATGACATTAATTATTCCCTAATATCAATGATAAAATGGCTAGAAAATAATAATTTAAAAATCAATTTGGAAAAAACTAATATTATGCACTTTACACAAAGAGGATCTACTATGTCAAACCTACATACACACTACAATAGTAAAATGATTAATGAGGTAGATAATGCGAAGTTTCTTGGTGTAATTATTGAACAAAAAACTCAATTGGAAAACACACACAGAAGCCTTAATAAAAACAATCAGTAAATCCTCTTACGCATTCTACAAATTAGTACCAATGCTCAATATCGATGCCCTTCTCACAGCGTACAATGTTTTAATTTCCTCAATTCTTAGATACGGCATTATCTTTTGGGGTAACTATGAATAAAGAATTAGTATTTAAAGCCCAGAAGCAATTCATAAGGACCATTTTCAAACTAAAGGTCACGGAGAGCTGTAAATCATTTTTCATACAATATAAATTATTGACATTACCCTCACTTTATATTTTGGAAAGCGCAATGTTCGTTAAGAGCAATCCTAACCTATTCCCATGCATGTCCGATGCGGTCGTTCGTAATAGACGTGATAACAGTAAACTTTGTCTACATAAATCAAAAACTACTTTAATGAATAACAGCATATTTTGCATGGGCCCAAAAATATATAATAAAATTCCTAAACGCTGGAAAGAACATAATAGTAACATACTCAAAAATAAATTAAATAATTTCCTTGCAAATAAAGCCTACTACAATATTAATGACTTTCTGCAAGACAACATTGACCACTAACTGCTATGACATATAATATCTACATTTATATAAATTATTACACATTATCTTACTGCTAATTGAACATAATAAAGTAGAATTCATAAAATAATCGAAAGTAATAATATACGAAATTGACTAATGTCAGTATGTAACACTAAGAATTGTACAATCATTTAGGTAAATAAAGGTATGTTTTTAAGTACAAGTATATTTAAATATATAGATTCTCTTCTCTAATGATGTTTGTTTTCTGTTTTAATGTTTATTGTATAATTTATTAATACTAAATAAGGCGAAGGCCAATTAGAATTGTAATTTTTTTATTTATTTTTTTAACATTTGTACGCCGTAGAGGCTAAACATGACTGTCGAGATATTTTCTTTTAACATCTTGCATGCATATGTATGTATACTCATGTTTGAACAAATAAAATTATCTTTATCTTTATCTTTTAACATCAAAATGGAGAAAAGTTAAATGAGAGCTGTCTCTGTTTAAAAAATGTCTACCAAAGACATACACAGCGACTTGGTGAAATATTGAGGGACTCTGCTCCTTTCACAATTGCACGCTGGGCCAAGGAGGTTAAGCTGGGCTGAACATCCACGGAAGATGAATGCCCATCCACATCCCTCACTGAAGATAAAGTGATATCATATTGGCAGATCGAAGTGTGACCACCAGGCATATAGCTGAGGTCACAGGTATCTCATATGGCAGTGTTCAAAGAACCCTTGCGAACGAATTGCATATGAAAAGGATCTCTGCGCGTTGGGTACCGAGAATGTTAACCGACGAGTAAAACAAAAAATGTGTCGACATTTCGAGGGTGAATCTCGAAAGGTTCCAAGCAGATCAGATTTTTATAAGGTTTCGTGACCGTGGGCGAGACCTGGACCTACCATTTCGATCCTGAAACCAAACAACAATCAACGGTGTGATACTGAGTCTCCTCCCGACGCCAAAGAAATTCAAACTGTCAAGTTCGCCGGGAAAGGTTATCGCGTCAGTTTTTGGGGACGCTGAAAGAATAATTATGGTGAAATAATTGAAAAAGGGAGCCATTATTTTTGACTTATACTCTCGACTACGCAGGCCAAATAAGAAGATTGCAGGAAGCTATCAAAGAAAAAGACGATGAGACGAGCTGGAGTGCTGTTTCACCAAGACAACGCTCTGCCTCACAAAGCCGCAGTTGCGATGGCTGCCATTCAAGAAACGGGATTTGAACTGTTCGAACACCCGCCCTATTCGCCAGATCTAGCTCCCAGTGACTTCTATTTCCTCGGCTCAAGGAACACCTTTGAGGCAAGAAATTTGCAGACGATAGCGAAGTCATGGACGCTGTTGATGCTTTTTTTGAGGATCAAAATAAAGATTTTTTTTAAGGGAATTCTGGGTTTAGAACAAAAATAGACTAAACGCATTGACTTGTTAGGAGATTATGTGGAAAAATAAATTATTTTTTTAACAATAATCACCGTATTTAACATTCACTATCAATAATTACTTTTGGATCACCCCTCGTACTCACATCCTAAAAATAAAACCAAAGCGAAAAGTTGACTGAAATCGGAAAGGATGTTAAAAAACGACAGAGGTGGCTTCGCCCGCGTTGTAAGACAAGACATAAAGATTATCAATAGAATCAGACGTTACATTGCGAAAATCCATTATATTAAACACTATAGTAAAATTATTTTGTGCGTGCAGTTGGGGTCATAAAGCATAGCTCGGCCTTACCGCCCTAGCCGGGCTGTTGCGAGGGCGCAACGCCATTATCGATAACAACAAATTTAATTTTAGATATAAGTTATTATCTTTATATTTATTTTTAATATAAGTTGTTAGATGCAAAACATTTCTACTTATAGTTCTTTAATAGATAGATAACTAATTAATAATTTATTTAAAATTATTATTATTATTATGTTAATAAATACGTTGTTTTATCTAATTTTTTTTCATTTTTATCACTAGCTCACATAATGACAATGCAAATTACACTATCGATAACGCTTATCGACAAGATTAATGCGCATCACTATACTCGCCCATAAAGCCCGTGAGTGTGAGAGAGAGCGAAATACTCCGATAATTTATGACCCAAATTGCACGCACAAAATAATTCTAGTATAGGTGATAACCGCTCGCTTCGCTAGGCGCAAGATTTTATTGCAGAACCTAGATGTGACTAAAGTAATTAAGAGCAAAATTTGTATGTATAGTACATCTCCAACTACATGATGCAAGAGGAATTTGTGGTGGTTTTTTTTTATTTTTTGATACAGGTTTTTTAACATAAATTCATTTACCTATGTCATCGTCATCTTTTTTACTCTTTGAACCAAATGCAATTAGCGGCAAGTCGTCATCCAAATCCGTATGTCTATCTTCAAAAGCATCAATCTCCAAATCTTCTTGTTTTTCAGCACTCTCTAGAATGAAACAGATTCTGACTCAATATATAAAATAATTACTGATATTTTTTTCAAGCGACTAGATCATTACAGTCCACCACAAAGCTTATGGGCCTGAGCCACCCACTTTCATTACCATACTGCATGTTTCATAAGCTAAGTGTAAGAAGCTGAAGTGGCAATGGGCCGCAGAACTGACAATCGATGGGGAAGAGAGGTTCTCGAGTGGCAACCTCGTACTGGTAGACGTAGTGTAGGGCGGCCCCCACTAGATGGAGTGACAACCTGGTAAGACATGCAGGAAGTCGATGGATGCAGGTGGCTAAGGCCCGTGCTTTGTGGCATTCCTAAAGAAATTGGCAAAGACAGGTTGCTTACCAGTTGTAAGTATATCATTAATTCCTATGAAATTAATCCATCTTAGTGACATACATACTGGCTGCATTTATACAGGATCAAAATATTTTTAAAATATATTAATGCATAAGTAAAAAAAATGTCTGAAGAAGCTCATTATTTTACATTGACAATCATGTCTAGCGCAAAACGCGTAGGTATGTTCTACTAGCGCCTAAAAATCAAGATTCCAATGTTTTGTCGCATAAAATCGCATCTAACAATTATATTGAACATATAAATGATATAAAAACCACATTGTCAGAAAGATAAATGATTGTTGGACTTATTAATTTTTTTTTAAATCGATTTATTGCTATTTTTACATAAAAAAGTGGTTTTAGTGTCTTATGGTGTAGATTTATTAAGTCCGCATTTTTTTATAAGATAGAATAACAAACGAGCACACAGCCAGCCTGATGGTAAGTGGTTGCTGTGACTCATAGACATCTACATTTATCCTCAATGAAGAATCAAAATGCAGATGCGTTGTCACCCGTGAGGACTAAGATGGAATGCCTTTATTCCAGTAAAATGGGTCTCCGGTTCTCTACACTCACCATCCGAAACACAGCAGCGTCAAGCTGCCATTTTACGCTGGTATTCTGTGAGAGCGTGGTCCTTCCCCTGTTAAGCCGACCCATGCGTGCTACAATTATACTACTAAATACTAATATAGCTGCAGCATGGCTCTACGGTTTTGAAAATATTAATTGTTTAACTCTATCTATTTTTTAATCTGTTAGCAGAATAATTGTATTTAGTTTAGTTATAATAAATTTTTTTATTGAGTCATTTTTAATAATATTTGCAAAATGCCAAACGAATTTAGCGGTTTTAAACAACTCCCAGACGTGAATAAAATTTACAAATGAATACGACAAAAAAGTCTTCTTATGCGTAGCCATAAGTGTGAGAAAGATAGCTTATCGAAGCATGTCGACAGCGGAGGGGGCCTGAGCTCCTCGCGCTGCGCTTGGTTATTAAGAAATATTTTTTTAAAGATTTTACGATTAAATTCTTGTTTTGGGATTTAGCATGTATGTATGGGCATATATGACCATGAAAATATCTGTGTATACAGTTTGAATGATTTAAGATCAGTGCTGTAATAATTTGTAAGATAGCTATTAATTTTAACCTCGTATTAGTAGTAACCTTGGGAAAAATATGTCTTGGTAATTACGTTAAGCATACTTGTGTGTATTTAAGCTACTTTAAAAAAATTCCGTTATAATCATGTCATACGTAATTTTTTTAATGCGCTTAGGGCATGCATAATTGGATTTACCGATAGTTTTTATTTAAACTAACAACTATCATGACAGGAATAACCTAATGCGACAGTGTAGTTCTTCTCATGCAAAATGAGGTCATTAACTGTTACAAATTGTAAACAATCTTACCCTAGTGAATTCACTCAAGGTGCAACAGAATAAATCATTGTCTTCAGCCTTTCTATTAAGAACGCGTAACATTCGCGTTAAAGGCGCCTTGTCGAGTAAATTTGTATATATGCCACTATAATATTATTTTGTGTCCATGGGCTACAGTAACCACTTGCCATTAGGTAACTTGTAGCTTATTTTATTAAATCACAAAATGTGTATATCTTACCTATTTCATGATTCACATTTTCTTCAAATCTGAAATTCTCATTTTCGAAATTCTCTTCCTCAACTTTAACAGATTCAAGGCTAAACATATCGTTCTGACAATCATTATCTAGATCACACTCTACTGGCCTGATATCTATATGACTAATTGGAGTGAATTGAATCTTATCTCTAGCCTCATGATGATTTGGTATTGACTGAAACCAAATTCTTTTGTTAATAAGAGATAAAGCCAGTGTAGTGGTGCCGTAGGAGAATCCATTCTACCATACCATCCCGCAGATTTCATAAAAAGGGACAGGGCAGCAGCATCAACCTGACAACTCCAAATAATAATAAAAACCGGACAAAGTGAGGGTTCCAAATAAACTTACATAAGAATATATATATAGTTCATCCATCCCGAGTATCGAGTCTCAACAATATATCCAATCAGATTCACAAATGCAGTAAATTGACAATGATCTATCTTTGTTTACTGAGTAGTATTACATACCATCAAAAATATAACTTGTAGAAAAAACCAAGTCTTGCAACTCAGTTCTGCTACCGTAAAAAGTTGTGAGATCCATGTAATACCAAGTCAGTTAATTTATTCAGTCCCTACTTAAGGGTCCTTCTATCTTAAGTTATTACGTAATTAGCTAACTTAACAACGTCTTATAGTGACCACATCAGTACTAAAACCTTTTATATTTTAAATAAATAGATTGACTTGCATACCACTGCAAGACTTCAAGACACAGTTAGTATATTCTGCGTAGATTGGACCAAAATTATTAATTAAAAAAGCTGAAGGTACTCCGGTTTAACTCTGACATCGGGACGTCAATTACCTCAGTCCCCCGTGACCACGGTTGCTGGAAAGCAACCAAAACGTCGGGAATAGAAAATAAGTTAATTAAGCGCGATAAAATCCGTAAAAATAGTTTTATTCAATCTGTAGTGTTCGCATAAATATAAGAAATCATCACTGTAATTCGTAAAATATAGAACATTGCTCTAACGAATAAGTTGGATTGAAGGATAAACTTAACTTTGCAGTAGAAAAAACATTCTCCCATATGGAAACGCCAAGTGATGATTAAGGCAAATATTTCATTATAATAGGAATGAACCACCAGGCAGTGAAATTTAATTAATAACAGGTATAATACCGTGGACCGTGTAGTGGCGGTGTAAGAATATCCACTGCCCTACTGGCGACAGAGGGAAACAGAAACAGGAGTTGGGCGGCAGCATCTTCCTGACAACAACTCAGACTAATATAAACTGCGGTTGCCAACCTACCAAGTGTGGCAAATTTGGCAAAATCCCTCGCAAAAAGCAATCTATGAGGGACTTTTATAGGTTTTAATGGATGGAACGGATAATACCACCATACATATAATACCATAGACCCTCCTGCAAGCAACTGCTCCAGAACTGCATTTGACTCAATAGCCTGTTGTTGTAATGTTCTGCAACGAATGAGTCTTGCATGACAGATGAAACAGACAATTATGACCTCCTCATCCACATCCACCTGAAAATATGAAATTTCGTAATAAAAATGGAAAACTACTTAAATATACAAGTTTGTAATAAAATCTATTGGCTACCAGAATTCTCTTCATGAACATCATTTTTTTATAACATTAAAGTGACAAATAAACTCACAATCCACCTGATGGTAAGTGACAACTGCAGCCCATAGGCACCTGCAACAAACTTCAAGCAAAGGCTACAGATGCGATGTTACCTCTGAGGTCTAACATGTAATGCTTCACAGTGTGTTATTATACTGGCTCTCAATGAACTACACATCTGGACACATACTGCTGCTGGTGGCACAAATAGGCAAGAGGATGATTACTACCCAGACAGACTCCTAGGCAGAAAGTCCTGCCACCTAGTGAATCATCATCACTGCAACAACATAGTCCTAAGCCACCTACATCCATCGACTTCCTGTCTTACCAGATTGCCACTATCTAGTGGGCGGCCACTCTACAATTTGCTTACCAGTTGAGGCTACCACTCGAGAATTATGTTTCCCCATTTGTTGATAGTCCTGCTAGCTATTAGCCGAGTGCAGAAAGTTTGCCTATTACTACCCCTCTCGCTTCCACCGACCATGCCCCGTGCTCGCCTAGTAAGTACTGTTAACAACGCAGTTGTGCGCTCACTTGTGCAACATCTTTGAATTTATTGCTCCCACTCCGAAATTATTCATTTGTTTCTTGTAAAGTATTACTAATCATTGATAAGTGATGACATGATGTCATCAGCAAACTTTGTCACGCTGTTAGTATAATATGTACACAATTCTCAAATTAATTCAAAAGGAGTGTCAAGCACGTAGTAGTGTGCATGACATTAACAGATATAATTTTAAAAGCAGTAGATTCAGACTCTTGGGTATTTTCAAGTTAAGGCTTAGCTTAGTGGCATCACTTCAAATTGACTAAAGCTGAGTCACCTAATAACTCACCTACTTTAGCTAAAGAGTTGTTAGAGTATGGAACAAACTGCTATCAAAAGTAATATTAGTACAAACAATAAACTGATTGTACCACAGATTGGATAAATTTACAACATAGTAGAGCCATGCTGCAGCTATATTAGTAGTATAGTTGTAGCATGAATGGGTCACCTCGACCGGGGAAGGACCACGCTCTCACAGAATACCAGCGTAAAATAGCAGTTTAACACTGTTGTGTTTCATATGGTGAGTGTAGAGAACCGGAGACACTTTTTACTGGAAAAGAGACATTCCAACTTAGTCCTCACGGGTAATGACACATATGCATTTTGATTCGCAAACGAGGATAAATGTAGATGTGTATGGGTCACAGCAACCACTTACCATCAGGTGGACTGTGTGCTCTTTTGTCACCCTATTCCTATAAAAAAAATAGAACAACTAGAGATTTGAAACCAGGATACAGAGTTATATCAACTGTATCAACTGCTGGCTGGTTCAATATTTTTTATACAAGGGTGACGACAAATCAAACAGTCCACCTAATTCTAAATGCATTCACTTACCATCAGGTGGACTGTTTGATTTGTCGTTCGCTATGGCCTATAGAACTCCAAATTGATCCCCAGTAAAGAATCAAAATGCAGATGCGTTATCACCCCTGAGACCAACACTGAATGCCTCACCTCTAGTAAAAATGGTCTCCAATGCTCTACACTCACCATATAAAACAGAGCAGAACTAAGCTGCTATTTTACTTTAGTAATCTGTGAATACGGTACCACCCCAGTCTAGCGGAACCACCTGTGATACAACCATAATATAGCTGCAGCATGGCTCTAGCACATATAAAATAATGATAATAATGTTCTACAGACAGAATTTCGGTCACAATAGAGCCTATTCATCAGCGCAGGACAGGATTACATTGCATAATATGTGTGTTAGCAAGCACATATGCACATTATTCCCTTCTTCAATTTCTCAGTCTGATAGGAATATTAGAAATATAAGAGTGAGAAAATTTCTGTCTGTAAGCACATGTGCACTCTAATCTCCCACTTTAATAGTCAATAGAACGGCTTTAAGTGGGTGAAAGAGCAAACTAGGGTGGATATTAATTTTTTGAGGGAAAATAACAGACACCACGAATAAATCTATGCAGCAGTGCGGGTTGCATTGAAGGATGCACAAAGTTCCTGTTTATGGCGCAGACTCGGTAAGTTTGAGCCCGCGGTTACTTCAATGATTATACTGATTTTAGTGCGATCCAGGATCCCGGCTAATTGTTGTTTTTCAGGTTCTGGTTATATTTGTCACTATATATACTATTTATGTTATATACACTATATATGTTATAATATATTTCTCCGGCGATAACCCCTCTTTAAAGTATTTCTCGATGAAGTACATTCAATTTGCAATGTTAAGAAATATTTACAAACTTACAAAACTATTCGTCAATGTTTTGTACAAATTTTCGAGACCAGTCTTCTTTAGTACATACATGCGTAGATTATCGCATAAACAAATTCTACAAATTTCACTAAAATAGGTCATTTCTATTTCCAATAACTTTAATCACAAACTAATATGCAATGAGTAGAATTAGTTTTCTGTATATTATACCCACAAACTATATAGAAACACTACGCGTTCAGACGGACGTCTCTGGTACATTCAGTTTGGACCGTACAGCAAATCAGAACATGACATTTCGTTTTTTTTTAAATATGAATTGGATATAGGCAAGGGAATGATTTTATTTCAGCCTAGTATAATTATAATGTATGTATATATATATATATATATAGGTATATACCTATATGATATTTTTATATTTATAATTTTAATTATTATTATTTTATTATGAAGGATTCAAGAAATAAAATGCATTGTATATATTATTTATTATATGATTTTTATTTTTTTAACTTTTTTAAACTTGTTCAAGGTTTTTTTGGATTTTTGGCAATGTACACTTTTCAAGTCTAATGATGTCCGTGCCTTTCAGAAACCCATGTGTGATACATGCTATAGAGTAAACATATAATTCCTCCTTTGCTGCTTGCACTTGAATATTTTCAGTGAAAAGGTTCTCTTCAATACATTCGATATCCAGTGTATTGAGCTGGAAAAAGGAATATTTAAATATATAAATTAGAAGTTTAATATGCACCTATTATACTTGTTGCTCATTGTAATTGTTGTTGTTTATAAATGTTTGCATAGAAAATGTCAAGACAAGAAGAGGCCATTGTAATCAGATAAAGTTACTTTCACATAAATCTAAGAAGCTTCCACAATTATAAAGAAATTTCCAATAATTTTTGAACATAATTATCATTGATACCTAAGATAATTAAGTACACTGTAGCAATTTTTGATAGAAGGTTGGGAGAATAAAAGTATATTTTGTAAAGTAGCCAATTATTTATTGGAGTCTATGTTCATGTTCTACTGCTGGGCACAGACTGTCTCATTTCTCAGAGGGGTATGAAACAATGAGTTGGGCAAGGTGCTTATTGGTAGACTACATCTTTAAAATATTTTTATTCCTTAGACACTCAGATTTCATCACAATGTTCCAGAACATGATAAATTAGCACTTAAAATTGGAATTAACATTAATTCATTTATTTCAGGGTGTAGACAGAGATCAAATTTGCTCAAAAATATAAACATATTACTAATCCTAATAAAAATATTATCTGAACTAAAGTTTTAGAATGGCGATTGTTTTGCAATTTAAATTTTACATGATTATTACCTTAATTTTTTTACTTCGTTGGGAATCACATGGTCATCATTTAGTTTAACTAACAAGCGCAATTGAGTATGCTTGCAGTCCTGTTTAGTACACATCATCTTGCCATTTTGATACATTTCCATCAGTTATTATATGTTTTGACAGCAAAATTATTCCTCATACCTTTTTTTATGATGGCTGATCAAATATCACACCAAGTTTATTTGAACTGTATCATCTGAAATAAAAACATAAAAGATTGTTTGTCATTGTCATTCAGACATCCTTGATTTTGTAATTATTAAGACTAGAGGTGTGAGATTGTGCATAAAATAATGTTGACAATTAATTATTTAAAATAATAGAATTCCTCATTTACTTCAGCCATTAACTTAAAATTTTAATAAATTATTATAAAAAGAATTTATTATTATGTTTCATTCATCATTCATTCATTATATGAATACTGAATATACTGAGCAGTTACGTTTATTAAGGAATTATTAAATGTACATACCTTTGTCATCTTTGATGATAAACCTAACTCAATTTACTCCAAAGATAAGTGTTGAGTTTATCCAACCTTTTTTAGCCTTGTTAATGTCAGATTTAGCAGTATGAAACCCTTTATTCAAAAATTTTGTGACCAAGCAGGCTTCTTGAAATGGTTACTGGAATGCAGCATAATTTAAGTTTGTCACAGTTTATAAAGTCCAACCACTTGTTTCTTTGGCCTTCGTCAGACTCTTCTTTGTTACTTGCACAATTGGGAATGAAACACTTAAAAATAGATTTTAAAACTAAAAATTTTATACAAAATACACTAAAGTAAACGTCCCATCGAAATATATAACCTATTAAACAAACAGCCTTTCGTAAAATAGCAGTAAAATGCCAATAAAACTTTATTTATAATTTATAGTTAGTTCATAGTTCATAGAAAAACAAAATGAAAATTTCCAAGAAAACTTCTAACTTGACAGCTACGCGACAATAACATGACAAAATGGCGGCAACGGGAAGGGGCAAGAGATGAGAGGGACGAGGGAAACGTCATGTTCTGGATTGCTCACTGCATTTCATACGGTCAAAGATTTTTGCCCAAAGATTACCAGCCGTGATTATACCACAGAACACTATTACTCCTAATGCTGGGTAGCGGTGTGCGACTAGGGATGTGAAAAAATAATCGATTTTTATATTAATCGATTATTTTTTTGTTATAATCGATTTTTCGAAGTCGATTTTTTTTATAATAAAAATCGATTTTTAATATTAATATATTATAATATACATAAATATGTAAATTATGCGTTTCAATCGATTTTTGTAATCAGAGTCATCTGTGCGATAGATGTAAAAACGTGAAGTAAGCTCAATGAATAAGTCAATCAAAAGACGGCGCCACCTTTATGTATCTCTATGTATGTAAACAGTTTCGCTTTTCGTATGTTTTCAACAGGCTTCTTCCTCCGCTAGGAGTAAAAGTATTCTGTGGTTTTCTTTCTTTCTTTGGTTAGTGTTAACAATTATATATAAACAATAAAAATGTCTTGTGAAACGCGTAGAAGTGACTGACAGAAGTATTTTATAATGAAAAAATGATAGCGGCTAACACGTCAATAGGCAAAAATACTGAATTGGATCTATATATTGCGGCACCACTATCAAATCTCAAGGCAGATAGATGCCCTCAATATATGGAGAAGCTCTGAAGGAACTTTCTCTAAACTAACCGAATTGGCTTTTAAACACCTCTCAGTGATGGCCAGTTCCGCGCCAGCCGAAAGATTATTTTTGAAAGCGGGAAATATAGTCAGGAAAAAACGAAACCGTATTTTGGGAAAGAGACGAAGAAGAATTTTGGTGAAATGATTGTTTTTAAAGTCTTTAACTGAAAATTCATGGCAATATTTTTTTTTACTTTTTTGGTTTATACTAGTGTAAAAAAAGATTTGTCTTTTATTTTAGTTTTGAGATCAAAAGGTTGTCGTCGGATTATTTATAATTATATTTTTATTTTATTTTCATTCTAATCCAATGTAAATGATACTGAACATTAGTGGCATATTGATATTTAGACTTTTTGTTTGTTCAAACTTAGTTTAAAAAAAAACTATCTTTTACTAAAATTATGCTTTCTTAATGATTTCTTATATAATTTACGCGAAGACTACACATTAAATGAAATTAATTTTTACGGATTTGATCACGCTTAATTTAACTTTTTAATTCCTGATGTTTCGGGTGCTTCACAGCACCCATGGTTACGGGGGGAACTGAGGTCTTTGACGTCCAGATGTCATAGTTAGCCTGGCTAAATTCAGTTTTTGAATATTAATTTTTGGTCCGATCTACTTTGGTCTTACAGTGGTATGCTTGGGTTTGGATTTAATTTTATTAATTATAGGATGCCAAGCAGATGGCAGCACCCATCCATCTTCTCTATTGAAATTAGGATGTTTTTTAATTTCGATAGCCTAGCGAATCATCCTTGGTAGCAATCGGTGTTCTTTTGCGAGGATTTGTGGTTTAACTATGACATAGGGACGTCAAACACCACAGTCCCCTCTGTGACCATGCGTGCTGTAAAGCACCTGAAATGTGGGGAGTTAAAAAGTTAAATCAAACGCGATAAAATCTGTAAAACTTAGTTTAATTTATCGTTTCTGTTTATTTTGGTTGTAAGAAATTGTTAAATGACACTGAACATTTGTGGCAGTAATTATTTTTAGTTTTTTATTGTTCAGTTATATGTTAAAAAATTGTTCTGTAGTTTATTTCTAAAATCAGAAGATTATTTTTCGAATAAATTTTTTTTTCGCAAAAATCGATTATTTTTTTATAAAAAAATCGATTTTTCTTAAATCGATTA
The DNA here is from genome assembly GCA_963668995.1 of Parnassius mnemosyne. Taxonomy (NCBI): domain Eukaryota; kingdom Metazoa; phylum Arthropoda; class Insecta; order Lepidoptera; family Papilionidae; genus Parnassius; species Parnassius mnemosyne. Next base: position 1,730,590 of record CAVLGL010000087.1, read on the forward strand.
TTATCACAAAGCAAAAAATCGATTTTTTATTAATCGATTTTTTTCACTCAATGTCACATCCGTATGTGCGACTCGAGTTATTTGACTCGAGTAACTCGAATCAAACCTTAAGGCAGCCCGTACACACTCAATCTCGATTGCAATCACACAGTTCTGATCGCGATCACGGATCACCGGATTGCGCCACGACATTACACGTTCAATCTTGATTTCTTCAGTCCGTTTATCGTTACCGCCACGTTACCAACGCCTGTTGTCTTGTCATATTAACAATTACTCTGTGGTCATGGATTTACATGAGGTTAAAGCTGTAATATCACTTGTTTTGGCCCTTACTTTGAAGAAAAGGATTCGAAAAAGGCAGTGGGTTAAACAGTGGCTACTTAAGAGAGAAAGGTACACTCACTTAAATCTACTAAAAGAAATTCAACTAGCTGCTGAAACTGACGATATAAAAAACTACTTCAGGATGGGGGAAAAATGTTTCGATGAGTTACTACAAATGATAACTCCATATATAACCAAACGAGATACCTGTATGAGAAAAAGTATTACACCTGAAGAAAAACTTGCAGTAACATTACGTTATCTTGCTACTGGCAGAAATATTGAAGATCTAAAATTTTCAGCTATAATATCTCCTGCTGCTATTAGTGAAGCAATCAAGATTACATGCCGAGCTCTTATTTATGTACTCAGGGACTATATGAAAGTAAGTAAACGTATTTTATTTATTTTGTAAGTTTATTTAGCATAAGTACAAATTCAAGACATTGAAATATAAGGTAAATAATATAATAAACAGCGAATTACAATAATAATAACTAGAAAATCAACTTAATTATTTTAAAGTAGGTTGCAATTATTTAATCATTCGGATTATATCTTGCAAACAATGACCCCACTGTATAATCTTCAATATCTGATTGGGTATCTGGAATATGTAAAGTAGGGACATCCGTATTTTGGTGTATTATTATTTGTGATGCAAAACCTTTTCGGTAAGTAGAAGCACCGGGATGTGAATTTATTCCAAGTTTTAACTGAGAGGACATTGGTTGAGGCACAATGGTCAAAGAATGTGTTGGAGTAGAAGTAGTCGACGACGAATGATGTGTGCGTGAGACAGTAGCTTCAGCAAATACTTGTGACTGTTCAAATGTGGATGTGTGTGGAACATCTACTGTCGAGGACTGCAATGAAGAGTGTGTAGGAGAAGTAACTGAAGAGTAGTGCAAGTCTGAGGGAGAAGGTGGGTTTTCCGGCGAAGAGTAGTGTGGTATTGGAGAGTTATGTAAATGCAAAGGAGAGGCGTTGTATGAATATGGTGACATCGCATTCCTATGAGTAGGTTCGTTGATTTTCACAGAAAATCGGTGAAGGTTTCCCAACCCCGCCTCAAATAAAATATCATGAATTGCTTTCTCTGCAAAGAATCGTTGTTGAGGTTGTAATTTATCGAGCTTTTCTGCCCACACCAATGCTAGTGTATTAGTCGTGGTAGTTGATTCCACAGACGTTTTTTGTGACAAAAATATGTTTGCTCGATCTAGCAGCTCATTTTGCTTAGTCAGCAATGTCTTTGGTTTTTGCTTGTGTTTAGGCGGATGAACAATTTCTGCGATTGAAGAAAATTTTCCCGGTGATGGATTTTCTGTTATAGTTTCTTGACCGCTTTCGTGTCTCGCAGAAATTTCTCCAGAATTTTCATCCTGAAATATAATTAAAGTACATTGTTTACCCAACTAGTTCTCAAGTTTGCTATTTGGAATTGTTTATAATTGTTGCTTTATGTTTTAGATGCCGACACAAGCTGAAGAATGGAAAATAATTTCAAATGATTTTGGAACAATACACCAATTTTGGAATTGTTGTGGTGCATTAGACGGGAAACATGTTGGCATAAAGAAACCAGCTGCATCAGGATCTATGTATTATAATTATAAAGGGTTTTATAGCATAGTACTTATGGCACTTGTAAGTGCAAAAAAAGAATTTATAATGATTGATGTAGGAACTAATGGTCGAGTATCTGATGGTGGTGTTTTATTCTATACCAAATTTTGGGAGATGTATCAACAGAACACTCTCAAATTACCAGAACCATCGGCACTACCAAATACAAGACAGACATTTCCATATGTTTTTATATCTGACGAAGCATTTGCATTGGGTCCCAATTTAATGAAGCCCTACGCTCAAAATGTATTGAACGAAAATAGACACATCTTTAATTACCGTCTTTCACGAGCACGTTCAGTAGTTGAATGTGCTTTCGGAATACTGAATTCAAAGTTTGGTACTTTTCAAAAAGATTTACCTTTTGAACCCGATACTGCTTCATTGATAGTAGCAACATGTTGCTACTTACATAATTATTTAAGGAAAAATGCAAACTCTTACAGTTTTTCAAATGAAAATGGTGAAAATGGAAATAATATAAATAGATTAGAAGACCTGCAAAGAACACACAATCGTAACCCAAACTGTGAAGCAAAAGCTATAAGAGAAAATTTTTGTAGTTACTTTTGTAATGAAGGTAGAATATAACCTGCACACGTTAGGGTTGCCAACCCCAAATTTAAAAAGCTAGGATTTGAAGTTAAAAAAACCAGGACATTTTAGTTTAAAAACAGGACGCAGTAAATGCCTTGTCAAACATAACTGCGAACCAAACCAAACCGAAAACGTAGCGAATGTATGTACTATGTATGCAAGTACCGGTTCGTTATCGTTTTCGCTTCGCCACGCTATCGGTTCGCTGTCTATCTCGTCAAATAGTTTTACGTCGTTAATTTCAACGCCGTGATCTTAAAAATACATGATCTTATCAAGGCGCTTTAAAAACCCAAGACACTGCTTAAAACAATCCAGGACATCCCAGGACACTACAAAAACTAGGATATGTCCTGGGAATACAGGACGCGTTGGCAACCCTAGCGTACGTACTTATAGCGGTACATCAAAATATTAACTAATTACAAATGTACCTAGGTACCGTATAGACAATAGATGCAATATAGTGACATTATTATTTATTTAGTTTTATTTCACCCTGGCAAAAATGCTAAATTAAGAATAATTTAAAATTAAAAATTTTGTACAGTCGACTTTAATATAAGTTATTAAGAATAACTCAAAAACTATTGGTCTGACCTTAATCAAAATCATATGGGACCACACGAGATGTACCAGCTTTTAAATAAAGAAAGAATCATCGAAATCGGTTCACCCAGTACAAAGTTATGAGGTAACACACATATAAAAATAACATACAGTAGAATTGAGTCTCCTTTTTGGAAGTCGGCAGAAAAATACAAAAAGAAACCGACTCCCTCCATTCCACATCGACCCCTACCATGCCCCCACCATCAGTACTGAATTTAATTTTTATAAAAATGGGACCAATCTGGAAGTATATTCTTTCAAATATTTTTTTTTAGATATGTCTAAGCCCACTTATATCCGAGAGCAGTTTTGGGACATGGTAAGGCTGGTGTTGATGAAATGTAAGGAAAATGAAAATATTATTATGTTAGGAGATTTTAATGGAAGGGTGGGGGTGAAGAGGTCTGGTTATGAAAGGATATTAGGAACGTTTGGCGATGAAAGAATAAATGAGAATGGTGAAGACCTCCTCACCGTATGTGTGGAAAAGAATCTTTTTGTGGCGAACACTTTCTTTCGCCATAAGAGGATTCACATGTATACATGGGAAAGAGGGGATGATAGAAGCATGATAGATTTTATAATTGTGGATAAAAGAATGAGGAGCGCAGTGGTAGATACAAGGGTTTACCGGGGGTCCAACGTAGGGACGGATCATTACTTGGTCTTATGCCGAATTAATGGTCTATTCAGACGTTGGCGGCATCGGACATTGGTGTCTACCACTGCGTTACAGCGTATAAGAATAGAGAGGTTACACGATGAAGGTGTGAAAGAGAAGTATAAATGCAGACTGAGGCAAAATATAAGTGGGTTGAATGAATTATGTATGAATGATTTAGAATTGAAGAATGTATGGAATAATATTAAGAAAGTTTTGGTGGATGCAGCCACCGAAGTATGCGGTGTAAGTAAGAGAACGAATGAAAGGAAAAGTAATACGTTGTGGTGGGATGATGAGGTACGGATGGAAGTTGAAGCAAAGAAGAGAGCATGGCTAGATTTACTAGCAACTAAAGCTGGTAACTCTGGCGGTATGAATGATGAGATTGAAAGAAAAAAGGCAAACTTTAGACGTATAAATAAGAGAGTAAAAGAAGTTGTTGAAAGGAAAAAGCAAGAAAGGATAGATAAGAATGATAGAAGGATATCTGATAACTTCCAGGAAAATATTAAAATGTTCTGGAAGCTCGTAAGAACTGCCAGGGGAAATTCAAAACAGCCTAGAATGAATGCTATACGAGACGAGAATGGCTGCATGCTGAATGATGAAGTTTCGAATTTGAAGAGATGGAAGGAATACTTTGAAAGCGTGTTTAAGAGTGAAGAGTCGTCTGAAATAAGTGAAATAGAAATTCCGGAAGAAGTGGAGAGAGGTAGGGAGATAAGTGTAGATGAAATAATGAAAGCAATGAAAAGCATGAAAGCAGGTAAGGCAGCCGGATATGATAGAGTATCACTCGAAATGCTAAGGGCTGGTGAGGGTGTGGTTGCAGGCCTGCTGCACACCTTGTTTAATTTATGTTGGGAACTGAAACGGGTACCGGAAGACTGGTGCAAAGCCGTTATAGTCCCAATATATAAGGGAAAGGGGTCGCAGCAGGACTGTAAAAACTACCGTGGTATCAGCTTGCTTAGCATTGTGGGTAAACTGTATGCTAAGGTGTTAATTGAAAGAGTTATGGAAGAAACTGATGGAAAAATTTGGGATGTGCAAGCTGGATTTAGAAAGGGGATGGGGTGTACGGATCAAGTCTTTTCCATGCGCATGATAGCGGAGAAGTTTTTGGCTAAAAACCAGAAAGTTTTTTGTGCGTTCTTGGACTTGGAAAAGGCTTATGACAGAGTGGACAGGAACGTGTTATGGCAAACACTGAACTCATTTGGGTTGAGCGCTGGCTTGATACAGGCATTAAGGTCTCTTTATAGGGACTCTAGTGCTTGTGTCAGGATCAACGGGGTCTACTCGGACTGGTTTGGCATTCATAAAGGTGTCAGACAGGGATGTGTGGCTTCCCCGTGGCTGTTTAACCTATTTATGGACAGTTGTTTGCAAACTTTGAAAGTTGAAGAATGTGGGTTGAGAATGGGTGAGTCAACCGTCAAATGCCTTTTGTACGCCGATGATCAAGTCATATTTGCATCGTCGGCGGCCGAGTTGCAAATGATGGTTACTTTAATGAATTGGTCATTGAAAGAAAGGGGTATGAAAGTGAACGCAAGTAAGACGAAAGTGATGGTTTTTGAAAGAGAAGAAAGTAAAACTTTATGTGAAATAAGAATAGAAGGGGAGTTGATTGAGCAAGTGGATGAGTTTGTATATTTGGGATGTTTATTTAGCAGGGATGGTAAATATGATAAGGATATAGAACGACGAGTGAACGCAGGAAATAGAGTGAATGGTGCTCTACACGCTATTGTGAGGAGTCAGAATGTGTCAACTAAGGCACGTATGGCAATTCATAATGCTGTGTTAGTACCCACTTTAATGTATGGTAGTGAAAGTTGGGTCTGGCAGAAGAAGCATGAGAGTAGAATAAATGCTGTAGAAATGCGTTCCTTAAGGAGTATGCTAGGGCTGAATCTGAATGACAGGGTGAGAAATAGTGTAATAAGACAAAAGTGTGGTTTGCAAGATGACGTTGTGACAAGGATTAAGAAAGGAATGCTTCGGTGGTTTGGTCACGTAGAAAGAATGAACGAGGAAAGAGTGACAAAGCAAATTTATGTTGCAGAAGTGAACGGCAGGGTCGGGAAGGGACGCCCTAGACGAAGGTTTATCGACCAAATCGGCGATACATTAAAAATGGGCCAGATTAGGAGTACCCTTAACCGACGAGCGTGTATGCGTAGATATATGGATGTAAAAGAGGCGAGAGAGGTGTGTCAGGATCGCGCCAAATGGAAGTCCGTAGTCTCAGCCTACCCCTCTGGGTGACAGGCGTGAGTGTTTATGTATGTATATGTATGTATTTTTTTTTATCTTATCGGTTTATAAATGACGGAGTTATTAGGTAACAAATATTAAAAAAAGAATACAGCCGAATTGAGAACCTCCTTCTTTTCGGTTAAAAAGTTACAAACCAAAATTATCACCTGTTGAATGTAATTTGGTGTCTCGGTAGTGTATAAAAAACCTAGCTGTTTGAATGTTTTTGTTCTTGGTGTGTACAAGTCGTCAACACCGGCTCCAGATCTTTTTGATAAAGCTATTTTCTTTAGTTCTCGTCTAAAGTTGGACCTGAGACTATTTATTTTTTTACGGACATCTTCAACAGTCGCTTGTGGCTTGATTTTCTTGTAAACGTCGAGCAACTTTTCGTATCCAGCTTGTCGCTTGTATTTGTTTGTATAATATTTATGCCGGGGATTCCACAGTTCTGGTAAAGTTTCTAAAAGAATGATAAAATCTTCTTCCAATTGAAATAAAGTAGGTGCATTCGCTGATTCAATCGGCGGTGACGGGGAGCACGTGTGATCGTCACCCATTTTTATTGAAGCGCACAGCGAGACTGATGCGATCCTGCGCTTACACGTTCAATCTTGATCACGATCAGCAGATTGCGATCTTGATTTCAAAATATCTAGATATTTTGTGATCAAATGCATCAATCCATCAATCTTATTCGTACACTATCAATCTGGATCGCGATCATTGATTTTGATCACCGATCGCGATCGAGATTGAGTGTGTACGGGCTGCCTAAACGAGTCTACTCGAGTTCAGTTTTAAGCAACTCGAATCAACTCGGTCGTCCGAACGCAAACCGGACGTTATACGCGGTGTTCCGAGTTACACACGCGAGTTGTTCCGAGTTACACACGCGGCTCGCGCGCGCGGTTCGTTAGGCGTTGCAACTCGCATCAACTCGAGTTGAGTGAATTATTATTTATTATGTTACGATTTACACGCGCGCGCGCCGTTCGTAAGGTGTTGCATCGTACTCGTATCGACTCGAATAGATTATAGAACTCGGGTTGAGTCGGGCTCGCTCGGCCAGGATCGGAACGGAAACGAAATTGCGCGAATGAAAAACTGCGTTGAATGTTTATTTTGATTGACATTTTTTTCTTTTATATTTATTTCGTTTATTTTATTTATAACTACTACTATTTATAACTATTTATAACTATAACTTGCTATAATATAAATTAAGCAATTATTTAAAAACTAAACCATTGACATTTTGTTGTTTAATTTTATTAGTTGATTGGCCGTTAGCGATCCGCTCGTGACCGGACTTTTTTGTTTTGTTTTGTGTTTTGTTCGTAATGGCGCCAAATAAAAGAAGTGTCGTTTGGCAATTCTTTGATAAAAATAAAGATAATAACAAAGTTAAATGCAAATTGTGTTCATCTGTATATAAAGACGTAGGAAATACTACAACATTGGTGAAACATATAAGGAAAAGACATTTAGTTCAGTACAGTGAAGCGATTGGACAAAATTTACCCAGGGAACTAAATGAAAATGTACCTGAACAGATTTGTACTAATTCTTTAATTAGCGGAGCAGAAGCCGATCAAATTCAAAACGATATCATTTTGCCGCCATCACAGATACGAAATGTCACAGAGTCCAATGAACCCCCTCCGAAGCGCCCAAAACAAATGCGTTTAATTGCTCCTACTAAAATCAACCAAAAAGTAGGAGATGATGCGCTATTAGATTTGATTGTTTTAGATATGCAGCCACTACAAATAGTTGAAAACGAAGGTTTTAAAAAGTATTCGCTAAGATTAAATCCGGATTATGTGTTGCCATCACGAAAAAAGTTGACCCAAATGCTGGAAGATAAATACAAAATATGCCGTTCAGAAGTTATTGGCAAATTACAAAGTGTGGAACATATAGCTCTGACAACTGATATATGGAGTTCAGACAGTCAAAAGAGCTTCATATGTGTAACTGCACATTTTATAAATAATTCAAAACTGCACTCTATGGTAGTGTCGACGACTGAGCTCTCCCAACATCACACTGCATTAAATATTGCAAATGCATTGCGGACTACATTAACAGAGTGGGAGATATACGATAAAGTAGTTACGATTGTAACTGATAATGCTTCGAGCATGAAAAAAGCAGTCAAGGATTATTTACAAAAAAGGAACCATTTCTGTGTCGCACACACACTAAATCTTGCCGTTAAAGACTGCATTAGCAAAGATAGTGAGAGTGAGACGGACCATAATAGACATTTAAAAAATGCTGCAGTGCTGGATATTGTTTCAAAAAGTCGTGCAATAGTAACCCACTTTAAACAGAGTATTAAATCATCTAATACACTTAGAGACATGCAGAGCCAAATGAACTTAGAGATAATTAAACTAAAACAAGACGTACAAACAAGGTGGAACTCTACTTTCTATATGTTTGAAAGATTGTTAAAAGTCAAAGCTCCTCTATCCGCTACTTTATCACTTATTGACTCACCTCCGCCAAACTTAAATTCAACTGAATGGCAGATTCTGGAAGATTGTGTGGCTCTTTTACAACCAGTGGAAAAAATCAGCACCGTATTATCTGGGGAGTCTTACCCGACGCAGTCTATCATTATTCCCCTAGTAAGAGGATTACAGAGTGCTATAATAAAGAAGAGACCAAGCACTGAACCTGGAAATCACGTACAGAGGTCATTATTGGAAATTATAGACAAAAGACTAGGTGTTTATGAATCGAATCGGACTGCAGCAAAGGCGACCATTCTAGACCCTCGATTTAAAAAAAATGCATTTGGGACCATTAGTACTGCAGAAAATGCAGTTAAATATGTATTAGAGGAACTGGTTCAATATCAGCCAGTTCAGGGGCAAACATCAGAACGAGCCATTGCTTCGACATCTGAAGTTTCCATTTCAAATAAGGCCGATGACTCGGATATATGGGAAGACTTTGACAGGAAAATAAGTGAAACTGTCATGCATCAGACTCCAATCTCTTCTGCCTCCATTGTTTTAAGACAATATCTAGATCTGCCATATATAGCAAATAGCAAAACATATAGCAAAACCCAATACATTTTTGGAAGCAAAGGGAAAATGTATATCCAACCCTATGCCGGATGGCATATAAATATTTATGCATTCCCGCTACCTCAGTGCCGTCGGAACGACTTTTTTCAAAGGCTGGTTTACTTACGAATCAAAGAAGGAACAGACTCATGCCAAAAAAAGTTGACCAAATATTATTTTTAAATTCTTTCTGTACCTAAAAGAGGACATATTGAAGTAATATTATGTTATATTTTTTTTTCTTCCTACTTATATTAATATACATCTTATTTCAATGTTATTGAAATATATTTTTCCTATGTTATGTGATGATTTTATAAATAGGTATTAGAGGAAAACAGTTATTTTGTTCTAAGGAAAGACTTTTTTCGAAATTTTAATTTTGTTTTGTTGTTGTAATTGAGATTTTTAAACATTGCTAGTCTTAGTTTTTATTATATGTATAAAAGTATTATACAGGGTGGCCCATAAGTCCCTTGGTAAATGTAAAAAAATAATTAAAAAAAAACTAATGACATTATGAAAAAGGTTTTTATTTTGTCATAATCCTTATAAAATGGGAATTATTTTTTGAAAATTACATCATCTAAATGTAATCCGTTACGATCGCGGCACTCCTGTAAGCGACGTTTAAAATTATCCATCACTGCGTGGCAAGTAAGCTCTGTAATGTTTGCCATTTCTCTTTGGATATTTTCTTTCAGGACGTCAATTGTCCGCGGGTTGGTTTCGTACACTTTAGTCTTAAGATAACCCCATAAGAAAAAGTCCATTGGGGTCAGATCTGGACTACGTGGTGGCCAAGGAATATCTCCTCTTCGAGAGATCACTTTATTAGGGAAAAGTTGACGGACGACCGGCATAGCTACGTTAGAGGTATGGGCAGTTGCTCCATCTTGTTGAAACCAGGTCCGCGTATTGAAGCCTGGAAAATTCTGCAACTCTGGTGTAAAAAAGTCCTGGATCATAGCTACATACCGTTGTGATTTGTGTTGTTTGACCTTTTGTATTTTATTCGAAATTTACATTTCTAACGACTTATGGGCCACCTTGTATAACAACATTATGTTCCTAGTTTAATAACTGTGTTAAAATACTGTAATATTTATTAGTTTAAGGATTTTTTAAACACTGAAAAGTAGATGCCATTAATATCTCTAAGTGTACTTTAATAAATAAATATTTTTGATTGCAAATACCTGCTATACTTCTTTCGTACATATATGATAATATATGCAGTCGATTGCTAATCAACTTAATCGAGTACAAACAGTTTCGTGTTGCGAATCGACTCGAGCAGCCATATCATAATATCACAATTGATGTCTCCGTGGCGCAGTTGCCAAGGTATCGGCTATCGGCTTCGGCGTCGGGGGTCATGGGTTCGATTCCGACACGGGACAACTATTTGTGTGACCCACAGATAGCTGTTCGGTATTTGGGTGTTTGTCCGCGTGAAATTTATGTTTATAAAACGTCATTACAACACAGGATAATGTTATTCTAAAGTAAGGCAATGTTTTAAAAAAAAATAACATCATTATTATAACCATCAGTCTCGAGCTCGAGCTGACTCGTGGTCCCCGAGTCGGCCGAGTCGCCTCTCTTTCCCTACAGCAGACATCGATTCGAGTCAACTCGAGTTACGATTCGAGTCAGTAGCCATATGAACTCGAGCAACTCGAGTCAAAAAAAATCCAACTCGTCACATCAGTATGCTGGGGCCACAGTAACGAGAAACGTCAATGCCCATAAACGCAACAATTATTGCCTTAATTTTAACGCGATAAACTGAGTGGCCACACTTGGGTCGGTCAACGTCATTTCAACTTCAATGCCGTTGAACGGCGTTAAAGTAAACTGACCATTTATTTATTAACTCAAAACGGGACATGGGTTTATTTATACTCCCCAGTTAGCAGGTTAACAATAAAAAAAAATTATGTTATTTATTTAATATCTGTAACTTTATACAATAAGTGTTCACTATAATTATAATCGCATTAATTATAATTATTTTTATTTTAACAAATTGTGAAAAATAAAAATTAATCACCAGTTCAGCAGCTTCATCAAAGCAAAATTCCTCAGAGAGTAATTATTAAATATCACATATTTTTTAATTTTATTTGTCAGTGGAACAAATTTGCTTTAATAAAGTTGGTGATGATTTTAAATAAGGGCAAGTTTTTTTTTTACATTGATTTTTGTTGTCAACATCGCCTTTAGAACTGTTACCTGTAAGTGATTTTTTTTCAGACGTCCACAATTTATTCATTATAGAAAAATACTTTTTCTACTGGAGCATTTGTACCAGGTATACATAAAATATATTCGATTAAAATGCAAGAGAATTTATGTTGAGAATGTTGGTGAGAAATGTTTGAATCACCCAACGAATTTCTGCGAAAACTTTGAAATTATCCCATTCGGTTATTTTTTGGTCGGTCCCGCTTTCGCACCGTTCGTGTCTGACGAACTTCATAGTTTTAAATTTTCTCGCGGTTTAGGACAACCGGACTATTTTGCGTCCCGGAGCTTTGTTTAGGGACAACGGGACAGGTGACCGAGAAAAGGAACAGTCCCGTTCAAAACGGGACTTATGGTCACTTTACGTTAATATTCCGTTTTGCAGAATCTAAAAAAACGTAATAACTTTTTCATTATTCCACTCTATAGTAGCCATACGTGCGACTCCGTTGCGCTCACCGTGCACAATGAGACAAACGTAGTGTGGCCGCTTCAACGCGTTAATTCATGCGTTAATCTCTTTGATGTACCGACACTCGAGTTATCGTTCAACGGGAAACGGCATTGTTCTTGCCTTTGTAGAATTATCGCGTTAAGTGGTGGCCACACCTACATTCAACGCCCATCAACGCGATAATCAACGGCATTTCTCGTTAGTGTAGCCCGGGCATAACGGATATTATACTCACAGAACACTAATACCTACCCCAAAGAGTATAGTAACTGTCCTATACAGGAAAAGAGAGCCCACTCGTGCGAAATCTGTCAACCGAGGAGTACTAGCGCCCATGAAGTTGTAGATAAAGATGGCGACCACACTCCGAATATCTACTTGAAGCCTAACTTATGTATTACTATCTCGCTCTCTGTGGGCAGACCCTCCCTTTCTAAGTAGGTAACCTTTATTTTATTTTTCCCTGGATATCGCTATAAGTAGTTGTGTTACATTAAGTGTTTAATTTATAAATATCTATATCTCTGTTTACTACTAAGATCTAGCCTATATAGATTATATATTTTTGTACAATTTTTTTTTTGGGAATTGACTAGTTTTATGAAGAAAGGTTTTCATTTCCATGGACTGAAACGGTATTAAAATATGAGCACGCATTTCCGTCACAACCCATATAATGCCGAGCCTATTTAGAAAATGTGGCAAATAAATATATCAGAGAATATTTTATAACTATGTACCATTTCGATAATGTATTTTCTGGTTATTGTATACAATTCCTAAACGGTACCAACGAAATATAAAATTTAAATTTATTATAACCCCGGGTTATCAATTAATTGGGCAAAATATACCTGATTTATTGTTCAGACAGACTAGATCTATTTCTGGACAATTATTTTTTAAAAATATCACGAGGACTAAAGTAGCGTAGCGGAGCTCCTGACCTAACCGATCCGAGTCAGGCTGGTCCGAGCTGAAATGTGTATAATACTATATTCCACACATCCAGTTCATTTTAAGAATTATCTAAAATTCCTAGGAATTCTATATAATAACTGATTTCATAGATTTCTAGTAACATATGTACTATAATAGGAACGATAATATATTATTATTTTGAGTTGTTATCAGGAAGATGCCGCTGCCCATCAGTAGTGTAGTTGTACCACTTCTAGACCACCTGAGTCAGACGTGGTTCAACGACGTTCGTCGACGCCCGATCCTAAAAAAAAAAAAAAAAGGTTTTGGCATGCTCTGATCACGAATCCGCGGTCCATTTTTGTGTAGAATGCACGGTTCCGGAGATGTGTAGATCAATTAGCTAATATCTAATTGATATCCGGTAAGGGCCTCCACCGTCATTAGCGTCCCATTGTTCCTATTTCTATTGTTCTATTGTTCATTAATCACCCTCATTGCAGCGTGTGCGTCGACTATATCAGTGCTATTGTTTATTATAATTCTTTGTTTATACAACGCTAATCTGAATCATCAATAAAACACATTACATAATTTTGTTACAATTTTTATTTATAAAATACAAAATCTTATTAATTATTATCTATAAAATAGGAGCGAAACATCTTATCCACTAAAATATCGTTGTACAATGTGTTCCTTGTAAATATACTCGTAAAACTATGTATTGAACATCCTTGAAACTTATATAGTAAATACATTAAGCAATATTCGCCACAAACTGAAGTCCACTCATTCTGAATCCTATCAACATTCCAGTTCCATCTTTTACAATTCCTTTTTAAAAACTCTAGATGATATCGTACAGGTGATCGTCCATATGAATCAAAATATTGACCGACGTCATTCGTATCGATATATAAAGCTACCCAATGTGACCCTGGTTTATCATCTGTATCCAAATTACATATTATATACGTTGGTACGTGGGTATACATAGGCAGTCTATTAGCTGCATAAACATTATTTTCTAGACTGGGGTGAATCTTTTTCAGATGTTGTTGTACATCTAGTGTATCCATGATATTACTGCTATTAGTAGATTATTACAGTACCTAGCTACTCAATGAATAACATAGGAATGGTCAATTATAGTGATTTCTACATATTAAATTGCATTTTTGTGATATACAAATCGTACTTGAGTCATTGATCACCAAACAAAACACAATACGAAGAAATGTTGAGATAGGCAACGGAAATGTGAGATAAACTGATATGTTTCTAAATATTAAATTGCATTTTTGTGTTATACAAATCGTACTTGAGTCATTGATCACCAAACAAAACACAATACGAAGAAATGTTGAGATAGGCAACGGAAATGTGAGATAAACTGGTTGACGCATAAAGTAATTATCAACTCATTACGGAAATACTTTAGATTAGAATTTTTACGTACTGGTGGTATATAAGACCAACAAACGCAGTCATCGAGTTAGTGTACGGTCGTTTGGCTACAGTGGATCTATCAATAGTACATTTGTGTTACTTCAATACACCAAAGGCTATGGATGTAAGTGTTTATTCTATTGACTAAATTACTTTTTTTCTGTTATTTTCATGTGTGTGTATTATTTTATTTAAATATTGTGTATGTATATGATTAAGCCGTGGTAACTCAGATGGTTAGCGCTAGCTGTAAATTTCACAGTACGCGACCCGGGTTCGATCCCCGCCAGCACCAATTAAATTGTTAATAGCAATTTTAAGTGCTTATTACCACGTGCTTGGTGGTGAAGGAAAACATCGTGAGGAAACCTGCATGTCTGAGAAAATTTCGAAGGCATGTGAAGTTCGCCAACACACATTGAGGGAGCGCGGCGGACATTTCCTTGCTCTAAAACCCTCTCAGAAATGAGAGGAGGCCTATGTTCAGCAGTGGACTTCAATAGGCTGTAACTTTAACTTTTTTAACTTTTATGATTAAGTGTTAACAAATTGATATTAACATGATAACTGTGTTGTTGCAGAAATCATTGAGCTTCGATGAAGATACCTATAAACAGTATTACTACTCGCCACTCTCCCCTCAAGAAGAGAGTGATAACCTCGTCATTAATAATAACACATGCGATGGTGGAAAAAGAAAATCGCAATCGATTGATCATTTTTTTGAAGCTGAATCAAAAATAAAAAAGAGGAAGGGAAAACTTCAGTGAAGTGTGCACCAGTGCTTTTTTCTCCACAATCATGGAAGAGAATACGGAACTATTCAATAGCGAATTAAATCAGGAGTTGTCAAAAGTTTGTGAAGAAATGGAGAGGGGTCAACTGTTCGATTCGTCATACGATGATGAGTTGTATCATCACTGTGCGATGGTTGAAACACAGTTTAAGTATGTAAAATAAACATTCATTTCGATCATAATTTACATATTGTCTTATACAGTTTTTAATAAATTTAAACATTTTAGCAGTCAACCACTACAACTTGGAAGAGGAACGAAGCGAACGTGCAGCAAAGAATCCAAGATCATCAAAAAACCAACAACGGAAGCAGAAGCGCATACCTCTGCAGGGAACAGTATCAGTAACGATGATCAAGTGGAATGTCCAACGTGCCATATATTTATCAAGAAACGGTATTTAGCTAATCATTTTAAAAGTAATGTTCATAAAAATAATCTTTTAAATTCACATAATTCTTTATCAAACGTTAGTGTTATTGAATCTGCTTTTGGAAATAGGATTTTAACTTATAAAATCAAGAGTAGAGTAGATCGTTCGACATGGGTAAATTTTGAAACTCCTGAACTATTTTTAAATTCTATTAAAGATGATATTTTATTTTTATTACAAGAGTGTATTCATCAACACATAATTTTTAAGGTAAACTTCATATTGCATGCTGATTTTGTTCAACAAACTAAAGATATTCATGATACGTTCGATTTTCAAACGCTTAACTATATTATTTGTCAAGGAGATGACTTAAATATTTTTCTTTCATCTTTAAATGATACAATTACTACTAAAATTAGTGCTTTCGAAAAAAAAGATAGTGGATGGAGTCTAAAAAACATAAAATCTATAGACATGAATGTTAATAAATTTAACCCCCTACGCGGTACTTCATACATAGATCTTCCTCGTGACATAAAATTAAAAAAGGCTGTTATAAATGTAAAAAACAAGGATTATTTTTGTTTTAAATGGGCGTTACTCTCGGCGTTATATCCTGTAAACAAACACACCGATCGGGTATCATCGTACGTTAAACATGCAAATAAACTTAAATTTGATGGTATTTCCTTTCCGGTTAAAATTTCTGACATAGCAAAAGTAGAGAAATTAAATGATATTAGTATTAATGTTTTTGGGTTAGAATATAATAAAGAAAAACGATGTAATTCTATAGTAGGTCCATTATTTTTAACAAAGTGTCGTAAAGATAGACATATCAATTTATTATTTTTTTCCAAGGATACAAAAAATCATTATTGCTATATAAAAAATTTATCGCGGTTAGTTAGTAAACAAATTTCAAAAGACGGTCACATCATGTACATTTGTGAAGCATGTCTACTTCGTTTTCCATCTCAGGAAAGGTTAAATAACCATGAACAATACGATTGTGCTCACATTTGTACAGTATTACCAAACAGTGAAACTTTAAAAAAAAAGAATTGGTTTGGTCAACCTATTTCAAATGATAAAATTAAATTTGATAGTTATGAAAAAAAGTTAAAGATACCATTCGTAGTTTATGCTGATTTTGAAGCATTTTTAAAACCAATAGAATCATGTTCTAACGATCCTTCCAAACCTTTCACTCATAATATTCAGAAACATGAAGTACATAGTTTTGGATATTATATAAAATGTTCATATGATGATAAATTATCAAAATATGTAACATATTGCGGACCCAACTGTGCACAAGTGTTTATGGAAAGTTTATCTAACAATCTAAAAGAAATAAATAGACTTCAAAAATATCCACCACTTCCGCTAACAAATGAAGACAAAAACCAAATTTCAAATGCAACCATTTGTCATATTTGTGAAACTGAGTTGGCAAAACATTTTTATGATTTTGATTGGTACACTGGTAGTTTTATAGGTGTTGCTCATGAATCATGTTGTTCGAAGATCAGAACACCTAGTTATATACCAATATTTTTACACAACCTTAGTCACTATGATGCTCATTTTATTGTTCACGCGTTAAACTTTTGTGATGGTGAAGTCGAAGTTATCCCTCAAAATAAAGAAAAATATATATCCTTTTCCAAAAAATTAAAAGTGAATAACCACGAAATTATATTGAGATTCTTAGATTCATTTAAGTTTTTATCGTGTAAATTAGAAGAATTGGCCAAAAATCTCAGTAATGATCAATTTCAAGAATTACGTAGAAATTACCCTAATGATGAAGATTTCTTTCGTTTAAAACGGAAAGGTGTTTATCCATATGAACTTATGACTAATTATGATAGTTTAAGTCTAACATCGCTCCCTGAACAAAAATGTTTTTATAGTTCACTCACAGATTCACATATTTCAAATGATGATTACAATCATGCTAAAGATGTTTGGGAACATTTTGGGTGTTGTAATATGCTAGATTATTCAAACCTATATTTAAAAACAGACGTTTTACTTTTATCCGATGTATTTGAAAACTTTAGAAAGTTATGTATTAATACATATGATTTAGACCCTGTCCATTATTACACAGCACCCGGTTTAAGTTGGGATGTAATGTTAAAATATACAAAAATAGAATTAGAACTTTTAACAGATTATGAGAAAATTGCATTTATTAGATCAGGTATCAGAGGTGGTGTATCTCAATGTAGTAATCGTTATGCTAGAGCTAATAACAAATACATGGAGGATTATGATACAGGGAAACCAAATTCATATATCACATATTTTGATGCCAACAATTTATATGGTTGGGCTATGTCTCAATATCTTCCTACTGGTGGATTCGAATGGGTAAATCCAAATACAGAATTTAATGTGTCTAAGACATCAGACTTCGGTTTTATTTTAGAAGTTGATTTGGAATATCCAGATGAACTTCATGATTTACATTCGGACTTTCCTTTATGTCCAGAAAACATTTGTGTAGGCAATATTAATGAGAATAAACTAGTCCCAAATTTAAATAATAAAGATAAATATGTAATTCATTACAGAAATTTAAAGCAGTGCATAGAAATGGGGGTTAAATTAACTAAAATTCATAGAGTTCTAAAATTTAAACAGTCTCCCTGGTTGAAGATGTACATAGATCTAAACACAAAATTAAGAACTTTAGCAAAATCAGATTTCGAAAAAGATTTTTATAAATTAATGAATAATTCAGTCTTCGGTAAGACTATGGAGAATATTGAAAAAAGGGTTAACATAAAATTAGTTACGCACTGGGAGAACCAGGGTAAAGCTTTAGGTGCTCAAGATCTAATCGCTAAACCACAATTTCATAGCCTTTCAATATTTTCGGAAAACCTAGTTGCGGTTCAGTTGCGAAAAACGAAGTTAATATATAACAAACCAATTTATTTAGGGTTTTGCATTTTAGATATTTCAAAAACATTAATGTATGATTTTCATTATAACTATATGATTAAAAAGTTTAGTAAAATCAAATTATTGTATACAGATACGGATAGTTTAATATATCATATATTTACAAATGATTTTTACACTGATATAAAACCTGACCTTTCATCATACTTTGATACCTCAGATTATGATACAAATAATATTTTTGAATATCCAAAATTAAATAAAAAGAAATTAGGTTTTTTTAAAGATGAAAATAATGGTAAAATCATGAAAGAATTTGTGGGTTTACGATCCAAAATGTACGCTTTTAACTTAGAGAATAAGACTATAGCCAAGGCAAAAGGGGTAAATAAATGTATCACTAAAAAGATGACAATGAATAGTTATAAGTCTTCTCTATTTAATAAAAAAGTGCAATATTATAGCATGCTTAGATTTAAATCAATTAAACACACAATTTTCACACAAAAATTAAATAAGATAGGTTTATCATATAATGACACAAAGAGACATATTTTAGATAATAATATTGAAACATTAGCTTGGGGTCATTATAAACTGCGTTAAGTGTTGATAGTTTTTACTTTTATGTCTGCGTTTAAGAAAAATTTATATTGATTGTAAAATTATGATAATACTATAATATGACGTAGTTTATTACATATTTAAACATTGTTTTATTGTAAATAATTTAAGTTAATTGTTGTTTCTATTTATTTGAGGTTGAGTTAATTGTAAAATTATGATATACTAATTGTTGTTTCTATTTATTTGAGGTTGAGTTAATTGTAAAATTATGATGTACTAATTGTTGTTTCTATTTATTTGAGGTTGAGTTAATTGTAAAATTATGATGTACTAATTGTGTTAGAAATAGTATACAGATAATTCTGTTTTATATAATTTTTTGGAATATATATTAATTGTTTACACCAACACTTTCATTTTTTATTTCACCCCTTTGAACTTTAGACGTGTGTTATGTTTCACTTTATCCATCCGTTCACTGCTATTGTGGCAGGACCAAGTGGGTGTGGGAAGTCAAATTTTGTAACAAATTTCATAAAATCAGTTACAGAAATATGTAATTGTGATTTTAATCAGATCACATGGTGCTTTGATGAAATGCAACCATTATATAATTTACCAAATGTTAACTATCATCAAGGAATTCCAAATCTTAATATGTTTGATGGTGAAAACCCACATCTTGTTATTATTGATGATCTAATGAGAGAGTCCGATGGAAGAATTGTGGATATATTTACAAAAGGTAGTCATCACAGGAATCTTAGTGTATTTTATCTAACACAAAATTTATTTCATCAGGGTAAAGGACAAAGAGACATATCTTTAAACTCAAGTTATATAATATATTTTAAAAACCCTCGAGATAAAACTCAAATAAGATATTTAGCAAGACAAGTATCACCAGATAACCCAAAATTCATTGAAAATGCCTACAGGGATGCAACTCTAGAGGCGCATGGATATTTAATGGTAGATTTAAAACAGAATACCAATGATTTTTGTCGTATCAAGACAAATGTCTTTCCATTTAATGGTTTCTGTACAGTCTACGTCCCCACAAAAGAGTTTAAATACACCAAGAATCAAACAATTGAAATCATTGCTAAATGATGCATCGTCGACTCACAACGTATAAACATTTGCTAACCGCTTTGCATACGCTTAAACCAAAATATCAAAGAGCATTACTTAAAACGTGTGATGAAGAAGAAATTAACTGTATTTGTGAGTGTATTCATAACGTTTTACAAGGAAAAGTACCTCTTAAAGATCAGGATAAACAAAAATTGAATAAACATAAAAACATACTCCGTAAACTAGTACGTAAGTGTAAACATAAACTAAGAAAAAATATAATTATACAAAAAGGAGGGGCTTTCTTACCAACAATATTAGGTGCAATATTGAGTGGATTAGTGAGTGGACTAGCCAGTTAACATGGAAAATGCAAAGAAAATGATACTTATCGAACCTGGATTGATTGAAAAATTAAAACAAGAAAATAAGGTTAATAGTAATTTATCTCGATTAGATATTGAAATGCAAAATATTATGAATAGTAAGACGGAAGACCGAAAGAAATGGATATTATATTTACAAACACTGCAAAGATACCTTCATTTTACCGAAGAGGATCGTCAACCACTCAAATTACCAATTTATTCTGATATATCTAATGAAGATTCAAATGAGTCAAAAATTGGTTTTAAAAATAAAGATAGAGATCTAAAAACTTCAGTTGATATTGAATCTTTGCTGGAGGAGAATCGATCCATTAAAAGTAAAGAAAATGATGAAAATCCACTTTACACACCAGCTCAAATACTCAGTTTAATACCAAAAACTTATCATAAAAAAGGGCAGTTATTATTAAACTTAGTTGAAACAAGTAAAAGTAAAATACATTGGGATAACGAAGGTACAGTCATAATTGATAGTGAAAAAATTCCTGGAAGTAATATTGTTGATTTAATAAATGATTCACTAAGACCCCTAAAAAGAAGTGATCCGGTAGGGTGGGTTAGATTTGCTGAAGCATTAAAAGATATTAAAGTACCACTTACTTATATTGGAAATCCAAGGAGATGTGAGTTTATTAACCAACTTCAAGCAAAAGATCTGAACAAACCCTCTGAGATTGAAGTTCAAGAGTTTTCTACACCGTGCAGTAGAGATAAAAAGTCTACAACTAAAATACGTAAAGGACTTGAGTGGGAAAAATGGACTCCGTACTAGAAGAAATTAACAGGATTTATTATGATCCATCTAATCCCGCTGGTTTTGGTAGTATTGATAAATTATCAAAAGCCATGAAGGGTAAAATGAATAAAAAGCAAGTAAAGGAATGGTTAAAATCACAAGAAACATACACATTACATAAACCCATTCGAAAAAAATTCCCGCGTAATAGGTACATTCTATCAAATATTAATGAACTGTGGCAAGCTGATTTAAGTGATATGCGAACTTATTCTCAATATAATGATGGTTTCAAGTATATACTTTGTATTATTGATGTATTTAGTAAATATGCTTTTGCAAGACCAATGAAAAAGAAAAACTCAGAAACAACTAAAGAATGTTTTGAAAGTATATTTACTGAAAGTAATTTAACACCTACTCACATACAATCCGATAAAGGTACAGAATTTGTTTCAAAGGATGTACAAAAATACTTTAAATCCAAAAAGATTAATTACTATACCACTAACAATCCTGACATTAAGGCCAGTATTGTTGAACGATTTCAAAGAACACTAAAAATGAAAATGTGGCGTTATTTCACTCATAATAATACTTATAGATATATAGATGTTTTACAAGATTTAATATACTCTTATAATCACAGCTTTCACTCTAGTATTAAGATGTGCCCATGTGATGTAAATTCCAACAATATTATGACAGTTTGGACTAATCTTTATGATAGACGGTCAAAAAAACTTTCTTTAGAAAATCCTAAACCAAATTTCAATGTGGGTGATTATGTTCGAATAACTAAATATAAACATGTATTCCAAAAAGGATATGAATCAAATTGGAGTGATGAAATATTTATTATATCTTCAATAATTGATAGATCTCCATGGATTGTTTATACAATAACAGATTTACAAAATGAACCAATAATTGGTACTTTTTATGAAAGAGAATTACAGAAAATCACTTACAACCCCACCTCACAACATAAAATAGATAAAATAATTGACACTCGTTATTCAAGTAACAGAAAAGAAGTATTAGTGAAGTGGAAAGGTTATCCAGATAAATTTAACAGTTGGATTTTAGCTTCTAGTTTAAAAGAAATATGAATAAAGAAAGTTTCTATTTAACTTTGCTCAGCAATAGTTCAATGGAATACTTTCCTGATAACAAGACCACAAATTTTTCAACGAAATTACCAAAAGCTATAAAATTAGAAGGTGAATGGTCGGTTGGAGTTGTCGAGTTTCAATATCCATGTACCATGTTTACTGTTCAAGACCATGAAAATGTTATATACATTACAAAATCTATGTTAATGCCTAATGAAGATAAGCCATCCACAGTGTACTACAAAAAACATATTCCAGCTACCAACTATGATAACGTTGAGCATATTTTAAGAGTGTTAAATGGTATCGGAGAGAACTTGAAATTTCGCTATGATGAAATAACAAAATTTGTGTCTATTTCGGTATTGGATAAAAATATAACATCCGTAACATTATCACCCAAATTAAGTTTACAGCTAGGTTATGAACCAAATAAAAATCTCCTAGAGAGAAATTTTGGAAAGTGTCCTGCTAATTTACACTTAGGGTTACCATCTCAACTATTTCTATATTGCGACATTATCGATCCTCAGATTGTGGGTGATGTTATGACTCCTTTATTAAGAGTCATTTCATTAGATCCTACAAAATACATTTATGGTGCAAATAAAATGCACGTTTTCTCTCAACCTCACTACTTACCTGTTATGCGAAGAGAGTTCGATACGTTGGAAATAGTTATAAGATCGAGTACAGGACAAAAAATACCATTCCAGTTTGGAACCGTGTGTATTAAACTACATTTCCGAAAATTATAATAATGAATTCTCTTCGTGATCATCATAAATGTCCATATGAAAATTATTATACACATCAAGCTGGATCAGGAGTTGGAGTAATTTATAAGGGTTCACCATATCAACGCGGTCATGGTATTGGGAGCTTCTTAGGGGGGTTATTCAGATCAGTTTTACCTTTACTTTCAAGTGGTGCTCGAGTGATTGGTAAGGAGGCATTAAGCGCTGGAGTAGGACTTTTATCGGATATGGTTCAAGCCCGTCCTATGGAAGCCTCAATAAAAGATCGTCTAAAGCAAGTTAGTACGAATTTAAAACGAAAGGCTGATGAGAAAATTGATCAATTTAACATGACTGGATCTGGGTATAAAACTAAAAGAAAACGATTGACATCGTTCATTCCACCATTAACTGCTAAAGTGAAAGCTGCGAAAAAACTTAGTCTAAAACCAAAAAATATCAAAGATATATTTTCAAACTAAATATGTCTTTCCTTCATAATCATTCTTGCGAGTGCGTTAAGTCAGAATTGGATTTGTTTGCACTACCGTCTACACAAACTAGCATTGAAAATGGATTGTGGATTCATTATAAACCAATTTCATCTCTTGGTGATGATGGACCTATCGAGTTTCAAGTTCCTGGGACCGGCGATGACTACATAGATTTGTCTCATACATTACTCCACATAAAGGCAAAAGTATTAAATCAAGATTCAACTAACTTGGTATCTACTACAATAGTAGCACCTGTAAATAATTGGCTGCATTCACTTTTTAGTCAACTTGATGTTTATTTAAACCAAAAACTTGTATCACCACCTAATAATACCTATGCATATCGAGCATACATGGAAACCCTTTTAAACTACGCCCCTGCTGCTAAACAATCTCATCTTACTTGTAGCCTTTGGTATGAGGATACAGCAGGAAAAATGGATTCTACAGATGGTAAAAACATAGGATTTGTTAAAAGACAGGAATTGATTAGTGAAAGTAAGGAAATAGAAATGATTGGTCATCTTCACGGTGACATTTTTAACCAAGATAAATTTTTAATTAATGGTGTTGAAATGAGTGTTAAATTGGTTCGATCAAGAGAGAGTTTTAATTTAATTGTTGGGTCGAACGATGTAAAGTTTAAAGTTTGCATTACGGACGCAACTCTTATTGTGCGACGAGCACGAATTAATCCAAGTGTATTACTCGCACATCAAAAAGTTTTAGCTTCTACCACTGCTAAATATCCTATTACTCGAGCTGAAGTAAAAGTTTTAACAATTCCTTCAGGTGTTCAAGGAAAAACTCTTGATAATATATTTTTAGGACAGGTACCGAAAAGATGTATAATTGGATTTGTGAACAATTCTGCATTTAATGGTTCCCTTACTAAAAATCCATTTAACTTTGAAAACTATGGTATTAATTCTTTCAGCTTATATATTGATGGTCAACAAATACCTTCAAAAGCTTTGCAACCATCTTTTAATAATAGCATATTTACATCAGCATATCATACTCTATTCTCGGGAACTGGTATTCACTTTCTTAATGAAGGAAATGGAATCTCTTGTGAACAGTATGGCAAAGGTTACTGTCTATTAGCATTTGACTTAACTCCTGATTTATCAGCTAACTCATCAACTCATTGGAATCTCATAAAGCATGGTAGTGTAAGAATAGAAGTACGATTTGAATCCTCATTAATACAAACAATTAACTGTATAGTTTATGCTGAGTTTGATAATATTATTGAGATAGATAAAAACAGAAATGTTACTGTAGACTATAGTAGTTAAGGTTATAATATGTGTTGTGTGTTAGATTTTATGTGTTATGTGTAATGCATTTTGTGTGTATGTAACTATGTGAAACGTTATAAAATTAAATAAAACAAATTGTATGCAATATATTTTTTTTATTTCTTTATAAATCTTCTATTTAATCTAATACAAAACACTGTTCGAGTTGAAATTTTACATAAGCACACTGACTAAACCACTGAACATGCTGCTGCCAAGGATCATCATCATCTTCCCAATCTTTTAAACCACCACCACAATGGAAACACTTGGTCCCGTCTGCATGGCCAGTATAAAAGAAACCAGCTTCGGCAAGATCTTCAGGTTTCTGTCGCATAACTAGAGGCCAGTTTTCGAAACTAAGCAAACGGCTAGATTTTGAACTGAAGAATGGATATTCAGCTCTTGAGTACTGCATACTCTTCTCGTTTTCTTCTCCACTCAGTGTTGTAGTTTTGTTATTCAATGATGTGTTTTGTACACGTATGCCACACTCATCTCTTCCTTCCGCTCTTGTCTTCCTGTAATTGAAGTAAACAGAATCACATTCACTAATGATCAGCTAATGACTGTCATTGTTAAAAAAGTATTTTTTAACTTTTTCACTTTCTGCTATTGTCTTTGTTATATTGTATACGAGGGCGTTTGTATTGTCGTAGATGCTATCCTTATTAGTCTTTACGTAATATTTAATTCTCGTGGAAGCATGTTTCCAATGATCAGTAGTTGGAATCTTGGATAGCTTCTTCATATCGTACATTTCAATTTTGATGAGATGCGTCGCTTGGTCTCCGTCGTCAGAATTAGTAGAAATGTATGATACACCATCTCTAGCGGCTCGTGCTACGGTTGATGATAACAGCTTCCTCTTTTTTATTTTTGATTCAGCTTCAAAAAAATGATCAATCGATTGCGATTTTCTTTTTCCACCATCGCATGTGTTATTATTAATGACGAGGTTATCACTCTCTTCTTGAGGGGAGAGTGGCGAGTAGTAATACTGTTTATAGGTATCTTCATCGAAGCTCAATGATTTCTGCAACAACACAGTTATCATGTTAATATCAATTTGTTAACACTTAATCATAAAAGTTAAAAAAGTTAAAGTTACAGCCTATTAAAGTCCACTGCTGAACATAGGCCTCCTCTCATTTCTGAGAGGGTTTTAGAGCAAGGAAATGTCCGCCGCGCTCCCTCAATGTGTGTTGGCGAACTTCACATGCCTTCGAAATTTTCTCAGACATGCAGGTTTCCTCACGATGTTTTCCTTCACCACCAAGCACGTGGTAATAAGCACTTAAAATTGCTATTAACAATTTAATTGGTGCTGGCGGGGATCGAACCCGGGTCGCGTACTGTGAAATTTACAGCTAGCGCTAACCATCTGAGTTACCACGGCTTAATCATATACATACACAATATTTAAATAAAATAATACACACACATGAAAATAACAGAAAAAAAGTAATTTAGTCAATAGAATAAACACTTACATCCATAGCCTTTGGTGTATTGAAGTAACACAAATGTACTATTGATAGATCCACTGTAGCCAAACGACCGTACACTAACTCGATGACTGCGTTTGTTGGTCTTATATACCACCAGTACGTAAAAATTCTAATCTAAAGTATTTCCGTAATGAGTTGATAATTACTTTATGCGTCAACCAGTTTATCTCACATTTCCGTTGCCTATCTCAACATTTCTTCGTATTGTGTTTTGTTTGGTGATCAATGACTCAAGTACGATTTGTATAACACAAAAATGCAATTTAATATTTAGAAACATATCAGTTTATCTCACATTTCCGTTGCCTATCTCAACATTTCTTCGTATTGTGTTTTGTTTGGTGATCAATGACTCAAGTACGATTTGTATATCACAAAAATGCAATTTAATATGTAGAAATCACTATAATTGACCATTCCTATGTTATTCATTGAGTAGCTAGGTACTGTAATAATCTACTAATAGCAGTAATATCATGGATACACTAGATGTACAACAACATCTGAAAAAGATTCACCCCAGTCTAGAAAATAATGTTTATGCAGCTAATAGACTGCCTATGTATACCCACGTACCAACGTATATAATATGTAATTTGGATACAGATGATAAACCAGGGTCACATTGGGTAGCTTTATATATCGATACGAATGACGTCGGTCAATATTTTGATTCATATGGACGATCACCTGTACGATATCATCTAGAGTTTTTAAAAAGGAATTGTAAAAGATGGAACTGGAATGTTGATAGGATTCAGAATGAGTGGACTTCAGTTTGTGGCGAATATTGCTTAATGTATTTACTATATAAGTTTCAAGGATGTTCAATACATAGTTTTACGAGTATATTTACAAGGAACACATTGTACAACGATATTTTAGTGGATGAGATGTTTCGCTCCTATTTTATAGATAATAATTAATAAGATTTTGTATTTTATAAATAAAAATTGTAACAAAATTATGTAATGTGTTTTATTGATGATTCAGATTAGCGTTGTATAAACAAAGAATTATAATAAACAATAGCACTGATATAGTCGACGCACACGCTGCAATGAGGGTGATTAATGAACAATAGAACAATAGAAATAGGAACAATGGGACGCTATTGACGGTGGAGGCCCTTACCGGATATCAGTTAGATATTAGCTAATTGATCTACACATCTCCGGAACCGTGCATTCTACACAAAAATGGACCGCGGATTCGTGATCAGAGCATGCCAAAACCTTTTTTTTTTTTTTTTTAGTATCGGGCGTCGACGAACGTCGTTGAACCACGTCTGACTCAGGTGGTCTAGAAGTGGTACAACTACACTACTCCCATCTCCTGTTTTATTTTCCCTCTGACACCTCTTACAACACCCTCGGAACGATATGGGGTAGTGGATATTCTCACACCGCCACTACATGGTTTGTTAAAAACCTTAAAAAAATAAATAAAAACACTTTCCATATTAAAATTATTTGTTGAAATTTTTCACACCATGTGGATTA
Source organism: Parnassius mnemosyne (assembly GCA_963668995.1). NCBI lineage: Eukaryota > Metazoa > Arthropoda > Insecta > Lepidoptera > Papilionidae > Parnassius > Parnassius mnemosyne. Next base: position 1,758,377 of record CAVLGL010000087.1, read on the forward strand.
CTCTGTGGCTTTTTGAAGTCCTTACAGATATGAGCAAAGCGCCCTTGAATAATATTTTCAATTTCTGAATGACCCGTATACTTTTTAATAGTGTCCATTAAAGAAGACCTATCCTGAATTTTTTAGTTTGGCGCGCCACTTTTTGCTTAAGAATCTTAGTTTTCGTCTCAAGTATTCTTCGTTTAAGTATCTTGTTTAGTACACTTTATTTTCACTTGCACGCCCCTATCAATCTTCGCGGGATCGTCGTATTCACTGCTGACCTAAGAAAACAAGAAAACTTTATGAAATCAGTATTTTTAGCATCGTACATCGTATTGCTCCGCTCATAAGGGTCGTAGCGTGATGTTAGATAGACTTCCTGAAGAATTGGTTTTAAAAATGCAAAAAAATATTTTCAAATCAGACTGGTATAGTTCAGAGATTAGAGAACTCTAACGAAAAAAAAGAAACAAGTAACTCTTCTACATCATAATGCCAGTACAAATTTACATCACTTAATAGGTAACACATAATACACCGGAGCGCGCCTTCATGAGCACGCATAAATGAAGCATCAAAGAAGAAGCTTTATGCTTAGTGTCGTAGTGACGGTTACCACACTGCGATTGGCACTAAAGAGTTTAAATATGTATGTGTTTTAAGCTATATAATACATTACGTAATGTAATATTAAAGTCATAATAAATACAAATAAACGGTATGTATTTAGTAATAAAGGAAAAGGAAACTTACAGGTAATTTGTTAAGATTGCATAAATTTTCAAGAATTTTTCGACATTGTTTTTTTACTAGTTTGGTCTTCAATATTACAGCCAGTACATTTCACTTCTGTTTCCTTAAGTGCAGAACTACTTTCATAAATGCCAGAACTAGTGCTTGGTACAGCCAGAGCAGCTATTTGCACAATAGACTCTTCATGTAATGCACTTGTTGTCTGCAAATAATAACATATTTTACAAAATGTTGCTTTATATCATACATCTAAACTACTACATTTCTAAATACATAATTATTATCAACGTTATTAAAGTAGCAGAATAATGAGAAACAAAAACTAAATAATAAATAAATTGTCTACCAAAAGAATATATTATGTTACTAATTTTTAATTTAATATTATGAAATCTATGAAATCCGTCATTATATAGAATATATAGGAAGTTTACATAATTCCTAAATTTCATGCATTTCCGGTAACATAATAAGAAACATGTACATATAATTAGTTAAGGTCACACGGAAATACAGATACATCGTCAATATGGTCACACTACTTCAGTGCGATTTCTTTTAAACAAAAACAATAAAATTGTTCAAACTTAATTAAATTCAATGTAAAACTATTTGATTTTGACAAAGTTATAATTTACTAAAATGTTTAAAACACTGATAAAACGTTTCTTTACAAGTATTCAATGTCAGAAGTCACTATTTAAACACTTACATATTTACAATCCCTCGATAGTAACAAGAGTACGAGTACCGATTCCCTTCCTCCTATTTTTTTCAAGATCTGTGCGAGTTGCTTGTGTAAACCTCTTTCTAGAATTTTTAATAGGTCCCTTTCTTCTGGTATCTTTCCTCATCAGTGGAAAATTGCCAGTATAACTCCAATATATAAATCTGGTAATATTGATGACGTAACTAATTATAGACCAATTTCATTGCTACCTGTTTGTGGAAAAGTATTAGAAGCACTAGTACATAAAAGAATACTAAGTCACGTCAAGAACCAAATAAGCCATAACCAATATGGGTTTTTTCCAAAAAGATCAAGAGCTTCTAACCTTGTAAGTTATATATTGGACATTTCTGATGCTATTGATAACGGAGAAGAAGTTCACGCCATATATACTGATTTTCGTAAGGCATTTGATGTCGTAAATCATGACATATTAATGCTTAAGCTGGAAGCAATGGGTATTCATGGAACACTGCTTAGATGGTGTGAATCATACTTGAGGAACCGTTCACAAATTATTTATATTAATGGTTTTAAGTCATTCTCTAGTGAAATCCTTTCTGGTGTTCCTCAAGGTTCTCATCTTGGTCCGTTGTTTTTCTTGATATTCATAAACGATATAGGTAAAACCCTTAATTGCAAATTCAAAATGTATGCAGACGACTTAAAAATTTATCGAACCATAAAAAGTGTCCATGATATTGTCGCCTTACAGCAAGATCTCGATAAAATTGATAGATGGTGTAGGGATAACCTCATGATATTAAATACACAAAAATGTTACCATATAAAATTTAGCAGAAAAAAGAAGAGTTACACAGCTGAGTATTTTATTGGTGACAGTGTCATAAAAGAAGTGTCTTGCTTGCGAGATTTGGGGGTTTTTGTAGATACTACTCTTTCTTTTCGACACCATTTTGATTACATAATTAAAAAATCTTCAAGACTCTCAGGCTTTATTTGTAGGCAAATGAATATTTTTAAAAATAGTGGACTAACCATAACTATTTACAATTCTCTCGTTAGAAGCCATTTGGAGTACTGCAGTGTTGTTTGGAATCCTATTTATACCATCCACTCTGAGCGAATAGAGCGTGTTCAAAAACGTTTTTTGTATGTCCTTAGCTATGCCGAGAACAAATGCCATATACTTCATTCCTACAAAGATCGGCTAAAACATTTTAAAATGGTTCCGTTGCAAATGCGTAGGAAAATGTTTGATATAATGTTTTTGTATAAATTGATTAATGGTTATATTGACTCACCAATAATTTTAGAGCGCATACAATTCTTAATACCTCGTGCTAATAGTCGCCTTCATAATCGTAAAACATTTAGTCTTCCACTTTGTAGAACCGTTCTCGGACAACATTCGCCATTATACCGCATGTGTTCATCCAGTAACATTGTTCGATCTGAAGTGGATGTTTTCATGGGTTCAGTGGCCTCCACAAAAAACAAATTATTACAGTATCTTTATTCCAAGTATGTAATTTAATTTAGCCTTAATTTAATTTAGTCTTAATTTAATTTAATTTGGTTTTTAATTTAGCATGATTATAACATAACTTTAAGTACCTATAATATAAACTTTATTGTTAATCACATGTTGTACATTATGTGCAAGCTGTGTCTACATATATATTAGAATACAATTTTTGAAATCTTTGTTTTATATAATACCTGTTAGCTAGCATGTTGAAATTGTGTTCTGTTTTGTAGACCAAAAAGAGAAAAAAAAAAATCTTATATCACCTCCTGGACACCAACTACTGCCGCAACCACGTACTACACAAATTTGCACCATTTCTTGAATTATAACAATAATTAACTTTAAATATCTCAAACGACTCTGTGAACTGCTAAGTAAACAACCGCCAATTTTGTCTAATTTATGTTGACATATAGGGCTAATGTTGCCACATTACCGAACCCTTAGGAAATGGGATTGTATTGTTTATATTTTATTATTATTTGTATTATATTCACTGATTCGTGAACGCAATAATGCATACGAGACCTTCAATTTTGGAATTTTTAATGTAACTAATCGTAGATCAACTATTTATTTATTGGTACATTATTTTACAAAGCTTAACTTCTGATTTAGTTAGTGTGGAAATTATTTCTAAGAATTTACCGGGAGATTCAAATAAAAACATAGCAATATTGTGTTCCACACTAAAAAGAGAAGTCAGACCACAGAGGGTGAGATAAAGATACGTAGGTATTTGACTCATGCTGTTGTTCCAAGTGTGGCCTCCATCTTTATCTATAACTTCATGCTAGCGCCGTCTGGTGTCGTTTCGCCACAATATTGTGAGAATGTGTGCGTGCGTATAACACATGCACCTCTACATATACACTGCTGTTCATGGTAATTCATTACGCTTTATATACTAGGATTAATTTTCAACAACCAACTGTGAATTAAACATTTGAAACATTTTTTAAAGATAAGTGTAACAAAAATAGTAAATTTTTGTTGACCTACCCTTAGGCGGGTGATTATAGTTATACTCTTTGAAGTTTGAAGTAGGCATGGGTAAAAAATATCAATATATCGAAATATCGATATTTTTTATAAATATATCGATATAAATCGTCGATATTTTAAATCGCGATATATCGACATATCGATATTTATTTTAGGGTATCGAATTCGTATCAATTTCGATATATTTTAAAATGTTGTATCGGTGTTTTCGTTGTCCAAACGTTAGTAGATAAAATTTTGGACATTATCTTTAAATCATTCAAATGATGACGATATATCGATATTAAAACGCGATATATATCGATACTGTATAAGAATATAGATTCGATATATATCGATATATTTTTCCCTTTGCCCATCCCTAGTTTGAAGTAAATATTGGGAACCGCTTGTGATTAGGGATGTGAAAAAATAATCGATTTTAATATTAATTGAATTTTTTTCTTCATGTTATCGATTTTGTAAAGACGATTTTTGATAGTAAAAATCGATTTTTAATAAATCGATTATGAAAATTAAGAGTTTTAATCGATTTTTGTAATCAGCGTCATCTGTGCGATGGATTTAAAAACGTGAAGTTCAATATCATGAATAAGTCGATCAAGAGAACAAAGTCATCTGTGCGACAGATGAAAAAACGACAAGTTCATTAACAAGAACAAGTCGATCAATAGACAGCGCCACCTGTATGTATCTCTATGTATGTAAAATAGTTTCACCTTTCGTATGTTTTCAACCGTTTTCTTTCTCCGCTATGAGTAAAAGTATTATGTGGTTTTCTTTATTTCTCTGGAGAGTGTAAATAATTGTTAAGCAATAAAAATGTCTTGTAAAACACTCTAAAGTGGCTGACGGAAGTATTTTGTAATGAAAATATAATAGCGGCCAACACATCAATCGGCAAAAATACTGAATCGAACCTATATATTGTGGCACCATTATCAAATCTCAAGGCAGATGCCCTCAATATATGCAGAAGCTCTAAAGGAATGGAGTTGTTATAAACTAATTTGCTTAATTCTGTGACAACCACATTAAAATGGATTTCGGTGAAGTAACGCCTCATTCTATTAATAAGCTCTGAAGGAACTTTCCCTAAACTAACCGAATTGGTTCTTAAACATCTCTTTGTGATGGCCAGTTCCACGCCAGCTAAAAGATTATTTTCGAAAGCGGGAAATATTATCAGGAAAAAACGAAACTGTATTTTACAAAACAGATGAAGAAGAATGTTGGTAAAATTATTGCTTTTAAACTCTTTAACTGAAAATTCGTGACAATATTTTTTTTTACACAAGTTAAAAAAAGATTTGTCTTGTATTTTAGTTTTGAGATCAAAAGGTTGTAGTTTGATTATGTATAATTATATTTTTATTTTGTTTTCATTCTAGTCCAGTGTAAGTGATACTAAACATTAGTGGCAATAATTATTTATAGTTTTTTGTTCAAAATTAAAGTTTAAAAAAAGATTTATTTTGTATATTAGTTTTGCCAAAAAAATGGTTGTCGTTTGAATATTTAAATTTATAGTTTTATTTTATTTTGATTCTAATCCAATGTCAATGGTACTGAACATTTGTGGCAATAATGATATTTAGATTTTTGTTTGTTGAAACTTACTTTCAAAAACTACCGTTTACTAAACTTATCACTTCTTTTTATTTTGGTTTTAATAAATTGTTAAATAACATGTATATAGTAGCAGTAATTATTTTTAGTTTTTTATTGTTTAAAGTTATTAGTTAAAAAAATTGTTTTGTAGTTTAGTTTTGAAACCAGAATATTGTCGTTCTGATTAGTTTTTATTTTTATTGGATAGGATTGTATATACAATGATTATTGATATTTACAGTATATTTAGACTTGTACAATCCACACTAATTAATTTATATAATAACAAAGAAACGTTACAGTAAATGTACATAAAACACGAGCTATGGAGAGGGCTATGCTCGAAGTTTCTCTGTGTGATAAACTCAGAAATGAGGATATCCGCAGTAGAACCAGAGTGACCGACATAGCCCAACGGAATAGTAAGCTGAAGTGCCAATGGGCCGGCCATAAGCTCGAAGAACCGACAACCGATGGGAAAGAAAGGTTCTCGAGTGGCAGACGTAAACGAGCACACAGTCCACATGACGGTAAGTGGTTGCTGTGACCCATAGACATCAACATTTATCCTCAATAAAGAATCAAAATGCAGATGCGTCATCACCCGTGAGGACTAAGATGGAATGCCTCTTTTGCAGTAAAATGGGTCTCCGGTTCTCTACACTCACCATACGAAACACAGCAGTGTCAAGCTGCTATTTTACGCCGGTATTCTGTGAGAGCGTGGTCCTTCCCCGGTCGAGCCGACCCATTCGTGCTACAACTATACCACTACTAGTACTTATATAGCTGCAGCATGGCTGGGATCCTTACTACCACGGATCCCAATACGGGCCCTACAACTACTGAGCATACGACCAGATGATGGACATTGTCGCGGCAAACTTCACCAACGGCCCCGACCCCCTAAGCACCCACACGAAATCCATCACCCATTAACATCGCATACAAATAATCGTCCTCCATTCCGTCTTCGTTGGGTACATACAACTCTCACCGTAAAATAATACGACCCAAGCTCGGCGACAAGAAAGTCTACAGCCCAGTCAGAAGGCACACGCTTTCGAGGATAGACGAAACACCCCCGCAGTAGTTGAGGCCTCGATCCAATAGCTTGCAGATTTCCACGGACTTCTCATCTACCAGGCCGATGATGACGTCCCGTTCCAATATATCGGCCGACATGAGCCGAACCGTCCCCGTCTGTGATCAAAGCCAGGATACAGAGAATCAAATCAAATGCAGCAGTCTGCAGTACGCGGAGCCGAACGGTTACGTATAAAAATTACAAACCACGTATAAAATTTATTTAAATTATTATTTAAACTTATCATTTTATTTGATTTTTATTCTGATAAATTGTAGCATACTTATCTCGTGGTTTTATTAATATATAGCAAAGCAAGCATTTTTCGAATAAAAGATATATTTTCGCAGATAGCGATTATTTCTTTTAATAAAAATCGATTTCTCCAAAATCGATTAATATCACAAAGAAAATAATCGGTATATTAATAATCGATTTTTTTCACTCAATGTCACATCTGTACTTGTGATTGTAAGATGTGAGCTAGGGATGTCGATGATCATCGATGTTAAAAATTAAAACATCGATCTTATAACATCGATTTTGACACATGTCAAACATCGAAACATCGATGTCAATGAACCCATAATCGATTATTGGGAACTTGCGAACAATGCGAACCCGCGAAATAAATATCAACTAAATCTTGCATCTCCTCCAGAACGCATCGCTAACCTAAAAAAATATCATTACGGTGTGTCAACTTAATTGTTAAGTGTCACCTGTAATGTCACAGTGGTCACTGCTTTCGCTTTATTTTGTAGTATCGTTGTCGGTTGTCGCATAATAACTATTTTACGCAAATTGATATTCAAGTTAATTGTTACGTTTCCCTTGCTGTGTATACCCACATAATTTAATACATATACAAAAATATCGATAATGGTCAACATCGATTTTTTGAGTAGGCTAAACATCGAACATCGATGTTGAGCTATCGATGCCAACATCGATGTCATCATCGATGTTTCTGCAACATCGATCATCCCTAATGTGAGCTTGTGATTTTATCACTGAACAGATTTTTTAACTGACTCATAGATAAATAAATATGTAGCAAGCTACGTATCTTGGAGCATAGAGTAGATAAATTAAAGACTATCTAAGAACAATAACTAAAGCATAGAAGTAGGTAGTACTAGATTATTAAAACGTACACTGTCATAGACCAGTGTATTAACTAGTGATGTGTCACTAATAATGCCGATATCGGTACTGGTATGTTTGTTTGACTCCTTTCTCGACTGGAGCGTTTCGGCCACGGCTTCTTTAAATGAACGTATGTGAAGTGGAGCCGCTTCTTATGAAGATCCTTAACTAATTTCTCGCACACCTCACACTTAAATGGTTTCAAGCCGGTGTGGATCTGAGATATTCGTTGAATTTTTAAATAGAATAAGGGGGACATACGAGCACACAGTCCACATGATGGTGGACTGTGTGCTCGTATGCTGTGGCCCATTGACAAATATTAAGAATCCCTATCCTCAATTGAGAAGTAAAATGCAGATGCGTTGTCACCATGAGGACTGAGATGGAATGCCTTGTTACTAGTGAAAGCGGTCGCCGGTTCTCTACACTCACCATACGAAACATAATTTTCTCACGAAAGCTGCTCCCACCCACCGATCCATTCGTGCTACAAACACAATATAGCTGCAGCGTGGCTCTACCACGTACAGACAGACACCACCACACAACATCATAATGTGATATAGTGTAAGACAATCCACTACCCCATATCGTGCCGTGGGTGTCGTAAGAGGCGACAGAGGGAAACAAGCTACAAGATGGGCAGCCGCGTCTCCCTGATTACAAGTGAAAATAATGAACAAACCGCGGTTGCCAACCCACCTGCATGGCAACTAAGGCAAATATGACGCAATCTACGGGGGAAGCCTGTGTTCAACAGAGTAGTTTTAAAGGCTGTAACGGTAACGATAAACGTCGAAGTAAAAAAAAGAAAAACGTAAACTATCATTTAAATTTAAAAAAAAACATGAAGGTCTAGTCTGTTTCTACTAACCTCCATTCACACATACGGTATTTAAGGTTCCATTTTTTGCTTTCTACCGATTTCAAAAAGGAGAAGGTACTCAATTCGACTGTATGTTCTTTTATATGTTTATTACGTCTTAACTTTTTCTGCATGAACCGATTTCGATAACTCTTTTTTTATTTGAAAGCTGGTGCTTGACATGTGATCCCATATAAATTTGATCAAGGTCTGACCAATAGTTTTTGAATTATTCTTAATAATTTATATTGAATTCGATTGTACAAAATTCTAAATTACGAGGTATTGAATTAACTTCTTCAGAATAAATGTAGTTTCAATTTGCACATAAGGCGCGGAAAGGTTTTTCTATTCGTTTTACCGGGTGTCCAGTAAGGGTACCGGGTATTTGACAGTTAAATAAAATGAGAAATATAATTAAATAAATATATCCTTTATTTTTAATTCAAAAACAGTTTCTTGGAAATTTATTTGGCGAATATAACATTATCTAAATGTGTACCCTCACGCTGCTGGCACTCCTCTAACCTTGAACGCAGGTTGGCGACGACGCGTTGACAAAGCGAAGTTGGGATTGCCCTCATCTCAGACGTGATGTTCTCCTTCAATTGACTCAGATTCGTTGGGTGGTCATCGTATACCTTACCCTTAAGGTATCCCCATAAAAAATAGTCGAGAGGACTAAGATCTGGACTTCTAGGGGGCCAGTTAATGGTACTCCTACGCGAGATAACTTTGTTTGGGAACAATTCCTTTATAGCTTCTATTGACGCCCCTGCGGTGTGGCATGTGGCTCCATCTTGCTGAAACCATGTTCTTGAATTAAAACCTGGGAAATCTTGTAATGCGGGCGCCAAAAACGTCCTTAACATGTCACAATAACGGTCTGTATTCACCGTAACTGCTCGCCCACATCTGTCTTTATGGAAAAAGGGGCCGGTTATGCCTCTACCAGAAAAGGCGGCCCAAACGATGACCTTTGGACTATGAAGTGGCCGTTAATGTTTTGTTTTAGGATTTTGCTTGGACCAGTAGCGACAATTCTGTTTATTAACGTGACCGTTAAGGTGGAAATTGGCCTCGTCGCTAAACAGAATATTGTCAAAGCTGTTGAATCGCTCTAGCATTTCAGTAGCAAAATTTAACCGACTTTCATAATCGGAATCCTTCAGTTCTTGGACTAACTGGATTTTGTTGGCTGTGAGATGCAAATCTTTCTTCAAAACTACCTGCAGTGAAGATTTTTTGATGTTTAGTTCTTGTCCTCGTTTGCGAATTGATACCGACGGATTTTCACGTACTGAAACTCTCACTTCTTCGACTGTTTCTGCATCTCAAACGCATCGCGGGCGACCTGTATTTTGAATTTTAACAGTCGACCCGGTATTCTCGAACATTTTAATCCACTTTCGTATGACATCGTCGCTTGGCGCTGTACGTGTGCGATATTCTCTGCGATATAAACGCTGAGCAGTAACAATGGAATCGTTATTGCGATAATACGCTCGCACGCAAAAAGCGCGATGCGTTCCGGGATACGGCTCCATGCCAATGCCAGCTAAAGTTCCACGAACCGACGCGCGACGTTGCCCTCCCCGCGCCCCTGCTACTTAACTTGACGCCGTGAATCAATAAACAAACTCCCGCTACTCTTACTGGACACCCTGTATAATTACATCACAAATTCACAAAACATAGATTTTTATTTGGTACACGCATATTTATATACAAAACGTTTACACAATATTGTACATATTTTACCAGATAGCTCACGAAAAAGGTTTTGCTCCAGAGTGTATTTTTAAATGTCTTTGCAAACTATATTTTGCGATAAAACTATATTTACAGATATTACACGAAAAAGGTTTTTCACCGGTGTGTATTTTCACATGTGTTTGCAAATGACTTTTTCTAATACATCTATATTCACAGATATTACACGAAAAAGGTTTTTCACCGGTGTGTATTTTCACATGTCTTTGCAAACGACACTTTGTAATAAATCTATATTCACAGATATTACACGAAAAAGGTTTTTCACCGGTGTGTATTTTCACATGTCTTTGCAAACGATTCTTTGTAATACATCTATATTCACAGACATTACACGAAAAAGGTTTTTCACCGGTATGTATTTTCATATGTGTTTGCAAACGACTCTTTGTAATAAATCTATGTTCACAGATATTACACGAAAATGGTTTTTCACCGGTGTGTATTTTCATATGTATTTGCAAATTATCTTTTCTATTACATCTATATTCACAGATATTACAACAGTACATTCGTTTAGCGGCGTGCGCTTTAAGATGTACCAAAATGGAACGTTTTTGAGATGTTTTATATTCGCAAATATCACAATTAAATATTTCTGTTTGTTGTGGTACTGGAGTTAGTTCTACTTGTGTCCGCACTGCAATGGTGTCTGAGTTGTTTTGCGTCTTATGACTGTATGAAATGTGTTTGGCGAGAATGTCTTTTGTTGGAAATTTTTTACTGCAACCATCACATTCAAAAATGTATTTAGTTGATGTCCCAGACGTTTTTTTCTTAAGCATATTTACACTCTTTTGTTTCAAAATTTTCGTTTTCATTATCTTTGCAGGATGCTTTCCTTTTTCATTAATTGGTTGATTATCTTTTTTCACTTTAGGGTTTGATTTAATAGTAGGGCCTTCAAAATCGAGGTCTTCTTCACGAACATCGTTTATGTTACAATCAGTAGAATTTGATTTAATCTTCTTCTCAGAACTTTCTGAAAAATGATTTGTCGAAGTTAAACTTTTTATTTATTGTAAGTTATTGCATCTTTATTGCAAGACACCTTAAACGGTTTACAATGGGCGAAGTTTATGCCTTATGGCATTCTCTATCAGTTAACCCAGGGAGAAATAAAGAAATTATAGTATTTTACACAATAATACTAAATATTGTTGCCAGATATAAAGTATTTTAGTCAATTGCTCCGAATAATGTCTCTCATATTCATTTTTGGAGAAAAAGAATGATTTTTCTGACCATGTTACATTTACATTAATCTAATAATCGCTGTTTCGAATTCCACACAGAACTAGTGTTATACACACACGGTCGAAGATGGCGTGTAAGTGCGGTATAAGAGAATTCATCATCACATTTTGTCCCGTGGGTTTCGTAAGAGGCGACTATGGGTTTGTCAGAAAAATCTGATGGCTTCCGACAGGTGGCGGTATAACCACCTCGTTTACTTCAGATGTAAAATATCCAGACCGGCGCCAGGCGACATTGCCAGAGGTGCTCACGTCTGGTTCTGCGATCGTCAGTCCTATGCCAAGCGTGACTCTCAAGGCAAATCCTTCCTGCGTAGGGAGAGATTCTTCCATGTTCAGCAGTGGAAGTTTACAGGAATATTAAGAGGTCCTTTCTCCACTGGCACCCATAAAATAGTTAATTTTGTAAGTAGGTGTGTATGTATGTATACATACATCCATACACGCCGTTTCCGTGCTATCGATCCTAACAGCTTCGACGGAAACCGTATTGAAGGTCACTAATCAGCGTATGCTCTTCAAGGTAGCGCGTGACGCGTGAGCTGGCAGTTAATAATGGATTCCATTATTTTGGAGAACTAGAAGGTGATGGTGATAGGCCTGTATTTGGATAGGTCCCAGCCTTTTTTAGGAATCGCATGCACTAAGGCTGCCTTTCATAAGGTTGGAACGACGCCTAAGGAGTAAGAGAATATGACATAAACATAAAAATAACATGAACATAACATAACAACTGCATTATAACTTTGTAATCTATACTAATAAAATAAAGTGGAAGGGTTTTTTGTTTGTTTAAACACGCCAATCTCTGGAACTATCAGTCCGATTTGAAAAAATGATTTTCTATATTATAGCCAGATTCATGAGGAGGAGGAATAGTATAGGAATAGTATAACATTAGGCTCCTTCTCTCATTTTTAGATATTGATTTTTGCTAACCCGTCAAGCGCTAGGACATTTTATTTTTTACGCGCCAAACGTCAGGGCCTGTACGGAAGGTCTCCAGCTACTGGCAGGCACTAATGTAAAAAACTTAACAATCGAAGCTAGACGCAGAGCAACAATGAAAAGACTTGCATGAAAGTTAAAAAAACCGCTATTCTACATTTATTCCTCTACTACCTGTTCCCCGCGACTTCGCTCGCGTGTTAGGGTTTTTATGTTTTTGCGCGGAACCTTAATTCTTTTTCTAAAATAAAAGTAACTCCTTAAGAAATCAGCTATCTGTCAGTGAAAGTCCCGTCAAAATCGGTCCAGCCGTTTCGGAAATTAGCCAGAACAAACAGACAGACAGACAAAAATTGTTAAAATTTATTTTAGTTATAAGTACCGTATTTACTTTCATATGCATTTAGTAAAAAAACTGTAATTTTGAGAATACAAACAGACACTTCAATTTTATTTATTTGTATAGATTGGACAACAGATCCAAAAGTAATGATAATAGGTTATTTCCAGTGCACATAAAAATCCGAAAAAGTTTTTTCTTGTTTATGTACCCACTAGATCAGAATTTAAAAAAATCATATAAACAGGCTACGATTCCCGAGAGGTACATTCATTTGAATACGAATCATCAAAGAGATAACATCAAAATGGAGAAAAATTAAATGAGAGTTCCCTCTGTTTACAAAATGTCTACCAAAGACATACACAGCGACTTGGTAAAATATTGAGGGACTCTGCTCCTTTCACAATTGCACGCTGGGCCAAGGAGGTTAACCTGGGCTGAACATCCACGGAAGATGAATGCCCATCCACATCCCTCACTGAAGATAAAGTGAAAGGAGTCGAAGATATCGTATTGGCACATCGAAGTGTGACCATCAGGCATATAGCTGAGGTCACAGGTATCTCATATGGCAGTGTTCAAAGAACCCTTGCGAACGAATTGCCGTTGGGTACCGAGAATGTTAACCGACGAGTAAAAGAAAAAATTTGTCGACATTTCGAGGGTGAATCTCGAAAGGTTCCAAGCAGATCAGATTTTTATAAGGTTTCGTGACCGTGGGCGAGACCTGGATCTACCATTTCAATCCTGAAACCAAACAACAATCAACGGTATGAAACCAAGCCTCCTCCCGACGCCAAAGAAATTCAAAGTGCCAAGTTCGGCGAGAAAGGTTATGCCGTCCGTTTTTGGGGACGCTGAAGGAATAATTATGGTGGAATAATTGGAAAAGGGAGCCATTATTTTTGGCTTATACTCTCGACTACGCAGGCCAAATAAGAAGATTGCAGGGGGCTATTAAAGAAAAAGACGCGGCAAATTGCGAGCTGGAGTGCTGTTTCAACAAGACAACGCTCCGCCTCACAAAGCCGCAGTTTCGATGGCTGCCATTCAAGAAACGGGATTTGAACTGTTCGAACACCCGCCCTATTCACCAGATCTAGTTCCCAGTGACTTCTATCTATTTCCTCGGCTCAAGGAACACCTTTGAGGCAAGAAATTTGCAGACGATAGCGAAGTCATGGACGCTGTTGCGGCTTTTTTTGAGGGTCAAAATAAAGATTTTTTTTCTAAGGGAATTCTGGGTTTAGAACAAAAATAGACTAAACGCATTGACTTGTTAGGAGATTATGTGGAAAAATAAATTATTTTTCTAACAATAATCACCGTGTTTATTGACTATCAATAATTACTTTTGGATCACCCCTCGTACTCACATCCTAAAAATAAAACCAAAGCGAAAAGTTGACTGAAATCGGAAAGGATGTTAAAAAACGGCAGAGGTGGCTTCGCCCGCGTAGTAAGACAAGACAAAAAGATTATCAATAGAATCAGGCGTTACATTGCGAAAATCCATTATATTATACACTATAGTAAAATTATTTTGTGCGTGCAGTTGGGGTCATAAACCATAGCTCGGCCTCAGCCCGGCTAGGGCGGAAGCATGTTGCGAGGGCGCAACGCCATTATCGATAACAACAAATTTAATTATAGATATAAGTTATTATCTTTATATTTATCTTTGTGCCATTGAGTTTGCAAAATACTTTCATTCGATGTATACTACACAGAGACCAAACTTAAATGTGAGTAAGGCTATCATTGACGCCGGAGGGGATAACGGGGCAGCGCGAATTCACTTGAGTCAGTTGCAACTTAAGGACATACTGACCGCACTTAAACAACTTAAGCCAAAGAAATCTGCAGGACCAGACGGGATACCACCTTTTATCTTTAAAGATTGCCATTCTGCGCTAGCAAAACCAATACTTCACATTTACAATAACTGTTTAAACCAAGCTAGGTTTCCGGAAAAATGGAAAATAACGAAGGTGGTTCCCGTTCCAAAAGGAAATATAGCGACCAGTGTAGAGATCTTTAGACCGGTAGCAGTGCTGTCTACTCCAGCCAAGGTATTTGAGTCGGCTATATACAAAAGCTTATATCAACAGATAAACACACAGCTATCGGAAGCGCAGCACGGGTTCAGACCTGCTCGGAGCACTGCGAGTAACCTTCTAGAGCTTATGGCCGATATAATACCAGTAGTAGATAGTGGGGGACAAGCTGATACTGCTTATTTTGATTTCAAAAACGCATTTGATTTGGTAAATAATGACATATTACTAAAAAAAAATGGCAAAATTTGGTTTCACCCCACACTTATTGAGATTTTTCGCTAGCTACATGACAGATAGGCAACAGTATGTAGCATATGAGGGTCATAAGACAAAACCATATTTTACCTGGTCTGGTGTGAGTCAGGGGTCGAATCTAGGACCTTTGGAGTTTTTAATCATGATAAATGACTTACCCAATGTTGTGAAGAAATCAAAATGTTTATTATTTGCGGACGACCTTAAGTTATCGATGAATATAGGTAGTTTGGAGGACTGTGATCGTCTCCAAGACGATATAAATAAAGTTGTTGAATGGAGCAAAGACAACAAATTACAATTTAATACCGCTAAATGCTTAACAATATCTTTCACGCGCAAACATATGCCCATAGGGTATACATATTACATTGACAGGACACCTATGTCTAGGGTAATTCAAGTCATGGATTTAGGAGTAAAATTTTCTGCTGATTTAACGTTTAAGGATCATATTGTTGATACATGTAAAAAGGCTTTTAGAACTCTAGGTTTTACGTTACGAACGGTTAACGGTTTCACAAATGTGCAAGCTATTATAGCTTTGTACAACACACTAGTTCGGAATAATTTGGAGTGTAATTCAATAATTTGGGCTCCACATGAGAAGAAGTACGATCTAATGTTAGAGAAGGTACAAAACAAATTTGTAAGGTATTTGTATCTCAAGTTATATGGGGTGTATCCTTTTTACCCACTGCAATACCCCACATTATTTGTTCTGGGTATGGTAGGATACAATCAGCTCAGGGTAAGGAGAGAACTTAGACTAGTTTCATATATTTTTATGGTCCTTAGGAGTAAAATTATTAATGAGAATATGTTGAAGAAGATTAATATTTATGTTCCGGATAGATATGTATGGCGGCGGCGTCAGCCAGACCTACTGGCCGTCCCTAGATGTCGCACTAACTTGCGAGAGGCACCCCTGACGCGAGCTTTTCGAACATTAAACCTGATCGACAGAAAATCAGATTTATTCTTTTGTACTCTGAACGAATTCACAAAAATTGTTTTATGGATAATTAGTTATAAGGTAGTATAGTAATATAGGTAATATATGATTGTAGATAGTGCTTTATCTATCGCATTGGGTAGAAACCTGTAATGTTAGATATAAGTTGGATGTAAATAAATAAATAAATAAATTTTAAATGTAAGATGTTAGACGCGAAACATTTCTACTTATAGTTTTTTAATAGATAGATAACTAATTAATAATTTATTTAAAATTATTGTTATTATTATGTTAATAAATACGTTGTTTTATCTATTTTTTTTATTTTTATCATGGCCACATAATGACAAAACTAAATACACTATCGATAACGCTTATCGACAACAATAATGCGCATCACTATGCTCGCCCATAAAGCCCGTGAGTGGGAGAGAGAGCAAAATACTCCGATAACTTATGACCCAAATTGCACGCACAAAATAATTCTAGTAAAGCTGATAACCGCTAGATGTGACTAAAGTAATTAAGAGCAAAATTTGTATGTATAGTACATCACCAACTACATGATGCAAGAGGAATTTGTGGTGATTTTTTTTATTTTTTGATACAGGTTTTTTAACATAAATTCATTTACCTATGTCATGGTCATCTTTTTTACTCTTTGAACCAAATGCAATTAGCGGCAAGTCGTCATCCAAATCTGTATGTCTATCTTCAAAAGCATCAATCTCCAAATCTTCTTGTTTTTCAGCACTCTCTAGAATGAAACAGATTCTGACTCAATATATAAAATAATAACTGATTTTTTTTTTCAAGCGACTAGATCATTACAGTCCATCACAAAGCTTATGGGCCTGAGCCACCCACTTTCATTACCATACTGCATGTTTCATAAGCTTAGTGTAAGAAGCTGAAGTGGCAATGGGCCGCAGAACCATGAAGCAAATATAAAGAGGAGACGTTTTAATTAAATTTCACTATGTAACAATGCGTGACAATTTGCGGGGTGAGGGGATGCAAAGCCCCGCCCACTACACTATCTACATCTACCGATAAATAGTAAAACTTTTCGAATCTTTCCATATCGATGTTACAATGTAGCTTAGCTACGTTGACGGTAGATGGCGGTATGTCCACAAAATGTTATAAACTATAAAAATAATATATTGGCGATTAAAATTTCTTTATGTGTGAATGCAAAACAAATTTCAGCACCTTCGTATGATTATTTTATCATTACTGAGCTCTACGTACCTTTATATTTTTAGTTCACAGGACACAAAGTGTCGCCATCTAGTGTGGAATATATTTAATTATATTTGAAAGCAGATGCAAAGAGATTATTCCAGAACTATTTTAATAAATTAGGTGTAAAATTACTTACAGATGAAATGTGATGCCATCCATAGCATCGTAGCGTCTATCTCATGAAGCAAATACATTCAGACAAAGAAATTTTAATCGCCAAAATAATATTTTTATAGTTTTCATAATAATTTTGGGAACAGGCCGCCATCTATCGTCAAGTAAACCTCATAAAAAATAACAAAAAGACAGGGCCGCAATTAGAATTCAATTATTTCATCCAGTAACCCAACATTCAATATTAAAATGAAGGAAATTGTACTTGGCTTATTTTTACGAAATGTTTATGTTATATTTAAGTGACATTCTATATGCAAAGAATCACTTAAATACAATTTAAATATGTTTATCATTTAGTAAAAGTCAACCTTCAAGAAATATTTATTTTTATCCATAAAATAAAGTCTCTTTGTAACTAAATATTCTATTTTCAATATTAAGTAGGATATTTAATTTGGAACTAAATATCCTACTTATCTCACTAATATTATAAAGACGAAATTTTGTGTGTTCTTTCTGTCTCCTTGAGCTTATTCCACACTAAGTATGTGTAATTTTTTCACGCAGAAACGGCTGGACTTTTATTTATGTGTGGGTTATACTACTTAATATCTCTGAGGGAGAACAAGTAAAAGACAAATTATTATAATTAATATAATTTTATTTACAAATCAATTAAAATATAAATATTTTATTCCAAATTAGGCATCCGATTGCACTTTTCGAATGCCAATCTAAGAACATTAAATTGTATTTAAGTGATTCTTTGCATATAGAATGGTACTTAAATACAACTTAAACATTTCGTAAAAATCAGCATAAGTACAATTTCCTGCATTTAATATTAAAAGTTGGATTACTGGGAAAAATAATTCAATTCTAATAAGGGCCCTGTCTTTTTGTCATTTTTATGAGGTTTACTTGACGAGAATACGGCCTGTTCTAAAAATGATTATAAACTATAAAAATAATATTTTGCGATTAAAATTTCTTTAGGTCTGAATGCAAAACAAATTTCAGCACCTTCGTATGATTATTTTACTAATACTGAGCTCTACGGACCTTTATATTTTTAGTTCACATGACACAAAGTGTCGCCATCTAGTGTCGAATATATTTAATTATATTTGAAAGCCCACGCAAAGAGATTTTTCTAGAACTATTTGAATAAATTAGGTGTAAAATTATTTACAAATGAAATGTGATGCCATCCATAATATCAGAGCGTCTATCTGAGTAGTTTTTACACAATAAAACACAACACTTCGTCCTTTTCTTCTTAATACTACGAAAATACACCGATTTGCGATTTTTTCAACACATAAGCGCACAGGACGAATGCTGACAGTATACTAACTAAAGCCACGCCCACTATGATGACGTCAGGACCTACTTCGAATCACAGTGCACAGTTGCTTATGCCGTCTCCCCTTTGTATTAGTTTCATGCGCAGAACTGACAACCGATGGGGAAGAGAGGTTCTCGAGTGGCAACCTCGTACTGGTAGACGTAGTGTAGGGCGGCCCCCACTAGATGGAGTGACGACCTGGTAAGACATGCAGGAAGTCGATGGATGCAGGTGGCTAAGGCCCGTGCTTTGTGGCATTCCTAAAGAAATTGGCAAAGACAGGTTGCTTACCAGTTGTAAGTATATCATTAATTCCTGTGAAATTAATCCATCTTAGTGACATACATACTGGCTGCATTTATACAGGATCAAAATATTTTTAAAATATATTATTGCATAAGTCAAAAAAATGTCTGAAGAAGCTCATTATTTTACATCGACAATCATGTCTAGCGCAAAACGCGTAGGTATGTTCTACTAGCGCCTAAAAATCAAGATCCCAATGTTTTGTCGCATAAAATCGCATCTAACAATTATATTGAACATATAAATGATATAAAAACCACATTGTCAGAAAGATAAATGATTGTTGGACTTATTCATTTTTTTTAAATCGATTAATTGCTATTTTTACATAAAAAAGTGGTTTTAGTGGCTTATGGTGTAGATTTATCAAGTCCGCATTTTTTTATAGGATAGAATAACAAACGAGCACACAGTCAGCCTGATGGTAAGTGGTTGCTGTGACTCATAGACATCTACATTTATCCTCAATGAAGAATCAAAATGCAGATGCGTCGTCACCCGTGAGGACTAAGATGGAATGCCTTTTTTCCAGTAAAATGGGTCTCCAGTTCTCTACACTCACCATCCGATACACAGCAGCGTCAAGCTGCCATTTTACGCTGGTATTTTGTGAGAGCGTGGTCTTTCCCCAGTCAAGCCGACCCATGCGTGCTACAATTATACTACTAAATACTAATATAGCTGCAGCATGGCTCTACGGTTTTGAAAATATTAATTGTTTAACTCTATCTATTTTCTAATCTGTTAGCAGAATAATTTTATTTTGTTTAGTTATAATTAATTTTTTTATTGAGTCATTTTTAATAATACCTGCAAAATGCCAAACGAATTTAACGGTTTTAAACAACTTCCAGACGTGAATAAAGTTTACAAATGAATACGACAAAAAAAGTCTCCTTATGCGTAGCCATAAGTGTGAGAAAGATAGCTTATCGAAGCATGCCGACAGCAGAGGGGGGGGGCTAATTAAGAAATAATTTTTTGAAGATTTTACGATTAAATTCTTGTTTTGGGATTTAGCATGTATGTATGGGCATATATGACCATGTATATTCTGTGTATACAGTTTGAATGATTTAAGATCAGTGCTGTAATAATTTGTAAGATAGCTATTATTTTATCTAATATATTAATTTTATTATTATTATTTAATTTTATTATTTAAATATATTAATTTTAACCTCGTATTAATAGTAACCTTGGGAAAAATATGTCTTGATAATTACGTTAAGCATACTTGTGTGTATTTAAGCTACTTTAAAAAAATTCCGTATAATCTATGTATAATATTTTGTCTTTAATGTTTTTAATTTTTTCTTTTTTTTTTGTATTTACGATTTTATCACATTTTATTACTTTGTACGTAGTTTAAAAGTATAAGTTAGGTAAATGGGGAGCCTGCTACTTTGGACTCCCGCACAACACCACAGGGAGGAGGGAGCGGCTGAAAAACAGCTCTGTGATGAGATATGTATCTCGTTACAGACAAAGCTGAGCCGTCTCCTTTTGTCTCAAATAGTTATAATGTTCTTTTGTTTTGGCGTGTATGTAACTGTTTTGTTTCTAGGGGCAATAAATTATTATTATTATTATTATTAATCATGTTATACGTAATTTTTTTAATGCGCTTAGGGCATGCACAATTGGATTTACCGATAGTTTTTATTTAAACTAACAACTATCATGACAGGAATAAACTAATGCATCAGTGTAGTTCTTCTCATGCATAGCAAAATGTGGTCATTAACTGTAACAAATTGTAAACAATCCTACCCTAGTGAACTCACTCAAGGTGCAACAGAATAGATCACTGTCTTCAGCCATTCTATTAAGAACGCGTAACATTCGCGTTAAAGGCGCCTTGTCGAGTAAATTGGTACCCGTCTGGAACACATGGCCTAATCCGCCCCAATATGTCACTATATTATTATTTTGTGTTCATGGACTACAGTAACCACTTGCCATTCGGTAACTTGTAGCTTATTTTAATAATATCACAAAATGTGTATATCTTACCTGTTTCATGATTCCCATTTTCTTCAAATTTGGAATTCTCATTTTCTAAATTCTCTTCTTCAACTTTAACAGATTCAAGACTGAACATTTCGTTCTGACAATCATTATCTAGATCACACTCTACTGGCCTGATATCTATATGACTAATTGGTGTGAATTGAATCTTATCTCTAGCCTCATGATGATTTGGTATTGACTGAAACCAAATTCTTTTGTTAATAAGAGAAAAAGACAGTGTCGTGGTGCCGTAGGAGAATCCATACTACCATACCATCCCGCAGATGTCATAAAAAGGGACAGAGGGAAACTGAAACAGGAGATGGGCAGCAGCATCTTCCTGACAACTCCAAATAATAATAAAAACTGGACAAAGTGAGGGTTCCGAATAAACTTACATAAGAATGTATATAGTTCAACCATCCCGAGTATCGAGTCTCAACAATATTTCCAATCAGATTCACAAATGCAGTAAATTGACAATGATCTATCTTTGTTTACTGAGTAATATTACATGCCATCAAAAACATAACTTGTAAAAAAAACCAAGTCTTGCAACTCAGTTCTGCTACCGTAAAAAGTTGTGAGATCCATGTAATACCAAGTCGGTTAATTTATTCAGTCCCTACTTAAGGGTCCTTCTATCTTAAGTTATTACGTAATTAGCTAACTTAACAACGTCTTATAGTGACCACATCAGTACTAAAACCTTTTATATTTTAAATAAATAGATTGACTTGGCCATCGCATGAAAACACAATGTATCTCTCAAGTAATACATATTATATTAAATTAGATTGTTTAGTGCGATTGCCAAGTCAATTTATTTATTTAAAACATAAAAGATTTTTAATATTGATGTGGTCACTATAAGACGTTGTTAGGTTAGCTAATTACGTAATAACTTAAGACAGAAGGACCCTTAAGTAGAGACTGAGTAAATTAACCAACTTGGTATTACATGGATCTCACAACTTTTTTCGGTAGCAGAACTGAGTTGCGAGACTCGGTTTTTTTTACAAGTTATGTTTTTGATGGCATCTCATCTCTTTTTGTAGATAGTTATATCTACGTACCTATCTACACCTATTATTCCATTATATTATACATATATTATAGATACACTGATTCATTCACTGCAAATGTAACTTTGTAATCCTATATATTTATATGGGATTACAAAGTTATTTATGCAGTTGGTGTATCTCGTAAACTGGAGTGAAATTGCAAAATATTTTAATTTTTCCTTGATTTATATACTAAACAATAATTGTGTTCCAAATTTGAAGCTTCTATATCTACCTTAGAGTTCTGATGATCGGTCAGTCAGTGAGTGACAAAATTAAGAAACTTTGACTAGTTATAATTCTTAAACTACTGATTCAAATTTAATGAAATTTGAAATATACCGAGTTTATACAATGCCTACTTGGCTACTGAAAATTCAGGCTTCTAGTTTTATCCACAACGAAGTTATAGGGTTTCTAAAATGGCCCGAACTGCTTCGAGAAAAGGATGGTACGGCCGTGCCGCTTCTTTGCTCGACTTGGCAGGGGCACTGCCGTGCCCCCAGATATAGATAATATTAAATTTATATAGAATAGAGTAAAATATAACAGCATAAACAGTTAGCTAATTAGTTTTGTAAAAATAAGTACTTAACTCACTGTAATTCATTGAATAATACCTTTTTTTACGGATTTTATCGCGTTTATCACCTCAGTCCCCCATGACCACAGTAGCTGGAAAGCAACCGAAACGTCGGGAATATAAAATAAGTTAATTAAACGCGATAAAATCCGTAAAAATAATTTTATTCAATCTGTAGTGTTCGCATAAATATAAGAAATCATCACTGTAATTCGTAAAATATAGAACATTGCTCTAACGAAAAAGTAAGTTGGATTGAAGGATAAACTTAACTTTGCAGTACAAAAAACATTCTCCCATATGGCAACGGGAAGCAGCATAGAGGGCGCGAGACAGGTAGTGATCATCAGGCAGTGAACTTTTATTAATAACAGGTATAATACCGTGGACCGTGTAGTGGCGGTGTAAGAATATCCACTGCCCTACTGGCGACAGAGGGAAACAGAAACAGGAGTTGGGCGGCAGCATCTTCCTGACAACAACTCAGACTAATATAAACTGCGGTTGCCAACCTACCAAGTGTGGCAAATTTGGCAAAATCCCTCGCAAAAAGCAATCTATGAGGGACTTTTATAGGTTTTAATGGATGGAACGGATAATACCATGGACCCTCCTGCAAGCAACTGCTCCAGAACTGCATTTGACTCAATAGCCTGTTGTTGTAATGTTCTGCAACGAATGAGTCTTGCATGACAGGTGAAACAGACAATTATGACCTCCTCATCCACATCCACCTGAAAATATGAAATTTCGTCATAAAAATGGAAAACTACTTAAATATACAAGTTTGTAATAAAATCTATTGGCTACCAGAATTCTCTTCATCAACATCATTTTTTTATAACATTAAAGTGACAAATGAACTTACAATGCACCTGATGGTAAGTGACAACTGCAGCCCATAGGCACCTGCAACAAACTTCAAGCAAAGGCTAGATGCGATGTTACCTCCGAGGACTAAGATGTAACGCTTCACAGCGTGTTATTATACTGGCTCTCAATGTCCTTCACACCGGGACACATACTGCTGCTGGTGGCACAAATAGGCAAGAGGATGATAACTACCCAGACAGACTCCTAGGCAGAACAAAGTCCTGCCACCTATTGAATCATCATCACTGCAACAACATAGTCCTAAGCCACCTATATCCATCGACTTCTTGTCTTACCAGATTGCCACTATCTAGTGGGCGGCCACTCTACAATTTGCTTACCAGTTGAGGCTACCACTCGAGAATTATGTTTTCCCATCTGTTGATAGTCCTGCTAGCTATTAGCCGAGTGCAGAAAGTTTGCCTATTACTACCCCTCTCGCTTCCACCGACCGTGCCCTGTGCTCGCCTAGTAAGTACTGTTAACAACGCAGTTGTGTGCTCACTTGTGCAACATCTTTGAATTTATTGCGCCCACTCCGAAATTATTCATTGCTTTCTTGTAAAGTATTACTAATCATTGATAAGCGATGACATGATGTCATCAGCAAACTTCCTCACGCTGATAATATAATATGTACACAATTCTCAAATTAATTTAAAATGTTGGAGTGTCAGGCACGTAGTAGTGTGCATGACATTAACAGATATAATTTTAAAAGCAGTAGATTCAGACTCTTAGGTATTTTCAAGTTAAGGCTTAGCTTATAGAGTAGAGCCATACTGCAGCTATATTAGTAGTATAGTTGTAGCATGAATGGGTCGCCTCGACCGGTGAAGGACCATGCTCTCACAGAATACCAGCGTAAAATAGCAGTTTAACACTGTTGTGTTTCATATGGTGAGTGTAGAGTCCCGGAGACTCTTTTTACTGGAAAAGAGACATTCCAACTTAGTCCTCACGAGTGATGACGCATCTGCATTTTGATTCGCAAACGAGGATAAATGTAGATGTCTATGGGTCACAGCAACCACTTACCATCAGGTGGACTGTGTGCTCTTTTGTCACCCTATTCCTATAAAAAAATAGAACAACTAGAGATTTGAAACCAGGATACAGAGTTATATCAACTGTATCAACTGCTCGCTGACTCAATATTTTTTATACAAGGGTGACGACAAATCAAACAGTCCATCTAATTCTAAGTGCATTCACTTACCATCAGGTGGACTGTTTGATTTGTCGTTCACTATGGCCTATAGAACTCCACATTGATCCCCAGTCAAGAATCAAAATGCAGATGCGTTGTCACCCCTGAGACCAACACTGAATGCCTCACCTCTAGTAAAAATGGTCTCCAATGCTCTACACTCACCATATAAAACAGAGCAGAACTAAGCTGCTATTTTACTTTAGTAATCTGTGAATACGGTACCACCCCAGTCTAGCGGAACCACCTGTGATACAACCATAATATAGCTGCAGCATGGCTCTACCACATATAAAATAATGATAATAATGTTCTACAGACAGAATTTCGGTCACAATAGAGCCTATTCATCAGCGCAGGACAGGATTACATTGCATAATATGTGTGTTAGCAAGCACATATGCACATTATTCCCTTCTCCAATTTCTCAGTCTGATAGGAATATTAGAAATATAAGAGTGAGAAAATTTCTGTGTGTAAGCACATGTGCACTCTAATCTCCCACTTTAATAGTCAATAGGCTTTAAGTGGGTAAAAGAGCAAACTAGGGTGGATATTAATTTTTTGACGGAAAATAACAGACACCACGAATAAATCTACGCAGCAGTGCGGGTTGCATTGAAGGATGCACAAAGTTCCTGTTTATGGCGCAGACTCGGTAAGTTTGAGCCCGCGGTTACTTCAATGATTATACTGATTTTAGTGCGATCCAGGATCCAGCCTAATTGTTGTTTTTCTGGTTCTGGTTGTATTTGTCACTATATATACTATTTATGTTATATACACTATATATGTTATAATATATTTCTCCAGCGAAAACCCCTCTTTAAAGTATTTCTCGACGAAGTACATTCAATTTGCAATGTTAAGAAATATTTACAAACTTACCAAACTATTCGTCAATGTTTTGTACAAATTTTCGAGACCAGTCTTCTTTAGTACATACATGCGTACATTATCGCATAAACAAATTCTACAAATTTCACTAAAATAGGCCATTTCTATTTTCAATAACTTTAATCACAAACTAATATCTAATATGCAATGAGTAGAATTAATTTTCTGTATATTATACTCACAGAACACTTAATACCCTTAGGCGGGTGATTATACTCTTTACGCTTTCTTTGAAGTTTGAAGTACCTACATAATATATACAAAATATAAATATATTGGGATTTGGGAACCGCTTGTGATTAGGGATGTGAAAAAATAATCGATTTTAATATAAATCGATTTTTTTTCTTAATATTATCGATTTTGTAAAGACGATTTTTTGATAATAAAAATCGATTTTTAATAAATCGATTATGTAAATTAAGCGTTTTAATCGATTTTTGTAATCAGCGTCATCTGTGCGAGTGATGTAAAAACGTGAAGTTCAATAACACGAATAAGTCGATCAAGAGAACAAAGTCATCTGTGCGACAGATGAAAAAACGAGAAGTTCACTACTTGCTACATATATATTTATCTATGGTTCACTAATATGAACAAGTCGATCAATAGACGGCGCCACCTGTATGTATCTCTATGTATGTAAAATAGTTCACCTTTCGTATGTTTTCAACCGTTTTTTTTTTCTCCGCTATGAGTAAAAGTATTATGTGGTTTTCTTTATTTCTTTGGAGAGTGTAAATAATTGTTAACCTTTCAAAGCTCGGCGAATCCATTTGGATTCTCAAAATGTCATTTTGTAGATTTCTCAAAACAATTGTTTTTTAAATGTTATTTATAAGAACTATATATCTAATTTTCTAAAAAAAATATTAGAACTAGTCTCGTTACTAAATTACGCTTCTATAAAATAAGAGTATTTAGTTCAAATGACGAGTTCCGCCATGATGCGTCGTATTTACTACAGTATATCCCTGTGTCGTGTACGTGACTCTTGCCCTACTGTATTATTTTTAAAATTTGAAAGTGTTTACATATATAGAAAAGTTAGTCGAGTTTTTTTTATACAGAGGGTAAGTAATTACATTGTTTTTTAAAAAGTTTTGCTTATATTTCGTATTTTAACAATTTTTATTCAATTTATAAAATTAGCATTTCAAATACCGCCGTTCATGTATGAAATAAATCCTCAAAATTAACTGAAAATGAAATATAAAGTGTAAATAATCATCATAAATCATGAAAAAAAAAACACAGAAACTCATATTTTATACAGTCCAATGTGAAAAAATGACGTTTTATATTATAATTTCGATATATCGTGAAAATTATGGCAAAATTATTTTCAACAAAAATGGCGTAAACAATACATAAACAACAAATAAATATATAGGTACCTATGATTGATTTTATTTCGATTTATTAGAGGCTCCTACTGAGTGTTTATTATTACGATGTCGATATAATTTTATGTTATATATTTCTTTTCTTTATGAAATTTCGAGGGTTTTTTCCTATATAGTAGTTAGATATTTGAGTGTAGAATTTAGTATTTCATAATTCATATATATAAATTTTATAAACTTTGAAATGAAAGTTTATTGTTTCCAACATATTCTATTAGTATAAGTTTGAGGACTTCTTTTAAGTATAAAGATACTTGTGGTAGAACGTCCTCGCCCTCCCTTAACTAAATACATTCAACAAAAAAAGAAACAGGGTGTATGTATGTGTACGCGCGCGCGCGTGGGTGTGTATATGTATGAAAAAAGACAGTGAGTGAATGTGTTATAAGCTTATAAGATAAATTATAATACGGCTCCGTGGCTTAGCAATGAGTTGTTGTGCTGGGGGGTGCGGGTTTGAATCCGGCACGGAACAAGTATTTGTATGGCCTACAAATAATTGTTCCGGGTCTGGATGTTTGTCCTTGTGCAATTTGTGTTTGTTAACTGCCTCCACGATACAGGAGAAAATCCTAGTGTGGGGGTAACGTTTTTTAAAAGAAAAATAAAAAAAAATTGTAATAAAGCTTCAGTTTGATCGTAATTGTCTTAAGCCACTGCATTATTTTTGTCTTACAGTCATATGTCTTTAATGGATATATTTGCAATATTTTATTAATCTGATTGTATAAATGTTCTGATTGCTTGTTATATTGATGTTTCGCAAAGGTGGTTTGATTCTCCAAATAGGAGCTACGCTATAATTTCTTCTTTTACTACTGTAAATAGGATTAAAAGCCAAAGATTTATGTTTTTTCAATACAGTGTGTAATATGTACAACTGCCTCACCGAAATCAGCCCAGTTGATACATACAAAAAGCTAGTGGAGTACCTGTACAGTATAAAATGCATAACCTTTAGTAGACATCTCTGAGCTCTTTCAAGTTCAATAAATTTACTTTTGTAAGTACAATTGGTATACAATACATTATATATATAATAGATTGAGCTAGCGCTACATATATTTGATTCAAAAGATCTAAACTGGCAACATGTCTTAAAGTTTTAAATATCCAAGTGAGCTTTCGAATTCTACTCGATACTAATTCAACCAGGAAAGTCGCTGATCCACCATAACGGCAAGATACTTTGTATATGAAACTTTTTCTATGTAAACTTTGTCTACATACATTTTCAGAAAAATGGCGGAATTTGATATCTTATGCTGTGACTACACGAGGGCGATCTCAGCGAAGAAGAGGAAGAAACATTTTCACATAATAATTTTGTAAGTTATTTATTATACTCTGGTCTTTATTATGATTATAAATATGAGTGCATATAGTGGTTGTATAACGCGACTGCTGATTATAAGGTCCCGGGTTCAAATTCTGGGTTGGGTCAATAAAATTATTTAATGAGTTTTTCCGTCAAGAAATTCCCAGTAGCAGCCCAGAGTCAGAAAGTTGGCGCTGTCTCACCCCCGTACCTCGAAAAGCATGTACAGCCATTGGTCCTGCGCCTGATCTCTCTCCTGTCATGTTGGTTTACCGTCCTGTATATATATATATACAGGACGGTACAGCCTATAAATTATCTACACCTATCATATTACGTAAACTTGAAACATCTATGAAAAGTCTCTGGTTTTTCTCACTTACTAATTAAAAGACAGCAGTGGTATCCTGGTCAATCCAACTCATGACCATAAAAAGATATTATATGTGTATCTAAAATGTCTCATCTTACTTGCTTTTCAGGAGCAGGATATGCAGGGGGACTTCGATAACTCCAATGAGGTTATTCTACTGGCCATGTTTGATGAACATGGACAGCAGTTGGAGTTTCCAAGTCTCCCTTTAGGACCCGCACCTTCCACTGAGCCAGCACAAGTAAATCCGCCATTACCAGTGTCACTATCTTCTTCGTAAGTTAATTTTGTTATTATGTTTGTATTAAAGCTTTTTCAAAAGAATGTGTAAGTAGAAGCTACCACAGTTTTTAAAAATTGTCTATATTCAATGAAAATTCTTCACTCTTATAAATTAGAGATATGAAAAAGCCTCCGTCTTGGGAAGAACGAGTTAGAAACCCAGCGAGACTTTGGTGAATAGAATTAATCTACAATATTTTTTATAGAATAAAATTAGTATGGTAGCAATCTCCTCATTCCCAAGGATTATCATCAATCATAACCTTTACTAAACAAATTTAGCTTACTAAAAATTTAAACTGATTGATAAGGTTTTATATTTTCTGGGACTTTGTTGTAAAAGCATATA
Organism: Parnassius mnemosyne; assembly: GCA_963668995.1. NCBI lineage: Eukaryota > Metazoa > Arthropoda > Insecta > Lepidoptera > Papilionidae > Parnassius > Parnassius mnemosyne. The sequence goes on from CAVLGL010000087.1 coordinate 1,788,037, forward strand.
CCTATGTTGCCCCATGAAGGAATTATACTGTCTCTTTGGAGTTTAGTAACTGTTGTAACTAGTTACTATTTTCATCTTTGATTCTATCAAATTAATTTGTATATAATTATTCTATTATAAACATTTATGTTATATTTAATAGTTTATAGGAGCCGTGGTAGCTAGGATGGTTAGTTTCATGATATTAATTCTTATTTGAATAGATAGTTTTATCATTAAGGGTATTTATGTACCAGTAGTTCATTCAAATCGGATATTTAATTTAGACTGTAAATAAAATACAATACACGAACCGTTCGACGCCGCTTCGCCGAGACGTTCCTTACTCTATGGAGTATTTTAACGGGACTTTCACTGGCAGATAACTGGTGTTATAAGGAATAATTAGGGTTCTACACAAATAAATTAAAATCCATGAAATCTAATGGTCATAAATTAATACGCAGGCGAAGTCGCGGGGAACAGATAGTATTACATAAAATATGTATGAACTAAATTATGTTATGTAATTTTTATATTTGTCTTTCAGGCGAAATGTTCGTCCAGAAGTGGTCGTTGTCGTTGAGCGGTTAGATGAGGAGAACGGCAATGAGTACTTGTTGACGGAAGTATATCATGAGGAGGTGGTGGCGAGTTCGAGTGGTGGTACTGTGCTAGGCATGTGGTTCCCAGCGACGGCAGCAGCAGGCGGGCGTCAGGCACGAGGCTGCCTCCGCGCCCTCCTCTCCGCCTCCTCATCGAGTCATATAATATTAATAATATTTTGTATTTAATTTTTTTGAATGAATAGAATACAATATTTTTTATTCAATACGGATAACACTTATTGAAAGTCATTGTGTTTTATCGTTGGTTATAAAAAACCTGAAATTTTTAGTTATTATTAAGAAGATGCTGCTGCCCATTTCCTGTTTCAGTTTTCCTCCGACGCCTCTTACGGCACCCACGAAACGAGACGAAGCTGTGCTAGTGGATATTCTTGACCTCTCAACAGTATCTTTCAAAATTGCATCATTCCTATGATTATAATAATCTTTATTACCATATATATTATTTAACAATATGTCTATTTATAAACTACACAGGAATATTTTATCTTATAACATGAAAAATAGCATCCATTGCCGAACTAGGCCAGAACCTGTATTTCAGCATATGGCGCCACTCCCCGGACATAATAAACATAGATTACTTATTTATATTATGGAAAAATTACCTAACTTTATTTTTTATATTACATGTGGGTTATAAAAAATGTAAATAGAAAGAAAAAAAAATATGTAAATTGTCGTGTGTGAGAGGGTGTGTATGAGATGAAGAATACAATTTAATGAATACCTTAGGTTACCTAACAATAGATGTTCGAGATCAGTCCATAATAACTCAGCGCTGCACTGTCAAAAGATCTTCCGTTTCACCATATTCTATGTAATATGTGAGTGTAATGGTTTAAACAATAAAATATAATAAACATGTTTTTCTCATGTAAATTTATATATTATTATAACATTAATGCTAAATGGGAAGTATAATAGTAAACAAAAATAATGAAAAAATAAAGTAAAACAATGGTATAAATTGAATCGCCGTAATGGATGACATTGACAGTTACTGACAACAGATATTTGACAGCGGGGATGGATGTTTTGACTGTTGAGCGTATGGAGCACAGAACAAAATTATTCTCTATCAAGAGGTATGGAGTGTAGAGGTAAGGAGTACAGACTCTGTATAAAAAAGTGTCCGTAGGAAGGCGTTAAATAAGGGTAGCGCCACTGTAGCTACAGTCTAAATTATAAAGAACTTTTTATAAATTTTTTTATTGCACAAACTCACCATAATTCTTTTTACAATAATTATTTTATTGCTTTCAAAATTTTTATTTTCAAAATCACTCAACGTATTTTACGGCGATTTAACATACCCCCTAGCTACTCGAGCGCTGTAGTGGAGAGTTTTTGAACTAACTGTTATTTACTGCTTACAGATGGACACTTTTTTAACTATTCTCGTATGGGAGTTGGTACTCCTTACTTTTACACTCCATAGTTGAGTGGTTAATCTGTTACCGCATGTTTTGTTTTTTTATAGTATAACCTTTTTTCTTTACTTGGCTACTTCAAAAGAAGGGTAATGTTTTATGAGTATGCACGTCAGGGGTGTCACTTCCACTATGGAAGGTATGGAGCACTCCATACCTCAAGTTTTTCAAGGTATGGAATTCCATAGCTGAAATTAGGAAATAAATCGCATATTACTACAAACCCCATATAAATAAATCGCAAGCCCTTAAACCTCAATACCCCACATCTTATAGTTCAATAAATAAGTTGAGTATATACACTGCAAACTCTTAAACCTTAATACCCCACGAGTAATGCGAACAAATTTGAAAATCGCGCCACCATTTTCCATACCTCAGATTTTTACAAAGTGACACGCCTGATGCACGTATGGATGTCTTTTTCTTTGACACGCTCTGTAACCTAAATTGCTTGATGGATTTTTTAATATATGGAGCGTCGTTAGATTTGCGTTAGTTGTGGAAGTGACATAATATTTGAATTTTTTTCTTTTCAGTAAACTAGATTTTATTATTTATCATTGTTTTAACCATTGGACTTGTTTATGCAACTTGTTTAATAAATTATTTCATCTTGTTGTTTGATGAGTTTTTTTACATAGAAATATTTTTCAAATAATAAAATTACTCCCCTCTCTTTCCTTTCAGTTTCCTTACATTTTTTTCTTTTTCATAAGGTCGTAACAATCTACTTCTGGCCATGGGTCATGGAAATACAGAAGAGCTCATGAGTAAATGACGAGATTAAATTTAAAAACATGTTCGGATTTTTTTCTCCTACTTTTCCTAATAGAGCCTAGTAAAGTCCACTATAGATCATAGCATGGAGGTTAGGGAACAGGAGAACGATCGATACGTGCTAAAGCACAGCCCGCCTGTCCCTGAAAATTTGTAGAATTTATAGCCGCGCTGCCGTTGGTAAATAGTGTCTGCGAAGTAATTTTTGACAAAAAGAAACATTAAAAAATGGTGAAATATTATAAATAAAAAAAAATCAATAATAATTTATATTTGTAATATTTATAATAATTATTGAGACAACTTAGCGATCGCTGGTCCTCACTTATTTTGTCCATATTAGACTAGAGAGTAGACACTGCTGCCCGTATCCTAATTTGTTTCACTCTGTCCCTTATTAATCATAACTGACAACTAACATCACGGTGAAAAATAACGTTTATGTCAACTTCCAATAAGTAGTCGACGTGACAAAGTAAGTGATTTTTCACTGTTGTTTTTATAGACCTATAACGTCGGTCATGGTTATTAAAAATAATACTTCCCCAAGTCTAGTCGCCTTTTACGACACACGGCATGATATGGATATTCGTACACTGCAATGTTTTGAGAACCGTGTAATGAAACGGTGATTGAAAATTTCTGAAAACATTTCACTTATCGACGTCTTGCAATCGTCGTGACTAGCGCTCACTTGACTTTCATACAAACAATTCGATATTTTAAGTGTTGAATTGGTAATTTCTCAAAACATTTTATTTATCGACAACGTATTGCAATCTTCGTTACCCTAGCGCTCACTTTATAAAAATAGATATTGTCTTTGGCTTGACCATAGGTCTGACCGCTAGCACTTCTTACTAGTTTGTGGGTCTGACTAATTGGTTTTCATGAACTGTCAAAGTCTTGAGTGGGCAATAAAAATGTCTTGTAAAACACTCTAAAGTGGCTGACGGAAGTATTTTGTAATGAAAATATAATAGCGGCCAACACGTCAATCGGCAAAAATACTGAATCGAACCTATATATTGTGGCACCATTATCAAATCTCAAGGCAGATGCCCTCAATATATGCAGAAGCTCTAAAGGAATGGAGTTGTAATAAACTAATTTGCTTAATGACACAAACTATATAGAAACACTACGCGTTCAGACCATAGACATAGAGATGGACGTCTCTGGTACATTTAGTTTGGACCGTAGAGCAAATCAGAACATGACATTTCGTTTTTTTTTTTAATATGAATTGGATATAGGCAAAGGAATAATTTTATTTCAGCCTAGTATAATATATATATATACAGGGTATTTTTGGAACGCTCCCGAAAACCAAGACAGGCGACAGCACCAAGTATACCTTTGATCATGGGTCACAAATAAATTTGATCCTGATGAAAAAAAAATCATATTTTTACAACGTTTTATTAGCTTTATTCCCGCGCCATCATGTTAGTACAGCTAAATGAATCGATAATTTCATAAAAAAAATCATGAAAATACTGAAACATAAAACCAGCAGTGGAAACTGAATTGATATCACCTGACTAATGGAGGTTAATGTACGCGCGAACGGTGAAAAAAGAACGCTGGCCTTGAACTTGGACACTGAGCGATTTATCACATATAGGTACGAAGGGGCGCGACGGGGGAACAATCCGCCAGTATTACTGTGCCTGCATGCTATTGGTTCCCACGCTTTGTTCGCTCCAAAAATACAGTCGCATACACAGCTTACTTTGCGACTCGCGACGATGTTTTAAAAAGGAAGGAAACAAAAATTATTTATATCTATTGTTTTATGACTAAACTAGTGAACGAAAAGGTAAATATGATAGGAGAAGGTGAATGGGGAAAATTGTGCAGTAAAGTGTTGAGGGAGAATACCGAAAAAATTACCATGTGATCGACCTGATGACGGAAGCTCAAGCGAAGATGAAAGTGATGATGAAGTAGCATCCAGTAACACCAACACACCATCAACATCTGACTTTCATGTGACCCAAGACGTCATAATGGACGGCGTGTCACCCTTAGCTTAAGTTTTTTTTGTTACAAACTACTTTATATTTTACGATAGAAATAACAAATAATGCTCAAGTAAACATTATCCATTTTTAATTCCCACCTCTTCCAAAGTTCTAAGTAAATAGTAAAACACCTATTATGATTCTACAATTAAACAATTAATTACTATAATATTATAAAACAATAGCCCAATACCATGTAGTACTTTAGAACGCGACTGTACTCACACTCCCTTCGCTGTCGACCTGTATCTAGCTCGGTACGAAACAATGCTGCGGTCGTAAGAAAAAAGGGCGCATCTAACAATTTTTGAATAAATGAGTTAAATATACCATGACTCATGATAAGAAGGCGCATCTACTAAATTTTTTTAATATTCACAAATATCAATATTTTAGAAATTATCGTAAGAATTTTAGACGTAACTGTTGATCACAGATGACATCTTTTTATTAGAAAAGACTTATACAAATTCAACATAAAAGAAAAGACTTATTTTTAACCAGTGGCTACGTCATCTTTAACAATATTTGCATCGATTACTTAAATTTCAATTATTCTTGTCTTTTTATTCTATATCTTATTATTAAGAGCTTATATCTTATTACTAAGAGCTGGTGTTTCACATGTGGTCCCATATAAATTTGATCGAGGTCAGACCAATAGTTTTTGAGTCATTCTTAATTATTTATATTAAAGTCGGTTGTACAAAATTTTTATTTTTTAATTATTATCGTAGTAAATCTTGTATGATATCCCCTTTAAAATCATTACTCAAGAGTTGCGGGTTGTTATTTTTTGTGTCTGACTACCAATGCTTTTCTAATATTTACTAAGAAAAAAGTAGTAAATTACTATTAGCGTCCTTTCAACTTCAAATGACCTTTCCAAAATATGTAAAAATGTTAAATGAATGGCAGTTTTTTTATTTATTAGGTTGGGAAGACGCAAATAGTTATATGCGTCTTTCCTTCGATGTTTTTGTGTTGCCAGGTGTATTTTTTAATCTAAGATGAAAAGGAAAATTCGTTTTATTTAAATAAATAAACAAATTATCAAAAAAATAAGTTCGTCCTTAAAATCTTCATGTCTCTACGTACATATTTCAATTTTCATATAGATACCTTTTAATATACTTTAGACACGGGGTCTGAAAGAAAAATTCATAAATTTATTTTTTATTTCCATTTTACGTTTTTGTCAGTTGAGTCCTTCTTTATTATGACGGCAGAATGTAACCCGGCCGGCTCGTGTCGCCTCACGCTGTGACGCAGTAGGTTTCAATTTTGTCGGGGTTCGTTATTAATTGTAGTTTTTGAAACAGTTCCGTGTTGATTTTGTACACGCGTGCGCGAGCGACAGCTCAATCGTTTTCTTTATTAAATTGTTAATACTTGTGATTACCTGTTGGTATTATTCTTGTTGTTACGTTTTTTGTTTTAATAATGCTTAACGCGTACGTTTATAGTGATTATGAATACGGCAACATGTTAGGTATCCGAACCTAGGTACACGAAGTATCGCTAAATAAATTATTAAGACGTCGGGATGGAACAAGTGTGTCATACTGTGCAGTGCACAAAGTGTTGAAGCGTAACCAATGCGCCCATACAAATTGCACAAAGTGCAAGCTTTAGTTCCCGGCGATCACGACCGCCGACGAGTTTTCTGCCGTTGGTTATTATACCAGCAACAACGTGTGCCTGGTTCCATTGAGCACATTATCTGGACGGATGAGTCGACATTTACCAGAAACGGCCTGTGGAACCGAAGAAATACACACGTGTATTCAGAGGCTAACCCGCACGCTGTTCGACAAACCGGGCACCAAACCCGATGGTCGGTTAACGTATGGGCAGGTTTATTTAAGGATCGCATACTGGGACCAGTGTTTCTGCCAGAGCGACTGAACGGACAGCGATACCTAAACTTTATAAATGAACAGTTGGTTGACATTTTAAACGACCTATCGTTGGCTGAATATCGCCGCACATGGTTCCAACATGATGGTGCCCCTCCACATTTCGTGAGGTTCGTCCGTGAGCGCCTCAATGAGCTATTTGATGATCGCTGGATCGGCAGACTAGGACCACACGCTTGGCCACCTCGCTCACCAGATCTGACTCCGTTAGACTTCTTTTTGTGGGGTAAGAGAAAGAAAGGGTTTTTAATTGTGAATGTGATAGTGCTGAAGAAATGCGCCAAAGGATCGTGGATGCTTTCGAGAAACTACGTACGGACTGTGTCGAAGACCACACGATGATGCCCCGCCTGCACCCAAATCTACCTTGAAATGAATGGAGCACAATTTGAGCCGCATCTCATAAGACCACGGAGGATTTAGAGCGGTAAGCTGTTTCATACCTATTTTTTTTTAAATAACTTAGTACTAGACTAATCTGAATAGGTACATAACTGAATACATGAGAATAATAAACATACCTACACGATGAATAAAAACTCATGACTCCAACCTTGGTTACATTTCATTTAAGTATTTTTTCATTAGCGGGGAATCGAACCAGTTATTTGGGTTATTTAACCTGTAAATTCGGATTAAAGTGGCTAAGTGGAGACAAGCACAGTGGCAAAATAGTAGGTTAAGTAGATAAGTTAGGTATTTAGACAAGTGTTGTAAATTATTAGATATTGTGGTATGGCCCGCTAGTTGCGGGCAGCGCGAATTTGCGTTCGCGCGTACATTGACCTTTCAGTCAGGTGATATAAATTCAGTCATTCCACTGCTGGTTTTATGTTTCAGTATTTTCATGATATATTTTATGAAATTATCGTTTCATTTAGCTGTACTAACGTGATGGCGCGTGAATAAAGCTAATAAAACGTTGTAAAAAGATGATTTTTTTTTCATCAGGATCGAATTTATTTGTGACCCATGATCAAAGGTGTACTTGGCGTTGTCGCCTGTCTTAGTTTTCGGGAGCTTTCTAAAAATGCCCTGTATATATATATAGGTACATACCTATATAATATTTTTATATATATAATTTTAATTACTGTTTTATTATTATTTTATTATGAAGAAGGAGGATTCGTAGAAATAAAATACATTGTATATATTATTTATTATATGATTTATTTTTTTAACTTTCTTAAACTCGTTTAAGGCTATGATGCTATAGAGTAATCATATAATTACCATCTTGCTGCTTGCACTTGAATATTTTCAGTGCAAAGGTTCTCTTCAATACATTCGATATCCAGTGTATTGAGCTGGAAAAAGGAATATTTAAATATATAAATTAGAAGTTTAATATGCACCTATTATACTTGTTGCTCATTGTAATTGTTGTTGTTTATAAATGTTTGCATAGAAAATGTCAAGACAAGAAGAGGCCATTGTAATCAGATAAAGTTACTTTCACATAAATCTAAGAAGCTTTCACAATTATACAGAAATTTCCAATAATTTTTGAACATAATTATCATTGATACCTAAGATAATTAAGTACACTGTAGCAATTTTTGATAGAAGGCTGGGAGGATAAAAGTATATTTTGTAAAGTAGCCAATTATCTATTGGAGATGTTCATGTTCTACTGCGGGGCACAGACTCTGTGTCATTTCTCAGAGGGGTATGAAACAATGAGTTGGGCAAGGTAATTTATTTAAAAAAAAAAGTTACACCACACTACCCCACACTAGGTTTTTCTCCTGTATTGTGGAGGCAGTTTACAAACATATATTGCACAAGGACAAACATCCAGACCCGGAATAATTATATATGTACAAATACTCGTTCCGTGCGGGATTCCAACCCACGGCCCCAAGCGTTGCAACTCATTACTAAGCTACTACGCCACGGAGCCGGTGACCACGTCTTTAAAATATTTTTACTCCTTAGACACACAGATTTCGTCACAATATTCCAGAACATGATAAATTCGCACTTAAAATTGGAATTAACATTAATTCATTTATTTCAATGGTGTGGACAGAGATCAGATTTGCTCAAAAATATAAACATATTACTAATCCTTACAAAAATATTATCTGAACTAAAGTTTTAGAATGGCGATTGTTTTTTTTACTTCGTGGGGAATCACATGTTCATCATTTAGTTTACAAGTGCAATTGAGTATGCTTGCAGTCTATTTAGTACACATTGTCTTGCAATTTTAATACATTTCCATCAGATATTATGTGTTTTGATAGCAAAATTATTCCTCATACCTTTTTTATAATGGCTGATCAAATATCACACTAAGTTTATTTGAACTGTGTCATCTGAAATAAAAACATAAAAGATCGTTTGTTATTGTCATTCAGACAGCCTTGATTTTGTAATTTGTGTGAGATTGTGCATAAAATAATGTTGACAATTAATTATTTAAATAATTAATTTAATTCAGCCATCAACTTAAAATTTTATTAAATTATTATAATAATAACTTAATATGTTTCCTTCATCATTCATTCATTGCAGACTATCATAAAGCTACTGGTAAACATAGGCCTTCATAGGTTATCGTATAAGGTGTACATTTTCCACAGTTGTAACACTTGGCAGACAAGTTGGCAACCAGTTTATTATTGTTACCAAGTTGTTATCAACGAAATCACTTGAAATTCCAGGAATTAAGTAATTTTATTCAATGTACAGTATGTCCGTACATCTATATTATAATTTTTTAAATTTTATATGAATACTGAATATACTGAGCAGTTATGTTTATTAAGGAATAATTATATGTACATACCTTTGTCATCTTTGATGATAAACTTAACTCAATTTACTCCAAAGAATAGTGTTGAGTTTATCCAACCTTATTAATGTCAGATTTAGCATAATGAAACACTTTATTCAAAAATTTTGTGACCAAGCAGGCTTCTTGAAAAGGTTACTGGAATGCAGCGTACTTTTAAGTTTGTCACAGTTTATAAAGTTCAACCAGTTGTTTCTTTGGCCTTCGTCAGACTCTTCTCTGTTACTTGCACAACTGGGAATGAAACACTTAAAAATACATTTTAAAACTAAAAATGTTAACACAATGAAATAATTTTTTATAAAGAAATATGAACTTATAACACAATATATGTATTCAATTAATATTTGTACAAAGAACTCAATATTACAGGTTTTGTAATCACGACACTTAATTACACTTTGACTAATTCGACGCGTGTTCTCAAACGGAATGCCCAAGAATCATGATGCACCCTAATTTATACATTTCCCTTTCCACTTCACATTTCCCCTTCCACTTCTCTTCCGTTGTGCACGAAGAGGGGCGGACGATGCTGGTTGCCAACACTGCCATCCTGCATGGTTCCTGCCTCAGGAACCTCACGAGTCTATTTAAAATACTGCGAAGACATAAATTGATTAGAAACTACTTTTATACATATCAATTATCTTATCGTGACGAAAGTTTATAGTCAAAGGTTACTATCAGGTTACACATTTTTAGTTCTACAAAACTCGACGGCACTTTTAAGACCACCTGCACTTAAAGGAACTTGTCACACTTAAGAGACCAGGTTCGTCTTTCTCCTGGAATCACTTGCATTTAAAGGACATTTAGTCTCACTTAAACGTACCAAGTTCATTCCAGTTGCGTTTAATAAGATATTTCGTCTTACTTAAACGTACCAACTATGCTTATCTCGGTTTTGTTTAACCTTTTATGTGTTTTACCCATATTTTGTACTGATTTGCGCACTCAGTAAAATGCAATCAACAATTTTGCCATATACACTTTTTCGGTACTACCTAACATCGACCTTGTGATGTATTTCCTTATACTTTACCACTTAAAAGTTCATGGTTTTTGAAAATATCTTTATTTGCTTCGGCCTGTCAGAAATTTAAGAGACAGTCTTAAATTTCTTTAATCTCAAAAAACGCCTGGTTGCCTACAAAAATTATATACAACATACACTAAAGCTAAAGAAAACGTCCCGTCGAAATATATAACCTATTAAACAATAAACAACCTTTAGTAAAATAGCAGTAAAAATTAAAATGCCAATAAAACTTTATTTATAATTTATAGTTAGTTCATACTTCATAGTTCATAGAAAAACAAAATAAAAATTTCCATGAAAACTTCTAACTTGACAGTTACGCGACAATAACATGACAAAATCACAAAATGGCGGTTGGCAGCAGCGAGAAGGGGTAAGAGGTGGGAGTGACGAGTGAAACGTCATGTTCTGAATTGCTCACTGCATTTCATACGGTCAAAGATTTTTGCTCAAAGATTACCAGCCGTGGTTAATGACAACCACATTATAACGGATTTCGGTGAAGTAACGCCTGATTCTATTAATGAGCTCTGAATCTGAAGGAACTTTCCCTAAACTAACCGAATTGGTTCTTCAACATCTCTCTGTGATTGCCAGTTCCACGCCAGCTAAAAGATTATTTTCGAAAGCGGGAAATATTGTCAGGAAAAAACGAAACTGTATTTTACAAAACAGACGAAGAAGAATGTTGGTAAAATTATTGTTTTTAAACTCTAACTGAAAATTCGTGACAATATTTTTATTTTTACTTTTTTTTTTACACAAGTTAAAAAAAGATTTGTCTTGTATTTTAGTTTTGAGATCAAAAGGTTGTCGTTCGATTATGTATAATTATATTTTTATTTTGTTTTCATTCTAGTCCAATGTAAACGATACTAAACATTAGTGGCAATAATTATTTATAGTTTTTTGTTCAAAATTAAAGTTTAAAAAAAAGATTTATTTTGTATATTAGGTATGTTGTTGTTATGTTCAAAATTAAAGTTTAAAAAAAGATTTATTTTGTATATTAGTTTTGACAAAAAAATGGTTGTCGTTTGAATATTTAAATTTATAGTTTTATTTTATTTTGATTCTAATCCAATGTCAATGGTACTGAACATTTGTGGCAATAATGATATTTAGATTTTTTGTTTGTTCAAACTTACTTTAAAAACTACCGTTAACTAAACTTATCATTTCTTTTTATTTTGGTTTTAATAAATTGTTAAATAACATGTATATAGTAGCAGTAATTATTTTTAGTTTTTTATTGTTTAAAGTTATTAGTTAAAAAAAATGTTTTGTAATTTAGTTTTGAAACCAGAATATTGTCGTTCTGATTAATTTTTTTTATAGGATAGGGAGACAAACGAGCACACAGTCCACCTGATGGTAAGTGGTTGCTGTGACCCATAGACATCAACATTTATCCTCTATTACAAATCAAAATGCAGATGCGTCATCACCCGTGAGGACTAAGATGGAATGCCTTTTTTGCAGTGAAATGGGTCTCCGGTTCTCTACACTCACCATACGAAACACAGCAGTGTCAAGCTGCTATTTTACGCCGGTATTAAGATATGTTTATATTATACTTACTTACTTACCTTACTGTTTACTTTGTTATTTACACATAGGGCTATGTTGGTGCGAACACTCGTTTTACCAGTCATTGATTATGCTGATGTGTGTTACCCCGATGTGAGTCAAATACTTCTGTGCAAATTGGATCGTTTGTTAAATAATTGCATCCGTTTTATTTGTGGCCTTCGTAAATACGATCATGTATCCTTATATCGTTCCAAGCTTAAATGGCTCCCTATCCATAAGCGTAGATGCATCAGAATTCTTCGCACGCTATTTTCAATCCTATATGATCCATGCACTCCTCAATATCTGAAATGCAAGTTTCAGTATTTGGGTTCTTCCCACGATCGTAACCTGAGATCCTTTTCCTCGCCGTACTAAATTTATGTCTCAGTCGTTCGCCGCTGAGGCCATAAGGCTCATATAAGGAAACCGACTTCTGTTGCAGCCTTTAAAAGAATGGTGACTGATCACTACCTTTGTTCTTTCAGCAATTGACCTTCTTAATTAAATGTTACTGTATAATGAGTATTATAAATTACTTAAGTTGTTTTTGTATAATATGTTTGTATGTAAGTATGCTTAAAATGTATGTATTATGTATTGTTTAAAATTATGTATGTTTATGTATCATGTATAGAGTATAGTATATATGTTATTTGTAGTTATATATATTTATTTTTATATTTACAAGTATAGTATGTATATGTTTATATTTACATTCACGTATATATTCTCAAGTTTTTATGGCACCTGCTTAAGTTTCTCTGTTTAGCTCGTGGTTGACTGGTAGAGAATGCCTAAAGGCATTAAGTCCGCCAATTGTACATCTTAAGTGCAATAAAGATTTTTAAATAAATAAATAAATATTGTCCCCGATGAACCTGGTATGGAGCGCTGATACTCACTCTGATGTTTCATTAAGGAGTCAAAGCGCTCCTCATTATATTTACATGATTTTACCAGATTATTCATGGCCAATATGTGTTCTTTTATCTCATCTTGAGCAGATGCATATTTATTTGATAAAATTTGTAGGGAGTTTTTAAGGGATAAAATTGTTGAATTTAGACACTCTATATCAGTCTCATAACAGTGATTCATATTTTCCACCTCAATTGAATATATTTTAAGTTTATTAATTAATTCTTGCTTTTCTTTGCATACATTTATATAATTTTTAACATTAATTTAGGTTTTAATTAATTTTTGCAGTTTTCTAATATATTTATTAATTTTTATATATTTCTTTAATTTTCTTCTACTGCAGGTAGTCCTTGCTGCTGTTCTTGATGTGACATAATCATCACCAGTCAAATCAATTGTTGTGTAGGGTTGCAATGCTTTAGAAGATTCACATTCTATGAGCTCGTTGAACAGACTTTGAGTTTGGGACGCTTTCATGTTGTCTATGTAATGTTTTAATTGCACAATCTGCTCATTAGCCTTACTTAAGTGTAACTGCGATGCAGCAATTAATCTGAGGGATTTCTCATATTCCTTGCTGCATTGGTCAAACTCATCGACTGTTCTCTGAAGTTGATCCCTTTCTTTGGAAACAAATGTATATTCTGTATGCAACTTAACCATATCACTTTTTAGCTCAGTATTTTTAGCCATTATATTTATTATTTCCTTTTCACTGTCATCCCTTTCTTTACATAACAGCTCACACTGCTCCTTTAACGCCTTAAGTTCTTGAAGCGCCATTAACACTGTATATTGGGTTTTGGAGGAATGCATGGCTCTAGAGATATCCTCATACATTTCCTCCACCTCCTCATCGGGGTGTGCCGAGGTTGGTGCGTAAACCTGTATGACCTTCAGCGAATACCGTTTGGTGATTCTGAGTACAAGGTACGCAACCCTCGTCGACACACTCCCGATCTTTACAAAGTTGTTAACGAGAGACTTGTGGACGATAAATCCGACACCTCCTTGGGACAGATGGTCGCCCTCCCGGTGATAGAGCAAGTTGCCGGATTCGAGGATTACCGTGTCCTCCCCCTCTCTTCGGACTTCGGATAATCCTATAATATGCCAGCGCCACTTGTCTATCTCTTCTTTAAGCTCCACGATCTTCTCGTCAGTCCTCAGGGTGCGTGCGTTGTACGTTGCCAGGTCGAGTCGTCTAAGGTGGCAACCGAACCTCCACCGGAGATTCTTAGCACCCCCTGCCCCGCCGTTACCATGGTCGCCACCGTAGCCAGGAATAGCGGGGCCGCCAGGGACTGGGGGCCGTCTGTTTGTTGCTTTAATCATCGGGGGGTATTTGCCATAGTTGTAACGCTTGGCGAGCGGGTTGGCAACCGCAGTTTTTTTATTGTAATTTTGGCTATTATCAGGAAGATGCTGCTACCCATCTCCTGCCTGTTTCCCTTTGTTGCTTTTTACGACACCCACGGGAGGATATGGGGTAGTGGATATTCTTGACCGCCACTACACGGCAAGCAAGCCAAGCAAGCAAGCAATAGCATCTCATATTTTAGTAAAAAAAACATTCATCAAAACAATAATGAAAATGTTGCTAAGCATAGTAAAATATTTTATTTTGTTTTAATGCAAAACCTAATATCCAATAAAGTAATTATAATAATCACTTGAAGCTGACCGCATTCTTAAGTCTCGTGATTCCTTCTAATATTATATCCATTCTGTGAAAGTTGTATGTTGTAACCTTTACGTTGAAACTGATTTAAATTAAATATATCACTTAGGTTCTTAGTGTGCACGACGCAACAATATTAAACAAACGAAAGAAAATGCTTATTGTAACCGGCGCTAGTTGAACAACCTAGGAGCGGTGGGCGGAGCCATGACGACGGTGTAATTATCAGGCCACGCCTCTGGTTCGACAACTAGCAAGGGTTATACGGCGGAACTAGCGCAACCTTATGTTGAATTTAAATTATAATTTGTGTAAATAATTGTATTACTTGTATCGAACGATAAAAAATAATGATTGTATTATAACTAAGTTTAAGGTTAAGTTGTAACTGTGCAATAACTCTCCCAAATAAAGGCACCGTATGAACAGGGAGAGTTAGCATAGTCTTCTAATGAAAACTATAATTGTTAAATATAATAAATGTTTACTTTATTATATAATAAATATATTAGGCCGTTAGGCACATAAAAAAAATAGTAGTAGTGTAACCAAAGAGCATGTTATCGTGACACGGCCGAGGAGCAAATGAAGCCACGCGCACCGCGCCACGACGTTTTATATTTATAGTGCTGAGGCGGGGGGAAGGATTCTCCGCCTAAAGCAGCTGAAAATTATAATGTAAACCTGTAAATAAGTAAAAATATTGATATGTACACCCTAGTCTAACAAGTAGTTATAAGAATATTATATAGTGAATTATGTTTATTAGTTTGTAAGGTTATTAAATAAATAAAGATAGGCGCGGGGGTGAGGCAAGGGTCCGCTGGCCAGCAGCGGCCAAATCATATAAAAGACGGGCCGGCCGCTAGGGTCAGCGATTCCACCTGTGGCTCCGCTCTCGAGCGGGTGTACCAGGTAGTCCGCGTGCGCTCCGTTAGCGCCCCCCCAGTTTCGCGCCCCGCGCGCCTCTCAGTGTTGGCGCTATAAGCGCTGAAGTCGGGTGAGTGTCTCATCGCTAACTCTCAGCTCTTACCCCCCCGCCTTCAGGTCGGGGAGGTCTGACTGAACGCTTTTTTATATTGTAGTACACTAGTACTGTATATGTTAGTAGTTTATTATAATTATATGTGTAGTATATATAACGTGTATATTGTCATATTGTTTCTTGACTTAGCCCCCGTCCTTTTGAGGACGAGGGAGAGTTTCAGAATAAGAACGTCCCGTTCTTTTCAGAACGGTGATCCCTGATCCCCCACGCCATAAGATAGTTCAAATTTTTAGTTTATTTTTAGTTTAGTTGTAGATTCGGTTAAAATGTCCTCGCAGAATGTCGTAGGTAACGTGCTCGATGCAGTCAATAGGTTCCAAAATGACCCGCAAGCTCTTAAAGCAGCCATCACAGCCCTTCTGGCTCCTCTCGCCCTTCAGGCACCGCCGCCCGTTATAGCGGACTACCTCGCGTCACGTAATTCGTTCGCGCCGCTCGAAATCGACATGGAGTGCTCTCACTCCGACACCGCGTCGTCAATATCTGCCTCCCGGAAGAGGCCTGCTAAAAAGTCTAGCACCAGGACATCGGAGTCCTCTGACTCCGATGATACCGGTGACTCAAACAACTCTAACACGTCTTACACCACGGTGTCGTCAAAGCGCGCGGCGAAGCGCGCCGCTAAAAACCGTTCGCCAACCGCCGCAGCGGCCCGTGCCGCTCCCGCCTCCCCCGCAGCCTCCGTCGCTGCCTCAGTCCCTGCAGCCCGAGCTGCCGCGTTAGATAGCTCAGCGCCAACAAAACCGGCCACGCGTTGTGCGCCGCAATTAGCTAAGAAACAAGCCCCGCCCCCTGTCTTCTTAAGAGATAAGGCTGAATTTACCCGGCTCAGTAAGATATGTTACGACTCGAAAATTAAGTACGAGGATGCTACCAACTTAGGCGTAGCAATCAAAATATTGCCAACCACGATCGACGATTTCCGCCGTATCACGAAACTTTTTACGTACGAACGCGTATCGTACCACACATACGCTCTCCCGGAAGAGCGTAAAGTTAGGGTCGTCATCCGAGGCGTCCCGTTTGAACTCTCCAACGAGGAGATACTTGCGGACCTTAAGTCACAAGGTTTCCCCGTTGAAGCGGTTCACAAAATGCATAGTAGGACCGGGCTGAGATACCCGGTAATATTAGTAATCTTAAGTAACGTCCCGGAGGCTAAAACCATCTTCCGGCAAGTACGCACTGTGTGCGGCTTGTCTGGAGTCAAGGTTGAGTCACCGCGTAGGCGCGGTTTCCCAGCGCAGTGCCACCGCTGCCAATTGTATGGTCACGCGGCGGCCAATTGCTCCGCCCCACCCAGGTGCGTTAAGTGCCTAGATCCGCACATCACCAAAGAGTGTCCCAAAGATGCCGTATCCCCGCCCGCGTGCGTCCTGTGTCAACAGACAGGTCACCCGGCGAGCTACAGAGGATGCCCGTGCGCTCCTCGTCCGCGCATAGCAAGACAGGCACCACCGCCGGTAAATGACCGTTCATTCCCGGCCTTATATGTTAGGAAGCCCCGTCAGGGCGTATCTCAGCCGTCTCAGGGCTTTGCACGACCCCCTCAGGGTCCCCCGAGACCACCGCAGACACCGCTTAGGCCACCGCAGGCACCGCTTAGGCCACCACCGGGCTTCTCAAAGCCTATGCAGGCTCCAGTTTTTGCCTGGGGCCCCAAAAAGGTAGATCCACCGCCACAGGTATTTTCTGCTCCGCAGCAGAAACAGTCGACAATTGGCGATGACTTTAACACGGTTTACGCCGCGATAAGGAACATCGACATTAACGAAATCTCGGTTTTAGCGAGTAAACTGCGCGCCGCCCGGTCCCCTCAGGACCGGCTTTTGGCTCTCGCAGAACACAGTAATTTATTGCGTTCGTTGTAAGCTAAGTTAACTTAATTAACTTAGCTTATAATGACAGAGCCTTCTGCTCTGCCTAGAAGTCACGGTCGTATCAAGCCCAAAGGGCTATCGCTTATTTCATTTAATATTCGCGGATTGCGTAATAATCTCCCAGAGCTTAAGCTCTTCCTTAAAGATCGCGAAGCTGATTTTCTCCTCTTACAGGAAACCAATCTTAAACACACAGACAATAAAGGCTTATCCATTAAAAATTATTCTCTTCTTCGTAATGATAGGCACGACCGCCGAGGCGGCGGCACGGCCATTTATTACAAGAAGACACTACATTGCTCTCTTATTGATACTCCACAGCTTACCAATATGGAAGCTACGTTATGCAGGATATCTATGACGGGACATCAGTCTTTAGTCATAGCCTCCTGTTACATTCCCCCTAAAAACCTCCCCCTCAAAGATGATTTTGAGGCAATCTTATCTCAAAGTAATTCAGTCATTATGTTTGGAGATTTTAACTCTAAACATACTGAATGGACATGCCGTACGATTAATACTAATGGTAGGATACTGCGTGATATAACGCAGTCTCTTGACTTAACCGTTTTCAGCCCGCTCGGTGCAACGCACTATCCCGATAACACCGATTATAACCCAGATGTACTAGATTTTGCGTTACTCAAAGGAGTTTCACTCAACCTCAGGTCTATTGAGACACTAGACGATATAGGATCCGATCACCGACCGGTCTCTCTTATTCTTGGCCATCAGCCACCCCCTATTATAACTACGAAAACCTTCACTAACTGGAAGGGTTTCAAGGACTCGCTAGCAAAAGCTATGGACTCGCAGGACTCCCCTAATTACCTATCGTCGGACTTAGACTTAGACAGTCCTGTAAAAATCGACACCGCGGTCGAATCACTTTCAACCCTAATTAAATCCTCCCTTAAGGAGAATGAAAGGGTCGTTCCGGTTGCTAATACTAATGGGCTTCCCCTATATATTAGCAACATATTAAAAGCTAAAAAAGCTGCTTTCCGGAGAGCAGCTAAATATCCCACCCCCGAATATAGGCATACGGCTAATCGTCTTCAACGAAAACTCCGTTCGCACCTTTATGAATTTCGAGAGCTCCAAAGGAGTGAACTCATGGAGAATATATCTCCCTCACATACAGCGTACTATCAGATGGCTAGAGCCCTCCGTATAGACGCTACAACTCACACTCCCCCTCTCTCCCGCCCCGACGGTACGGTTGCCTTCGAGGACGACGAGAAGGCTGAGTGCTTTGCAGACAGCATTGCCGCACAATGCTCTCCTAGCTCTCAACCTGTCGACCCCTCACATATTCAGGAAGTGGAGGATGAGGTCCGCCGCCGGAACTCACCCCCCACAACCTCTGACCCTATCACTGTGTCCAATGATGAGATCTCGTCCCTCATCAAAGGACTTAAGCCCAAAAAATCTCCGGGCGCGGATGGCATATCCAACCAAGCCCTTAAATACTTTCCAGAGCAGGTGTTAACCCTCTTAGCTATTATCTTTAACGCCTGTTTTAATCTTAGTTACTTTCCCACTTCTTGGAAAGAGGCAATTGTCATTGGTATTCCCAAGCCAGGCAAGCCTCTTAACCTCCCCTCCAGTCATCGTCCCATTAGCCTCCTAAAGGCCATGGGCAAACTCTTTGAAAGAGTCATTCAAAATCGAATGAGGCGCCATCTGTTTCCCACAGACGGTGACCCCATTGTCATCCCACACCAATTTGGTTTCCGCGCAAAACACTCGTGTCCACAACAGGTACACCGCATTGTGGAATATATCCTCAGCGGTTTTTATCCACGTCGACTAAAGACAATCGCGGTCTTTTTCGACATTGCCAAAGCCTTCGACCGAGTCTGGCATGAAGGCCTTATTTTCAAATTATATAGGATAGGACTCTCCGATCGTCTAGTACGTCTCGTAGCCTCTTATTTACAACATCGTACCTTTCGTTTTAGACACGAAGGCACGTTATCCTCTCAGCGCCCCATTAAAGCTGGTGTTCCTCAAGGATCAGTACTAGCTCCCCTCCTGTACATCTTGTACACCAACGACATTCCTATCCCGTCGAATGGTGTACAGCTCTCACTCTTCGCAGATGACACTGCACTATACTTCAAAAGTCCTAGAATATCTTCAGCAAGGAACAAGATCCAAAAGTCAGTCGATGACCTAGGAGATTGGTTCCAAAAATGGCGTATCGATGTGAACCCGGAGAAGAGCTCCGCAGTTCAATTCGATATTAAAAGACGCCGTAATAAAAACAAGAAAAATACTCCACCTATACGAATGCTAGGGACCCCTGTCCCATGGCACATGTCAGCAAAATATTTAGGCGTCACCCTTGACTATAGGCTTACTTTTGAGTCTCATGTCAAAAGAGTAACGCGTCTAGCACGTTTCTATTTAGGTCGGCTTAACAGTATGTTAGGCAGACATAGCAAAATGTCACTACGAAATAAGCGAACCCTCTATAAGGTTTGTATACGACCGGTTATGACTTACTCGGCTCCTATTTTTGCACACGCTAACGATAAAATCATTAACGAACTCCAAGTAGTTCAAAACCTCTTCTGTCGTCGAGCTACGAACGCACCTTGGTACGTCCGTAATGCCGACCTTCACCGGGATTTAGAAATCCCAACAATCCAGCAATGTCTTAAAAAATTCTCTGAAAACTTCTTTAAAGTATCAGAGTCGCATACTAACACACTTATTCGTGAGGCAGTTACTTATACCGCCCCACTCCCTTCTCGCTATAGCGTCCGCAGGCCGAGAAACACTCTCTTGGACCCGCCAAATAAGTTGTCAAACGACCTGAACTGCCTCCTGGCGGCTCAGGCCAATCCTAATTAAATTAAAAACTAGTTAAAATTAATAATATGCCTTCGTAGGCAGTCCCTAAACGGCACTTAGCCGTCTGCGCCCTCTTTTCCCAAAAGAGGGTCGCTTTAGATACGGCATATGCAGCTTTAATAGAGCTAGTTGCCAGTCCCCAAAGGCGGTTTTTAGTGGGTATCACTTAGGTCCCCCGGTAGGCAGTGAGTCCCACATAACCAGGACAGACCGGCTGTCGTGGTATGCGTAATGCATTTTCCGCCTCCCTTCGGGGTAGCCCATTTCCAATTGCTTCGGGCGCAAAAAAAAAAAAAAAAAAAAAAAATAGGGTCAGCAGTCGCTCTCCAGCCACCGAAAAGGCACCAGCAAGAAAAGAAAAAGTACAAGTTCCTCCTCACCGCCGCTTGCCTCCAGTTAAAAGCAAGACCAGCGCGTTTTATTCTATTTTTCGCACGGCATTACGGCGATCCGTAATATTAATGGTCCTTCGAGAAGCCGGATTACTAGAAGAAAAAGACAATATCGGTCTTGGTATTGCCGGAAGAAAGAAGCAAACCGCAAGAACGAAAAAATATTATTGTGAAGAAAAATGGTGATTACGCGTAGTAACAACGGAGAATCATCGAAGCGTCGCAAGGATGAACAAACAACCCAGGGGGCCACAGAAGAGGCCTCCGGGGGCGACTCAGCCGCTAGTGGTTCAACAAACACCACTAGCGAAGCCACAACGGTCAGCGATACGACCGCTACCTCGGCAACCGATAGAACAACCGCAACGGAAGAAACCCAGCAAGAGGGTGATCAAAGATCGCAGTGCACATTGAAGCCCGGCGAGACTAGGTCACGCCGCTCCGTAGCCTCACGCAAGAGACTCCTCGCGGAGTTAGAGGCGAAAGAGCGGTTAGCCGAACTCAAGCTCGAGCAGGCTCAGTTGCAAGCAAGAACAGAATTGCAAGAAATACACGTGCAGCGACTACAAGCAGAAGCCGGATCAACCGATGAAGATGAAGAAATAGAAGACGATTTGGCATCAGTGCGCATTAGTACATGGTTGCAAGAAAAACCTACGCCTCAGCCCGCGCCACAACCCGCGCCACAACCCGCGCCACAACCCGCGCCGCAGCCCGCGCCGCAACCCACGTCGTACTTCGCGCCGCAACCAGCACTGCAGATCGCACCACCCGTACTTCAACAGTGTGCGCCGCAATACGCTCCGCAACATACCGCGCCGCAGAAAGAAGACTATGGACAGGCGCAGCAACAAATCGACGTCGCTACCTTAGCCGCTGCTCTATCACAAGCAGTACGAAGCACAAGGGAGCCGCCGAAATATATACAAGAGCTGCCCTCATTCAATGGTAGCAGCAAGGAGTGGCTCAGCTTCAAGACAATGTACGAAGAATCTTCAAAGTACTTCACGGCGAACGAAAACATAGCGAGAATACGCCGAAGCTTAAAAGGGACAGCAAAAGAAGCCGCAGGTTGCCTACTTATAAGCCAACCAGATCCCAGAATTATAATAGAAGCTTTGGAAAGGAGATTCGGACGACCAGAAGCGTTAATTCACTTGGAAATAGAGAAGCTGAAGCTGCTGAACAAAGTTACGGACAATCCCAAGGAGCTATGCATATTCGCAAATCGCATAGCGAACGTAGTGGGCACCGTGGAAGCACTCAAGAAAGCACACTATCTGCATAGTCCAGAAATGACGCGAGTTATCACAGACAAACTCACGCCCATATTGAAAAGCAAATGGTACGACTATGCAGCCAGAAAGAAAGAAGATATCCCAGAGCTTAAGAAGATATCAATGTTCTTAAACGAAGAAGCGGATAAATGCAGCGCGTATGCCTTGCCGGAGTTCATCGCAGAGGACAGCGAAACGAGAGAGCGAAGACCGAGAAAAATAGAACGTGCCTTCGCCACAAGCAAGAAACCATATGAAGAACGCTGCCCTCAATGCAAACAAGAACACAAACTGCCCGATTGCAAGTCATACGCCGCTCTGTCCACAAATGACAGATGGGAAGTAGCAAAGAAGTACAATATCTGCTACCGCTGTCTGCGAGGCAAACATCGTCGATTACTGTGCAAAGCTCCACCGTGCGGAAAAGGCGGATGCATGATGAAACACCATAAATTGTTGCATCACGACAGAACAGCAGTAATGGAAAAAGAACCCGCTATGGAAACCGCAACATCGGCAAAGGAGGTCAACACAGCGACTCGACCGTACAAGCACCGCCGCGCTTACCTAAAGATTGCGCCCGTAACAATAAGGGGGCCGCTAAGCTGCGTCGAAACATACGCATTATTGGATGAAGGGAGCACGGTCACCTTAGTCGATGCCTCAATCGCCGACGTCATCGGCGCCGACGGCCCAGCCCACACAATGTGGATACAAGGGGTCGGCTCGGAGGTGAAACACGAGAAGAGCAAGATCGTCAGCTTTAAAATAAGAGGAACGTACGCGCAAGAAGAACACAACATAGAAGCAGCGCGTACTGTAGAGCGGTTGGACTTCGCGCCAGAATCCGTGAATGAAGATCACTTGGGGAATTGCCCACATCTGTTGGATATCAAAGAGGATATCACCTACGAACGCGCCTCACCGAAAGTACTAATCGGGCAAGATAACTGGCACCTCATAGTGTCTAGAAAACTGCGCGTCGGCCGTCGAGACCAACCAGTCGCCTCATACACCAACCTGGGCTGGGTTCTGCATGGCTGTCATAGCTCATTGACGTCGACGGTCACCTTCTGCGGCAGACTACATCAGAGGGAAGATGCACCACCGATAGAAGAAGAAATAAAAAATTATTTCAAATTGGAGTCGCTGTGCATCGAGCCGAGAAGACCGAAAGAAGATCCCGAGCAGCGAGCCATGCAAATATTGGACGAAACCAGCCAGAGGTCAGCGGACGGCAGATTCGAGACAGGGTTGTTGTGGAAACAAAAGGACTTCCAAATACCAAATAATTATAAAGAAGCGGAAAGGCGCCTGCACACCTTAGAGAAGAGGCTCGACCGAGACAGCAATCTCAAGCTACAGTACGAAGAACGCATCGAGAACCTCTTCAACTCGGGTTACGCAGAGCGCGCGCCAATGCCACCGCCGCAAGGAAGGACATGGTATCTGCCACACTTCCCAGTCATCAACCCTGCGAAACCGAACAAGCCGCCGAGATTGGTACACGACGCCGCAGCGAAGACAGCCGGAATATGTCTCAACGATATGCTTCACTCGGGGCCCGACTTATTACAATCACTGCCCGGAGTGATCATGAGGTTCCGACAGTATCCGTATGCAGTGAGCGCCGATATAAAAGAAATGTTCATGCAGATTAAAGTGCGCAAAGAAGATAGAGACGTTTTACGTTTCCTGTGGGTGCAAGCCAGTCAGCGGGAAAGCTTCACGAAGGAGCTCAAGAGAATCACCAGCGGAAGTGTTCCGGGAGGCGACGACAAACTAGGCCACCTGAGCACATACATTGATGAAGAGGGGACCCTACGCCTCAGAGGTCGAATAAAAGCGGCATCAGAAGTGGAGGACGACATGTACGACCCTCCCATATTAGACGGGAAGCACGCATACACTCGCCTGTACATAGCACACGTACACGAGAGGCTGCATCACGGAGGCGTGGAAACAGTTGTGAATGAATTAAGACAGAGATTGTACGTAAGAAAAATACGTCCAGTAGTGAAAACTGTCGTCAAAGGATGCCTGCCGTGCCGTCTAAGAAAAGCCAAGCCTGCATCACCGTCTACAGGAAACCTGCCGTCCGCACGCCTCGCTCATCACGCACGTCCGTTCACATACACCGGACTAGACTACTTCGGGCCAATAGAAGTCACAGTGGGACGACATCGCGAAAAGCGCTATGGCGCGTTATTTACCTGCATGACGTCGCGAGCAATACACATAGAAGTAGCCCACTCGTTGAGCGCAGACTCAGCCGTGTCGGCACTTAGGCGTTTTATGAGCAGAAGAGGATGCCCAAAAGAAATATGGAGTGACAACGCTACGTGCTTCAAGGCAGCAGACAAGGAGATGGCCGAAGCAGCACTCGCAGCCCTCGAGCACGAAACCACGTGTCAACAGATTGTGTGGAAGTACATACCGCCATCAGCACCGTTCATGGGCGGCGTATGGGAGCGAATGGTTCGCTCCGTAAAAGAAGCCCTACGCGTCACCCTCAACGAGCGCTATCCCAGCGACGAAACATTGGGGACCCTGCTCGCCGAGGTCGAAAATACTGTAAACTCCAGACCTCTCACACACGTCTCAGTCGACCCAGGAGACCCTGAAGCCATCACGCCGAATCACATCCTCATCGGTCCCAACTCGCACGTACCTGCGCCGGGACACTTCAGCAAGAATGACGTGACGGCCCGCCAGCAATGGAAACGAGCTCAAGCCCTAGCCGACGTGTTTTGGAGAAGATGGGTTAAAGAATACCTGCCCCTACTCCAACACCGGCGGGAGCCCAGCAGCATAGGAGTATCGCCGAAGATTGGAGACCTAGTCATCATTTGTGACTCCAATCTACCACGCAACACCTGGCCCAGAGGGAAAATAAGTAAGGTATATCCTGGCGTCGACGGAGAGGTACGAGTAGTGGACGTAACCACCGGCAGTGGGCACATACTAAGAAGACCAACGAAGAAGATCGTCGTGCTACCAGAGGGATCGCAGCGTGGCGACGGCGGGAGAATGTGCACGACGCAACAATATTAAACAAACGAAAGAAAATGCTTATTGTAACCGGCGCTAGTTGAACAACCTAGGAGCGGTGGGCGGAGCCATGACGACGGTGTAATTATCAGGCCACGCCTCTGGTTCGACAACTAGCAAGGGTTATACGGCGGAACTAGCGCAACCTTATGTTGAATTTAAATTATAATTTGTGTAAATAATTGTATTACTTGTATCGAACGATAAAAATAATGATTGTATTATAACTAAGTTTAAGGTTGAGTTGTAACTGTGCAATAACTCTCCCAAATAAAGGCACCGTATGAACAGGGAGAGTTAGCATAGTCTTCTAATGAAAACTATAATTGTTAAATATAATAAATGTTTACTTTATTATATAATAAATATATTAGGCCGTTAGGCACATAAAAAAAATAGTAGTAGTTTAACCAAAGAGCATGTTATCATGACACGGCCGAGGAGCAAATGAAGCCACGCGCACCGCGCCACGACGTTTTATATTTATAGTGCTGAGGCGGGGGGAAGGATTCTCCGCCTAAAGCAGCTGAAAATTATAATGTAAACCTGTAAATAAGTAAAAATATTGATATGTACACCCTAGTCTAACAAGTAGTTATAAGAATATTATATAGTGAATTATGTTTATTAGTTTGTAAGGTTATTAAATAAATAAAGATAGGCGCGGGGGTGAGGCAAGGGTCCGCTGGCCAGCAGCGGCCAAATCATATAAAAGACGGGCCGGCCGCTAGGGTCAGCAGTTGCTCTCCAGCCACCGAAAAGGCACCAGCAAGAAAAGAAAAAGTACAAGTTCCTCCTCACCGCCGCTTGCCTCCAGTTAAAAGCAAGACCAGCGCGTTTTATTCCATTTTTCGCACGGCATTACGGCGATCCGTAATACTTAGAATGGCAAGAATCGAGATCAGTGTATGCTTTAATATGCGGGTGAAGCCGCGGGCCACAGCCACAGCTAGTAATGAATAAATAATGAAAAAATATCTGACAGCTAAAATGATTATCTGACAACTATTCACTTGTAAAGTGTAAGTGGGGCTGGATTGGAAAAACTGGAAGAAATGGACGTAGGCATTTGTCTCCTCCATTTCTTCCACTTTTCTATATATCATAGAGTAAGGCCATTGAGTATTATATAAACATTGATATTTACAAATAATATAAGATTTTATGGAAGATAAATAACAGATATTTATATAAATATACCACTTCTAACAGAATAATATAATTACATAAATTAACAAAAATAAATAATGTTACATTTTTCTCTTTGCAAATAGTGAATAAATAATTCTAAACGCAACCTAAATATTAATTCTATGACTCTACTATTACATTTTCCCCACTTTTTGGGGAAAATGTCATTAACTTGCAAACATTACTCATTTGCTTGCTGCGTGTGGGCAAACGTAATTACAGGCTGCTTATGCACGCATTCATTGTGCTGTTGCTTCAACTTTGAACGGAATTTTGAATGACACTATCATCACAGAGTAAAGAGTAAAGACCAGAGGGGAAGCTTCCTAACAACGTCGAAAATCTATACCTATTCTGATAGGATCACCTGATGCATGTGAAAATTTTAAGGAAAAAATAAAAAGATTATATAGTATAAAAGAACATGTGTATTCATTTTAACTTAATATAATATGTTTAAATCTTGGGAAAGCTGTGTTTATGAGCAAAACATTATAAAATTTGTGCACTGGCTAAAATATGTCACGGCTTAATTTTTCCTCATTTTTCATCGCTTTTTTGCAACACCACGAGAATTTTTTGCATAATTATATATCTTCGATTAGCATGGAATCTTAACAATTCATTTGCAATTAATTTCCCGAAATATTTGCATTCATGCACATCTATAACGGTGGGTGTTGGATGCTTTTTCTCTTCGACCATTTCAGTACATGTACCAGTGTCCTTAAATTTCTTTGGAGCTTGAGAAGTTTCATAATCTGAGTATGTCTGTGAATTTTGAATTATTTCGTCATCGTAGTCCTGATGTTGAGTTTTGTCGTCATCAACTTCTGTCTCAGAAATATATTTGCATTTTAGATTTAGTTCTAAAAAAATTAAAAATCATTGCTATGTTACATACATTCCCATAGAACACGCAGCACAGCTAAACCATTTTGAAAAGTCTCCGCGGTAACTTCGGTATCATAGAATAGTCACATGCTCGCCGAATAATATACCAAATAATAAATATATAACACTTTTATAACATTAAATAATATATAACATGTTAACACAATGAAATATAAAATAATTTATTATAAACAAATATGCACTTATGACACAATATATGTATTTGTAGGAAGTATAGTGGGTATAGTACAGAGACTGATTTTGTAGTTAGGAATAATAATTAATTCGTTTACACGAATTAATTATCCAACGAGTCGAGGATAAACTAGTAACGGAATACGACAAGCGCACCGTTCCACGTCAGAGCCAAGACTACCTTAACGGCGGCCGCTCCGTCCGTTTTATACAAGCAGGACGGGCGGCAACGCAGGTGCAATGCCGCAGGTGTGCGGTACACGTGTCGTTTACAAGAATTCTGTCTAGCTAGACCGACGCCACCGCACCTACAACGGTGCAGGTGCCGTCACGGCCATACTGACATGCGTGCGTCCTCGCACGCGCTTCATCACAATTTTAGTTATCTGTAGACAAAAAACATCGTTCGACTATCCTGACATAACAGCGTCTGGTCCGGTCTACATTGACCCTTCAGACTTGGGTGACAGTCAGTTTTGTTCCGGCAGTAAGCCCTACAAAACTTTAATCAACTTTATGCTAGATCGGAATGATTAGTCTGTAGCTTTTTCTATTATCTCTTTTTTTTTTTCAAGTACTGTTTTCGCTAGTCCGGAATCACTATTCCCTATAGCTATATCACTGGACCGGCACAAGCCCTGCAATGATTGTAAGAACTATTCTTTTTTCTGAATCTCTTTTTTTTCAGTACTATTTATGCTAGTCCGGAATCACTATTCCCTTTAGCTATATCATTGGACCGGCAAACGCCCTGCAATGATAGTAAGAACCACATTTTTTTTCTTACTCTCTTTTTTTCAATTCAGTATAGAACAGTTACAGACCAACCATACCGCAAACATGTCCCCGTGACAATCACACAAAAGTGTATCGTGAGGGACGTAGTGACACGATAACACCTAAGTATGTAAACCAACAGCAACTCTACACATATCCCAGTGCAGCACAGACTAGCCTCCCTGCAACTCCATCTTCCTTTCCTGTACTAGAATAATTACTTCGCTTGAGTGTTGCAACGTCTCTGTATTTTCTAGACGCACAGACAAGGCTAGCTCTGACTGTCGGGCGTCCTCGTGCGGTTGACAGTGAACAGCATACGGTCTATCAGTTATCACCACCTGCTAACAGATATTAACTCTTGTTAAATATTATAACGGTCGACCATTCCAGACTTCATTTAAGTTATGAACGCGTCGATATGGCTATCTCCAGGCAAACGCACTCCAGCTTTCCGTTCTGTTGCGTCCGTGCCACATACGCGCCAGCGAGTCGTTGCGTAATACTAGTGCTAGCGAATCGTCGTACTGCTTTGTAAAATTCAAAGAAATCGAGATAAATGTATTGCGAACCATGGAATTCCGAGCTTCCAAAATTCATCACATATTCTCTTAAGAAACGGCAACTGTATGACATTTGAAAATATTGCAAAAAACGGAATCTATGTGTAGAGACGGATACCATCACATATTTCAAAGGGAAGGAGGCAACTGCGCAAAATCTACGAAAGCCGACCAAGCCTCAGACGTTCATATACAGCACCAAAGGACCATGTGTTCGGCGGCTGCTTGAATTGCTTTGCCGTAAGATCTGCCTATAAGTTACAGACTGTAGCGGTGTAGGCTCAATCTTACTAGCGCTCGGCCGTACCTGACCATGTTCGATTAGCCGTCACAACACCTTCCTTCTAGAATTCTTTGAATTCTCTTCTTCTTCTACAAATCTCTCGACATCAAACCCCAATTTTGTCGACCACACAGTATTCGGAGCAAACTGCAACACTGATCAACACATTAGAACACAAAAATGTCACTTATTATTTTCAATTCCTAGCATGTTAAAGTTAATCCTTTATTTTGGTACATCGCTTAAATGTTTTGAATTTCAAAATATTACAGATGATAATCATGTTTCGCATGAACTATCAAATTACAACAAAACTTGAACAAGTTAATTTTTCATTCAATGCAAACGATGATTCGTCTTGAAAGCCTCCGACATTTCTTCCATTTGTTAACATAGTTAGATACATCAGAAATAATGAAAATACTTGAGGGTACTACTAATACAAATCGAACAAAAGGATTTATCTTTTGGCTTAAATAATTTCAATTTATCTTTTCTCTACACTTTAATGATACGACAATATCGTAAGTAGGACAGCAAATTTCATTACGGTATTTAACATAAAAAGAGATCCATCAATGCGAAATGCATTATAGCCTTTACAAAGGTAATAATTCTCATACTATTCGAAGATTATATGTGGG
This sequence comes from Parnassius mnemosyne, assembly GCA_963668995.1. NCBI lineage: Eukaryota > Metazoa > Arthropoda > Insecta > Lepidoptera > Papilionidae > Parnassius > Parnassius mnemosyne. Next base: position 1,817,883 of record CAVLGL010000087.1, read on the forward strand.
CAATAAGGGGGACTTTATCCCACTTCTGATGTAGGAAGTATAGTGGGTATAGTACAGAGACTGATTTTGTAGTTAGGAATAATAATAAATTCGTTTACACGAATTAATTATCCAACGAGTCGAGGATAAACTAGTAACGGAATACGACAAACACCGTCCCACGTCAGAGCCAAGACTGCCTTAACGGCGGCCGCTCCGTCCATTTTATACAAGCAGGACGGGCGGCAACGCAGGTGCAATGCCGCAGGTGTGCGGTACATGTGTCGTTTACAAGAATTCTGTCTAGCTAGACCAACGCCACCGCACCTACAACGGTGCAGGTGCCGTCATATTCAATTAATATTTGTACAGAGCACTCAATATTACAGTTTTTGTAATCACGATACTTAATTACACTTTGACTAATTGGACGCGTGTTCTCAAAACAGAATGCCCAAGAATCATGATGCACCCTAATTTATACATTTCCCTTTCCACTTCACATTTCCCTTTCCACTTCTCTTCCGTTGTGCACGAAGAGGGGCGGACGATGTTGGTTGCCAACAAACATTTGTAAATATCAATGAATCATCATAAACCTTATTTTTTCCAAATTAAGGTGCTTGATTGTTTGATGTTTACAAACGTTATTATGAGGTGAAAATTTAATTTAATAATAACCAGGATTTTTTAAAATGAAATAAAACAAAAAATAGTACCAAAGGTTTGCAATCTGAACATAAAAAAGTCACTTACTCTCCATATTAAGGAAAACGTGTAGAAAAACACTTAGTTAGCCACTAAAAACAAGTATCCTTCCGTTTGGAACGCATAATTCCATGACACGCCAGTCGTGTCACGAAATATTTGTTCGCCGCCACAGCTAAAAGTTGTCGAAAATTGGTGCCGCAACGAACCGGTTAAAAAAAGACAAAAGGGGCTTACTCTACCCCAGTAAGGACGTTGTATGTATTTGCGAAATAAGTGAAAAAACATTTCGTCAAATGAAAAAAATTGTACAAAAAGGATAATTTTCATAGTCTTTCGCAGGAGTGCCTCAAAAATACTTGAAGAGATTTTTTATACATTTTCAAACAAATTCAATATCAGGAATTTTTAGATTGCCATTACCCACTTTTAATAAAATCTATTTGTTTAAAATACTTAAAAGTGAGAATGCATTACGCAGCAAAGAAAATTTCTTCTAATGACGACAAAGTTCGTAACTTTTACAACAAATTGATTTTGTTTAGGGGTCAGTGATTTTAAAAATTACTTCATGGTCTGTTTGTAAAAATTAATAATTCGTACATGCGTACATGATGTATTTTGAAACATATGACGCATACTTTGTTTACTGATTTCCGCAAAGACGTTAAATAAGTTGGAAAACTGAATTTAACTATGTTGAGAAAATGGAATTGCTACGTTTTCGTGTCTCTGTGATATGAAAGAAACATTATTCTTCTTTCTGACACGACGGTATTACCATATGTATTGTACTGTTTTGAAGAAAGTAAACAGAATTAAATGCTATATATATTATTGTTCAGAAATCGTATTTACACTTATCCTAACTAAACCCATGGTTTCATATCATTACAGCTGCAACATTATTTCAATTTACTTTGAACTAGGTGGTAGATAGCAGGCGCGTTTTGTGTTTACAACAACAGGTAAACATTTTATTAAATGAGTTTTATATCTCTTTGAGTTTTTTAGTTTAAATATGTACTACCCTCCCACCCGTTTCTGTCGCCAAGCGGTCATGCTTCCAGTGTTATTTTTCAGTTTGAAGGAAGAGACAGTAGGTATAATTACATGTGTACATACTCGTATTTCATCTTCGTTCTTTCTCAGAGACGACAATGCACAAGAATTTCCTTTTGTTTGTACTTGGTTGTAGTAACTTTTTACTATGCGAACTCGTTTGTCACTTTAATCTATATATATATATATATATATATATATATATATATATATATATATATATATATATATATATATAATGGTGATACTCTATACATCGGCTGTGCCAATATTTCTCGGGAAAACGTCGCCGAGTACCGGAACAAACTTGTGTCTGAAGTCGAGTCTTTGCTGAACAAAGTCTCGGATTGGGGGCGACTAAATCTAGTCCAGTTTAATCCTCAGAAGACACAAGTTTGCGCGTTTACCGCTAAAAAGAACCCCTTTGTCGTATCTCCTCAGTTTCAAGGTACTCCCCTTTTTGCCTCAGCCAGTATCGGTATCCTCGGAGTCGACATATCGAGTGACGTGCAGTTTCGTGGTCACTTGGAAGAGAAGGCCAAATTGGCCTCTAAAAAGCTTGGCGTGCTCAGCAGAACGGGACAGTATTTCATGCCGGCACACCACCTGCAACTTTACAAGGCGCAGGTTCGGCCTCACATGGAATACTGTTCCCATCTCTGGGCAGGGGCACCCCAGTGCCAGCTCCTTCCACTTGACCACATCCAGTGCAGAGCGGCTCGAATCGTCGACGACCGAGTCGTTTGCAAAAACATATGAAAATACATACCGGTGAAAAACCTGTGTCGTGTCATATCTGTGAATATAGATGTATTACAAAAAGTAATTTCCAAAGACATGAAAATACACACCGGTGAAAAACCTTTTTCGTGTAATATCTGTGAATACAGATGTATTACAATAAATAAGTAATTTGCAAACGCATTTAAAAACACACACTGGAGCAAAATCTTTTTCGTGAGCTATCTGGCAAAATATGTACAATACTTATTGTATAAACGTGTTTTATATAAATATGTGTGTACCAGATAAAAATCGTTTTTTGTGAATTTTTGATGTAATTATATAACGATTAGAAAAACCTTTCCGTGCATACAGGGAGTATGTACAATAGAGTAGTCATTGCCGTATACCTAAGCGGGATAGCAATAGTTTAAGGTTAGTGTTGCCGATGATTCTCTATTTTTATTTTCTTGATTTTTGGGAAAAGTAAATTCTGTTTACTAGTTATAGGTAGAATCAATACAGTGTTTCAAAAATATGTAAGTAATTCATTAACCTCCTAAAGCTAGGGTCCCACGGCCTACTTTGTCACAGGTCAGACCGCATCCGATGAGGCCTGTGGTGGCCTGTTGTCGCCCGTCCGATCCATCGGGAGTCGGTGAGTTGAAAGGCGCGGGCGGCGCGGCCTGTGCGGGCGCGTCTGCGTCGGCTGCAATTGTTCATTTCAACTGCGGGGGCGCCTGCGCGTTTACGCTCATTATGGAGTGGACGAACGAACTCATATTCGAGTTTTTAACTCTTTATGAAAATGAACCAGCGCTTTGGAATAGTTCGTCAACATAAAAACAAGAACGGCTTTTGTTGAATGACGACACCCACCAGCGTCGTTTCTTCTGCTTTATTTTTACTTGGTTTATCAAACGTTCACCACTGAATAAAACCACAGCGGCTGCACACGCAGACTTGCGCTCCGCATCACTTAACATGTTGGAATGTCAGTCGACAGGCCGCACCATGCCGGCACACGCCGTGGGAATGCTTAGTACGGGCCACGACAGGCCCATACAGGCGGGGCAACGCCTGGCCCACGGCCTGTCAGGCGACCCTAGCTTAAGATATATCTTATTAGTTTAATAGTAGTTCATTAACTTCCTAAGATATATATTAAAAGGTTAATGTACTAAATTGAAAAATAAAAAGAATTTTTTTATTATATTTGAAATCGCTTTATTTTGCGTTTTGTCTTTTCCTTGTTATTATAATCAGTTTTTTTTTATATATAATGTTTTGCTATGTATAACAGATTACGCAAAAACACACAAAAGACTATAATCTACTTGAAATTAAATAGTTTAAAAAACTTACCTGTGGACATTGAGTTATATGTAGTAGGTACTAGAGAAGCCATTCCCAACATTAACTATGTTCAACTGAACTGTAGTGCAATCCATACAAATTAAATATTGCGTAAATTGAATATTTGTGAATTCCATAAAATAATAATTATTACATTTTATTTAGAAATATAATGTTTGTTTAGATTAAATTAAGATATTTTATATTAAATTCTTATATTTATTTTATATTAATATCTTATTTTATATTAAATTAAAGTTTTCGCGCATGTGGGATCTACTACCTATCGCGCATGCGCGAAGACATAGAGTAGCGCACAATTTTCGTTTGGAATGGCTTCTCTAGTACGTAGTACATATAACTCAATGCCTGTGGATATATTATTTATTATCTACCGATAAAAAAGTCGGTAGATAATAAATAATACATCCACAGATATGTATTCAATTTCAAATAAAACAACAAAAATAATACAAAATATTTATATGAATATTATTTAAATAAAACAAATAATTGAAACAGCACTAGGAACATTTTTGTACATCTTTACAGTTTTCGGTTTGGTAACACATGCTTGAAAACTAAAGGATCCTAAGTAAATATTTTTTTCATCCCGTTCAGAGTCTGTAACCCTAAAAAAGAACGGACAAGAAACTTTAGGGAACTGTTTACAATCAGCTAAACTTACATACGATTACATGTTTATTATTGCAAACATTTATAATTTTTACGAACAAACGAAAAGCGATGAAGTCAGCAACAGCCTTGTCAGAATTATAATCGGGCAGCCATTTTGTCACCGGGAGCCTTTTATACATGAGACGTTAGTACCACGTCTGTTTCTTGAAACGGTGCTTGGACGGAGACGACGTTATTTATTGCTTCTTACGTGAGAATAAAGAGACAATTTTAAATACTCAATATAAAAAAAAAAAAACTATTTTTGTATAATAGTAGCGATCCGCCCCGGCTTCGCACAGGTGATTCTGGATCTCGACTACAGCGCTGGCTACCGGGTCCAATTGTGTTTCTCTTCTAGATCATCCGGGGACTCACTCAAACTTAGACAAAAAAATCATCAAAATTGTTCAAGCTGTTTTCGAGTTTTAACGAGACTAACGGACAGCAATTGATTTATATTTTTTTTATAGGAGAGGGGGCAAACGAGCATGCGGCTCACCTGATGGTAAGTGACTACCGCCGCCCATGAACAACTGCAACACAAGGGAGGGAATTGCAAATGCGTTGCCGGCCTTTTAAAAAGGAGTGTGCTCTTTTCTTGAAGGTCCCTAAGTCGTATCGGTCCGGAAAAATCGCTGATGGTAATCGATTCCACAAGGAAATCGTGCGAGGAAGAAAACATCTTCTAAATCGCACAGTGGTGGACCGCCAATCATCCAGATGGTGTGGATGGTATCGGGAGTTCTGCCGCGATGTGCGTTCGTGAAATTTGGCGGCTGGGATTAATCCGAACAATTCCTCAGAGCACTCCCCATGGTAGATGCGAAAGAAAATGCAAAGGGATGCAACATCTCTTCGCAGTGCCAATGAATCGAGCCGATCGGAAAGGGCTCGGTCGTCGACGATTCGAGCCGCTCTGCACTGGATGTGGTCAAGTGGAAGGAGCTGGCACTGGGGTGCCCCTGCCCAGAGATGGGAACAGTATTCCATGTGAGGCCGAACCTGCGCCTTGTAAAGTTGCAGGTGGTGTGCCGGCATGAAATACTGTCCCGTTCTGCTGAGCACGCCAAGCTTTTTAGAGGCCAATTTGGCCTTCTCTTCCAAGTGACCACGAAACTGCACGTCCGATGTATAGAGTATCACCATTATATATATATATATATAATGGTGATACTCTATACATCGGCTGTGCCAATATTTCTCGGGAAAACGTCGCCGAGTACCGGAACAAACTTGTGTCTGAAGTCGAGTCTTTGCTGAACAAAGTCTCGGATTGGGGGCGACTAAATCTAGTCCAGTTTAATCCTCAGAAGACACAAGTTTGCGCGTTTACCGCTAAAAAGAACCCCTTTGTCGTATCTCCTCAGTTTCAAGGTACTCCCCTTTTTGCCTCAGCCAGTATCGGTATCCTCGGAGTCGACATATCGAGTGACGTGCAGTTTCGTGGTCACTTGGAAGAGAAGGCCAAATTGGCCTCTAAAAAGCTTGGCGTGCTCAGCAGAACGGGACAGTATTTCATGCCGGCACACCACCTGCAACTTTACAAGGCGCAGGTTCGGCCTCACATGGAATACTGTTCCCATCTCTGGGCAGGGGCACCCCAGTGCCAGCTCCTTCCACTTGACCACATCCAGTGCAGAGCGGCTCGAATCGTCGACGACCGAGCCCTTTCCGATCGGCTCGATTCATTGGCACTGCGAAGAGATGTTGCATCCCTTTGCATTTTCTTTCGCATCTACCATGGGGAGTGCTCTGAGGAATTGTTCGGATTAATCCCAGCCGCCAAATTTCACGAACGCACATCGCGGCAGAACTCCCGATACCATCCACACCATCTGGATGATTGGCGGTCCACCACTGTGCGATTTAGAAGATGTTTTCTTCCTCGCACGATTTCCTTGTGGAATCGATTACCATCAGCGATTTTTCCGGACCGATACGACTTAGGGACCTTCAAGAAAAGAGCACACTCCTTTTTAAAAGGCCGGCAACGCATTTGCAATTCCCTCCCTTGTGTTGCAGTTGTTCATGGGCGGCGGTAGTCACTTACCATCAGGTGAGCCGCATGCTCGTTTGCCCCCTCTCCTATAAAAAAAATATAAATCAATTGCTGTCCGTTAGTCTCGTTAAAACTCGAAAACAGCTTGAACAATTTTGATGATTTTTTTGTCTAAGTTTGAGTGAGTCCCCGGATGATCTAGAAGAGAAACACAATTGGACCCGGTAGCCAGCGCTGTAGTCGAGATCCAGAATCACCTGTGCGAAGCCGGGGCGGATCGCTACTATTATACAAAAATAGTTTTTTTTTTTTATATTGAGTATTTAAAATTGTCTCTTTATTCTCACGTAAGAAGCAATAAATAACGTCGTCTCCGTCCAAGCACCGTTTCAAGAAACAGACGTGGTACTAACGTCTCATGTATAAAAGGCTCCCGGTGACAAAATGGCTGCCCGATTATAATTCTGACAAGGCTGTTGCTGACTTCATCGCTTTTCGTTTGTTCGTAAAAATTATAAATGTTTGCAATAATAAACATGTAATCGTATGTAAGTTTAGCTGATTGTAAACAGTTCCCTAAAGTTTCTTGTCCGTTCTTTTTTAGGGTTACAGACTCTGAACGGGATGAAAAAAATATTTACTTAGAATCCTTTAGTTTTCAAGCATGTGTTACCAAACCGAAAACTGTAAAGATGTACAAAAATGTTCCTAGTGCTGTTTCAATTATTTGTTTTATTTAAATAATATTCATATAAATATTTTGTATTATTTTTGTTGTTTTATTTGAAATTGAATACATATCTGTGGATGTATTATTTATTATCTACCGACTTTTTTATCGGTAGATAATAAATAATATATCCACAGGCATTGAGTTATATGTACTACGTACTAGAGAAGCCATTCCAAACGAAAATTGTGCGCTACTCTATGTCTTCGCGCATGCGCGATAGGTAGTAGATCCCACATGCGCGAAAACTTTAATTTAATATAAAATAAGATATTAATATAAAATAAATATAAGAATTTAATATAAAATATCTTAATTTAATCTAAACAAACATTATATTTCTAAATAAAATGTAATAATTATTATTTTATGGAATTCACAAATATTCAATTTACGCAATATTTAATTTGTATGGATTGCACTACAGTTCAGTTGAACATAGTTAATGTTGGGAATGGCTTCTCTAGTACCTACTACATATAACTCAATGTCCACAGGTAAGTTTTTTAAACTATTTAATTTCAAGTAGATTATAGTCTTTTGTGTGTTTTTGCGTAATCTGTTATACATAGCAAAACATTATATATAAAAAAAAACTGATTATAATAACAAGGAAAAGACAAAACGCAAAATAAAGCGATTTCAAATATAATAAAAAAATTCTTTTTATTTTTCAATTTAGTACATTAACCTTTTAATATATATCTTAGGAAGTTAATGAACTACTATTAAACTAATAAGATATATCTTAAGCTAGGGTCGCCTGACAGGCCGTGGGCCAGGCGTTGCCCCGCCTGTATGGGCCTGTCGTGGCCCGTACTAAGCATTCCCACGGCGTGTGCCGGCATGGTGCGGCCTGTCGACTGACATTCCAACATGTTAAGTGATGCGGAGCGCAAGTCTGCGTGTGCAGCCGCTGTGGTTTTATTCAGTGGTGAACGTTTGATAAACCAAGTAAAAATAAAGCAGAAGAAACGACGCTGGTGGGTGTCGTCATTCAACAAAAGCCGTTCTTGTTTTTATGTTGACGAACTATTCCAAAGCGCTGGTTCATTTTCATAAAGAGTTAAAAACTCGAATATGAGTTCGTTCGTCCACTCCATAATGAGCGTAAACGCGCAGGCGCCCCCGCAGTTGAAATGAACGATTGCAGCCGACGCAGACGCGCCCGCACAGGCCGCGCCGCCCGCGCCTTTCAACTCACCGACTCCCGATGGATCGGACGGGCGACAACAGGCCACCACAGGCCTCATCGGATGCGGTCTGACCTGTGACAAAGTAGGCCGTGGGACCCTAGCTTTAGGAGGTTAATGAATTACTTACATATTTTTGAAACACTGTATTGATTCTACCTATAACTAGTAAACAGAATTTACTTTTCCCAAAAATCAAGAAAATAAAAATAGAGAATCATCGGCAACACTAACCTTAAACTATTGCTATCCCGCTTAGGTATACGGCAATGACTACTCTATTGTACATACTCCCTGTATGCACGGAAAGGTTTTTCTAATCGTTATATAATTACATCAAAAATTCACAAAAAACTATTTTTATCTGGTACACACATATTTATATAAAACACGTTTATACAATAAGTATTGTACATATTTTGCCAGATAGCTCACGAAAAAGATTTTGCTCCAGTGTGTGTTTTTAAATGCGTTTGCAAATTACTTATTTATTGTAATACATCTGTATTCACAGATATTACACGAAAAAGGTTTTTCACCGGTGTGTATTTTCATGTCTTTGGAAATTACTTTTTGTAATACATCTATATTCACAGATATGACACGACACAGGTTTTTCACCGGTATGTATTTTCATATGTTTTTGCAAACGACTTTTTGTAATACATCTATATTCACAGATATTACACGAAAAAGGTTTTTCACCGGTGTGTATTTTCATATGGGTTTGCAAGTCATGTTTTCTAATAAATCTATGTTCACAGATATTACACGAAAAAGGTTTTTCACCGGTGTGTATTTTCATATGTGCTTGCAAATTACTTTTTGTAATACATCTATATTCACAGATATTACACGAAAAAGGTTTTTCACCGGTGTGGATTTTCATATGTTTTTGCAAATTACTTTTTGTAATACATCTATATTCACAGATATTACACGAAAATGGTTTTTCACCGGTGTGTATTTTCATATGTGCTTGCAAATTACTTTTTGTAATACATCTATATTCACAGATATTACACGAAAAAGGTTTTTCTCCGGCGTGTATTTTCATATGTCTTTGCAACTTACTTTTCTTAATACATTTATATTTACAATTATTACAACAGTACATTTGTTTAGCGACGTGCGCTTTAAGATGTGCCATAATGTAACGGTTTTGAGATGTTTTAAATTCGCAAATATCACAATTAAATATTTCTGTTTGTTGTGGCACTGCAGTTTGTTCTACTTGTGTCCCAACTGCAGTGGTGTCTGAGTTCTTTTGCGTCTTATGACTGTATGAAATGTGTTTGGCGAGAATGTCTTTTGTTGAAAATTTTTTACTACAACCATCACATTCAAAAATGTATTTAGTTGATGTCCGAGATGTTTTTTTCTTAAGTATATCTACACTCTTTTGTTTCAAAATTTTGTTTTTCATTATATTTGCAGGATGCTTTCCTTTTTTATTAATTGCTTGATTATCTTTTTTCATTTTAGGGTTTGATTTAATATTAGGGCCGTCAAAATCGAGGTTTTTTTTACGAACATCGTTTATGTTACAATCAGTAGAACTTGATTTAATCTTCTTCTCAGAATTTTCTGAAAAATTATTTGTCGAAGTTAAACTTTTTATTTATTGTAAGTCATTGCATCTTTATTGCAAGACACCTTAAACGGTTTACAATTTCCGGAGTTTATGCCTTATGGCATTCTCTATCAGTCAACCCAGGGAGAAATAGAGAAATTATAATATTTTACATAATTATACTAAATAATGTTGCTATTTTAGCCAATTACGCCGAATAATATCTCTCGAATTGACTTTTCGAGGAAAATAATGGTTCTTCTGACCATGTTATAATTACATCAATCTAATGATCGCTGTACACAAGCTATACACACAGTACAGTCGAAGTTGGCGTGGAAGTGCGGCATAAAAATGGTGGTAGAGCCACGCGGCAAACGGTGGTAGAGCCACGCGGCAGTTTTTGCTGTTGCACGTATGGACCGGCTCGAGCCTGGTTGGTACCACGAGCTCACAGAATACCGCTCTGCTTCTGCGTATCGTCTGGTGGATGCAGGTGGCCGGAGGCCCAATTTCCCCCCCCCCTCCCCCACCACTCGCTGAAAATCCACGACCATGTTATTCTACTCCTGAGCGTGGGTGCTCAGGCAACCCGTGTATTCTGGGGCCCACCAAAATATAACTGCTCGGGGAGAACTGAGCAACAAGACCAAGGCGACCCCTGCCACGCTATCCGTGAATTTCTGCAACATCAGGGGACTTCACTAGAACCTAAACGCCGTCCACTACCATCTCGAGACGGCGAAGCCAGCCTTGCTCTTTCTGACCGAGACGCAGGTGTCCTCTCCGGCTGATACTTCCTATCTCTCCTACCCGGGGTACAAATTGGAGCACTCCTTTGTGCCTCGGGCTGGAGTTTCCGTATACGTCAGAGAGGACATCTGTTCTCGACGCCTCAGCAGTCTCGAAGGTTCGGACCTGTTCATCCTTTGGCTACGCGTAGACAGCGACGACCATCCCCGCGCGTCTACGGGTGCCTCTATAGGCCCCATAGCGGTAATGCCGAAATAGACCGACTCATCGATCACGTCCAAATGGCTACAGATTCCTTTCTAGAACAGGTCCCATCTGCAGAGACTATGATCCTTGGCGAATTTAACGCCCACCACGCCGAATGGGTCCGTTCACGTTTAACCGATCATGCGGGGAGATCTGTTTATGACTTTGCCTTGGCATATGGTCTGACACAACTGGTTACTTCGCCTACGCGGATTCCAGATGTGGAGCATCATACACCTTCCCTGCTGGACTTTTTGCTGACCTCTAATCCGGACGGATATCAGGTTTCTGTCGATGCTCCTCTCGGCTCTTCGGATCATTGTCTGATCCGGAGTGAGGTGCCACTCACGTTCCCTTCGCGGTTGCGTTCTGCAGGTTGCCGCCGTGTTTGGCATTATAGGTCGGCGGATTGAGACGGAATGCGGTCTTTCTTTGCATCCTATCCATTGGGGGGCGGGTTTGCTTCTCGCTGGATGATTCCAGCACTGTTGCTGACTCTGTCATTGATGTGGTGCTACAGGGAATGGGACTATTTATTCCATCATCTGTGGTACCCATCGGAGGCAGATCTTAGCTTTGGTTTGAACGCTCCTGTAAGACTGCATTACGCAGTAAGCAGGAGTGTTATCAAGCCTGGGCTGCGGCTTCGGCGACTCGGAATGTAAACACCAGCACACTTAAAAAGAAGTATAACTTCGCCTCCAGGTCCTTCAAAAGAGTTATTGCCAAGGCAAAGTCAGAGCACATAGGCAGAATTGGCTAGAAACTAGTTCGCCTTCCTTCGGGAACCCGTGCATTCTGGTCTCTCGCCAAGGCTGTCCAAGGGTATTTCTGTAAGCCATCACTACCATCTCTGCACAGGGAGGACGAATCACTGGCTCACGCTGCAAAAGAGAAAGCCGACCTTTTAGGCTCCCTCTTTGCGTCCAACTCGACTCTTGATAATGGGGAGAACACACCGCCGACCATCCCGCGGTGTAAGTGCTCCCTGCCGGATGTGCGGTTTTCACAGCGCTCAGTTCGCAAAGCACTCCTCTCCCTGGACATCCACAAGTCGAGTGGGCCTGACGGAATCCCCCAATTGTGCTGAAGACGTGTGCTCCGGAGTTGGCACCGGTTCTAACGCGTCTTTTCCGGTACTCCTACTCCCTAGGCGTAGTCCCGAAATCATGGAAGACAGCTTTTGTCCACCCGATCCCTAAAAAAGGCGACCACTCAGACCTGTCCAACTACAGACCTATCGCCATCACCTCCTTGTTCTCCAAAATAATGGAATCCATTATTAACTGCCAGCTCATGCAGTACCTTGAGGATCACCAGCTGATTAGTGACCGCCAATACCGTTTTTGTCGGGGTCGATCAGCTGGTGATCTTCTGGTCTACCTGACTCATAGATGGGCGGAGGCAGTAGAGTCCAAGGGGGAGGCGTTGGCCGTTAGTTTGGACATTGCGAAGGCCTTCGATCGGGTTTGGCACAAAGCGCTTCTTTCGAAGCTCCCTTTCTATGTGTTATCACCAACGCTGTTTCTTCTGCATATCAATGATATGTTGCTAACTGGTAACATTCATTGCTATGCGGATGACAGCACTGGTGATGCTCTATACACCGGCCGTGCTAATATTTCTCGGGAAAACGTAGCCGAGTACCGGAACAAACTTGTGTCTGAAGTCGATTCTTTTCTGAACAAAGTCTCGAATTGGGGGCGACTAAATCTAGTCCAGTTTAATCCTCAGAAGACACAAGTTTGCGCGTTTACCGCTAATAAGAAGCCCTTTGTCGTATCGCAAATCTTTAGCCAGGACTCCGCCGGGCCCGCTTGGTCATCCGGTCGCGTTGTGGACAAAAGAAAAGGGAAAAGAAAACTGCAGGATTGCTTTCAAGATAACTGAAGTACTGGAGAGGTAGCAGAAGGACAACCGTGATCCTTCAATGTTCGGCTGCCTGCCGAACATTGAAGGATCACGGATCTGCCGAGCGAATTTCACTCGGTGTATGCCAAGTGTATGGAAGAGGGGGTTTTCCCCAACGTATGGAACGACAGAAGACTGATTGTCATTCCCAAGGGTAATGACAAGCTGCTCACTGACGCCAAGGCATACCGTCCAATAACGCTCCTCCCTGTTTTGGGAAAATTATTGGAACAAGTAACTTTAAGATATCTAAGTACCAGCACGGATTTTCTCCGGGGCGGTCTACAGTAACAGCGCTGCGTGTACTGCTCAGCACGGCAAGGTATTCTTAGGCATGCTACGTGCAAGCAATATTCTTAGACATCTCCGGCATCTTCGACAATGCCTGGTGGCCGATGATGATGGTCAAGGCCAAAAGGGGTGGATGTCCACCCAACATTTATAAAATTTTGGTGGACTACTTCACCTCTAGGCGTGTGAGCCTCTACATGTGGGACCGGGTAGAGTGGAAGACGTCGACCATGGGATGCCCTCAAGGCTCCGTGCTGGGTCCAACACTGTGGAATGTGCTGATGGATGACCTGCTCCGTCTCCCTCTGCCCGAGAGGGTAGCCATGACTGCCTATGCCGATGATGTTACAATCTTGATTGAATTGTGAACGAGAGCGGGTATCGAAACCAGGGCCAGAGTCACTCTGGACCTTGTACGGGCGTGGGGGCTAAGGAATCGACTGGAGTTTTCCTCCTCAAAGTCGACCACCATGACTGTTAGGGGGAAACTTCGGCGCCCCCCCGTTATCAAACTTGGTGGGGAATCTATTAAGACTGTGACTAACGTTAAGGTATTAGGCGTGGTTTTAGACTCGGGACTACCGTTTGTGCAACATGCATCCGATATCTCTGAAAGAGCGACCAAGGGATTCGGCAAGATGTCTCGCGTATCTAAATCATCATGGGGTGTACGATATCCGAGTTTTAAACTAGTTTATAGAGGAGTGTTTGTGTCCACGCTTATGTACGCGGCAGAGTGCTGGTACGAGCGTGCAAATATGTACATAGTTTGTAGCGTACTACTGAGATCGCCGCAATCCGCTCTTGTATTGCTGACCAAGGCGTATCGATCCACTAGCACGGCGGCCTTACCGGTGCTGACTGGCGTTCTCCCTGCTGATCTAGAGGTCATCTGTGCTGGTAGGATGGGTATAGCACGTTTGACCGCGCCTTTGAGTTGAGCAGACGGAAGCGCGATATCTGGACTGAGATGATCGGCGCCTGGCAGGACAGATGGACGTGTGATACAAAAGGACGAGAGCTGCATCGACTTTTCCCGGACGTGGCGTTGAGACTCTCGTTGAGGGTCTGACCGGACTTCCAAACCTCTCAGATTCTCACCGGACATGGATGCTTTCGAAAGAGACTGAGCGACATGAAACTCTGTGAGTGCGGTATGCCAGAGGAGGATGTTCACCATGTTCTATGGGAATGTCCTCTGCATGACGATCTAAGAGTGAAAATGATGGATGGACTAGTTCGTCCGGTTCAGGGACCAGTTTACTACTCGGATCACGAGTAGTAAACTCGGATGACGACAGCGATGCGGTGAACTACGGACTGTTGCGCGAGTTTGCGCATAGGTGGCACGATCGGAGGACAAGACAGGATAGAAGGCTGGTAGGAGGGCCCAACGACGTAAGCGTCAGTGTGTCGTCAGCCCCAGAAGGGGGAGAATGACGTTAAACTCTGACAGGGAATAGATTAAATATTTGTAGGGAGTCAAGAAAGTCAGGAAAGAGCCACGTGCAAGTACCGCGCGCATCTCCCGAGATTCGGCTCGTATGACCTGAGGGTCGGTGGTGGGTTGTTCCTATCTCTGGGCAGGGGCTCTCCAGTGCCAGCTCCCTCCACTTGACCGCATCCAGCGGCTCGAATCGTCGACGACTGAGTCCTTTCCGATCGGCTCGATTTATTGGCACTGTGAAGAGATATTGCATCCCTTTGCATTTTCTTTCGCATTTACCACGGGGAGTGCTCTGAGGAATTGTTCAGATTAATCCCAGCCGACAAATTTCACGAACGCACATCGCGACAGAACTCCCGATACCATCTACACCATCTGGATGATTGGCGGTCCACCACTGTGCGATTTAGAAGATGTTTTCTTCCTCGCACAACTTCCTTGTGGAATCGATTACCATCAGCGATTTTTCGGGACCGATACGACTTAGAGACCTTCAAGAAAAGAGCCTACTCCTTTTTAAAAGGCCGGCAACGCATCTGCAATTCCCCTGGTTCCCCTGGTGCTGCAGTTGTTCATGGGCGGCGGTAGTCACTTACCACCAGGTGACCCGCATGCTCGTTTGCCCCCTCTCCTATAAAAAAAATAGAAATAAGAGAATCCATCATCACATTTTATCCCATGGGTTTCTTAAGAAGATACTATGGGTGTCAGAAAATCTGATGACTTCCGACAGATGCCGGTATAACCACCTCGTTAACTTCAGATGTAAAATATGCAGATCGGCGCCAGGCGACATTGACAGAGGTGCTCACGTCTGGTTCTGCGATCGTCAGTCCTATGCCAAGCATGACGCTCAAGGCAAATCCTCCCTAGATCGGGAGAGATCCTTCCATGTTCAGCTGTGGAAGTTTACGGGAAGGATTAAGATAGAGGAATTATTTGCAGGCCATACAAAGATTCAAAACTAGGCCTGGTAGCTCGGGGGCTAGGAGTTTGCCGTAAAATTTCACAGTACGCTAGCAACCCAGGTCCGTTCTCAACCAGCACCCATAAAATATTTCATTTTGTAAGTATGTATGTATGTATCCGTCCTATCGATCCTAACAGCTTCTACAGAAACCGTATTGAAGGTCACTAATCAGCTTATGCTCCTCAAGGTACCGCGTGAGCTGGCAGTTAATAATGGATTCCATTATTTTGGAGATATTATCGAGGAGGTGACGGCGATAGGCCTGTATTTGGATAGGTCGCAGCCTTTTTTAGGAATCGCATTCACTAAGGCTGTCTTCCATAAGCTTGGAACGACACCTAAGGAGTAAGAGAACATGACATAAACATAAAAGTAACATGAACATAACACAACAACTGCATTATAACTTTGTAATCCATACTAATATAATAAAGTGGAAGGGTTTTTTCATGAGGAATAGTATAGCATTAGCCTACACCTATCAATTAACATTAAATATTGATTTTTGCCAACCCGTCTAGCGCTAGGCCATTTTATATTTTACACGTCAAACGTCTATATAAATAGGCTGCGATTCCCGAGAGGTACATTCATTTGAATACGAATCATCAAAGAGAACATCAAAATGGAGAAAAATTAAATGAGAGCTCCCTCTGTTTAAAAAAATGTCTACCAAAGACATACACAGCGACTTGGTGAAACATTGAGGGACTCTGCTCCTTCCACAATTGCATGCTGGGCCAAGGAGATTAAGCTGGACAAAACATCCACGGAAGATGAACATCGCGAAGGACGCCCATCCACATCCCTCACTGAAGATAACGTGAAAAGAGTCGAAGATGTCGTATTGGCAGATCGAACAGTGGCCATCAGGCATATAACTGAGGTCAGAGGGATCTCATATGGCAGTGTTCCAGGAATCCTTGCGAACGAATTGCATATGAAAAGGGTCTCTGCGCGTTGGGTACCGAGAATGTAACATGTGTTTTTAACAGTGGTAGAGCCACGCGGCGGCTTTTGCTGTCGCACGGATGGGCCGGCTCGAACCGGAGTGGTACCACGACCTCACAGAATACCAACGTGAAGTAGAGGTTTACCTCTGCGTTTCGCTTGGTGAGTGCAGGTGGCCGGAGGCCCTTTTTACTGGAAATGAGGCATTCCATCTTAGTCCTCACGGGTGACAACGCATCTGCATTTTGATTCGCAAACGAGGATAGATGTAGATGTATATGGGCCGCAGCAACCACTTACCATCAGGTGGACTGTGTGCTCGTTTGTCACCCTTATCTTATAAAAAAAAAAAATGTTAACCGACGAGCAAAAGAAAAAATTAGTCGACATTTCGACTGTGAATTTCGAAAGGTTCCAAGGAGATACCAGATTTTTTTATTACGTTTCGTAACCATGTGTGAGTCCTGGATCTACCACTTCGATCCTGAAATCAAACAACAATCAATGGCTTGGAACCGAGCCTCCTCCCGTCGCCAAAGAAATACAAAGTGTCAAGTTTGACGGGAAAAGTTATGGCGTCCGTTTTTGGGACGCTGATGTAATAATTATGGTGGAATATTTGAAAAAGGGAGCCATTTCGGGCTTATACTCTCGACTACGCAGGCCAAATAAGAAGATTGCAGGAGGCTATTAAAGAAAAAGACGCGGCAAATTGCGAGCTGGAGTGCTGTTTCACCAAGATAATGCTCCGGCTCACAAAGCCGCTGTTGCGACGGCTGCCATTTAAGAAACGGGACTTGAACTGTTCGAACACCCGCCCTATTCGCCAGATCTAGCTTCCAGTGACTTCTATTTCCTCAGCTCAAGGAACACCTTCGAGGCAAGAAATTTGCAGACGATAGCGAAGTGATGAAGGCTGTTGAGGGTTATTTTGGGTGGCTAAGGCCCGTGCTTTGTGGCATTCCTATAGAAATTGGCAGGCAGGTTGCTTACCAGTTGTAAGCATATCATTAAGTCGTCGTATTAAATTAATCCATCCTAGTGACATACATACTGGCTACATTTATACAGGGTCAAAATATTTTTTAAATATATTAATTAATAAGTAAAAAAAAAATGTCTAAAGATGCTCATAATTTTACATTGACAATTATTTATTTATTTAAACTAACAACTATCATGACAGGAATAACCTAATACGACAGTGTAATTCTTCTCAAGCATAGCAAAATGTGGTCATTAACTGTAACAAATTGTAAACAATCCTACCCTAGTGAATTCACTCAAGGTGCAACAGAATAGCTCAATGTCTTCAGCCATTCTATTAAGAACGCGTAACGTTTGTGTTAAAGGCGCCTTGTCGAGTAAATTGGTACCCGTCTGGAACACACGGCCTAATCCGCGCCAATATGTCACTATAATATTATTTTGTCCATGGGCTACAGTAACCACTTGCCATTAGGTAACTTGTACCTTATTTTATTAATATCACAAAATGTGTATATCTTACCTATTTCATGATTCACATTTTCTTCAAATTTGGAATTCTCATTTTCGAAATTCTCTTCCTCAACTTTAACAGATTCAAGGCTAAACATATCGTCCTTACAATCATTGTCTACATCACACTCTACTGGCCTGATATCTATATGACTAATTGGTGTGAATTGAATCTTATCTCTAGCCTCATGCGGTTTTGGTATTGACTGAAACGAAATTCTTTAATTACATAAGAGAAAAAGACAGTGTAGTGGTGCCGTAGGAGAATCCATACTACCATACCATCCTACAATGTCGTAAAAAGGAACAGAGGGAAACTGAAACAAGAGATGGGCAGCAGCATCTTCCTGACAATAACTCCAAATAATAATAGAAACTGGACAAACTGAGGGTTTTGAATAAAGTTACATAAGAATGTAGATATGAAGTTCATCTATCTCGAGTATCGAGTCTCAAAAATTTTTCGAAACAGATTCACGAATGCCGCAAATTGACAAAGATCTATCTTTGTTTACCGAGTAATATTACATATAGATAATATTTCGTTTATATAACATCTAACGTAATTAACGCACATCCTCAGGCACCCCAATTAGTCATCATCATTACAGCCCTTCACAAGTCCACTGCTGAACATAGGCCTCCCCCAAGGAATGCCACAAAGCACGGTCCTGAGCCATCTGCATCCATCGACTTCTTGCATGTCTTACCAGGTCGTCACTCCATCTCGTGGGGGGTCGCCCTACACTTCGCCTACTGGTACGAGGCTGCCACTCAAGTACCTTTCTTCCCCATCGGTTGTCGGTTCTTCGAGCTATATGGCCGGCCCACTGCCACTTCAGCTTACTAATCCGTTGGGCCATGTCGGTTACTCTGGTTCTACTGCGGATATACTCATTTCTAAGTTTATCATGCAGAGACACCCCAAGCACAGCCCTCTCCATAGTTCGCTGAGCGACCTTGAGCTTCCTCATACGGCCAGCAGTGAAGGGCTACGTCTCAGATCCGTAAGTCATCACTGGTGACATGCACTGGTTGTACAATTTCGTTTTAAGGTTTTGAGGTATGTCTAACGAGAAGATGTGCCGTAATTTCCCGAACGCTGCCCAACCGAGTTGAATCCGTCGATTGACCTCTCGGTCGAAGTTGGACTTACCTAGTCGGACTATTTGTCTCAGGTAAACATACTCGTCAACAACTTCGAGCTTAGTGCTCCCAACAACTATCGGCATATGTGTGACATGGACATTAAACATGATCTTTGTTTTATCCATGTTCATCCCAAGACTTATTCTGTAAAATGCCTATGCTGTAAAAAAGATTAGAGGTCTCACTAGTGTCGAGACAGCTAGATTAGTTTATTTTAGTTATTTCCATAGCATAATGTCTTATGGGATTTTGCTATGGGGAAATGCGGCTGATTCAGAAACTATTTTTGTTTTACAGAAGAGGGCCATTAGAGCTATTTACAATCTAAAACCGAGAGTCTCTTAGAGATAAATTTAAAGAAATTAATATATTAACTTTGGCCTCTCAGTATATTTACGAAAATTTAATGTATGTTCACAAAAACAAAGATACTTTTAGTAAAAAAGTGATATACATTCTGTAAACACTAGGAACAAACACAAGCTAGTGATGCCAGTTTCTCGACTCCACAGAGTCAGTAATTCATTCTTGGGGCAATGTATACGCTATGACAACAAGGTCCCGGAAAGTGTACAGGTTCTCTCTATTACCAAGTTTAAATGTTTTATTAAGCTGAAACTGTATAAAAAGGGTTATTATAGTATAAATGAATACATGGTTGATAATAACCCCTGGGAATGATGTGGTCGCTTCCAAGCAGTTTCTAAAATAAATTTTGTAAATAGTTCGTAATCATTTATATTGTAAAATTTATTTTAAAAAAAAGTCCCGCTGGGTTTCTTGCTGGTTCTTCCCAGGACAGAGGGTTTTTTTCGAACCAGGGGTAAAGTAAAAAATTACTTTCAATAAGAATTACACATGTAATGTATATTGAATATAAAATATTCTATTCTATTCTATTCGTTGGGAGACACTATTGAGGTCATTGAGGTGCTTAGGTCCTCCAGCGATTCTGCCATAAGGACTATATTGTCGGCAAATCGAAAGTGAGTGATGTACTCGCCATTGATGTTAATACCGTATCCTTTCCAGTCCAGAACCTTGAAAACGTCTTCCAATGCAGCGGTGAAGAGTTTCGGAGACATAACCTCACCCTGTCTTACACCTCTCTGCAATTGGATAGGTTTCGTACTCTGATTCTGTACTCGGATAGCCATTGTAGCTCTACTGTACAAACACTTCAGCACTTCGATATACCGACAGTCAATTTGACACCGCTGAAGGGACTGCAACACTGCCCAAATTTCGACGGAATCAAAGGCTTTCTCATAGTCCACATACGTCAGATATAGTAGCAAATTGAACTCCTCGGACTTCTGTACAATTTGCCGAAGGGTATGTATGTGGTCTATGGTGCTAAAGCCCTTTCGGAAACCGGCTTGTTCGGGAGGCTGGAAGTCGTCAAGTCTGCGCGCGGAACATTTGTTAATGACTCTCGAAAACAGCACATAGACGCGGCTCAGAAGGGAAAACGGTCTGTAGGTAAAACGTACGCACGGTAGGGAAAACGCCACCATGGAGGACGGAATTAAAGGGCTTCTGAAGGACTTCAAGTACCGGTCATCCACCCGCTTTCAAAAACTCCGCTGTAATTCCATCCTCGCCTGGGGCCTTGCCGTTTTTAAGGTGCTGGAGAGCCATTCTAATCTCGCTCAGACTGACGTCCGGGATATCTTCGGAATAGTGTCGGATGAGACTCGCTCTTGGATCGTTACTCACATTTGCGTGTGGCTCCAACGATGACGTGTACAGCTGCCCATAGAACCTCTCAATCTCAGGTGCCCCGGAAGCGACGCCGCCACATTCGGTCTTCAGCTTTGACAGTTAGCTCTTTCTGGCAGACAGATCTCTGGCAAAGACTTTGGAGCCTTAGTTCCGCTCGATCGCTTCTTCAATACAAGCTGTATTGAAGTTGCGTAAGTCCCGCCGCATGCATTTGGAGATCTGTCAGCTTCATCTCACGTGTAACAGCCATGAGATTGAGAGTGTGGTCGGAGAGTTTTTGTGTTCGTCTGCGGCGGGTCTTGCAGAACTTAGCTCCGACCGCATGGACAGTTTCCACGAGCTTGTCATTCATATCGTCCACTTCATTGCAGTCTTCTAGGCACTGAAAACGGTTTTGTAACTCGAGCTGCAAGGTTTCGGGACTTTGGAACAGAGCACGAGGGGGACGGAGCGTTGACTTCATTAGACGAGACCTCTCCAACTTAACGTTTAGGTTCAGTGTGCCTCTAACCATTCGGTGATCGCTACCAGTTTTCACCCTCGCGATCACGGAGACATCACTGAAAAGTTGTCGTCTGGTCGTCATAGTGAAGTGAATCTCATTTTTTGTCGAACCGTCGGGGCTCGACCAGGTCCACTTCCTGTGGGGCCGCTTCTGGAAGAAAGAGTTCATCATAAAGAGTCCCTCTTTCCCCATGAAGTCGGCCAGCTGCTGGCCCCTTGGGTTCCGTTGCCCTATTCCAAATTTCCCTACTTTCAGCTCAACGTTCTCTCTTGTGTTTTGCATTGAAGTATCCCATTGAAACAGAAACTGTTTTATTGGAAGTCACTCTTTTGTATAATTACCACTGGTTCGAAAAAAAACCTCTGTCCTGGGAAGAACCAGCAAGAAATCCAGCGGGACTTTTTTTTATTTTATATAACAGCTTATAATCATGTATGTTACACAAATTAACAACACAACAAATTAGAAATAGCTTGGTAGCGATCACCTCATTTCCAGGGGTTATTATCATCTATAAATTCTTTAATACTATAATAACCCTTTTTATACAAACTTAGTTTAATAAAGTTTTTGAACTTTGAGCAGGTCAAATTTTGTATATTTTCTGGAATTTTGTTGTAAAAGTGTATACATCGCCCCAAGAATGAATTACTGACTCGATGGAGTCGAGTAACTGGTACTACTAGCTTGTGTCTGTTCCTAGTATTTACAGAAGGAATATCACTTATTTTTGTAAAACTACTTTTATTTTTGTGTACGTACATTACATTTTCATAAATGTATTGAGAGGCCAAAGTTAATATATTAATTTTCTTAAATTTTTGTCGCAGCGACTCTTTAGGCTTTAAATCATAAATTACTCTTATGGCCCTCTTCTGTAAAACAAATATAATTTCAGTGTCAGCTGCGTATCCCCATAGCAAAATACCATACGACATTATGCTATGGAAATAGCTAAAGTAAACTAGTCTAGCTGTTTCAACACTAGTTAGACTTCTAATCTTTTTTACAGCATATGCTGCAGAACTAAATCTGCTTGCTAGTTTTGATATATGGGGGCTCCATTGAAGCTTCGCGTCTAGTGTGATTCCAAGAAAAATGGTGGTATCTACAAGACTCAGTTTCTCGCCATTTAAAATTACATTAGTATTTAATTGTTTGACATTTGAAGTCATAAATTTCATACATTTCGTTTTAGTGCCATTTAAATGCAAATTATTAACATTGAACCAATTTACTAATTTAGATATAGCATTATTTAATTATTTACTTATGTAAGGATCGTGACACTTGGCGATCTGTTATCGGCTACCCCGTCAGGGATTGTGGGTGAAGATAACAAGCGAAAACACATCGAAGCCTAAATCGCACTAACAAAGTTCCGAAGTTAAAGCAGCATATATAGAATAGCTCCGAACTATCAAACGGAGCGTTGGCCGCTCCCCGGGCAGAACACCTTGACCGGCGGAAGATCTCTCCTTTTCCTTCCACCGACTACACTGGTGACCCCGACGTGGTATGAACACGCAACCAATAACCTTCGGAAACTACAACTTCAATTCTTCATCATTCTCAAGTACCACATTCATTCGCTCCCGGGCAGATACTGTCTGCAGTCTTCACATCCTGCAAGCCATCTAGCTTTACAAAGGTTCATCGCAGCACTGGAATAATAATGCTTCCTGTTCCTTCAAGCTACTCTGTGCGCTACAGTGTTTGGCACGGTTCTGAGCCTTACTGCTCGCCTCTGCTTCACGGCACTCTCGCAGATTACTTGCCTTCTTCTCGACTCACCGCAGACTTCCAAGGCAATTCCCTGGCACTTGCAAATTCGTCGACATCTAGACTGCACTATCGACCTCCGGTCTGAGCAGGGGGGTGATGTGGCGGCGCTGTCGTCGCGCCACAAGCGAAAACACATCGAAGCCTAAATCGCACTAACAAAGTTCCGAAGTTAAAGCAGCATATATAGAATAGCTCCAAACTATCAATTGGAGCGTTGGCCGCTCCTCGGGCAGAGCACCTTGCCCGGCGATAGAACTCCCCTTTTCCTTCTACCCGCTATACACTGTACGGGCGTCGTAAGAGGCGGCAGAGGGAAACAGAAACAGGAGTTGGGCGGCAGCATCTTCCTGATAACACTCGGACTAATAAAAACTGCGGTTGCCAACCTGCCAAGTGTGGCAAATTTGGCAAAACGCCTCCTATATGAAGCAATCTATGAGGCACTTTTATAGGTTTTAATGGGTGGAACTGATAATACCATGGACCCTCCTGCAAGCAACTGCTCCAGAACTGCTTTTGACTCAACAGCCTGTTGTTGTAATGTTCTGCAACGAATGAGTCTGGCATGACAGGTGAAACAGACAATTATGGGCTCCTCATCCTCATCCATCTGAAAATATGAAAGTTCGTCATTAATTTGGAAAACTACTTAAATATACAAGTTTATAATAAAATCTGTTGGCTACCACAATTCTTTTCATCAACATCATTTTTTATAACATTGAAGTGACAAAAAAACTTACAATCCAACTGATGGTAAGTAGCTGCTGCAGCCCATAGGCACCTGCAACAAACTTCAAGCAAAAGGCTACAGATGCGATGTTACCTCTGAGGACTGAGATGTAATGCTTCACAGCCTGTTATTTTTAGCCTGTGATACAGTTTCGATTCCCATACCACTCAACCGATAGGAAAAGTTGGGTATAAGAGGTGTTGTCTATAACTGGTTTAGGGACTATCTATCAGATAGATGCCATGGAGTCAGAATTTACAAATAAATCAGCACTTCCTTTTGCTCTTATGGTGTACCACAGGGGAGTTTCTTAGGTCCTTCGCTCTTTCTTCTTTATGTTAATGAATTGTGTAAAATCAATATAAAAAATGCCGATTTAACTATTTTTGCTGACGATCCTGTATTGATTTTTCATGGCGACCCTTGGGGTAAAATAGCTCAACTCACAGAAAACGGTCTTAGATTAGTGACTAGTTGGCTTGAAGATAATTTAATATCCCTTAATGTTACCTATGTTTCGGTAAGACTAATGCTTCTCTTCCAACTAGAAACTGTAATTACTATCCACAGGTAACCTTGCAATCGCACTGTAAACTTAACACTATGTCAATGTAGTAATTTAGTCAAAACAGATTTGATCAGATATCTAGGTGTAATCATTGACATAAATTAACTTGGGAGGCCCATACTGATGCAGTGGCTAATAAACTAAGAATATTCATTTATATATTTAAAAGTTTACGGACAGTGACCAATCACAAACTACTCATTAAAACATGCAAAGCACTGGGAGAGTGTGTCTTTAATTACTGCATTTGTTCTTGGGGCGGTGCCACTAAAAGTTGCGTAATTAAGGTTAAACGCTCAAAGAGCTAAGTATCTTAAAAGTAATCTTTCGTCTAACATTTCACCAATTAACAGTATCTGTATATGACAGAGAGAAAGTGTCATCTGTTTGCAAAATATTTCTTTTTCAGTTTAAGGAGATATCATTGTGTCACTGTCCCCAAACTAAAACTTAAAAAAAAGATGGAACGATCTCCTGTTCCAAGACCAAATAGTGCTGTGTTTAGAAGACATTTTGACTTTTTGGCCCCTAGGCCAGGGGTCGACAACCTGTGGCTCGCGAGCCACATGCGGCTCTTTGGATGTGAAGCTGCGGCTCTTTAGCTTCATATGCAAATATTATTTATTTTATAAAAAAAAAAACGATCCACACTGAGCCATTTGGAGTTGATATTGGATCTCTAGAAATGCAATTAATTGATTTGAAAAATAGAATAGAATAGAATAATTTTTTATTCAATATACATTACATGTGCAATTCTTATTGAAAGTCATTTTTTACTTTACCACTGGTTCGAAAAAAACCCTCTGTCCTGGGAAGAACCAGCAAGAAACCCAGCGGGACTTTTTTTTAAATAAATTTGACAATATAATTGATTACAAACTATTTACAAAATTTATTTTAGAAACAGCTTGGAAGGGATCACCTCATTCCCAGGGGTTATTATCAACCATGTATTCATTTATACTATAATAACCCTTTTTATACGTTTTCAGCTTAACAAAAGTAAAGCTTTGTGGAGTTGAAAATTAACAGAGTTGAAACTGGTAACATTCATTGCTATGTAGACGACAGCACTGGTGATGTCTTATATACCGGCCGTGCCAATATTTTTCGAGAAAACGTCGCCGAGTACCGGGATAAACTTGTGTCTGAAGTCGAGGCTTTGCTGAACAAAGTCTCGGATTAGGGGCGACTAAATCTAGTCCAGTTCAATCGTCAGAACACACAAATTTGCGCGTTTACGGTCAAAAAGAACCCTTTCGTCGTATCTCCTCAGTTTCAAGGCACTCCCCTTGCTGCCTCAGCTAGCATCGGAATCCTCGGCGTCAACATATCGAATAGTGTGCAGTTTCATGGTCACTTGGAATGGAAGGCCAAATTGGCCTCTAAAAAGCTTGTCGTGCTCAGCAGAGCGAGACAGTATTTCATGCCGGCACATCGCTTGCGACTTTAAAAAGCGCAAGTTCGGCCTCACATGGAATATTGTTCTCATCTCTGGGCCGGGGTACCCTAGTGCCAGCTCCTTCCACTTGACCGAATCAAGCGCAGAGTGGTTCGAATCGTCAACGACCGAGTTCTTTCTGATCGGCTCGATACACTGGCACTGCGTAGGGATGTTGTATCCCTTTGCATTTTCTATCGAATTTACCACGGGGAGTATTCTGAGGAATTGTTTGGATTAATTCCAGCCGCCAAATTGCACGAACGCAGATCGCCTCAAGATTCACGATACCATCCTCGCCATATGGATGCTTGGCGGTCCATGACTGTGCGTTTTACTAGGAGTTTTCTTCTTCGTACAACTTCTCTGTGGAATTCTTTACCACCAACGATTTTTCCGGACCGATGCGACTTAGGGACCTTCAAGAAAAGAGCTTACACCTTTCTAAAAGGCCAGCAACGTATCTGCAATTACCCCGGTGTTGCGGTTGTTCATGGGCGGCGGTAGTCACTTACCATCAGGTGAGCTGCATGCTCGTTTGTCTCCTCTTCTATAAAAAAGCAAGTTGAAAGAGTTGGGAGGTTTCTGGACCTCCCAACTCTTTCAACTTGCTTTTCAAACCCTCTTGTGTCTATTGGGACATTTCCTCGTTCTTTTACAAATCAAAACTCAATTGTCTAAATTTCACTATAGTAGAATTAATGGCTAAGAAATCAGAAATACCTAAAAAACGTAAAATAAATGAAGAAAACAATGACAATGACATGTGCTTACAGTGACGTGTACAGCTACTTTTGGGATGAAGTGCAAGGAAACTGGGGAGCTAATGAAATAGGATCGTGTATTCTAGACTTAAATGAACTTAAATGAACAAAATCCGAATAAAAATCTTCATGTCACTTTTTATTCGGATAATTGTTGTGGACAGAATAAAAATAAGTTTATAATAACGTTATATTCTTATGCAGTTACTCATTTTGAAAACATAGAAACCATCACTCACAAATACCTTATCAAGGGACATACACAAAACGAAGGAGAAAATGTTCATAGCTTGATTGAGAAAGAAGTTAAAAAAAACAAAAAAGGTGGACCAATTTATGCACCTTATCAATATGTAACTCTGATTAAAAATGCTCGTAAGAATGGGAAACCTTTTACCATTAAAGAGTTAACATACGAGTTTTTCACTAATTTAAAGGCACTTCAAGAACTATGGGGATATAATTTCAATGAAGATGATGATAAAAACAATGTTATTTTGAACGATGTAAAAGTTTTGCAGTTTAATAAAGCCGAACCATTTATCTTCTCTTATAAAACTTCGTACAGTCAAAGTGAGTTCAAAAAGGTTAACATAAGGAACAAACGTAAGAAATTGATGAGTCCAGAAGAAATAACTGTGACCAAAGCATTTTCACAAAGACTAGAGTTAAGTGAACGTAAGAAAAAAGACTTGCGCGATCTCATTAATAAAAACCTAATTCCTAGTTATTACGCAGATTTTTATAACTCTATACTGTAATTTTTTGTTATTGTGAAAGTTTTAAGTATTAAGTTCCAAACAAGTTCCTTAATGATTGTGATAAGCTATACCTAATTATTAGGCAATTTATATCAAAGATTTAAGTTTTGTTATGCAAAGT
Organism: Parnassius mnemosyne; assembly: GCA_963668995.1. Classification (NCBI taxonomy): domain Eukaryota; kingdom Metazoa; phylum Arthropoda; class Insecta; order Lepidoptera; family Papilionidae; genus Parnassius; species Parnassius mnemosyne. The sequence goes on from CAVLGL010000087.1 coordinate 1,845,511, forward strand.
TTATTGATAAATTATTTACCATGGTTGTGATGATTGATAATAATAATAAAAGTAGATTTTTAAGCTAAGACTCTTTGTAAGTTTAATTTTTAATAAAACATTTTATTCCTTATGTTGTTTTTTATGTATCAAATATAAAATTACCTTAAATAATTTAACTATTATAGTGTCTTATTTGTGAATGTAACGCATCTTACAGTCAAAACTCAGAAATATAGAAACCTAAAACATAAAAGGTCTTTTTAAAAAATCCAATTTCATTAAAATAAAAACCTAAAATGCACCATGATTTAAAAATGTTTTAAATATTATAGTTTTATTTATTTAATTTCATTAATTTATTTAAAATGATCTAGGTAAATAACTAAAGTTTGATATAAAAATAACAATTTCATAATATTTTCAAAATTCAGTCGAATATCTTTTGTTTTCTACAAGATTGATAGACTTGTGAATCTTTATGCCGCGCTTACCAAAAATTTGCGTTTCCTTGTTGAGTCTCTATAATTCTAAGGGTGCGATATATATATCTAATAATGAGACAGTTATAATAGTTTATTGTGAAAAAGACTATTTATATTTAAATAAATATATATTTTTCTTACGAATAAATAGATTAGTTTTTAATCAAAAACTTTATTTATGCAAGTACTAATTTGTGGTTGGCAAGAAAAAAAATTGTGGCTCTTTATCACCTCAAGCACATGTGCATGTTATCACCTTCTCTGATTTCTGATATGAGAAATATGAGAGTGAAGGAATTTCTGTGTCTGTAAGCACATGTGCACTCTAATCTCCCACTTTAATAGTCCAATAGAAGGGCTTTAAGTGGGTGAAAGACCAGACCAGGGTGGATGTTAATTTCTTGACATACAATAGCAATAATACTCAGTAATATGTACTAGAACAGACACCGTGAAAATATCTATGCAGCAGTGCGGGTCGCGTGGAAGGAGGCACAAGGTACCTTTTTATGGCTCACTCAGTGAGTTTGAGCTCACGCGCTCTAACGCGTGTTTCAAACAACTAAGTGTCGGTGTCTCTTCTAGTACGTAGTAGGATTTCAGGCTAATTGTTGTTTTTCAGAATCTGGTTGCACTATATTTAACGCTGCACCTTGGCCTAGCCCCGATCTATCGCATTTTATATCAGGCAAGTTATACGGTATTTCTCCGGCGATAACAACAAATTACCGCACCTTTAATTTTCATTATTAAGAAATAATAACAAACTTACAAAACTGTTCGTCAATGTTTTGTACAAATTTCGGAGACTAGTCTTCTTTAGAACAAACATGCGAACATTAACGCATAAACAAATTCTACAAATTTCACTAAAGGCCATTCTTGTTTCCTATAGCTTTAATATAATTGGATTCACTTTTACATCAATAAACAGGAGTTTTCAAAAACAATAAAACGCAGTAAGGCAGCAGGCAATTATTATCACAGAGTACTTTTTATATACTGGACTGAAAGTTATTATGCCAAATATTATAATCCAAACCCAAAACAAAATAATTGTTGTTGTTTTTATTATACGCTCGACCGAGCAGGCAAAGGAACTATACCATACAGCCTTGTCTTTTTTTATTTTGAGTATTTAGAATTTCAGTGCTTCTTTTTGTCCAGCCCATGCTGTCCCACTACTAGGCAGAAGTCACCCCAAAGTTTTTCCCAGTGGTTTTGTCCTGCACCACATCGAACCAGCCCCGACGGTATGCGTCCATGTTGCGTGAATTATATATATATATATATATATATATATATATATATATATATATATAGACTTTATGTCTCGTCTAATGAAGTCAACGCTCCGCCCCCCTCGTGCTCTAATTCAAGGTCCCGAAACCTTTCAGCTCGAGTTACAAAACCGTTTTCAGTGCCTAGAAGACTGCAATGAAGTGGACGATTTGAATGACAAGCTCGTGGAAACTGTCCATGCGGTCGGAGCTGAGTTCTGCAAAACCCGGCGCAGAAGAACACAAAAACTCTCCGATCACACTCTTAATCTCATGGCTGTTAGACGGGAGATGAAGCTACATTCTTCAACAGATTTGACAGCATACAGGCTACTGAACAGACAGATCTCTAAATGCATGCGGCGGGACTTACGCAACTTCAATACAGCTTGTATTGAAGAAGCGATCGAGCGGAACCAAGGCTCCAAAGTCTTTGCCAGGGATCTGTCTGCCAGAAAGAGCCAACTGTCAAAGCTGAAGACCGAATGTGGCAGCATCGTTTACGGGGCTCCTGAGATTTTGAGTGAGATTGAGAGGTTCTATGGGCAGCTGTACACGTCATCGTTGGAGCCGCACGCAAGTGTGAGTAACGATCCAAGAGCGAGTCTTATCCGACATTATTCCGATGATGTCCCGGACGTCAGTCTGAGCGAGATTAGAATGGCTCTCCAGCACCTTAAAAACGGCAAGGCCCCAGGCGAGGATGGAATTACAGCGGAGCTTCTGAAAGCGGGTGGAAAACCGGTACTTGAAGTCCTTCAGAAGCTCTTTAATTCCGTCCTCCATGGTGGCATTACACCGGATGCGTGGAGCAGAAGTGCGGTGGTCTTGTTCTTCAAGAAAGGCGACAACGCTCTCTTGAAGAACTACAGACCGATTTCCCTTCTGAGCCGCGTCTACGTGCTGTTTTCGAGAGTCATTACGAATCGTCTCGCGCGCAGACTTGACGACTTCCAGCCTCCCGAACAAGCCGGTTTCCGAAAAGGCTTTAGCACCATAGACCACATACATACCCTTCGGCAAATTGTACAGAAGTCCGAGGAGTACAATTTGCCACTATGTCTGGCGTATGTGAACTATGAGAAAGCCTTTGATTCCGTCGAAATTTGGGCGGTGCTGCAGTCCCTTCAGCGGTGCCAAGTTGACTGGCGGTATATCGAAGTGTTGAAGTGCTTGTACAGTAGGGCTACGATGGCTATCCGAGTACAGAACCAGAGTACGAAACCTATCCAATTGCAGAGAGGTGTAAGACAGGGTGACGTCATATCCCCGAAACTCTTTACCGCTGCATTGGAAGATGTTTTCAAGCTTCTGGACTGGAAAGGATACGGTATCAACATCAATGGCGAGTACATCACTCACCTTCGATTTGCCGACGGTATAGTCCTTATAGCAGAATCGCTGGAGGACCTTAGCACTATGCTCAATGACCTCTATAGTGTTTCCCAACGGATAGGTCTTAAGATGAACATGGACAAAACAAAGATCATGTTTAATGTCCATGTCACACCTATGCCGGTAGTTGTTGGGAACACTAAGCTCGAAGTTGTTGACGAGTATGTTTACCTGGGACAAATAGTCCGACTAGGTAAGTCCAACTTCGACCGAGAAGTCAATCGACGGAATCAACTCGATTGGGCAGCGTTCAGGAAATTACGGCACATCTTCTCGTCAGGTATACCTCAAAACTTGAAAACGAGACTGTACACCCAGTGCGTGTTGCCTGTGATGACATACGGAACTGAGACGTGGTCCTTCAGTGCTGGCCGGATGAGGAAGTTCAAGGTCGCTCAGCGAGCTATGGAGAGGGCTATGCTCGGAGATTCTCTGCGTGATAAACTCAGAAATGAGGATAACCGCAGTAGAACCAGAGTGATCGACATAGCCCAACGGATTAGTAAGCTGAAGTGGCAATGGGCCGGCCATATAGCTCGAAGAACCGACAACCGATGGGGAAGAAAGGTTCTCGAGTGGCAGCCTCGTACCGGCAGGCGAAGTGTAGGGCGTCCCCCCACTAGATGGATTGACGACCTGGTAAGATATGCAGGAAGTCGATGGATGCAGGTGGCTCAGGACCGTGCTTTGTGGCATTCTTTGGGGGAGGCCTATGTTCAGCAGTGGACTTGTGAAGGGCTGTAATGATGATGATGATGAACCAAGCGCGGGAAGCATGACCGAATAGCACGCGCGCACAGTACTAATACTGACCAGCGTTCCCCCGTCGCGCCCCTTCGTACCACCAATTTGATCTATAAATCGCTGTGCCCAGGTTCAAGGCCAGCGTTCTTTTTACGTGACGGGGTGACCATAGGTGCTGTAAAGCACCCGAAACGTCGGGAATTAAAATGTTAAATTAAACGCGATAAAATCCGTGAAACTTAGTTTTATTTAATGTGTAGTCTTCGCGTAAATATAAGAAATCATCATTACATATAAATTAAAAACCGTTTTCTAAACAGTTTTTGATTGGAATAAATAATAATTTAATATTACCGGTATGTTTAACTATCATACTTTTATATTTGATATAGTCGTTTTTAATTAAGATTAAAAACAATTAATTATTAAGGACGCGTTTGCAAAATTGATAGGTATAGAAACGAACAATTACATTGACGCGGGTCACACACACAAGTGTACGCACGGTTAGCTGCGGGAATCGTAATCAAGTACGACATTTTGATACTTTGAAAGATTGTTTTTTTTATTTCACCTACAAAAATGTATGACCTGAAAATTGTACATCGGTGAGTGCTGCTGGAACTCCTGGACGAGAAGAATAAGGTGTGCCGAGTTTAGGCTCGTTTTGTTAGTTATGATGAGACCTTACCTCCGGACTTGATGGAGTGACTTGATGGTGTACTTCGATGACTACTGCTGGAACTGATGGTCGTGTATAACTGGGTGTGCCGAGTTTGGGCTCGTTTTGTTAGTTATGATGAAACCGTACCTCCGGAGTTGATGGAGAGACCTGATGGTGTACTTCGGTGACTGCTACTGGAACTCCTCGATGAGTAGTACTAGAATTACCCAGTCCGGATGTAAGGTCTCATCGTAACTAGTTGAACGAGCCCAAACTTGGTACACGTAGTACTACTCGACGAGGAGTTCCAGTATCAGTCACACAAGTACACCATCAGGTCTATCCATCAAGTCCGAAGGCAAGGTCTCATCATAACTGATTAAACGAACCCCAACTTGGCACACTTAGTTCTACTTGTCCAAGAGTTTCAGTAGCAGTCACTGAAGTACCCCATCAGGTCTCTCCATCTAGCCCGTAGGTAAGGTCTCATCATAACTGATAAATCGAGCCCAAACTCGGCACACCTAGTACTACTCGGCGAGGAGTTCCAGTATCAGTCACACAAGTACACCATCAGGTCTATCCATCAAGTCCGGAGTCAAGATCTCATCATAACTAATTGAATGAACCCAAACTTGGCACACTTAGTTCTACTTGCCCAGGAGTTTCAGTAGCAGTCACTAAAGTACACCATCAGGTCTCTCCATCAAGCCCATAGTTAAGGTCTCGTCATTACTAATAAATCGAGCCCAAACTCGGCACACCTAGTACTACTCGGCGAGGAGTTCCAGTAGCAGTCACTGAAGTACACCATCAGTTCTCTCCGTCAATTCTGGCGATAAGGTCTCATCATAACTTACAAAACGAGCACAAACTAGGTAAACCTTTTTTTTATAGGATAGGGTGACAAACGAGCACACAGTCCACCTGATGATAAGTGGTTACTGTGGCCCATAAACATCTACATGCATCTTCGCCTGCGAATGAAAATGCAGATGCGTTGTCAACCCTGAGGACTAAGATGGAATGCCTCTTTCCCAGTAAAAAGGGTCTCCGGTTCTCTACACTCTTCATACGAAACACAGCAGTGTTAAACTGCTATTTTACGCTGGTATTCTGTGAGAGCGTGGTCCTTCCATGGTCGAGCCGACCCATTCGTGATACAACTATACTACTAATATAGCTGAAGCATGGCTCTAAAACGTATAAAAACCTAGTAGTACTCGTGGAGGAGTTACAGTGGCAGTCACCGAAGTACACAGATCAGTCCATAAAGTCCAAGACGAATATGCATTTATATAAATCCCACTTACTTTTAGCGAAAATCATAAAAATAATAATATTATATATTAATAATAATATTATATCTAATATTATTATTTACCTTGTCAAGTACTTATGTATCATATCCGGAGACACTGTAGTGTCTCACGCCAAGTACACGTTCAACATATGTATATGTATATGTATACTCAACAGTGGTAGAGCCACGCGGCAGCTTTTGCTATCGCACGGATGGGCCGGCTCGAACCGGGGTGGTACCACGACCTCACAGAAAACCAGCGTGAAGTAGTTTACCTCTGCGTTTCGCTTGGTGAGTGCAGGTGGCCGGAGGCCCTTTTTACTGGAAATAAGGCATTCCATCTTAGTCTTCACGGGTGACAACGTATCTACATTTTGATTTCTAATAGAGGATAGATGTAGATGTCTATGGGCCGCAGCAACCACTTACCATCAGGTGGGTTGTGTGCTCGTTTGTCACCCTTATCCTATAAAAAAAATGTATGTAAACGTGTAGGCGTGAGACTACAGTGTATATATTCTCGAATCAGATGTCAACATAACCTCACCAAATTTTTAACTTTATATATTTAATTATTTACGAAACTTCAACACTTTATACAGTCATTTATCATTTTGTTTATCAATTGTTTCCATATAACACTAAAATTATTTCTATCTATCAATTATTTCATACTTTTCAATATCTCAAATTTTTGCTTGCGCACCATAGATAAATATATATGTAGCAAGCTAGCTGTTGCTGCTGCTAGCTGTTGCGCACTTTTTCGATGCCACAAAAGATTTTATTAATTTCGGTGTATGGAGTGTAGAGTAGAAGGAGAACCATCTTATAAGGAGCGAAGGTTGAAAAAGTGTCCTACTATTTACTGTAAATAGAGGTTCCAAAACCTACCACAATAGCGCTGGCGTCTGAAAAACTACGATATGAAGATAGCTGTTATGAACGGAGTCAAGTCAGCTGAATTCAAATATTTCATGACTAGAGTAGTTAGTAAAACGCCAATATACAAAATCTCAACTATTTACGTAGTACAAAACCAAGCGGATTGATCGGTCCTTATTTATTTCTCCATCTTATTCTAAATACTTTTGGCGCTTCTTTTTTAATTTATCCTATGCTACTACAGCGCCACCCTTATTGGACACCTTTTTAGGGACACTTCATATACAGAGATGGTCCTCCTTCTACTCTACACTCCATATTTCGGTGGAATGGAATTTTTCTTTTTAAAGATTGTTGACTTGAATGCTTGTTTTTTAAGCCATGTTTTCATTTATTTATTTTCAAGGTTTTTAGCTTGGATGCTTATTTTTTAAGCCATGTTTTCATTTATCTCAGTATTAAATGATTATAATCCTTTATAATACACTGCTTTACAATATGTTGATGCGTCACATTGCGCAGCCCTTTGGCGATTTCGACGGCAACTTGAGCCAGCAGATAGTTGGCAATATTATCTCAAGGCGTCTAAGCAGATAGATAATTTAATGTATTAGATTGTGCTTTGGATATGTTAAATGACGAAATGATAAGTTAAAACTGTGTCAGTAATGTTAAACACAAAACTTGCCCTTTCAGTTATTATATCTTTAAAAAAAATTAAATTTACCAACAGTTACTTGCAGACAGACCTTGTTTTTTAAACGCGCTAAAATGCAGTGACATTGACAAGTACAGTTTTTTTTTCCACAGTTTCGTTTCGCTTATGGAGTGTAGAGTAGAAGGAGGACCATCTCTGTACATGAAAAGTGTCCCTAAAAACGCGTCCAATAAGGGTGGCACTGTAGTAGCATAGGATACATTTAAAAAATAGCGCCAAAATTAATTAGAATAAGATGGAGAAATAAACAAGGACCGACCAATCCACTTAGTTTTGTACTACGTAAATAGTTGAGGTTTTGTATACTGGCATTTTACTAACTACTCTAGTCATGAAATTTTTTAAATATTTGAGTTCAGTTGACTTCACTCCGTCTACAACAGCTATCTTCATATGGTAGTTTTTCAGATGCCAGCGCTATTGTGATAGATTTTGGAACCTCTATTTTCAGTATATAGTGGGACACTTTTTCAACTTTCACACTTTATAAGATGGTTCTCCTTCTACTCTACACTCCATAGTTTCACTCCACAGTTCACACCACAGAGTAACTAGTAGATTATACTTAGTCTAGTTACGCCCTAGTAACTCGACTCCACCGAGTCAGTAATTCATTCTTGTGGCGATGTATAAGCTTTTACAACTGGAATTTTTAAATTTACGAAATTTGACCTGCTCAAAGTTTAACTTTATTAAACTAAGTTTGTATAAAAAGGGTTATTATAATATTAAGGAATTTATGGATGACAATAACCCCTAGGAATGAGGTGATCACTACCATACTATTTCTAATTTGTTGTGTAGTTAATTGTGTACATGATTGTAACCAGAAGGGAGTTAGCGTAGAACATTATTTTCTTTAAGTAAACTATATGCCAATTAATTGCTTCTTAAATGCTCCAGCATAATCGGAAATTGCTCCACCTCTAATGCTATTAGTTCATTTATAATTAAGTTTTAAAAAATTTAAGTATCGAAAATTAAATTTTGCTATAAAACATAATATATCTACTTTAAAAAAAAAAGACTGTATGCCAATTAATTGTTCCTTAAATGCTCCAACAGAATCCGAAATTGCTCCACCTCTATTGTTATTACTTAATTTATAATTAATTAAAAAAAATAATTCTATAAAATTTAACTATAGTTGAAAGTGTACTTGGCGCGATGCTTTACAGTGGAAACTGTTTTTGATCGGATTCGAATATGTTGTGTTTGTACAGCGGTCTTTTTCTGCATGAACCGCTGCAATCAGGGGATCCACTCACGACGGCGACCGAGCGCGGACTAGGCTAGTGCAAAAAATATCGATATATCGATATTTTTAAATAAAAATATCGACATATATCATCGATATATTAAATCGCGATATATCGACATATCGATATTTATTTTAGAGTATCGAATTCGTATCAATTTCGATATATTTTAAAATATTGTATCGTTTTTTTCGTATCCAACCGTCAGTAGATAAAATTTTAGACCTTATCTTTACACTATTCGATTGATGACGATATATCGATATATTGATATTTATCACACGATATATATCTATAATGTTTAAAAATATAGATTCGATATATATCGATATATTTTTTCCCTTTGCCCATCCCTAGCGCGGACTGAGGTTTCATCGAAATTTTTGTACAAATCAAAACAGGCACCAAAAAAATAAAATAACCCTTATTGCAATCGATTAAGATTCATCCGTATTAGCAAAATATGTGAAAAAATAACCATCACTTTTTTTACGACTATTTGTGACATTTTGATAAAAAGTAAATACTATTATTTTTTATTGTATATGTCTGCGTACTTATAGTATTTTTAGAAATCTTAGTATATTGATAATAGAACAAAAAATGTACCTAAACTCGAGCCAGTATCGTTAATTTTGTAGAAAATGGCTAGGGAAGATCGTTTTTACAATACAAAAACTATTATTTTCAACAAAAATGTCACTACCATTTGAAGATGAAGAACGAGTCTATACGGGGTAGTTATTAGTTATATCTGATTTGGTTTAGTTTTGTCACAAAATGAACCGAAAAACAGCATAATTTTGCACGATTTGTAAAAGCGTCCTTAAATTACACGGACATGAACTCTACTTCGGGGAGCGACTACGAGAATTCGACCGACGACATCTGCGATTATTAAGAACCTCACCGAAGAAGCTTAGTGATTTTGGATGACGTAATTATATACTTGCTGAGTGTGTGGAAGAACACATCCATATTTCATCTTAAGGTTGCTGCATACGTAAGGCCTTATACAGAAAGAAAGCTGGTAGCCGGCGCCGATTACCAGCGCTTATCGGCGCTGGTCTATTCTGCTAACAGTTACATAAAGCAAGCCGACTGAAGCAGAGCGAGCAAAGTTGTCGTATAGTGTTCATTTATTTTAAATGGCGAGCGACGCTAGCACTGACCGGTGCGTGTCGAAGATTGTCGGAACTTGTCGGCAACGTTCGGCGCTTATCGGTGCCTGTTCATATAAATGCCTGCGCTGGTTACCTGCGTGGACCGGTCCCTATAAGCGCTGATAGGCTGCAAGCTGTCTTTCTGTATACGGCCTTACGTTTTATTCCGGACGTGGCGGGACGTCAAATTTTGGAAATATCGTTCCATAGAAAATGTACGTGAAAATGCATACGTTACGGGTGCGCAGACGGAACGGGGACGTGGCGTAAACGGAACGAGAAAAATATCGTCGGCGACGAGTCTACCCCCAACCCCTGCCCCGCCAACTCTTCAAACGAAACATCCACCTTTCACAACACTAGCACGTTAGCTTCGAGTCGCTCACGTTGCGTACGCATTAAGCTTCCGTCCGTGTGGAGATACAACCACGTTCCGGTTTCGTCCCGTGCACGTGCTGATTCCGTCCTGTATGCAGCGACCTTTAATCTACAATTTTACTCACTCCGCACGTAACAATTCTGACTGTACAATATGGTACACAGAAATGAAACTTCGAAGGAGTCTCAGTAATCTATTTTAATGTACTATTTAACTTGTACACAATTATCTTAAAAATATTAAATAGGACGTGCTAACAGATTAAGAGGCGAGAAGGTAAAGGTTCATTGAATAATTCAATTGAACAGTCGTTGGCTATTGCCAGTGTTACGTATGTAAACGTAACGATATGCCATTGGTAGAAGTACAAATAGATTTATTACAAAGAAATATGGACCTTAAACGTAAACGATTACGGTGCAACTTAGTACTGTTACTTAGCCTAACAAATCAAACGCACCTAAACGTAACACATAATAATTGCTATACGAGTTACATTACATCTACTTAAATAATAAATACTTAAAACGCTAAGACGAAAGCTGCGCGAACACTCACCTATCGCGACTTAATCGATCTTTATCGCGCGTTTCCGCCACGGCTTCTTCAAATGAACGTATGTAAAGTCATTATATACTTGCCGAGTGGGTGGAAGGATACATACATATCGTAACACTACTGACCTGTTGCGACTTCGTAGACTCCTTTCTCGAGCGTTTCGGCCACGGCTTCTTTAAATGAACGTATGTGAAGTGGAGCCGCTTCTTATGAAGATCCTTAACTAATTTCTCGCACACCTCACACTTGAATGGTTTCAAGCCGGTGTGGATCTGAGATATTCGTTGAATTTTTAAATAGAATAAGGGGGACATACGAGCACACAGTCCACCTGATGGTAAGTGAATGCTGTGGCCCATTGACAAATATTAAAAATCCTTATCCTCAATTAAGAAATGAAATGCGGATGCAATGTCACCGTGAGGACTGAGAAGGAATGACTCGTTACCAGTAAAAAGGGTCTCCAGTTCTCTACACTCACCATACGAAAGACTATTTTCTCACGAAAGCTGCTATTTTATGCTGGTATTCTGTGAGAACGTGGTCCTACTCCGGTCGAACCGATTCATTCGTGTTACAACCACAATATAGCTGCAGCGTGGCTCTACCACGTACAGACAGACACCACCACCCAGCACCATAATGTGATATAGTTATGGTACTGTGTGGTGATGGTGTAAGACAATCCACTACCCATATCGTGCCGTGGGTGTCGTAAGAGGCGACAGAGGGAAACAAACTACAAGATGGGCAGCCGCGTCTCCCTGATTACAAGTGAAAATAATAAAAAACCGCGGTTGCCAACCCACCTGCATGGGGCAACTAAGGCAAATATGACGCAAGCCACGGGGGAAGCCTATGTTCAACAGAGTAGTTTTAAAGGCTGTATCGGTGACGATAAACGTCGAAGTGAAAAAAAGAAAAACGTAAACTATCATTTAAATTTAAAAAAAAGATGAAGGTCTAGTCCGTTTCCACTAACCTCCATTCACGCAACGGTATTTATTTTAAGGTTCCAATATTTTTTGATTTCTACCGACTTCAAAAAGGAGGAGGTACTCAATTCGACTGTATGTTCTTTCTTATGTTTGTTACCTCATAACTTTTTTCTGCATGAACCGATCTCGATAACTCTTTTTTTTATTTGAAAGCTGGTGCTTCACATGTGATTCCATATAAATTTGATCAAGGTCTGACCAATAGTTTTTGAATTATTCTTAATAATTTATATTGAATTCGGTTGTACAAAATTCTAAATTAGGTATTGAGTTAATTTCTTCAGAATAAATGCAATTTCAAGTTGCACATAAGGCACGGAAACGTTTTTCTACTCGTTATATAATTACATCACAAAACATAGATTTTTATCAGGTAAACACATATTTATATAAAACACGTTTACACAATATTGTACATATTTTCCCACATAGCTCACGGAAACGGTTTTGCTCCAGTGTGTATTTTCATATGTGTTTGCAAACTACTTTTTGTAATACATCTACATTCACAGATATTACACGAAAAAGGTTTTTCACCGGTGTGTACTTTCATATGTGTTTGCAAACTACTTTTTGTAATACATCTATATTCACAGATATTACACGAAAAAGGTTTTTCACCGGTGTGTGTTTTCATGTCTTTGCAAACTACTTTTTGTACTACATCTATATTCACATACATTACACGAAAAAGGTTTTTCACCTGTGTGTATTTTCATATGTCTTTGCAACATACTTGTTCTAATACATCTATATTCACAGATATTACACGAAAAAGGTTTTTCACCGGTGTGTGTTTTCATATGTATTCGCAAAGTACTTTTTGTAATACATCTATATTCACATACATTACACGAAAAAGGTTTTTCACCTGTGTGTATTTTCATATGTATTTGCAAACTACTTTTTGTAATACATCTACATTCACAGATATTACACGAAAAAGGTTTTTCACCGGTGTGTATTTTCATATGTGTTTGCAACATACTTTTTCTAATACATCTATATTCACAGATATTACACGAAAAAGGTTTTTCACCGGTGTGTGTTTTCATATGTATTCGCAAAGTACTTTTTGTAATACATCTATATTCACATACATTACACGAAAAAGGTTTTTCACCTGTGTGTATTTTCATATGTCTTTGCAACATACTTTTTCTAATACATCTATATTCACAGATATTACACGAAAAAGGTTTTTCACCGGTGTGTGTTTTCATATGTATTCGCAAAGTACTTTTTAAAATACATCTATATTCACAGATATTACACGAAAAAGGTTTTTCACCGGTGTGTATTTTCATATGTATTTGCAAACAACTTTTTGTAATACATCTATATTCACATACATTACACGAAAAAGGTTTTTCACCGGTGTGTATTTTCATATGTCTTTGGAAATTACTTTTTAAAATGCATCTATATTCACAGATATTACACGAAAAATATTTTTCTCCGGTATGTATTCTCATATGTGTTTGCAATTGAAATTTTGTAATAAATCTATATTCACATACATTACACGAAAAAGGTTTTTCACCGGTGTGTCTTTGTATATGTTCTTGCAAACAACTTTTTGTAATACATCTATATTCACAGATATTACACGAAAAAGGTTTTTCTCCGGTGTGTATTTTCATATGTCTTTGCAAAGAACTTTTTATAATACATCTATATTCACAGATATTACACGAAAAAGATTTTTCTCCGGTATGTATTCTCATATGTGTTTGCAATTGAAATTTTGTAAAAGTTCTGTATTCACATACATTACACGAAAAAGGTTTTTCACCAGTGTGTCTTTTCATATGTTCTTGCAAACGACTTTTTGTAATACATCTATATTCACAGATATTACACGAAAAAGGTTTTTCTCCGGTGTGTATTTTCATATGTCTTTGCAAACAAGTTTTTGTAATACATTTATATTCACAATTATTACAACAGTACATTTGTTTAGCGACGTGCGCTTTAAGATGTGACAAAATGCAACGTTTTTGAAATGTTTTAAATTCGCAAACATCACAATTAAATATTTCTGTTTGTTGTGGCACTGGAGTTAGTTCTACTTGTGTCCGAACTGCAGTGGTGTCTGAGTTCTTTTGCGTCTTATGACTGTATGAAATGTGTTTGGCGAGAATGTCTTTTGTTGGAAATTTTTTACTACAACCATCACATTCAAAAATGTATTTAATTGATGTCCCAGATGTCTTTTTCTGAAGTATATTTACACTCTTTTGTTTTAAAATTTTCTTTTTCATTATTTTTGCAGGATGCTTTTCTTTTTTATTAATTGATTGATTATCTTTTTTCATTTTAGGGTTTGATTTAATAGTAGGGCCTTCAAAATCGAGGTTTTCTTCACGAACATCGTTTATGTTACAATCAGTAGAATTTGATTTAATCTTCTTCTCAGAAGTTTCTGAAAAATGATTTGTCGAAGTTAAACTTTTTATTTATTGTAAGTTATTGCATCTTTATTGCAAGACACCTTAAACGGTCTACAATGATCGGAGTTTAAGCCTTATGGCATTCTCTATCGGTTAACTCATGCAAAAATAGAGAAATTATAATATTTTACATAATTATACAAAATAATGTTGCTAGATATAAAGTATTTTAGCCCATTACTCCGAATAATGTTTCTCATTTTCTTTTTTGGTGGGAAAGAATGGTTCTTCTGTCCATGTTATAATTACATTAATCGAATAATCGCTGTACACAAGCAATACACACAGTACAGTCGAAGTTGGCGTGTATGTGAGGGATAAGAGAATTCATCATTACATGTTGTCCCGTGGGTTTCGTAAGAGGCGACTTTGGGTTAGCCAGAAAAATCTGATGGCTTCCGGCAGATGGCGGTATAACCAGCTCGTTTATTTCAGATGTAAAATATCGAGACCGGCGCCGGGCGACATTGCCAGAGGTGCTCACGTCTGGTTCTGCGATCGTCAGTCCTATGCTCCTATCCTCCGTACATCGGGGGAGATCCTTCCATGTTCAGCAGTGGAAGTTTACGGGAAGATTAAGATAGAGGAATTTTTTGTAGGCCATACATAGGCTGCACTAAAAGTATCGGGAATGGAATATTTCCACTGTTCCTGTCATATTAAAACCTTTTTAATTGAAAACTCCTTGGTTTTAAAAATCGAATACCATTTATTTATTTAAAAAAAGATTCTCGGTCTTGTCACAAGGTTTTGCCAAACTTGTTTAGTCGTTGAGAAAATGGAATTGACTCGAGAAAATTCAAGAGCGATGATTTATTATGACTTTCGAAGTGGTTTAACACAAAAACAGTGTGTTGACCGGATGATTTCTGCATATGGTGATGAAGCCCCATCCAAAACCACAATTTATCGCTGGTTTGCTGAATTTCAACGTGGACGTGTCAAGCTCAGAGATGATCCCCGTCAAGGTCGTCCAAAAACTGCAGTCACCCAAGAAAGCGTTGATGCTGTGCGTAACCTGATTGAGGAAGATCGACATGTGACATACCGCGAAATTCAGGCAACTTTGGACATTGGCATGAGTCAAATACAAATAATCTTGCATGAACAATTAGGTGTAAAAAAGTTGTTTTCCCGATGGATACTGCATTCGCTCTGTGAAAAGCAAAAAGCGGCTCGCGTTACTTGGTGCGTTAGAACTCTCGAAAGATCCACGCAGGATCCTCAAATGCTGTATACAACATCGTATCAGGTGACGAATCCTGGATGTACACGTACGAACCCGAAACAAAAAACCAGTCACGAGTTTGGGTGTTCGAAAATGAGTTAAAGCCAACAAAAATTGTTCGTTCACGGAGTGTTGCAAAAAAAATGGTGGCCACGTTTGTCTCCAAAACCGGCCATGTTACGACTATTCCTCTTGAGGGACAAAGAACGGTTAATGCAGAATAATATGCTAGCATTTGTTTGCCACAGGTCGTTTCTGAACTCCGTAAAGAGAACTGCAACCGCCGCATCATCCTCCATCACGACAATGCGAGTTCTCACAGCGCACACAGAACAAAAGAGTTTATAGAGCAAGAAAACATAGAATTATTAGTAGTGACCGACCGAAGATTCGGTTTCGGTTTCGGCAAAAATCTAGTTTCGGTTTCGGCAAAAAATCTGCCGAACCTTCAGCGGCGCCGAAACTCAGTGTTCGTGGATTATCGTGCGTCGTTCGGATGAGTTCGTGACTGGGTGACTGGTATTATTCATAATTATACAGAAACAGAAACTTTGTTATTCAATATAGATTATAAATAATGCTTATTGAAAGTCACTCTTTTGTTTAATTACCATTGGATCGAAAAAAACCCTTGTCCTTCGAAGAACCAGCAACAAACCCAGCGGGACTTTTTTTTTAAATAACAGCTTACAATCAGAGGCGTAGCCTGGACTAATATAAATGTGCGCGAAGTTGCATCAGCGAGGCCCCTTTTCTTTCGTTCCATGTGTCTACCGAATAGATCTATCCCACCTAACATGCATTGACACGACATACGAGGGCGACACTGAAAGTTTTTAGAACTGGCCATTTGTAAACGATATAATAAAAAAATAAGTTCAAATTTTGAAAATGGAACTCTTTGCCAATATTATTGTAGGGGGAAGTGGGGCAGATTGATGCATAAAAATTTAAATTCACTTTTAAGTGCTTAAATAACGTTAAAATTTATATTTGTTATATTTTCTGCATTGCTATATCTATAAATATAATAAAAGTAATCAAAAGAAACTGTCTAATTAATGCATAAAACAAATATAAAACTTTTAATAAAAAAAGAGATTAGTATCATTGTACCCCACCTACGGGGCACTTAGATACACTGCATGGGGCACTTTGATACAAACTAAAAGTTTTATTGAAATATTATTAATTTGAAACTCTAATATGCTACTAATACTTTTATTGTTCAGAGATCACAATCAGTCTTACAGTTATACGAATAAAGTATATTTCTTATTCTAACACGTCATCTTTAATCATATTATATCTTTTTCATAGAAACTTTCTATAATTAAACAGAAAAATACTTTTAGTTTTCTTTTGATATAAATCAATCTAAATAAAAAAAAACACCAAACGTAACAACAACAACAACAACAACACATTTTAAATTTCTCTACTGCACCTTGCTACCTCGTAGGTAGGTACTTAAATTAACTGAAAAGTATAGTGAGATGATGTTCAACATGCGCCTTTATTAAAATTTGGTTTGAGGCAGATGTAAAACTACATCTCGGAAATCGACGCCAGCTTGGTCTTCTATATTCGGAAAAACAAAAACGCATGATCCTAGTTTCTTTCTGAGGTAGGACACTTGGTATTCGGTCGATATGTATTTGAACAAGACTTTGGTCACGTAATAGACTGTAGATTTCTTCTTATCAAATTTAATATGCAAGAAATCTCCAATGTTTATATTTTCGGGATCGGGGGTATAACTATGTTCTTATATATATAACTAACTTACACGTGCGACATCAAACAGGGTGGACGTGTTATCGGTTGTAATTACAAAAATAATAAAATACGCTTACACGAACTTGATTCTTAAGTTAATTAAGTGCATAAAGTAAATCGGCATACACTGCCCTACGCTATTGTGACATTACATTGTTGGGTACGCCGCGAGTGAATATACGTGCCACGGATCAATATGATGCCAATACGCTCACCTACTAGAAGCGGTATAGGCTCTGGACTTAGTGGTTCACAACCTAATTTATTTACGGGAGATTCAGCCACAGACGTTTCTACGGCAACGCAAGTTGCATTTCGTAGCAAGCGGAAACATACTAGTGACCAGGATATTAAAGATGAACTGAGCGAAATACGAAAGGGAATGGCAGAAATGATGCAAATTTTAACATCGATTAACAAGAATCAAACGGAAACTATAAACAAGATATCGGAAGATGTCAGTTTACTAAAGGAACATGTAAAAGATCTTAAGACCGAGATGGATAGTCTTCGATTCGAAAATGAAAAAATGAAGCGTAACATAGATAACTTGATCAGTAAATACAATGAAAATGACAAACAAATGGGAAAGTTAGACTCTGAAATTAAAAACCTCCAAAGTACAAAACTAATAGCTCCAGTTACCACAACAACTATTAGTAACACAATAGAAGAAACTGTAATGTCAGAACTTTCCGATCGATTGGTTAGAAGCAAAAACATAATAATAACTGAATTAATGGAAACAAAAACATCTGATTACAAAGAAAGAAAAGAGACTGAAAAGAGAGAAGTACTTAGTTTATTAAGAAAGATCTCCAATGATTGTACGGAACCAAAAAGTATTACACGCCTGGGAAAGTATGCGCCAGATAAACAAAGGCCACTCAAAGTGTGTTTCTCAACATCAGAAGAAGCTGTTTTTGTATTACGTTCTAAAAGTAATGAAAAACTGAATCCCATTAAAATTTTCCCAGATCAAACGCCTCGACAACAATCTTTTTACAAAAAACTAAAAGAAGAGTTGAAATATCGAAAGGACAATGGAGAGATAAACCTAACTATCAAATACAATAAAGGTATACCTAAAATAGTTGAAATTGCGCCAAAAAACGAACAAAATTTTATAATAGTCAAATCCCAACCTTTAAAACTATCTCTCACCAACTAGCTTCTCAGTATGAGAATATTATAATGACAAAAGACTCCTTAAAATGTTTTTATATCAATGCACGCAGTATAGTTAAAGCAGGCAAATTTGAAGAGCTTAAATGTATTTTAAAATCTTTTCAATTTACGATACATTTAATTTTAATTACGGAAACTTGGATAAAGTGTGAAGAGGAAGCTAAACGATTTCAAATATGTGGTTATACTCATTACTATAACGTAAGACCCAGTAGCAGAGGTGGTGGAGTATCAATCTTCGCTCACAACAACTTGAAACATAATCTTATAGAAGAACAATGTCTTGATGATAATCATTATCTATGGATTCACTTTGACAAGTATTCGCTGGATGTGGGTGTAATCTACAGAAAGCCCGACAACAGCAATATTAATAAATTCATAGAAACATACTCAACAAAATTAGAATCGCGCAGAAGGGCAGTGGTATTTGGTGACTACAATATAGATCTATTATCCCATGAACGTACAACTTCTATGTATATGGAAATGCTGGAACAGTGTGGCTACAAATTGTTAAATAAAATTGATTCAAAATATTCTACCCGTGTAACTCCTTCTTCGAATACTGTCATTGATCATGTTAGCACGAGTCTCAAAGAACATCAATTTCACCTTGCTATAATAGAATCATCTATGTCTGATCATAGACAGATCTATTTTGAGATCAAGAAGTATAAGCAAGATGTTTTATCAAAATATGAATATAAAGCAATAAACTACACCAAATTGTATAATACAATAACTGGAAACAATAATAATCATGATTATGTAAAACTGGAAGAAAAAATTCTATCTAGCATAAATAAAAGCAAAACCACTAAGATCAAAGTTCTCAATCTACCACGAAGGGATTGGATTAATAAAGATATCTTAAACGAAATAAACGCAAGAAATAAATTATGGCATAAATATAAAACTAATTCAAGTAATGAAAGTACAAGAGATAATTTCGTGAAGAAAAGAAGTGAAGTAAGCAATCTAATACAAAAAACTAAAGCGAATACTATTATAAGGCGTTTATAGATTGTAAACACAAACCAGCAAAAATGTGGAAACTAATTAATAATCTATCTAATAATAAGCTCAAAGAAACTACTGCTCCGAATAAACTAGTAACGCACGAGGGTTATATTATTAGTGATAGTAGAGATATCTGTGAATGTTTTAATAATTTTTTCTCGAATATCGGTTCGATCCTGGCAAATCAGATATCTAAAGTTAACCAACCAGTATTAGACAAAATAACTAACGAAACTAGAAGTGATGCTGTATCCTATTGGACACCTGCAACTGTACACGAGATCAGTAAAATTATAGACGACTTAAATCCTAACACTAGTGCTGGGTTAGACGGGGTAACTACAAAATCTATAAAATGCATCAAGGACATATTTGTTGAAGAGCTTGTAAATTGCATTAATAACTGCTTTGAACAAGGCGTATTTCCAGACAGTTTAAAAGTATCAAAAGTAACTCCGATATATAAAACAGGAACTAAATCAGATCCCGGAAATTACAGACCAATCTCAGTATTACCAGTACTATCTAAAGTTTTCGAACGTGCGTTATACAATCGTCTTGCATACTACTTAAATTCTAAAAAAATACTATACGATAAACAATACGGTTTTAGACCGAAATCGAATACTCTTTCGGCAACAATAGATTTAGTCACAAAAATCAAAGTTAGCATAGACAAAAAACAATTAGCACTAGGTATTTTTATAGACCTTAAGAAAGCGTTTGATACGGTTAGTCATGAACTGTTACTGAGTAAATTAAAATATATTTGTATCTCTGGTTCTGCTTTGGATATTTTTGCATCATACTTATCCAATAGATATCAAGTTGTAAAAATTGGTTCTAATCAAAGCAAACCAAAATTAATAACTTTTGGAGTACCCCAAGGTTCTATATTAGGGCCGTTGCTTTTTCTGACTTATATCAATAATATTAAGGGTATAGGATTAAAAGGTAACATAACGTTATATGCAGACGACACATGTTTGTTTTACTACGGATATTCGATTGATGTATTGATTGCCGATGCTCAATCAGATCTTAATATATTGAATACTTGGTTTCAATCTAACCTTCTTACTATAAATATTACCAAAACTCACTACGTAATTTTTACATCAAAAAATAAAAAAATTGGTAACTATCAGCCTTTGACAATAAATAGTAAACTAATTTCTAAGGTAGATCATGAAAAATACCTTGGTCTGTTGTTGGATAACCATTTGACATTTAAGTCTCATATAAATAATATTAAATCTAAATTGGTTTCTCTTACTGGTGCACTGCGAAATATAGTGAAATGTTTCCCACGTGACGTGCGTTACACTATTTATAATTCGTTAGTCAAACCAAACATTGAATACCTTATAGAGGCGTGGGGCACAGCAGCAAAAACAAATATAGAAACAATACAGGTAGCACAAAATAAACTGGTTAAGGTACTATTTAATTACGACTATCTTACTCCAACGGCCCAAGTTTATAAGGATATTAAAATCATGAATATATCACAAACATATAAATATTGTACTTGCATTTTAGTACGTAAAATACTAAATAAAAGCATTCGTACAGAAATAACATTTACAAAAAATAAACCTATAACAAAACTAAGACCAAGACTTTACAGAGAATTAAAACTACGTACAGCACGTACTAACTACGGTAAAAAATGTATTTTGAATGAAGGTGCCTTAATCTACAACAAACTACCAAAAGAGATAAGGGATGCCAAATCTATGACAACCTTTAAAAAATTACTAAAACCTTATTTTCTAAACACATAATCTAGGTGTTTGGTACTTCGCTTAAATTGTAGTTAATCATTGGATGATTAAAATATTAATACGTAAACTAAAATGCTAAAATGTTATTAAATTGGCATAATATTTGATTCAACTTAATACAATTATGATTAATAAAACTTGAATGTGAATATGTGTGTGTATGTGTATGTGCATATATATGTATTGGTATGTAAATAATGTATTCACACATGTATATGTACGTGTATGTGTATGTTTGTATGTGTGTGTATCTGTATGTATGTATATGTATATGTATGTGTGTGTGTGTGTGTGTATATTTGTATATACTGGTAGAAAGTTTAAAAAATATATCTAAGAAAGCTTATATAGCATTGACCAAGTAGTAATTGCGCTCAATTAAGGATGCATATCACTTCCAGTCTCGATAGTTCAACGTCAATTCGATTAAGCGAAGCATAATGTCGGTATATGAATATTTTTGCACTCTGCGGTCGAACCAAATAGTGTAAATGAATGCTATTTTTAATCGTTGCATTTTACGTTTATTATTTTACTTTGCACTTAAAACTTTTCTTTTTGTTACATTATTTACCTTAGATTTTAAAGAAAACTGTGTCATTTTGTTTTATTATCACTTTGTTTGTGTGTCGTGCCGTTTGAATTAAGCTATGTAATATTGTGAACATTTCTCATGTAAGTGAATTATAATTCTTTTGAGAAATAAACATCTTAAACCACAAACTAACTTCCTCGCCAAGTAGCTCAT
Source organism: Parnassius mnemosyne (assembly GCA_963668995.1). Taxonomy (NCBI): domain Eukaryota; kingdom Metazoa; phylum Arthropoda; class Insecta; order Lepidoptera; family Papilionidae; genus Parnassius; species Parnassius mnemosyne. Next base: position 1,867,527 of record CAVLGL010000087.1, read on the forward strand.
CCAGATCATTGACTCAGTCATTACATAATTTCATCGACACATTCAGACTTGATTTAGAATCAGACTGCGATTGTAAACAGACTTTTTTCCTTCTAGATTTCTTAGTTTCCGTTAGTCCCATTATTTTTTTTGCAGTTTTCAAAGCTTTGGCTTTCTCCATCATTTTCAGTTCTCGAATTCGTTCTTTTTTTATCTTGTAATATTTCCAATCTTTTCTTTACCGGCGTTTCAATATAAACCAAAATAAAAAGGGGAAATCTAGCCCCTTTTTTTTCCTTTTCTAGACATAAGACATAAATATTCTTCATATTTTTGGGTATGGGCTTACAGCTTCAAGGGACAAAACAGTCACAAAGTCGATGGAAAAACATTTGGAGATGGAGTAACGCTGGAAGATGATGAAACAAGGCTTAGAGGTGCAGCAATGTCCGACTGGTGATTGAGAGGATCGACGTCATTAGCTAAAATCTCCTCTCCTGCACAGATTTCATTAACTCTATCTTGACTTGTCTCGATTCCCACAAAATTCGTTCTGAAATCTCGCATCAAAAACTTCTATTGGAGCAAAATCGTCATCCCCAAAAGCTAGTCTGTTGAATAGCCAAATTCCTGGCTTTGAAAAGCCGCTTGTGATGTTTCTTGGCGTAAAAGATTCTAGAAAGGCCGATTTGGTAAGTTCTGCTATATTATAGATGGGTAAAGATTTACCAACATTTCGAACATGCCAATCGTTGAAAGCTATTTTTTTGTTTTAAAAGGGGCCAAAAACGCTAACATTCAGGGATTGTAGTTTGTGGGATATGTGTGGCATAAAGGACAGATAAACCATTCCATGGTCGCGACAAAAAATTACTGCTTAAATTGAAATGTGACTCGTTGTTGTCACAAATAATTAAAATTGGATTATCTTTGGTACATGATGTGTGCCGCTGAATATGCTTAAGAACTTCAACATGCAATTCTGTCGTCATCCAGCCACTCTTATTTGATAAACCAAGACTTCTAACCGGAGCGCCGTTTAAAAAATGGTCTTTGAAATGAACACGAGGAAAGACATACACATACAAGACATACAGGAGGAAGAGCAACACATGTTGCTGTTACTATTCCGCAAAATGTAACTAGCTCTCCCCTTTCGGCAGACACCATTTGTCCTATTTGCCTCTGTGTCCTTTCAGTCAGAACTTTAGGTGTAGATAAAACAGTAGTTACTCAGTTTCGTCAAGGTTGGTGATCCGATCAGGAGCAAATTTTTACCTATACATAATAATAAATAGTAATAAAATCTTATATTGGGGCAGAATGATACGCATCAAAGTGCCCCACAGTTTACCGTATCATTGTGCCCCAACAAAATTTTTTGTAAAACGTTAACATCATATTTATTTATGTTGATTTATTGCGCTAAAAGCATTAAACTCTTATTTATGGATGGAATAACTTACCTTTAGTATGTATAAATACTTCAAAGAAATTGTAGAATTTGAGTGAATCTCTTTTATATTCCACGTGTGTTTTTAGTTGGGCGAACACAAACTATGTCGTCTAACGCCATCGACTAACTGGATGGTAACGTGGCCACAAGTGCTGCGCTAAGGCAGGCATAGACATGTTATAATGTTGTCACGACTCGATTACATCTAACCGTTTATGATATATGTTAGGTGAATCAATCTGGCCCTTGCATCAATCTGCCCCGCCTCCCCCTATATGTATTTTATTAATTTGTCATTTGTTTACGGTTTGGCGGTAAATTGAAAATTGTCTGTGTCACATCAGCCTTTTTTTTTTTGATAGGATAAGGGTGACAAACGAGCACACAGTCCACCTGATGGTAAGTGGTTGCTGCGGCCCATAGACATATACATCTATCCTCTATTACAAATCAAAATGCAGATGCGTTGTCACCCTTGAGGATTAAGATGGAATGCCTCATTTCCAGTAAAAAGGGTCTCCGGTTCTCTACACTCACCATATGAAACACAGCAGCGTTAAGCTGCTATTTTACGCTGGTATTCTGTGAGAGCGTGGTCCTTCCCCGGTCGAGCCGACCTATTCGTGCTACAACTATACTACTAATATAGCTGCAATATGGTTCTACCACGTAAAATTTCTACGTGGTAGAGCCATGCTGCAGCTATATTATGGTTGTAGCACGAATGGGTCGGCTCGAACGGGGAGGGACCACGCTCTCACAGAGGGCCGGCGTGAAATAGCAGCTTAACGCTGCTGTGTTTCGTATGGTGAGTGTAGAGAACCGGAGACCCTTTTTACTGGCAAAGAGGCATTCCATCTTAGTCCTCACGGGTGACAACGCATCTGCATCTTGAGTCTTTATTGAGGATAGATGTAGATATCTATGGGTCACAGTAACCACTTGCCATCAGGTGGACTGTGTGCTCGTTTGTCACCCGAACCTATATAAAAAAGTAAAAGCATGAATTTAACGCGAGAAAATTTTCGTACACTGTTTTTTTATGAATTTCGATGTTGTTTAAGTCAACAAGAAAGATATGATAGACTTCGATTGGCTTTTCACGATGCAGCCCCATCTCGTGCCACTCTTTATAACTGGTTTAATGAGTTTAAACGTGGTCGCACTAATCTCACCGATGATCTGCGTGAGGGACGGCCATTGATTTAGTCTTGTATAACTCAATGGTGACGGCCTTCTACGGCTACGACTGAAGATAACATCAGTGTTGTGCGGCATGCGATAGAGACTGACAAAAAGAGTGACTTATCAGCAGATTCGGACAACATAAGGCATCGGTATGAGTCAAGTGCAAAAAATCCTCCATGAATATTTAGCAGTCAGGAAGCTTTGTGCCCGGTGAATACCTCATAACTTGACAGAGGCCCAAAAACTCCGTCGTGTTGATTGGTGTCGTGAAATGGTTTAAACATTTAATGGAGGTGACTCAAATGCTGTGTTCGACATACTTACAGGTGACGAAAGCTGGATTTATTGCTATGATCCAGAAACTAAGAGACAGTCTGCTGTCTGGGTGTTTTCTTCCGAGGAGTTGCCAACTAAAGTGAAGAGAAGTCGACGCGTGGGGAAAAAAGATGGTGGCCTCGTTCTTCGGAAGGACAGGTCATTACGCAACAATTGTTTTAGCGGATTGAAAAACAGTTACTGCAGAGTAGTGCTACACTAACAATTGTTTGCTATTTGTCTTGGAAAAAGTTCGGGAGAAACGACTTCGCAATAGAATCCTCCTTTAGTACGACAACGCCTCGCCGCACACCGCCAAGCAAACAATCGACTAGTTGGCGACGTCAGACGTGGAATTGCTGGGTCACCCGCCCTGTAGCACCGACCTCGGCCTTGCGATTTTATTTATTTCCGAAAATAAAAGAAGAACTTTTTAAAAAAGATGTATATGGAGACTATTTTGAAAAGATATATTAAAAGTAATAACTTGCTAGTTTGGTCAGATCTTGATGTTTTAAGAACTTTTAGTGTTACCTCGTACCTACTCAGATCTATTAATTCCTGACACGCCTCGTATTCCGTCAATGTAACAATCGCGGTCTTTGAAGGTAGTTTCAAAGGCCTCGCAGTCGCATTTAAGAGGGGCTCCTTGCGAGGCTCCAAACAAACACACTTTCACTTTTTCAAGGGTACAAGTGATCAAATTAATTAGTCATCTGGGGTAAAGTCTGGGGGCATCGCTGTTTGAGGGGTCTCGCGAGGCCCTTTAAGTGCGAGGCCGTGAGCGAGGACCCACTTCGCCCACACGTAGCTACGCCACTCTTACTATCATGCGTGTAACACAATTAACAACACAAAACAAATTAGAAATAGCTTGGTTGTGATCACCATAGTGGGGTTATTATCATCCATAATGCTCTATACACCGGCCGTGCCAATATTTCTCGGGAAAACGTCGCCGAATACCGGTACAAAGGCAGCTCCTTCCACTTGATCGCATCCAGCACAGAGCGGCTCGAATCGTCGACGACCGAGTCCTTCGGTTTTCCGATCGGCTCGATTCATTGGCACTGCGAAGAGATGTTGCATCCCTTTGCATTTTCTTTCGCATTTACCACAGGGAGTGCTCTGAGGAATTGTTCGGATTAATCCCAGCCGCCAAATTTCACGAACCATCCACACCATCTGGGTGATTGGCGGTCCACCACTGTGCGATTTAGAACATGTTTTCTTCCGTGCGAGGACTTCTTTGGGGAATCGATTACCATCAGCGATTTTTTCGGACCGATACGACTTAGGGACCTTCAAGAAAAGAGCCTACTCCTTTTTAAAAGGCCGGCAACGCATCTGCAATTCCCCTGGTGTTGCGGTTGTTCATGGGCGGCGGTAGTCACTTACCATCAGGTGAGCCGCATGCTCGTTTGCCCGTTTGCCGTCTCCTATAAAAAAAAATTCCTTAATATTATTATAACCCTTTTTATACAAACTTAGTTTATTAAAGTTTTTGAACTTTGACCAGGTTTTGTATATTTTCTGGGAATTTGTTAAGGTGTGTGAATGTATATTGTGTGTGAGTGTGATATATTAAGTTAATGCTCTCGTTGAATAATATTAACAATATTGCGAACACAATAAAATATGTTCTCAATTAGCGAGCAACTTTTTATGGGTTTAAGTGTTGATATTTTTTACAAAATTGACTTAAAAAGTGTTTCTTAACGTTAAATTGTTGATTTTTACTTGAAAATAAATAAATATATTGCTGCATGACTATTACAGTTACTGTTTTTGATTAAAATAAAACCAGATGTATAAGTACCAGATTCCAGTATACAATCAAAAAATGAACATGTCTAAATAAGGTTCGGTTTCGGTTTCGGCTGAAACTGACACCCAGACCGAAGGTTCGTTTTCGGTTTCGGTTTCGGTTGAAAATCCTGTTTCGGTCGGACACTAATTATTAGACCATCCGCCGTACAGCCCCGACCTAAGCCCTAATGATTTCTATACTTTCCCTAAAATAAAGAATAAATTGCGTGGACAGAGATTTTCATCGCCTGAAGCAGCTGTGGACGCCTACAAAACGGCCATTTTGGAGACCCCAACTTCTGAATGGAATGGTTGCTTCAATGATTGGTTCCATCGTATGGAAAATGTGTCAAATTTCGCGGAGAATACTTCGAAAAGCAATAAATACATTTTGAAATAGTAATGTTGTGTCACTTCCTTGATTCCCGAAATTTTCAGTGCCGCCCTCGTACAAAGATTAAAAACGAGGCCCGGTAGTTAGGGGGCTAGGAGTTTGCCGTAAAATTTCACAGTGCGCTAGCAACCCAGGTGCGTTCTCCACCGGCACCCATAAAATAGTTAATTTTGTAAGTATGTATGTATATATTTTGTATGTATGTATGTATACATACATACATACACGCCGTTTCCGTCCTATCGATCCTAACAGCTTCGACGGAAACCGTATTGAAGGTCATTAATCAGCTTATGCTCTTCAAGGTATTGCGTGAGCTGGCAGTTAATAATGGATTCCATTATTTTGGAGGACAAGGAGGTGACGGCGATAGGCCTGTATTTGGATAGGTCCCAGCCTTTATTAGGAATCGTATGCACTAAGGCTGTCTTCCATAAGCTTGGAACGACACCTAAGGAGTACGAGAACATGACATAAACATAAAAGTAACAAGGACATAATTCAACAACTGCATTATAACTTTGTAGTCTATATTAATATAATAAAGTGGAAAGGTTTTTACATGAGAAATAGTATAGGAATAATATAGCATTAGGCTACACCTCTCAGTTAATCTTAAATACTGATTTTTGCTAACCCGTCAAGTCAAGTGCTAGGCCATTTTATTTTTTACGCGCCAAACGTCTAAATAAATAGGCTACGATTCTCGAGAGGTACATTCATTTGAATACGAATCATCAAAGAGATAACATCGAAATGGAAAAAAATTTAATGAGAGCTCTCTCTGTTTAAAAAATGTCTACCAAAGACATACACAGCGACTTGGTGAAACATTAGAGGGACTCTGCTCCTCCATATTCCACAGTTGCACGCTGGGCTAAGGAGTTTAAGCAGGGCAGAACATCCACGGAAGATGAACGCCCATTCACATGCCTCACTGAAGATAAAGTGAAAAGAGTCGAAGACGTCGTATTGGTAGATCGAAGAGTGACCATCAGGCATATAGCTGACGTCACAGGGATCTCATGTGACAGTGGTCAAAGAAACGTTGCGAACTAATTGCGCGTTGGGTACCGAGAATGTTAACCGACGAGCAAAAGAAAAAATTAGTCGGCATATCGAGGGTTAATCTCGAAAGGTTCCAAGCAGATCAGATTTTTTTTATTACGTTTCGTGACCATGGGCGAGACCTGGATCTACCATTTCGATCCTGAAACCAAACAACAATCAATAGTTTGGAACTGAGCCTCCTCCAGACGCCAAAGAAATTCAAAGTGCCAAGTTCGGCGGGAAAGGTTATGGCGTCCGTTTTTGAAGGAATAATTATGGTGGAATATTTGGAAAAGGGAGCCATTATTTCCGGCTTATACTCTCGACTACGTAGGCCAAATAAGAAGATTGCAGGAAGCTATCAAAGAAAAAGACGATGAGACGAGATGGAGTGCTGTTTCAACAAGACAACGCTCCGGCTCACAAAGCCGCAGTTGCGATGGCTGCCATTCAAGAAACGGGATTTGAACTGTTTGAACACCCAACCTATTCACCAGATCTAGGTTCCCAGTGACTTCTATCTATTTCCTCGATTCAAGGAACACCTTCGAGGCAAGAAATTTGCAGACGATAGCGAAACTTAAAAAATATTTTTTCTAAGAGAATTCTGATTATTACAAAAATGGACTAAATGCGTTGACTTGTTAAGACTATGTGGAAAAATAAATTATTTTTTTTTAACAATAATCACCGTGTTTAATATTCACTATCAATAATTACTTTTGGATCACCCCTCCTACTCACATCCTAAAAATAAAAAGGCAAGACAAAAAGATTATCAATACAATCAGGCGTTACATTGCGAAAATCCATTATATTAAACACTAGCTGACAACCGCTCGCTTCGCTGGGCGCACGATTTTATTGCGGAACTAAAGTAATTAAGTAATAAAAGAATAAAAATTTGTATGATAGTACATCTCCAACTACATGATGCAAGAGGAATTTGTGGTGATTTTTTTATTTTTTGATACTGGTTTTTTTTTAAATAAATTCTTTTACCTATGTCAAGAACCGAATGTCAAGAAAGGTTTAGTGGATGCAGCTACCGAAGTATGTGGTGTAAGTAAGAGAACGATTGAAAGGAAAAATAACACGTTATGGTGGGATGATGAGGTAAGGATGGAAGTTGAAGCAAAGAAGAAAGCATGGCTAGATTTACTAGCAACCAAGGCTAGTAATTCTAGCAGTATGAATGATGATATTGAAAGGAAAAAGGCAGTTTTTAGACATCTAAATAAGAGAGTAAAAGAAGTAGTTGAAAGGAAAAAGCAAGAAAGAACGGATGAGAATGATAGAAGAAAAATCGGATAACTTCCAGGCAAACATTAAAATGTTCTGGAAACTCGTAAGAACTACCAGGGGACATTCACAACAGCCTAGAATGAATGCTATACGAGACCAGAATGGCTGTATTCTGAATGACGAAGTTTTGAGTTTAAGGAGATGGAAGGAATACTTTGAAAGCGTGTTTATGAGTGATGAGACGTTTGAATTAAATGAAATAGAAATTCCGAAAGAAGAGGAAATAGATAGAGATATAAGTATAGATGAAATAATGAAAGCAATGAAAAGTATGAAAGCAGGTAAGGCAGCCGGTTATGATAGAGTATCTCTCGAAATGCTAAGGGCTGGAGAAGGAGTGGTGGCAGACCTGCTGTACACTTTGTTTAATTTATGTTGGGAACTTAAGCGGGTACCGGGAGACTGGTGCAAAGCCGTGATAGTCCCAATATATAAGGGAAAAGGATCACAGCAGGACTGTAAAAACTACCGTGGTATCAGCCTTCTTAGCATTGTGGGAAAACTGTATGCTAAGGTACTAATTGAAAGAGTTATGAAAGAAACTGATGGAAAAATTTGGGATGTGCAAGCGGGATTTAGAAAGGGAATGGGATGTACGGATCAGGTCTTTTCCATGCGCATGATCGCGGAAAAGTTTTTGGCCAAAAACCAAAAAGTTTTTTGTGCTTTCATAGACTTGGAGAAGGCTTATGACAGAGTGGACAGGGATGTGTTATGGCAAACACTGAACTCATTTGGGTTGACCGCTGGTCTGATACAGGCATTGAAGTCTCTATATAGGGACTCTAGTGCTTGTGTCAGGATCAACGTGGCCTACTCAGACTGGTTTGGCATCCATAAAGGTGTCAGACAGGGCTGTGTGGCTTCCCCGTGGTTGTTCAACCTATTTATGGACAGTTGTTTGGAAAATTTGAAAGTAGAAGAATGCGGGTTAAGAATGGGTGAGTTAACCGTCAAATGCCTTTTGTACGCCGATGATCAAGTCATACTTGCATCGTCGGCAGCCGAGTTGCAAATGATGGTTACATTAATGAACAGGACATTAAAAGAAAAGGGAATGAAAGTGAACGCAAGTAAGACGAAAGTTATGGTTTTTGAAAGAGAAGACAGCAAAACGATATGTGAAATAAGAATACATGGGGAGTTGGTAGAGCAAGTAGATGAGTTTGTATATTTGGGATGTGTGTTTAGCATGGATGGTAGACATGATAAGGATATAGAACGACGAGTGAATGGAGGAAATAGACTGAATGTAGAGCCCACACTCTATTGTGAAAAGTCAGAATGTGTCCAAAAAGGCACGTATGGCAATTCACAATGCTGTGTTAGTACCTACTTTAATGTATGGTGGTGAAAGTTGGGTGTGGCAGAAGAAGCATGAGAGTAGAATAAATGCTGTAGAAATGCGGTCATTAAGGAGTATGTTAGGGATGAAGCTGAATGACAGAGTGAGAAATTGTTTAATAAGAGAAGAGTGTGGTGTGCAAGATGATGTTGTGCCCAGGATTAAGAAAGGAATGCTTCGGTGGTTTGGCCATGTAGAAAGAATGAATGAGGAAAGAGTGACAAAGCAAATCTATGTTGCAGAGGTGAACGGCATAGTCGGGAAGGGTCGCCCTAGGCGAAAGTTTATCGACCAAATTGGCGATATATTAAAAATGGGCCATATCAAGAGTACCTTTAACCGACGAGCGTGTATGCGTAGGTATATGGATGTGGAGGAAGCGAGAGAAGTGTGTCAGGATCGTGCCAAATGGAAGTCCATAATCTCTGCCTACCCCTCTGGGTGACAGGCGTGAGTGTTTATGTTATGTTATCTTTTACCTATGTCATCATCATCTTTTTTACTCTTTGAACCAAATGCAATTAGCGGCAAGTCGTTCTCCGAATCCGTATGTCTATCTTCAAAAGCATCAATCTCCAAGTCTTCTTGTTTTTTGGCACTCTCTAGAATTAAACAGATTCTGACTCAATATATAAAATAAAAACTGATATTATTTCCAAGCAACTAGATCATTACAGTCCACCACAAAGCTTATGGGCCTGAGCCACCCATTTTCATTACCATACTGCATGTTTTATAAGTTAAGTGTAATAAACTGAAGTGGCAATGGGCCGAAGAATTTTCAACCGATGGGGAAGAAAGGTTCTCGAGTGGCAGCCTCGTACCGGTAGATGAAGTGTAAGGCGACCCCCCACTATATGGAGTGACGACCTGGTAAGACATGCAGGAAGTCGATGGATGCAGGTGGCTAAGGCCCGTAATTTGTGGCATTCCTAAAGAAATTGGCAAAGACAGGTTGCTTACCAGTTGTAAGTATATCAATAATTCTTATGAAATTAATCCATCTTAGTGACATACATACTGGCTACATTTATACAGGGTCAAAATATTTTTAAAATATATAAATACATAGGTAAAAAAATAATGTCGAAAGATGCTCATTATTTTACATTGACAATTATTTGTTTATTTAAACTAACAACTATCATGACAGGCATAACCTAATGCGACAGTGTAATTCTTCTCATGCACAACAAAACTGTGGTCATTAACTGTAACAAATTGTAAACAATCCTACCCTAGTGAATTCACTCAAGGTGCAACAGAATAGATCAATGTCTTCAGCCATTCTATTAAGAATGCGTAACGTTTGTGTTAAAAGCGCCTTGTCTTACTCGACATTGGTACGCGTCTGGAACACACGGCCTAATCCGCCCCAATATGCCACTATAATATAATTTTGTGTCCATGGGCTACAGTAACCACTTGCCATTACGTGACTTATAGCTTATTTTAATAATATCACAAAATGTGTATATCTTACCTATTTCATGATTCCCATTTTCTTCAAAGTAATTCTCATTTTCGAAATTCTCTTCCTCAACTTTAACAGATTCAAGGCTAAACATATCGTCCTTACAATCATTGTCTACATCACACTCTACTGGCCTGATATCTATATGACTAATTGATGTGAATTGAATCTTATCTCTAGCCTCATGCGCTTTTGGTATTGACTGAAACCAAATAAATATTTTAAATAAGAGAAAAAGCCAGTGCAGTGGTGCCGTAGGAGAATCCATACTACCATACCATCCTGCAGATGTCGTAACAAGGGACAGAGGGAAACTGAAACAGGAAATAGGCAGCAGCATCATCCTGACAACAACTCCAAATAATAATAAAAACTGGACAAAGTGAGGGCTCCGAATAAACTTACATAAGAATGTAGATATGTAGTTCATCCATCTCGAGTATCGAGTCTCAAAAATTTGTCGAAACAGATTCCCGAATGCCGTAAATTGACAAAGATCTATCTTTGTTTACCGAGTAATATTATATACATATAGATAATATTTCGTTTATACAACATCTAACGTAATTAACGCACATACATCCTCAGACACCCCAATTAGTATATTGTTATAATCATAATACATACACTAAATTCTTAGTTAAACATGTTTATGCATTGATTATAATATATTAAATTAGTTATACTAATTCCGGAAGAATGTTGTGGTCACCGTACAAAACCACGAACGTTAGGTATATGTCTTGCTAGCCTAGTAGGTATTCGCTCGCGTTCGAGACGAGTTAACGCCGCCGCCGCTTGACACAACTGTAGGTAGGTACATGATTGGTTACGTTAATGAAATACCTAGCTACGAACATTAACAGATGTCAGAACTCCGTGCATTGAATTGTCTAGTAAACATTTGATTGCATCTTTCAATCACACTTTTCAGGCTTTGGACTTTCGACACTGAATAATTTTGTTTATTGATTATGATACAATGTCAATAGGCAATATTCGTTACAAAATGTTATCAATTTGCATAACATTTTAATTGTAATTGTAAATAATAATGAACTGCTAAAACTAAGAGGCAATACGACAACATAATTCAAATACGGAGTGTTTAAAAGATGTGAATCAAGATTACAATAATTTTAAGCATCAAATATTTAACTTACTGATAGCCTAAACTCTACAATAATACATTTTCAATAAGTCCACCACAGCTCCGTGGCGCAGTGGCATAGCAATTGAGATGCCGCGCTAAGGACCGCGGTTTCGAATCCCGCATGGAACAATATTTGTATGGGCTACAAATAATTGTTCCGGGTCTGGATGTTTGTCCTTGTGCAATTTATGTTTGTACACTGCCCCCACAATACAAGAGAAAATCCTAGTGTGGAGGTTACGTTTTGAAAAAGAACGAAAATAATTTAGAAAGCAATTCAGTGTCATTTTCCACTATTCTAAAATCGTTCACTCATAGAATTACTATTTTTAGGTCCTCGGCACTTGTTAACTCACTAAAATAAAGTAATGATTTAATACGTCCCCATAAAAAAAGTCAAGAGGCGTCAAATCAACCGATCTGGGAGGTCAATGGCCTGGCCACCGCGACCTTTATAACGCACTCCAAACTCTGTATTTGTAAAGACTTTAACATACTTGAAATAAGGTTCAATTTTCTTTATTTTGTATTGAACTTTATATATTATATATATATTGAATTTTTAAGTGGTAGAGCCATGCTGCAGCTATATTAGTAGTATGCAAAGACGTATTACTTTTAAAACATCTTAGGTAGTATAGCTGTAGCACGAATGGGTCGGCTCGACCGGGAAAGGACCACGCTCTCACAGAAAACCAGCGTAAAATAGCAGCTTAACGTTGCTGTGTTTCGTATGGTGCCTGGCCGCTGCGACCTTTATAAGGCACTCCAAGCTCTGTATTTGTAACAACTTTAACATACTTAAAATAAGGTTCAATTTTATTTATTTTGTATTGAGTGACGGAATTTGTATTAATACAAATAAAACTGCACTTTTAAAGTCTTATTGCCTTGAGTTACGGTCCATTTCAGTTTGTTTTGTCTGTACAGGTTTAGTGTGACTGTAAATTACGTAGTTTGAATTATTTTTGGGATAACAAATTACCTATATTAAAAATGATAGAAATCGATTCAGTAAACAATTCTTAACAAACTTCTTTCACAAAGTGCGTTAATTATGTTTTTATTTATTTATTTATTTTATTTATTTATTTATTTAAATGTTACGTGTTACGTGTTGTATGCAATAGAGTAATATATAACAGCATAAACAGTTAGCTAATTAGTTTTGTAAAAATAAGTACTTAACTCATTGTAATTCGTAAAACATAGAACATTGCTCTAACGAAAAAGTAAGTTGGATTGAAGGATAAACTTAACTTTGCAGTAGAAAAAACTTTCTCCCATATGGCAACGGGAAGCAGCGTAGAAGACGCAACAGGTAGTGATCATCAAGGTGCCTACCAAGTGATGATTAAGGCAAATACTTCATTATAATGGTAATGACCCATCAAGCAGTGAACTTTTATTAATAAGAAGTATAATACCGTGGACCGTGTAGTGACGGTGTAAGAATATCCACTAGCCTATATACCTACCCACGGGACGGGTGTCGTAAGAGGCGGCAGAGGGAAACAGAAACAGGAGTGAGCTGATAATAACTCAGACTAATATAAACTGTGCTTGCCAACCTGCCAAGCGTGGCAAATTTGGTAAAATCGCTCCTATGAAGCAATCAATGTGGGACTTATATAGTTTTTAATGGAAGGAATGGGTAATACCATGGACCCTCCTGCAAGCAACTGCTTCAGAACTCTTTTTGACTCAACAGCCTGTTGTTGCAATGTACTGCAACGAATGAGTCTTGCATGACAGGTGAAACAGACAATAATGGGCTCCTCGTCCTCATCCATCTGAAAATATGAAAGTTCATCATAAATTTGGAAAACTACTTAAATATACAAGTTTGTAATAACATCTATTGGCTACCACAATGCTCTTCATCAACATCACTTTTTTACAACATTGAAGTAACAAATAAACTTACAATCCACCTAATGGTAAGTGCACCTGCAACGAACTGCAAGCAAAGGCTACAGATGCGATGTTACCTCTGAGGACTAAGATGTAAAGCTGTAAAGCTTCACAGCCTGTTATTTTTAGCCTTTGATACAGTTTCGATTCCCATACCACTCAACCGTTCGGAAAACTTGGGTATAAGAGGTGTTGTCTATAACCGTTTTAGGGACTGTCTATCAGATAGATGCCAACTAGTCAGAATTTACAAATAAATCAGCACTTCGTCTTGCTCTTACGGTGTACCACAGGGAAGTTTCTTAGGTCCTTCGCTCTTTCTTCTTTATGTTAACGAATTGTGTAAAATCAATATAAAAAATGCCGATTTAACTATTTTTGCTGACAATCCTGTATTGATTTTTCATGGCGACCCTTGGGATAAAGTAGCACAACTCACAGAAAATGGTCTTACATTAGTGACTAGTTGGCTTGAAGATAATTTACTATCCCTTAAAGTTACCTATGTTTCGGTAAGACTAATGCTTCTTTTCCAACTAGAAACTTTAAAATTACTATCCACAGGTACCCTTGCAAACTTAGCACTATGTCAATGTAGTAATTTAGTCAAAACAGATTTGATCAGATATCTTGGATAGATACTGATGCAGTGGCTAATAAACTAAGAATATTTGTTTATATATTTAAAAGTTTATGGACAATGACCAATCACAAACTACTCATTAAAACATACAAAGCACTGGGAGAGTGTGTCTTTAATTACTGCATTTGTTCTTGAAGCGGTGCCACTAAAAGTTATGTAATTAAGGAACGCGCACAAAGAGCTAAGTATCTTAAAAGTAATCTTTCGTCTAACATTTCACCAATCAACAGTTTCTGTATATGACAGAGAGAAAGTGTCATCTGTTTGCAAAATATTTCTTTTTCAAAGTTTAAGGAGATATCATTGTGTCACTGACCCTAAACTAAAACTTAAAAAAAGAATGGAACGATCTCCTGTTCCAAGACCATATAGTGATGTGTTTAGAAGAAATTTTGACTTTTTGGCCCTTAGGCAATACAACAAACTTAATAGAGGTCATAACATAAGATCACTAAATAACTTTGAAGTAAAAAGCTTCAGCTTATATCGGTTGTTTCAACTGCCGGCCTGCTAATTTTTTTTATACATAAGGGTGACAACCAAGCACACAGTCCACCTGATGGTGAGTGAATGCCCATAGACATCTACAATTTATCCTCAATTAAAAACCAAAATGCAGATGTGCTGTTGACCCTTGAAGACCAAGACGGAACACCTTGCCTCAGTAAAAAGGATGTCCGGTTCTCTACACTCACCATACAAGTCAGAGCAGCATTAAGTTGCTATTTAATGCCGGTATTCTGAACGAGCATGATACCACCCCGGTAGAGCTGACCAACCTGTGATACAACCATAATACAGCTGCAGCGTGGCTCCACTACATATAAAATAATGATAATAATGCTCTACAGACAGAATTTCGGTCACAATGGAGACTATTTATCAGTGCATGACAGGATTATATTGCACGTGTGTGTAAGCAAGCACATATGCACATTATTCCCTTGGAATATGAGAAATATGAGAGTGAAGGAATTTCTGTGTCTATAAGCACATGTGCACTAATCTCCTACTTTAATAGTCCAAATATGTGTGGATGTTAATTTCTTAACAGAAAATCGCAATAATACTCAGTAATAGTAATAATATGTACTAGAACAGCCATCGCGAAAATATCTTAAACGGCAGTGCGGGTCGCGTGGAAGTTGAGCCCACGGGCTCTAACGCGTGTTGCAGACTACTATGTCTCGGTTTCTCTTCAAGTACGTAGTAGGATTTCAGGCTAGTTGTTGTTTTTCAGAATCTGGTTGCATTTGTCTGTTTGCACTATATTTAAAGCTGCACCTTAGCTTAGCCCGATCAATCGCATTTTATATCAGGCAAGTAACACGGTATTTCTAGGGCGATAACAACAAATTACCGCAACTTCAATTTGCAGTATTAAGAAATATTAACAAACTTACAAAACTGTTCGTCAATGTTTTATACAAATTTCGGAGACTAGTCTTCTTTAGAACAATCATGCGTACATTAATGCATAAACAAATTCTACAAATTTCACTAAAGGCCATTCTGGTTTCCTATAACTTTAATATAATTGGATTCACTTTTACATCAATAAACAGGAGTTTTCAAAAACAATAAAATGCTGTAAAGCAAGCAGTTATTATGCCAAATATTATAATCCAAAACCAAAACAAAATAATTTTTAGGCGCATGACAGGATTGAAAGCACAAACTATATAGAAACCATACAACTTTATAATTTGTGATAGAAACTACGCGTTCAGACAGAAGTGTCTGGTACATAGATAAATATATATGTAGCAAGCTAGTCTGGTACATTTAGTTTGGACCGTAAAGCAAATTAGAACATGACATTTCGTTTTCTTTTTAAAAATATGATTTGGATATAGGCAAAGGAATAATTTTATTTCAGCCTAGTATAATATATACATATATATATATATATATATATATGTATACATATATGTATATGTATATATATATATATATATATATATATGTATATATATATATCACCTATATATTATTTTTATATATATATTTTTAATTACTATTTTATTATTATTTTATTATGAAGAAGGAGGATTCGTAGAAATAAAATGCATTGTATATATTTATCGGAAATGACAACAGGAGATCCCACTTCTGATGTCGGAGAATTCTACAGAGGATTCCAATTGTGATCTTGGAAATACATCAGGATAGCGTTAACTGTTAAAAATAATAAAAGTGTGAGAGTGGATGTTCAACTTGCTCTCTTGCTTACGCAGTTTAATCATTATCAGTAATAAGACAACGTAACGCACTATACATTCAGTATAGTGAAATTACAGTTCGACCACACCGTAATACGTCTCAGCCACAATCACACACCAGTGTAACGTGGGGTACGTAATTACATGATAACACCAAAATATGTACAGCAACAGCAACACTACTTATCTCGATGTAACACAGGGAAGCCTCTCAGCAACACCAATCCTCCTTGCCTGCACTAGAAGAATTATAACAACGAACAGAACCACGACAATGTCTTAGCACTAGTCGAATGACCACACCCGTTGAATGACTTGAGCGGAATCTCTCACGCACGGCACCTACAGTGTACATTATACTACAGACACAAGAGGGGGTTTCTCGATGTACCCTCCATTCTACCTTGACCCAACCGGGTATTTTATAGACGCTCCGACATATTATTTATTATATGATTTATTTTTTAACTTTTTTAAACTCGTTTAAAGGCTTTTTTTTACATTGGTGGCAATGTACACTTTTCGATTCTAATGATGTCCGTGCCTTTCAGAATCCCATCTGTGGTATATGCTATACAGTAAACATATAATTGCTCTCTTGCTGCTTGCACTTGAATATTTTCAATGGAAAAGTTCTCTTCAATACATTCGAAATCTAGTGTATTGAGCTGGAAAAATGAATATTTAAATATGTAAATTACAAGTTTGAATATCTGCGCTAATTGTAATTATTGTTGTTTATAAATGTTTGCATAGAAAATGTCAAGACAAGAAGAGGCCATTGTAATCAGATAAAGTTACTTTCACATAAATCTAAGAAGCTTTCACAATTATACAGAAATTTCCAATAATTTTTGAACATAATTATCATTAATACCTAAGATAATTAAGTACATTGATTTTTGATAGGTTGGGAGGATAAAAGTATTTGTAAAGTAGCCAATTATCTATTGGAGTCTATGTTCATGTTCTACTGCGGGGCACATACTCTGTGTCATTTCTCAGAGGGGTATGAAACAAAAAGTTGGGCAAGGTGCTTTTTAAAAAAAAAAACGTTACCCCACACTAGGATTTTCTCCTGTATTGTGGAGGCAGTTTACAAACATATAATGCACAAGCACAAAGATCCAGACCCGGAACAATTATATGTACCCGGAAAAATAAATAGGCCGTACAAATACACGTTCCGTGCGGGATTCCAACCCGCGGCCCCAAGCGTTGCAACTCATTGCTAAGCCACTACGCCACGGAGTCGGTGACCACATCTTTAAAATATTTTTATTCCTTAGTGTAATGTCTGCTATCTTCTCTAACCACTGTAGTGTAACACAGGCTCGGCACGCACTTTAACTAAACAACACGTCCACTCTCGCCCGAGGCTCTCGTGTAACTGACGCGGTGCGCTCGAGACAGTGACTTATATAGGTATAAATGCATGTTTGTGTATTTGTGCATCGTAAATTATTAGTAAATAAAACAAATAACAATATTTACTGTATACTACATATAAGCAAACACTACATCTCTTTCTTATCAAGATTTTTTTCTTTTTTTCATTATAACTCATAACAATCACAAAGCAGCTTGTATTGTCTGTATTAATTATTTTCCACTGCTTTTACGTAAACCTTATCTCCCTGTATTATATTTGAGCGAGTTGCTCTGCGTTTCCTATATACATACTCTTTTCCTTTTCCTTTTTTGTATTTTGTCTCTATCCCTGATATCTGAATCTAAATGATTGTCTGTAATTTATTTCACCTATTGATGGAATTTTATCCCTACTTTTTCGGTGAAAAAACAGTTCAGACGCTAACTTCCCGGTAACTGTAAGGAGGGGTGCTGTTATACATTAGAAGATACTCCCATAAACATTTCTTTTAAATCCTTCCTCTCGATCTGGTTGATACGAAGACGTTTCAAAATATCTCTGTTTTGTCTTTCAACTTCGCCGATCATTTGAGGCCAATATAGTACAGTACTAAATAACTTAATGTTACATTCTTTGCAGAAGGATCGAAACTCTTCACTCACGAACTGCTTACCATTGTCTGCGGTGATAGAAATAGGATAACCAAGTCTACTGAACATTTCTTTTAGCATTTTAATAATCTGTAAGCTTGTGATGGTTTTGTAATTGTTTACTTCTTTGTATCGACTATAGTAGTCGACCAGTACTAACAGATACTCGTTACTTGGCAATGGTTCCATTAGATCCATTGTGACATCTATCCATGGAGCTGCAGGCAACTCTCGTCTCTTCATTGGTGCAGTTGGGTTTGACAAACCCACTAACGTACAACATTTACAAGCCTTTACTAATTGTTCTACGTCTTTATCGATACGGGGCCACCATACCTTTGATCTCCAGCGTCCCTTCATCGCTACGATACCTGGATGAACCTCGTATGCAGCATCTAATACACTCACACTAGCAGAGTTGCTGTGGTATTACAATTTTATTTCTACGAAGTAGAATGCTATCTTGGAAACACAACTCGTTTTCAAAAAATTTGTAACTCTTAATCGAATCGTCCCAGTCCTTCTGATAGACACCTTTTTTCACTTTGTAAATCTCTTGTTCTTTTTCTGAATATGCTACAATGGAACTCATTGGTGTAGCAACTGGTCTAGAATTTTCCACTATTTGGTACACATGCTGGTCTTTTCCTTTTGGTGGGTTATCAGGATAGTTACATAATCGTGAGAAGGGATCAGCTATATTTGTTTTTCCTGACTTGTATATAACCTTGAATGAATAAGACTGTAGCCTCAGTATCCATCGTTCAATCCTCGCACATGGTTTTGACTTAGACCCGAACAATATCTCTAGCGGCTTGTAGTCAGTGACTAAATCAAAAGGCTTTCCAAATAAAAATATTAAAATGTTCGACCCCCCAAACTAATGCTCGTGCCTTTTTTTCCGTTTGGCTATACCTGCGCTCGCAGTCTGTCAAAGCTCGATTACCATAGGCAATAATTCTAGGGCCATTTGTATCATTTTGTACAAGGACAGCACCAAGTCCGATAGGGCTAGCATCTGCTATCACCTGTCTTGCATCTCTGACGTCATAATACCCTAAAATCTGTATTTCCGTGAGCATCCGTTTGAGTTTTTGGAATGCTTTATCTTGTTCTCCAGACCATTGTTTTTCCAAGCTCTCCCTTTTGCTCATCTTCTGTCTTAACAGGTGCTTCAGAAGTTCTGTCATGGCGGCCAAGTTAGGTATCCATTTGTTTATGTAGTTTAAGAGTCCTAAAAAACTTTGGAGTTCTTCTATGGTCTTTGGGACCCTAAATTTCATAATGCTCTCAAGGTACTTGTTGAAGGGTTTACTCCTTCATGTGTAAGCCTGTGTCCCAGAAAATTCACATCCTGCGTTTTATATATGCATTTATTGCTATTCAGCACGGCGTTGTTTTTACTAAGTACCTGTAGAACTTTCTTTAGTCATGCGTCATATTCTTCTTCACTGTTCCCGAATACCAGGATATCATCAATAAAATTGACGACCCCTTCACAGTTTATCAGCATCCTTTCAATGATCTTCTGAAAAATCTCGGAAGCGCAGGTAATTCCAAGCATTATTCTTTTATATCTATATAATCTTTTGGGGGTTATAAAAGTCGTTATGTGTCTGGATTCAGAGTGAATTTCCACTTGATGGAAGGCATTTTTTTATGTCTTAATTTGTTAAAATTTAGCTTTCTTCATTTTAGGCAAAAATGGTCCATAGTAGGCAGGGGGTGGTTTTCTTGCAATATAACGGCGTTCGTACATCTCATATCTACGCACAAACGTAATTCACCATTTTCTTTCATGATTGGAACATTGGTGAAACCCATTTAGACGGGCCTTGCACTTCTTCAATTATATCACTGTTTAGTGATTCCTTAATTTTGATTGCAACCTTCTCTTTAAAGGGGATCGGCTTGCGGACTCTCCACTTGATTTATCCCGATACCAAGTTTTAAGACACCCAGTCGGACTGCTGTGTTCTTACCAAACAGGTTTCTAGTACCTACCCCCCGAAATCACGTAAATGGTTGTATGTTCCTTTCGTCCATCGACTTCGAGTATAGTTTCAAATGAACCCTCTATTGCCAAAGGAGAGTTACTACCCTATGCTAATAATGTCTTGTCTGGTCTTTACATTTGATTAAAAGCATATACTTTTTTGCTTTTTAACTCTTCCCACGTTTTGTAAGATATAAGGTTCTTGCGCAATTTCGAATTACACTTTTCCACAATTTGATCTATGAAATGATCATCTTGCTTTTAGAATGCACACTTTTCGGCTTGTTGACGCAATCTTATCAAAAACTTCTCAAATGTCTCTCCTTTTTTCTGTTTTAGCAATCGAAAAACATGCCGCTCATAAACTTTGCTCCATTTAGGTTGAAAATACTCGTAGAGTTTTTTTTTCTACTTAAAATACATCAACGGTTTCTTTTATCCCAGAGCCACCAAAATGCAATAGCATAGCTCGTTTCTCGAGTGCTGATATAACTTCAGCTACGTCCAGATAGATTAGTAGAGACCTTTTCCATTTTCCACACCTTATAGCCATAGATGTGCTATCACATTAAAGCTGATAACGGTATCATTATTATTATTTTAGGGGCAAACTGAAACAGTTTCTTATATTTTTTTTTTCCAATTTAATGCTGGTATTTTAATACCCAAAGTCCAATTTAATGGTAGTAACTTAGTACCCAAAGTCCAATTTAATAGTAGTAACTTAGTACACAAAGTCCAATTTAATGGTAGTAACTTAGAACCCAAAGTCCAATTTAATGGTGGTACCTACCTTAGTACCCAAGCTCCAATTTAATGGTGGTACCTACCTTAGTACCCAAGTTCCAATTTAATGGTGGTATCTTAGTACCCAACTCAATTTAATGATGGTATCTTAGTACCTAACTCAATTTAATGATGGTATCTTAGTACCCAACTCAATTTAATGATGGTATCTTAGTACCCAACTCAATTTAATGATGGTATCTTAATACCCAACTCAATTTAATGATGGTATCTTAGTACCCAACTCAATTTAATGATTGGTATCTTGGTACCCAAACTCAGTTTCATGATAATAATATGTTCCATAACACTCGCCCTTCTCTTTCGGTTTATTTGTTATACCGACTACTTCCATCGCTGTGCCATTTAGGCTTTGGGTAAATTCAATACCTATATTGCGCATTTACCATTATTGATAACTTAAGACAGCAATATCCTCGAGAAACGCCGTGATATAAGAGATCAAATGTTGTTATACAAATTGCTTCATAATATCATCGACTCTCCCCTACTTTTAGGCAAGGTGAATCTTGCGTGTCACAGGTTAGGTGCACGAAATAAACCACTTTTTGCATTACCTAAAGTTAAAACAAAAAAATGCCTCAAATAATTTTGTATCTCGTACATGCAAAAAGTTTAACTTAAAATATTGTAAATATTAGATATTTTTCACCTTGAATATGATAGTTACAAAGAAAATATTGTAAAACTTAATATATAATTGGTAGTATCACTTTTGAGTTGTATATATAATGTTACTTTTAGCTACTTACTACTTAATGTTTTAATTTATGAATACCATTTAGCTTGTTTTATTCTTTTATATTTTTAATTTTATACAACATAATATTGTGGTTTGCTTTTATTATGTATTAGATATCTGTGGAAACTTCATTGGTTTTTAGGATTACTTTTATATGTTTTATTATGTAATTTATTATTGCACTGTATGTTTCCCTTAAAAAGCAAATAAATAAATAAACAGTATTACTAGTTACCTACTTTGCAATGTACAGAAGTCGTTAAGTGTCCACGATTTTTTGTAAGACTTATATATGCCATGAAAGCAGTAAAATAGTATTTTCATTAAAGGCGATAAATATCACACCTACATGTTAAATGCCACTAAAATTTAGCTAACGACATTGTATTTCGGTTCGAATCGAGAGGAGTTTTTAGTAACATCTACTATTTTTCCATCAAAAATCTTTTTATATAAAAGTTGTGCTAATAGACATATGTTAAAATAAATCATTATTTTATCATTGCTACATAAAGAAAATAAATTTTAGCACATCATAAGTGTGGTCAAATGCGAACATATATTTTATATAAATTATTAAAATGATCAGAACAGGGTTAAAAACAATAAATCATAATTCATAATCCACAGTTTTTTTTTCCGCGGGTACTCTAGGAATTAATTTACAATTGCAATGCTAATAGTTGCACATTGCTAACCTATTTTTGATTATATCTTTATACTAAATAGGTACTTATCTTTTTCCTCGTCGCCACTTATAATGTCTGCTATCTTCTCTAACCACTGTAGTGTAACACAGGCTCGGCACGCACTTTAACTAAACAACACGTCCACTCTCGCCCGAGGCTCTCGTGTAACTGACGCGGTGCGCTCGAGACAGTGACTTATATATAAATGCATGTTTGTGTATTTGTGCATGGTAAATTATTAGTAAATAAAACAAATAACAATATTTACTGTATACTACATATAAGCAAACACTACACTTAGACACACAGATTTCTTCACAATATTCCAGAACATGATAAATTTGCACTTAAAATTGGAATTAATATTAATTCATTTATTTCAGTGGTGTAGACAGAGATCAGATTTGCTCAAAAATATAAACATATTACTAATCCTAACAAAAATATTATCTGAACTAAAGTTTTAGAATGGCGATTGTTTTGCAATTTAAATTTTACATGATTATTACCTTAATTTTTTTACTTCGTTGGGAATCACATGTTCATCATTTAGTTTATCTAACAAGCGCAATTGAGTATGCTTGCAGTCTGTTTAGTACACATCATCTTGCCATTTTAATACATTTCCATCAGTTATTATGTGTTTTGATAGCAAAATTATTCCTCATACCTTTTTTATAGTGGCTGATCAAATATCACACTAAGTTTATTTGAACTGTATCATCTGAAATAAAAACATAAAACATTGTTTGTCATTGTCATTCAGACAGCCTTGATTTTGTAATTTGTGTGCGATTGTGCATAAAATAATGTTGACAATTAATTATTTAAATAATATAATTCCTCATTTAACTCAGCTATCAACTTAAAATTTTAATAAATTATTATAAAAATAATTTATTATTATGTTTCATTCATCATTCATTCATTGCAGACTATCATAATGCTACTGGTAAACATAGGCCTTCATAGGTTATGGTATAAGGTGTACATTTTCCATAGTTGTAACACTTGGCAGACAAGTTGGCAACCAGTTTATTATTATTACTAAGTTGTTATCAAAGAGATCATTTGAAATGCCAGGAATTAAGTAGTTTTATTCAATGTACAGTATGTCCGTACATCTTTATTATAATTTTTTAAATTTTATATGAATACTGAATATACTGAGCAGTTATGTTTATTAAGGAATAATTAAATGTACATACCTTTGTCATCTTTGATGATAAACCTAACTCAATTTACTCCAAAGAATAGTGTTGAGTTTATGCAACCTTTTTTAGCCTTATTAATGTCAGATTTAGGAGTATGAAACTCTTTATTCAAAAATTTTGTGACCAAGAGGCTTTTTGAAAAAGGTTACTGGAATGCAGCGTACTTTTAAGTTTGTCACAGTTTATAAAGTTCAACCACTTGTTTCTTTGGCCTTTGTCAGACTCTTCTCTGTTACTTGCACAATTGGGAATGAAACACTTAAAAATAGATTTCAAAACTAAAAATTATATACAAAATACACTAAAGCTAAAGAAAACGTCCCGTCGAAATATATAACCTATTAAACAATAAACAACCTTTAGTAAAACAGCAGTAAAATGCCAATAAAACATTATTTATAATTTATAGTTAGTTCATACTTCATAGAAAAACAAAATAAAAATTTCCAAGTAAACTTCTAACTTGACAGTTACGCGACAATAACATGACAAAATGGCGGCAGCGAGAAGGGGCAAGAGATAAAGATAAAGATATTTATTTTGTAAAACATGAGTAAATAAGAATATAAAGGTGTTAAAAAAACTTAAAACGAGCTACATGTTTTGCCATTTATGGCGTACAAAAATAAAACTTCGTATTTTATTAATTATACAAGATAAAAACTAACCCTGCGGACCTAGTTCTAGATGTGCAACAATTTCAATGGCATCTCCTAAGATTACATGAGAGAAATGTCATAATTTAATATTTAGCTTTAAATAAACAATCATTTAAGAAATCAGACAAGCTGTAATAACATTTGGCTATCAGATATTTTTTAAGATGTGGCTTAAAAAGTGTAGTAGGCAATTGTCTGATGGTTTTGGGGATTTTATTATATATTATTGGCGCTAGACAGAAAATACTTTTATGCATCAATGCTGTTCTTGATCTAATTGCGCATAACCTGTTATTATCCCGGTGATTGCGAATTGTAACGTCTGATAGTTTGTTAAACAATTTAGGGTTACTGTGAACGCAGTTTGCTATTTCATATATAAATAAGGAGGGCAAGCTTAAAATTTTGTACTCAATAAAATATGGTCTGCAGCTATCAGTAATTTTAAGACCAAACATAGCCCTGATGCACCTTTTTTGGGACTTAAATATAATTTCCTTATTAGTAGAATTTCCCCAGAATATGATGCCAAACCTCAAGATGGAATCAACAATACCGTGGTAAGCCGTGAGTAGCGCATCGGTATTTAAGACGGATGCGAACTTATAGAGCGCATAAGCAGAAGAACTAATGTTCTTGTTTAGTTCTTCTGTTTGCGCTTTCCAGTTCAGACTTTTATCAATAGTTACACCTAGAAATTTTGTTGTGTCTACTTGATTGATTTCTGTCCCTTGGTAATTAACGTTAATATTTGGTTATGCTAAGCGTTGACGGAAGTACATAATTTTTGTTTTTTGGAGATTTATTTTTAAATTATTATTATTTAACCAGTTGATTATTAAATTGATTGTATTATTTATGTCAGTTTCAAATGTATCCTTATTGAAAGAACTTATTGTGACCGTACTGTCATCGGCAAAGAGCGATATTGGATGTTTTGTTATTCTTGGTAAATCATTTATGTAGATGATAAACAACAAGGGGCCTAACACACTCCCTTGTGGGACACCATATTTAAGTATTTGTTTGTTTGATTTGAATGTTTCTTCTTTTTTTGTGTTAATGTTTATTCTAGAAATTTCGGTATATTGTGTTCGATTTTTAGTATAGGATTCCATGAGATTTAATACGTTTCCTCTGATGCCGTAGGCTTCTAATTTACTGAGTAGGATGTCATGGTCAACATAATCGAAGGCCTGAGTTATGTCGCAGTAAATCGCGCATACCGGTGTCCTTTTGTCAACATTCATCATTACTCTATTTAAAAAATCAAAAATGGCCATATTTATGGTTTTATTTTTGCGGAATCCTTTTTGGTCTTCTGTAAGAATGTTTAATTTTTCTAAAAAGTTATAAATTTCTAAATATATATATTTTTCAAAAACTTTTGATAGTATAGGAACAAGAGCAATGGGTCTGTAGCAGTTCATACTTTGTTTGTCATCTTTTTTAAACAATGGCTTAATAATTGAAATTTTTAAACTTTCTGGATAAGTTCCTGTGCTTATACAAATATTCAAAATGTGGCTAAGATGATCACAAATATAATAAGCCACATACTTTATAATTTTTGTTGAGATCCCATCATGTCCTACACTTGTGGTATTTCTTAGTGATCTTGTGATTTTAAGTATATCATATGGTATACTCGGTGCCATAAACATTGACTGAGTTGATTTGACAATATTTGAAGTTACTTGCTTTCCAGTTCCTGACATTGGTTTTATTTTATCTATGAAAAAATTGTTAAAGGCATTCGTGATCTCCTGTAGACTGGTTAAAGTTTTATTACATACTTTTATGGATGTGATCATATGCTTTGGCATATTCATTTTTGATCTATTTATTATTGCCCAAGTAGCTTTAGATTTATTAACCGCTGTTTTTATTTTATGGTTGTTTTGAACTCGTTGTGTAGGTTGGGGTGAAGAGGTGGGAGGGACGAGGGAAACGTCATGTTCTGAATTGCTCACTGCATTTCATACGGTCAAAGATTTTTGCTCAAAGATTACCAGCTGTGATTGAAACTTACCAGTCAATTTTGTTTTTATTATTCGCTCGAGAGAGCAGGCAAAGGAACTATGCCATACAGCTTTGTCTTCATGTATAATTATCCTTCATAGTTCACTGCTTCACAATATATTGATGCATCACATTGTGCAGCCCTTGGGAAATTTTGACGGCAACTTGAGCCAGCAGGCAGCTGACAGTTGGCAATGGTATCTAAAGGTGCCTATGCAAACAAACAGCTTATCTTGAGAATCCATCACCATCAGAGCACTTGTTTCACAGTTTCCACTAATAGTTCACATGCGCAGACACTTAATACACAAAATTGCACCACTTTTACATATCAAAGTCCACTTCAAACCATTATTTAAACAATAATACAGGAGCAGCAAACCACCGCCGGTCAAGTTCCCGCCAAAAATACTCTCAATTTGACAGCCATTGAGAGCATCAAATCTCCATTACGTTTTATTAAGATTTTTAGCTTGGATGCTTGCCCATTAAGACATTCATTCGTGATCTTCGTTTTTACAAGTTGTGTATCGCCAGCAACACAAAATCAGGAATTTGCATTTAGAAAAACCCAAAATTAGGGGCATTTTTAGTGCTAATTAGGTGCCAAGTTTAAAAATTAGGTGCTCTAAAATTTTCAGCGCAACGAACTGTTGAAATTTTGCGTTGCTAGCAAAACGTCTCGCTAGCAACGCAATGAAGTTATTAGATATTATATACGATAAATATTAATAGCAAGGAATTAAGTGCTAATTAGGTGCTGCGAGTAAAGGCAATGACAAGACGCCCCTAATAAAAATAAAGTCGTTATTTAGAACATAGCAGATGCAAAATTCAGGTTTTCTGAAAAGCAAAATAGAACCAAAATTGCTTTAAGAAAAAGTCGTAGTTATTGGCTAATTAGGTACCAAGTTTAAAAATTAGTTGCTCCAAAATTTTCACCGCAACAAACTGTTGAAATTTGAGTTGCAGGAAAATTGACATAGTTACTTCTGCAACGGCTTCGGCGCTGCGGGGAGTGCAGCCCCTTCGCCCTTGCGTAGTAAATCACAAGCAATCATGCACACCTCCGCAGGTTCGGCTTATTGGTCGCCTTCGTCAGCCTCTACGGCTCACAAGGATGCCTGCGTTTTGCCACAGCGGGCGGAGCCTCCACTCCTTCCGCGCCTACGGCTTTACAAAAACACTGTAGGGGTAGTACAGACACGACTACGTGAAGTTGGGGCGTTATGATTTGGTTTTAGTACAGATTCGACCTATCTTATCTATATAGACGTAGTAGAGCCATGCTATAACTATATTAATAGTATAGTTGCAGCACGAATAGAATAGAATAGAATATTTTTTATTCAATATACATTACATGTGTAATTCTTATTGAAAGTCATTTTTTACTTTACCGCTGGTTCGAAAAAAACCCTCTGTCCTGGGAAGAACCAGCAAGAAACCCAGCGGGACTTTTTTTTAAATAAATTTTACAATATAAATGATTACGAACTATTTACAAAATTTATTTTAGAAACTGCTTGGAAGGGGCCACCTCATTCCCAGGGGTTATTATCAACCATGTATTCATTTATACTATAATAATCCTTTTTATACAGTTTCAGCTTAATAAAATATTTAAACTTGGTAATAGAGAGAACCTGTACACTTTCCGGGACCCTGTTGTAATAGCGTATACATTGCCCCAAGAATGAATTACTGACTCTGTGAAGTCGAGAAACTGGCATCCCTAGCTTGTGTTTGTTCCTAGTGTTTACAGAATGTATATCACTTTTTTTACTAAAACTATCTTTGTTTTTGTGAACATACATTAAATTTTCGTAAATATACTGAGAGGCCAAAGTTAAAATATTAATTTCTTTAAATTTATCTCTAAGAGACTCTCTCGGTTTTAGATTGTAAATAGCTCTAATGGCCCTCTTCTGTAAAACAAAAGTAGTTTCTGAATCAGCCGCATTCCCCCATAGCAAAATCCCATGAGACATTATGCTATGGAAATAACTAAAATAAACTAATCTAGCTGTCTCGACACTAGTGAGACCTCTAATCTTTTTTACAGCATAGGCTGCAGAACTTAGTCTGCTTGCTAATTTGGATAATGAGTCGGCTCGACCGGGGAAGGACCACGCTCTCACAAATACCAGCTTAATGCTGCTGTTTCGTATGGTGAGTGTAGAGAACCGGAGACCCATTTTACTGGAAAAAAGGCATTCCATCTTAGTCCTCACGGGTGACAACGCTTCTGCAATTTACTTAGCAAACGAAGATAGATGGAGATGTCTATGGGCCACAGCAACCACTTACCATCAGGTGGACTGTGTGCTCGTTTGTCACACTAATTATATTAAAAAAAAACTAACTAACGAACTATGACTGACTTTAACTATTCTGTGTAGGGCAAACTAGTATTAACTAGGGACGGTGGATGAAAAGATGGTACTGTAGGCGATTATATATTGGACTATTTACAATCGGCGTTAATCAATTATATACAGATGGCAGTCTTCAATGGAGTATTTTCTCTCTTGAGGTCTTCTTTCTTGATGTTGTATCTCGTAGTGCCGCTGCCGAAATGAACGACGCACAACCCAAAACGCCCTTCTTATTTTTTCAAAAAGGGTGTCTCGGCGCGTGCGTGGCATTATAAGGTGTGCCGCGCGCTGATTGGTCGGCGGCATCGCGTGATCTTCG
Source organism: Parnassius mnemosyne (assembly GCA_963668995.1). Classification (NCBI taxonomy): domain Eukaryota; kingdom Metazoa; phylum Arthropoda; class Insecta; order Lepidoptera; family Papilionidae; genus Parnassius; species Parnassius mnemosyne. Next base: position 1,896,622 of record CAVLGL010000087.1, read on the forward strand.
GGCGGTGTGCGGGGTGCGCGGGGCGCAGCGGGGTATGTAGGGGCGACGGGGCGGCGGCTCCCCACGCCGTCCGTAACAATTAGGTCTTTACATATGAAATTGGCGTTTTGTTGACGTTGACGGGAGAAACATAAAGTCAATTTTTTTTTTGTAAAATATATTTAATTAACCGGTTCAGTGCGGATGGCACACCAGGCGTGCCATTGATTACTTTTGTGTGTGGTGTATGACACACGAGTCGTGTCTTTTTAAAAATCGTTATAACTCGCTCAAATTGCGTTTTTGGAAAATTTATCTAGAACAAAATAGTCATTATTTTGCAAGTAGTTCATGCCTGCGGCTTCGTTTCTGGATATTTTGAAAATTTTTAAATTTTTAGGGATTGACAATTTCATTACCATACTGCATGTTTCATAAGCTAAGTGTAAGAAGCTGAAGTGGCAATAGGCCGCAGAACTGACAACCGATGGGGAAGAGAGGTTCTCGAGTGGCAACCTCGTACTGGTAGACGTAGTGTAGGGCGGCCCCCACTAGATGGAGTGACGACCTGGTAAGACATGCAGGAAGTCGATGGATGCAGGTGGCTAGGCCGCGATTCCTAAAGAAATTGGCAAAGACAGGTTGCTTACCAGTTGTAAGTATATTATTAATTCCTATGAAATTAATCCATCTTAGTGACATACATACTGGCTGCATTTATATAGGGTCAAAATATTTTAAAAATATATTAATGCATAAGTAAAAAAAATGTCTAAGGAAGCTCATTATTTTACATTGACAATCATGCCTAGCGCAAAACGCGTAGGTATGTTCTACTAGCGCCTAAAAATCAAGATTCCAATGTTTTGTCGCATAAAACACAACATACAACATATAAATGATATATAAAAACCACATTGTCAGAAAGATAAATGATTGTTGAACTTATTTTTTTTTAAATCGATTAATTGCTATTTTTACATAAAAAAGTGGTTTTAGTGGCTTATGGTGTAGATTTATCAAGTCCGCATTTTTTTATAGGATAGGGTAACAAACGAGTACACAGTCAGCCTGATGGTAAGTGGTTGCTGTGACCCATAGACATCTACATTTATCCTCAGTCATCATCATCATCATCATTACAGCCCTTCACAAGTCCACTGCTGAACATAGGCCTCCCCCAAATAATGCCACAAAGCACGGTCCTGAGCCACCTGCATCCATCGACTTCCTGCATGTCTTACCAGGTCGTCACTCCATCTCGTGGGGGGACGCCCTACACTTCGCCTACCGGTACGAGGCCGCCACTCGAGAACCTTTCTTCCCCATCGGTTGTCGGTTCTTCGAGCTATATGGCCGGCCCACTGCCACTTCAGCTTACTAATCCGTTGGGCTATGTCGGTTACTCTGGTTCTACTGCGGATATCCTCATTCCTAAGTTTATCACGCAGAGAAACTCCGAGCATAGCCCTCTCCATAGCTCGCTGAGCGACCTTGAGCTTTCTCATCCGGCCAGCAGTGAAGGACCACGTCTCAGTTCTGTAAGTCATCACTGGCAACACGCACTGGTTGTACAATTTCGTTTTAAGGTTTTGAGGTATGTCTGACGAGAAGATGTGTCGTAGCTTCCCGAACGCTGCCCAGCCGAGTTGAATCCGTCGATTGACCTCTCGGTCGAAGTTGGACTTACCTAGTCGGACTATTTGTCCCAGGTAAACAACTTCGAGCTTAGTGTTCCCAACAACTACCGGCATAGGTGTGACATGGACATTAAACATGATCTTTGTTTTGTCCATGTTCATCTTAAGACCTATCCGTTGGGAAACACTATTGAGGTCATTGAGCATAGTGCTTAGGTCCTCCAGCGATTCTGCCATAAGAACTATATCGTCGGCAAATCGAAGGTGAGTGATGTACTCGCCATTGATGTTGATACCGTATCCTTTCCAATCCAGAAGCTTGAAAACGTCTTCCAATGCAGCGGTGAAGAGTTTCGGGGATATGACGTCACCCTGTCTTACACCTCTCTGCAATTGGATAGGTTTCGTACTCTTGTTCTGTACTCGGATAGCCATCGTAGCCCTACTGTACAAGCACTTCAACACTTCGATATACCGACAGTCAACTTGGCACCGCTGAAGGGACTGCAGCACCGCCCAAATTTCGACGGAATCAAAGGCTTTCTCATAGTCCACATACGCCAGACATAGTGGCAAATTGTACTCTTCGGACTTCTGTACAATTTGCCGAAGGGTATGTATGTGGTCTATGGTGCTAAAGCCCTTTCGGAAACCGGCTTGTTCGGGAGGCTGGAAGTCGTCAAGTCTGCGCGCGAGACGATTCGTAATGACTCTCGAAAACAGCACGTAGACGCGGCTCAGAAGGGAAATCGGTCTGTAGTTCTTCAAGAGAGCGTTGTCACCTTTCTTGAAGAACAAGACCACCGCACTTCTGCTCCACGCCTCCGGTGTAATGCCACCATGGAGGACGGAATTAAAGAGCTTCTGAAGGACTTCAAGTACCGGTTTTCCACCCGCTTTCAGAAGCTCCGCTGTAATTCCATCCTCGCCTGGGGTCTTACAGTTTTTAAGGTGCTGGAGAGCCATTCTAATCTCGCTCAGACTGACGTCCGTGATATCTTCGGATCGGATATCTTCGGATTTATCCTCAGTGAAGAATCAAAATGCAGATGCGTCGACACCCGTGAGCAATCAATTTCGTTCGAAATTGTTGCAATCAAGTTATCGAAGGTAAGTAAGTAAAAATTATATAATAAAAAATTAATTGCACACGATACGCTCCTCACTTTGCAGCCACTGAGCAGCAACAGCTGTAGGGCAGTCGCGTTGAAGGGGACCAGCACACGAAGACAAGAGGTTGCAGCTGAGTTCACAGCTGCGTAGGATTAACAGGTGCAGAGAAATTATACGCAGCTCCCCTGGAAATAGACAAACACACAAGCGTCTAAACACTGTATGTAAGGGAGTATGAAGAAATGAGGGAAATTTTGAGGGTGATTTTGAATAACTTAAGGGCGAAAATAGTTGTATTATGTAAGGCTAAGCTTTAGTAATTAATTATAAAGCAAATAATGAGCCCTTGAAAAATAAAATGCGGAAAGATGACGCGTTTTAAAGTTTGAGGGTATGAATTTACGATAGACAAAGAACTGTGAGTATGTTTGGCCCGAAATAGCTTAAAATGCAAATTATCTGGGCTTAAGAGTGCCTTCTGGTTTAGCTAATCACTCACGTCAAAAAAGGACTATGGCCTTGTAATGCAACAAATAATGAAATGGAAAAGGGAAATATGAAAGGAACGAGCTCACTCTTAAAAAAAATGTCCAAGCGCAGCAGTTCCGCAAGCAAGCCGTAGAATCCGCTTTGCTGGTGTAAGCTGCGAAGACACTGGCGCGAAGCTCTGTTTATTCCCGAATCCCGAAGCTGGAAGTCGTAGTGGTCTGGCTGCACGGCGCACGAAGTATAAGTTGATCCCGTAGTATTCCGGTAGATCTAGGTGCTAAGTTAGCGTGGCGTGGCTATGACCTCTTTGCCCTTCACCTTTGATCAACGTAGGTTAATCTTCAAAATCCGACGAATAACTAGCAGGTCCTGTCACGGTCGCCACTTTTGTACAATATGGTACAAAGAAATGAAACTTCGAAGGAGTCTCAGTAATCTATTTTAATGTACTATTTAACTTGTACAGAATTATCTTAAAAATATTAAATAGGACGTGCTAACAGATTAAGAGGCGAGAAGGTAAAAGTTCATTGAATAATTCAACAATTACGGTGCAACTTAGTACTGTTACTTAGCCTAACAAATCAAACGTACCTACACGTAACACATAATAATTGCTATACGAGTGACATTACATCTACTTAAATAATAAATACTTAAAACGCTAAGACGAAAGCGGCGCGAACACTCACCTATCGCGACTTAATCGATCTTTCTCGCGCGTTTCCGCCACGGCTTCTTCAAATGAACGTACGTAAAGTGGAGCCGCTTCTCATGAATATCCTTAACTAATTTCTCGCACACCGCACACTTGAATGGTTTAAGGCCGGTGTGGGTCTTTGATATTCGTTGAATTTTTTAAACAGAATAAGTAGGACATAGGAGCACTTAGTCCACCTGATGGTACGTGAATACTGCTGTCCATTGACATCTATTAAGAATTCTTATCCTCAATTAAGAAATGAAATGCGGATGCATTGTCACCGTGAGGACTGAGAAGGAATGACTCCTTACCAGTAACAAGGGTCTCCAGTTCTCTACACTCACCATACGAAATACTATTTTCTCACGAAAGCTGCTATTTTATGCTGGTATTCTGTGAGAACGTGGTCCTACTCCGGTCGAACCGATTCATTCGTGTTACAACCACAATATAGCTGCAGCGTGGCTCTACCACGTACAGACAGACACCACCACCCAGCACCATAATGTGATATAGTTATGATGCTGTGTGGTGATGGTGTAAGACAATCCACTACCCATATCGTGCCGTGGGTGTCGTAAGAGGCGACAGAGGGAAACAAACTACAAGATGGGCAGCCGTGTCTCCCTGATTACAAGTGAAAATAATAAAAAACCGCGGTTGCCAACCCACCTGCATGGCAACTAAGGCAAATATGACGCAAGCCACGGGGGAAGCCTATGTTCAACAGAGTAGTTTTAAAGGCTGTATCGGTGACGATAAACGTCGAAGTGAAAAAAAGAAAAACGTAAACTATCATTTAAATTAAAAAAAAAAAGATGAAGGTCTAGTCCGTTTCCACTAACCTCCATTCACGCAACGGTATTTATTTTAAGGTTCCAATATTTTTTGCTTTCTACCGACTTCAAAAAGGAGGAGGTACTCAATTCGACTGTATGTTTTTTTTTATGTTTGTTATCTCAAACTTTTTTCTGCATGAATCGATCTCGATAACTCTTTTTTTTATTTGAAAGCTGGTGCTTCACATGTGATCCCATATAAATTTGATCAAGGTCTGACCAATAGTTTTTGAATTATTCTTAATAATTTATATTGAATTCAGTTGTACAAAATTATAAATTAGGTATTGAGTTAATTTCTTCAGAATAAATGCAATTTACAAGTTGCACATAAGGCACGGAAACGTTTTTCTACTCGTTATATAATTACATCACAAATTCACAAAAATAGATTTTTATCAGGTAAACACATATTTATATAAAACACGTTTACACAATATTGTACATATTTTCCCACATAGCTCACGAAAAAGGTTTTGCTCCAGTGTGTATTTTCATATGTGTTTGCAAACTACTCTTTGTAATACATCTATATTGACAGATATTACACGAAAAAGGTTTTTCACCGGTGTGTATTTTCATATGTCTTTGCAAACTACTTTTTGTAATACATCTATATTCACATACATTACATGAAAAAGGTTTTTCACCTGTGTGTATTTTCATATGTCTTTGCAACATACTTTTTCTAATACATCTATATTCACAGATATTACACGAAAAAGGTTTTTCACCGGTGTGTATTTTCATATGTGTTCGCAAAGTACTTTTTAAAATACATCTATATTCACAGATTTTACACGAAAAAGGTTTTTCACCGGTGTGTATTTTCATATGTATTTGCAAACAACTTTTTGTAATACATCTATATTCACATACATTACACGAAAAAGGTTTTTCACCGGTGTGTGTTTTTAAATGTATTTGCAAATGACTTTTTCTAATACATCTATATTCACAGATATTACACGAAAAAGATTTTTCTCCGGTATGTATTCTCATATGTGCTTGCAATTGAAATTTTGTAATACATCTATATTCACATACATTACACGAAAAAGGTTTTTCACCGGTGTGTCTCTTTATATGTTCTTGCAAATAACTTTTTGTAATACATCTATATTCACAGATATTACACGAAAAAGGTTTTTCTCCGGTGTGTATTTTCATATGTCTTTGCAAACAACTTTTTATAATACATCTATATTCACAGATATTACACGAAAAAGATTTTTCTCCGGTATGTATTCTCATATGTGCTTGCAATTGAAATTTTGTAAAAGTTCTGTATTCACATACATTACACGAAAAAGGTTTTTCACCGGTGTGTCTTTTCATATGTTCTTGCAAACGACTTTTTGTAATACATCTATATTCACAGATATCACACGAAAAAGGTTTTTCTCCGGTGTGTATTTTCATATGTCTTTGCAAACAAGTTTTTGTAATACATTTATATTCACAATTATTACAACAGTACATTTGATTAGCGACGTGCGCTTTAAGATGTGACAAAATGCAACGTTTTTGAGATGTTTTAAATTCGCAAATATCACAATTAAATATTTCTATTTGTTGTGGCACTGCAGTTTGTTCTACTTGTGTTCGAACTGCAGTGGTGTCTGAGTTCTTTTGCGTCTTATGACTGTATGAAATGTGTTTGGCGAGAATGTCTTTTGTTGAAAATTTTTTACTACAACCATCACATTCAAAAATGTATTTAGTTGATGTCCCAGATGTCTTTTTCTTAAGTATATTTACACTCATTTGTTTTAAAATTTTCTTTTTCATTATTTTTGCAGGATGCTTTTCTTTTTTATTAATTGGTTGATTATCTTTTTTCATTTTAGGGTTTGATTTAATAGTAGGGCCTTCAAAATCGAGGTCTTCTTCACGAACATCGTTTATGTTACAATCAGTAGAATTTGATTTAATCTTCTTCTCAGAAGTTTCTGAAAAATTATTTGTCGAAGTTAAACTTTTTATTTATTGTAAGTTATTGCATCTTTATTGCAAGACACCTTAAACGGTTTACAATGGGCGGAGTTTATGCCTTATGGCATTTTCTATCAGTTAACCCAGGTAGGAATAAAGAAATTATAGTATTTTACATAATTATACTAAATAATGTTGCTAGATATAAAGTATTTTAGCCAATTACTCCGAATAATGTTTCTCATTTTCTTTTTTGGTGGGAAAGAATGGTTCTTCTGTCCATGTTATAATTACATTAATCTAATAATCGCTGTACACAAGCAATACACACAGTACAGTCGAAGTTGGCGTGGAAGTGAGGGATAAGAGAATTCATCATTACATGTTGTCCCGTGGGTTTCGTAAGAGGCGACTTTGGGTTAGCCAGAAAAATCTGATGGCTTCCGGCAGATGGCGGTATAACTAGCTCGTTTATTTCAGATGTAAAATATCGAGACCGGCGCCGGGCGACATTGCCAGAGGTGCTCACGTCTGGTTCTGCGATCGTCAGTCCTATGCCAAGCGTGACGCTCAAGGCAAATCCTCCCTACATCAGGGGAGATCCTTCCATGTTCATCTGTGGAAGTTTACGGGAAGATTAAGATAGAGGAATTATTTGTAGGCCATACATAGGCTGCACTAAAAGTATCGGGAATGGAATATTTCCACTGTTCTTGTCATATTAAAACCTTTTTAATTGAAAACTCCTTGGTTTTAAAAATCGAATACCATTTATTTATTTAAAAAAAGATTCTCGGTCTTGTCACAAGGTTTTGTCAAACTTGTTTAGTCGTTGAGAAAACGGAATTGACTCGAGAAAATTCAAGAGCGATGATTTATTATGACTTTCGAAGTGGTTTAACACAAAAACAGTGTGTTGACCGGATGATTTCTGCATATGGTGATGAAGCCCCATCCAAAACCACAATTTATCGCTGGTTTGCTGAATTTCAACGTGGACGTGTCAAGCTCAGTGATGATCCCCTTCAAGGTCGTCCAAAAACTGCAGTCACCCAAGAAAACGTTGATGCTATGCGTAACCTGATTGAGGAAGATCGACATGTGACATACCGCGAAATTCAGGCAACTTTAGACATTGGCATGAGTCAAATACAAATAATCTTGCATGAACAATTAGGTGTAAAAAAGTTGTTTTCCCGATGGATACTGCATTCGCTCTGTGAAAAGCAAAAAGCGGCTCGCGTTACTTGGTGCGTTAGAACTCTCGAAAGATCCACGCAGGATCCTCAAATGCTGTATACAACATCGTATCAGGTGACGAATCCTGGATGTACACGTACGAACCCGACACAAAAAACCAGTCACGAGTTTGGGTGTTCGAAAATGAGTTAAAGCCAACAAAAATTGTTCGTTCACGGAGTGTTGCAAAAAAAATGGTGGCCACGTTTGTCTCCAAAACCGGCCATGTTACGACTATTCCTCTTGAGGGACAAAGAACGGTTAATGCAGAATGGTATGCTAGCATTTGTTTGCCACAGGTCGTTTCTGAACTCCGTAAAGAGAACTGCAACCGCCGCATCATCCTCCATCACGACAATGCGAGTTCTCACAGCGCACACAGAACAAAAGAGTTTATAGAGCAAGAAAACATAGAATTATTAGTAGTGACCGACCGAAGATTCGGTTTCGGTTTCGGCAAAAATCTAGTTTCGGTTTCGGCAAAAAATCTGCCGAACCTTCAGCGGCGCCGAAACTCAGTGTTCGTGGATTATCGTGCGTCGTTCGGATGAGTTCGTGACTAGGTGACTGGTATTATTCATAATTATACAGAAACAGAAACTTTGTTATTCAATATAGATTATAAATAATGCTTATTGAAAGTCACTCTTTTGTTTAATTACCACTGGATCGAAAAAAACCCTTGTCCTTCGAAGAACCAGCAACAAACCCAGCGGGACTTTTTTTTTTAAATAACAGCTTACAATCAGAGGCGTAGCCTGGACTAATATAAATGTGCGCGAAGTTGCATCAGCGAGGCCCCTTTTCTTTCGTTCCATGTGTCTACCGAATAGATCTATCCCACCTAACATGCATTGACACGACATACGAGGGCGACACTGAAAGTTTTTAGAACTGGCCATTTGTAAACGATATAATAAAAAAATAAGTTCAAATTTTGAAAATGGAACTCTTTGCCAATATTATTGTAGGGGGAAGTGGGGCAGATTGATGCATAAAAATTTAAAGTCACTTTTAAGTGCTTAAATAACGTTAAAATTTATATTTGTTATGTTTTCTGCATTGCTATATCTATAAATATAATAAAAGTAATCAAAAGAAACTGTCTAATTAATGCATAAAACAAATATAAAACTTTTAGTAAAAAAAAAGATTTGTATCATTGTACCCCACCTACGGGGCACTTAGATACACTGCATGGGGCACTTTGATACAAACTAAAAGTTTTATTGAAATATTATTAATTTGAAACTCTAATATGCTACTAATACTTTTATTGTTCAGAGATCACAATCAGTCTTACAGTTATACGAATAAAGTATATTTCTTATTCTAACACGTCATCTTTAATCATATTATATCTTTTTCATAGAAACTTTCTATAATTAAACAGAAAAATACTTTTAGTTTTCTTTTGATATAAATCAATCTAAATAAAAAAAAACACCAAACGTAACAACAACAACAACAACAACACATTTTAAATTTCTCTACTGCACCTTGCTACCTCGTAGGTAGGTACTTAAATTAACTGAAAAGTATAGTGAGATGATGTTCAACATGCGCCTTTATTAAAATTTGGTTTGAGGCAGATGTAAAACTACATCTCGGAAATCAACGCCAGCTTGGTCTTCTATATTCGGAAAAACAAAAACGCATGATCGTAGTTTCTTTCTGAGGTAGGACACTTGGTATTCGGTCGATATGTATTTGAACAAGACTTTGGTCACGTAATAGACTGTAGATTTCTTCTTATCAAATTTAATATGCAAGAAATCTCCAATTTTTATATTTTCGGGATCGGGGGTATAACTATGTTCTTATATATATATATATATATATATATATATATATATATATATATATATAACTAACTTCCTCGCCAAGTAGCTCATCCAGATCATTGACTCAGTCATTACATAATTTCATCGACACATTCAGACTTGATTTAGAATCAGACTGCGATTGTAAACAGACTTTTTTCCTTCTAGATTTCTTAGTTTCCGTTAGTCCCATTAATTTTTTTGCAGTTTTCAAAGCTTTGGCTTTTTCCATCATTTTCAGTTGTCGAATTCGTTCTTTTTTTATCTTGTAATATTTCCAATCTTTTATTTACCGGCGTTTCAATATAAACCCTAGATTTCCCCTTTTTTTCCTTTTCTAGACATAAGACATAAATATTCTTCATATTTTTGGGTATAGGCTTACAGCTTCAAGGGACAAAACAGTCACAAAGTCGATGGAAAAACATTTGGAGATGGAGTAACGCTGGAAGATGATGAAGCAAGGCTTAGAGGTGCAGCAATGTCCGACTGGTGATTGAGAGGATCGACGTCATTAGCTAAAATCTCCTCTCCTGCACAGATTTCATTAACTCTATCTTGACTTGTCTCGATTCCCACAAAATTCGTTCTGAAATCTCGCATCAAAAACTTCTATTGGAGCAAAATCGTCATCCCCAAAAGCTAGTCTGGTGAATAGCCAAATTCCTGGCTTTGAAAAGCCGCTTGTGATGTTTGTTGGTGTAAAAGATTCTAGAAAGGCCGATTTGGTAAGTTCTGCTATATTATAGATGGGTAAAGATTTACCAACATTTCGAACATGCCAATCGATGAAAGCTATTTTGAATTTGTTTTTAAAGGGGCCAAAAACGCTAACATCCAGGGATTGTAGTTTGTGGGATATGTGTGGCATAAAGGACAGATAAACCATTCCATGGTCGCGACAAAAAATTACTGCTTGAATTGAAATGTGACTCGTTGTTGTCACAAATAATTAAAATTGGATTATCTTTGGTACATGATGTGTGCCGCTGAATATGTTTAAGAACTTCAACATGCAATTCTATCGTCATCCAGCCACTCTTGTTTGATAAACCAAGACTTCTAACCGGAGCACCGTTTAAAAAATTGTCTTTGAAATGAACACGAGGAAAGACATACACATACAGGACATACAGGAGGAAGAGCAACACATGTTGCTGTTACTATTCCGCAAAATGTAACTAGCTCTCCCTTTTCGGCAGACACCATTTGTCCTATTTGCCTCTGTGTCCTTTCAGTCAGAACTTTAGGTGTAGATACTCGTAAAACAGTAGTTACTCAGTTTCGTCAAGGTTGGTGATCCGATCAGGAGCAAATTTTTACCTATACATAATAATAAATAGTAATAAAATTTTATATTGGGGCAGAATGATACGCAAGTGCCCCACAATTTACCGTATCATTGTGCCCCAACAGAATTTTTTGTAAAACGTTAACATCATATTTATTTAAGTTGATTTATTGCGCTAAAAGCATTAAATTCCTATTTATGGATGGAATAACTTACCTTTAGTATGTATAAATACTTCAAAGAAATTGTAGAATTTGAGTGAATCTCTTTTATATTCCACGTGTTTTTAGTTGGCCGAACACAAACTATGTCGTCTAACGCCATCGACTAACTGGATGGTGGCGTGGCCACAAGTGCTGCGCTAAGGCAGGCATAGACATGTTATAATGTTGTCACGACTCGATTACATCTAACCGTTTATGATATATGTTAGGTGAATCAATCTGGCCCTTGCATCAATCTGCCCCGCCTCCCCCTATATGTATTTTATTAATTTGTCATTTGTTTACGGTTTGGCGGTAAATTGAAAATTGTCTGTGTCACATCAGCCTTTTTTTTTTGATAGGATAAGGGTGACAAACGAGCACACAGTCCACCTGATGGTAAGTGGTTGCTGCGGCCCATAGACATATACATCTATCCTCTATTACAAATCAAAATGCAGATGCGTTGTCACCCTTGAGGACTAAGATGGAATGCCTCATTTCCAGTAAAAAGGGTCTCCGGTTCTCTACACTCACCATACGAAACACATCAGCGTTAAGCTGCTATTTCACGCCGGCCCTCTGTGAGAGCATGGTCCCTCCCCGTTCGAGCCGACCCATTCTGTGTTTTGTATGGTGAGTGTAGAGAACCGGAGACCCTTTTTACTGGCAAAGAGGCATTCTATCTTAGTCCTCACGGGTGACAACGCATCTGCATCTTGAGTCTTTATTGAGGATAGATGTAGATATCTATGGGTCACAGTAACCACTTGCCATCAGGTGGACTGTGTGCTCGTTTGTCACCCGAACCTATATAAAAAAAGTAAAAGCATGAATTTAACGCGAGAAAATTTTCGTACACTGATTTTTTATGAATTTCGATGTTGTTTAAGTCAACAAGAAAGATATGATAGACTTCGATTGGCTTTTCACGATGCAGCCCCATCTCGTGCCACTCTTTATAACTGGTTTAATGAGTTTAAACGTGGTCGCACTAATCTCACCGATGATCTGCGTGAGGGACGGCCATTGATTTAGTCTTGTATAACTCAATGGTGACGGCCTTCTACGGCTACGACTGAAGATAACATCAGTGTTGTGCGGCATGCGATAGAGACTGACAAAAAGAGTGACTTATCAGCAGATTCGGACAACATAAGGCATCGGTATGAGTCAAGTGCAAAAAATCCTCCATGAATATTTAGCAGTCAGGAAGCTTTGTGCCTGGTGGATACCTCATAACTTGACAGAGGCCCAAAAACTCCGTCGTGTTGATTGGTGTCGTGAAATGGTTTAAACATTTAATGGAGGTGACTCAAATGCTGTGTTCGACATACTTACAGGTGACGAAAGCTGGATTTATTGCTATGATCCAGAAACTAAGAGACAGTCTGCTGTCTGGGTGTTTTCTTCCGAGGAGTTGCCAACTAAAGTGAAGAGAAGTCGACGCGTGGGGAAAAAAGATGGTGGCCTCGTTCTTCGGAAGGACAGGTCATTACGCAACAATTGTTTTAGCGGATTGAAAAACAGTTACTGCAGAGTAGTGCTACACTAACAATTGTTTGCTATTTGTCTTGGAAAAAGTTCGGGAGAAACGACTTCGCAATAGAATCCTCCTTTAGTACGACAACGCCTCGCCGCACACCGCCAAGCAAACAATCGACTAGTTGGCGACGTCAGACGTGGAATTGCTGGGTCACCCGCCCTGTAGCACCGACCTCGGCCTTGCGATTTTATTTATTTCCGAAAATAAAAGAAGAACTTTTTAAAAAAGATGTATATGGAGACTATTTTGAAAAGATATATTAAAAGTAATAACTTGCTAGTTTGGTCAGATCTTGATGTTTTTTTTTTATAGGTTAAGGGTGACAAACGAGCACACAGTCCACCTGATGGTAAGTGCAAATCAAAATGTAGATGCGTTGTCACCCGTGAGGACTAAGATGGAATGCCTCGTTTCCAGTAAAAAGGGCCTCCGGCCACCTGCACTCACCAAGCGAAACGCAGAGGTAACCTCTACTTCACGCTGGTTTTCTATGAGGTCGTGGTACTACCCCGGTTCGAGCCGGCCTATCCGTGCGACAGTAAAAGCTGCCGTGTGGCTCTACCACTGTTAAAAACTTTTAGTTTTAAGAACTTTTAGTGTTACCTCGTACCTACTCAGATCTATTAATTCCTGACACGCCTCGTATTCCGTCAATGTAACAATCGCGGTCTTTGAAGGTAGTTTCAAAGGCCTCGCAGTCGCTTTTAAGAGGGGCTCCTTGCGAGGCTCCAAACAAACACACTTTCACTTTTTCAAGGGTACAAGTGATCAAATTAATTAGTCATCTGGGGTAAAGTCTGGGGGCATCGCTGTTTGAGGGGTCTCGCGAGGCCCTTTAAGTGCGAGGCCGTGAGCGAGGACCCACTTCGCCCACACGTAGCTACGCCACTCTTACTATCATGCGTGTAACACAATTAACAACACAAAACAAATTAGAAATAGCTTGGTTGTGATCACCATAGTGGGGTTATTATCATCCATAATGCTCTATACACCGGCCGTGCCAATATTTCTCGGGAAAACGTCGCCGAATACCGGTACTAAAGGCAGCTCCTTCCACTTGATCGCATCCAGCACAGAGCGGCTCGAATCGTCGACGACCGAGTCCTTCGGTTTTCCGATCGGCTCGATTCATTGGCACTGCGAAGAGATGTTGCATCCCTTTGCATTTTCTTTCGCATTTACCACAGGGAGTGCTCTGAGGAATTGTTCGGATTAATCCCAGCCGCCAAATTTCACGAACCATCCACACCATCTGGGTGATTGGCGGTCCACCACTGTGCGATTTAGAACATGTTTTCTTCCGTGCGAGGACTTCTTTGGGGAATCGATTACCATCAGCGATTTTTCCGGACCGATACGACTTAGGGACCTTCAAGAAAAGAGCCTACTCCTTTTTAAAAGGCCGGCAACGCATCTGCAATTCCCCTGGTGTTGCGGTTGTTCATGGGCGGCGGTAGTCACTTACCATCAGGTGAGCCGCATGCTCGTTTGCCCGTTTGCCGTCTCCTATAAAAAAAAAATTCCTTAATATTATTATAACCCTTTTTATACAAACTTAGTTTATTAAAGTTTTTGAACTTTGACCAGGTTTTGTATATTTTCTGGGAATTTGTTAAGGTGTGTGAATGTATATTGTGTGTGAGTGTGATATATTAAGTTAATGCTCTCGTTGAATAATATTAAGAATATTGTGAACACAATAAAATATGTTCTCATTTAACGAGCAACTTTTTGTGGCTGTAAGTGTTGATATTTTTTACAAAATTGACTTAAAAAAGTATTTCTTAACGTTAAATTGTTGATTTTTACTTGAAAATAAATAAATATATTACTCCATGACTATTACAGTTACTGTTTTTGATTAAAATGCATTACCTATCTGTATATGTATAAAAACCAGATGTATAAGTACCAGATTCCAGTATACAATCAAAAAATGAACATGTCTAAATAAGGTTCGGTTTCGGTTTCGGCCGAAACTGACACCCAGACCGAAGGTTCGTTTTCGGTTGAAAATCCTGTTTCGGTCGGACACTAATTATTAGACCATCCGCCGTACAGCCCCGACCTAAGCCCTAATGATTTCTATACTTTACCTAAAATAAAGAATAAATTGCGTGGACAGAGATTTTAATCACCTGAAGAAGGCTGTGCACGCCTACAAAACGGCCATTTTGGAGACCCCAACTTCCGAATGGAATGGTTGCTTCAATGATTGGTTCCATCGTATGGAAAAATGTGTCAAATTTCGCGGAGAATACTTCGAAAAGCAATAAATACATTTTTAAATAGTAATGTTGTGTCACTTCCTTGATTCCCGAAATTTTCAGTGCCGCCCTCGTACAAAGATTAAAAACGAGGCCCGGCAGTTAGGGGGCTAGGAGTTTGCCGTAAAATTTCACAGTGCGCTAGCAACCCAGGTGCGTTCTCCACCGGCACCCATAAAATAGTTAATTTTGTAAGTATATGTATGTATGTATGTATACATACATACATACACGCCGTTTCCGTCCTATCGATCCTAACAGCTTCGACGGAAACCGTATTGAAGGTCATTAATCAGCTTATGCTCTTCAAGGTACCGCGTGAGCTGGCAGTTAAAAATGGAGTCCAATATTTTGGAGGACAAGGAGGTGACGGCGATAGGCCTGTATTTGGATAGGTCCCAGCCTTTATTAGGAATCGTATGCACTAAGGCTGTCTTCCATAAGCTTGGAACGACACCTAAGGAGTACGAGAACATGACATAAACATAAAAATAACATGAACATAACACAACAACTGCATTAAAACTTTGTAGTCTATATTAATATAATAAAGTGGAAAGGTTTTTACATGAGAAATAGTATAGGAATAATATAGCATTAGGCTACACCTCTCAGTTAATCTTAAATATTGATTTTTGCTAAACCGTCAAGTCAAGTGCTAGGCCATTTTATTTTTTACGCGCCAAACGTCTAAATAAATAGGCTACGATTCTCGAGAGGTACATTCATTTGAATACGAATCATCAAAGAGATAACATCGAAATGGAGAAAAATTTAATGAGAGCTGTTTAAAAAAGATTTTTTTCTAAGAGAATTCTGGGATTATTACAAAAATGGACTAAATGCGTTGACTTGTTAAGACTATGTGGAAAAATAAATTATTTTTTTAACAATAATCACCGTGTTTAATATTCACTATCAATAATTACTTTTGGATCATCCCTCGTACTCACATCCTAAAAATAAAAAGGCAAGACAAAAAGATTATCAATACAATCAGGCGTTACATTGCGAAAATCCATTATATTAAACACTAGCTGATAACCGCTCGCTTCGCTGGGCGCAAGATTTTATTGCGGAACTAAAGTAATTAAGTAATAAAAGAATAAAAATTTGTATGATAGTACATCTCCAACTACATGATGCAAGAGGAATTTGTGGTGATTTTTTTATTTTTTGATACAGGTTTTTTTTTAAATAAATTCTTTTACCTATGTCATCGTCATCTTTTTTACTCTTTGAACCAAATGCAATTAGTGGCAAGTCGTTCTCCGAATCCGTATGTCTATCTTCAAAAGCATCAATCTCCAAGTCTTCTTGTTTTTTGGCACTCTCTAGAATTAAACAGATTCTGATTCAATATATAAAATAAAAACTGATATTATTTCCAAGCAACTAGATCATTACAGTCCACCACAAAGCTTATGGGCCTGAGCCACCCATTTTCATTACCATACTGCATGTTTTATAAGCTAAATGTAATAAACTGAAGTGGCAATGGGCCGAAGAATTGACAACCGATGGGGAAGAAATGTTCTCGAGTGGCAGCCTCGTACCGGTAGATGAAGTGTAAGGCGACCCCCCACTATATGGAGTGACGACCTGGTAAGACATGCAGGAAGTCGATGGATGCAGGTGGCTAAGGCCCGTAATTTGTGGCATTCCTAAAGAAATTGGCAAAGACAGGTTGCTTACCAGTTGTAAGTATATCAATAATTCTTATGAAATTAATCCATCTTAGTGACATACATACTGGCTACATTTATACAGGGTAAAATATTTTTAAAATATATAAATACATAGGTAAAAAAATAATGTCGAAAGATGCTCATTATTTTACATTGACAATTATTTGTTTATTTAAACTAACAACTATCATGACAGGCATAACCTAATGCGACAGTGTAATTCTTCTCATGCACAACAAAACTGTGGTCATTAACTGTAACAAATTGTAAACAATCCTATCCTAGTGAATTCACTCAAAGTGCAACAGAATAGATCAATGTCTTCAGCCATTCTATTAAGAATGCGTAACGTTTGTGTTAAAAGCGCCTTGTCTTACTCGACATTGGTACGCGTCTGGAACACACGGCGTAATCCGCCCCAATATGCCACTATAATATAATTTTGTGTCCATGGGCTACAGTAACCACTTGCCATTACGTGACTTATAGCTTATTTTAATAATATCACAAAATGTGTATATCTTACCTATTTCATGATTCCCATTTTCTTCAAATTTGTAATTCTCATTTTCGAAATTCTCTTCCTCAACTTTAACAGATTCAAGGCTAAACATATCGTCCTTACAATCATTGTCTACATCACACTCTACTGGCCTGATATCTATATGACTAATTGATGTGAATTGAATCTTATCTCTAGCCTCATGCGGTTTTGGTATTGACTGAAACCAAATAAATATTTTAAATAAGAGAAAAAGCCAGTGTAGTGGTGCCGTAGGAGAATCCATACTACCATACCATCCTGCAGATGTCGTAACAAGGGACAGAGGGAAACTGAAACAGGAAATGGGCAGCAGCATCATCCTGACAACAACTCCAAATAATAATAAAAACTGGACAAAGTGAGGGCTCCGAATAAACTTACATAAGAATGTAGATATGTATTTAATCCATCTCGAGTATCGAGTCTCAAAAATTTGTCGAAACAGATTCACGAATGCCGTAAATTGACAAAGATCTATCTTTGTTTACTGAGTAATATTATATACATATAGATAATATTTCGTTTATACAACATCTAACGCACATCCTCAGACACCCCAATTAATATATTGTTATAATCATAATACATACACTAAATTCTTAGTTAAACATGTTTATGCATTGATTATAATATATTAAATTAGTTATACTAATTCCGGAAGAATGTTGTGGTCACCGTACAAAACCACGAACGTTAGGTATAGGTCTTGCTAGCCTAGTAGGTATTCGCTCGCGTTCGAGACGAGTTAACGCCGCCGCCGCTTGACACAACTGTAGGTAGGTACATGATTGGTTACGTTAAAGAAATACCTAGCTACGAACATTAACAGATGTCAGAACTCCGTGCATTGAATTGTCTAGTAAACATTTGATTGCATCTTTCAATCACACTTTTCAGGCTTTGGACTTTCGACACTGAATAATTTTGTTTATTGATTATGATACAATGTCAATAGGCAATATTCGTTACAAAATGTTATCAATTTGCATAACATTTTATTTGTAATTGTAAATAATAATGAACTGCTAAAACTAAGAGGCAATACGACAACACAATTCAAATACGGAGTGTTTAAAAGATGTGAATCAAGATTACAATAATTTTAAGCATCAAATATTTAACTTACTGATAGCCTAAACTCTACAATAATATATTTTCAATAAGTCCACCACAGCTCCGTGGCGCAGTGGCATAGCAATTGAGATGCAGCGCTAAGGACCGCGGTTTCGAATCCCGCATGGAACAATATTTGTATGGGCTACAAATAATTGTTCCGGGTCTGGATGTTTGCCCTTGTGCAATTTATGTTTGTACACTGCCCCCACAATACAAGAGAAAATCCTAGTGTGGAGGTTACGTTTTGAAAAAGAACGAAAATAATTTAGAAAGCAATTCAGTGTCATTTTCCACTATTCTAAAATCGTTCACTCATAGAATTACTATTTTTAGGTCCTCGGCACTTGTTAACTCACTAAAATGAAGTAATGATTTAATACGTCCCCATAAAAAAAGTCAAGAGGCGTCAAATCAACCGATCTGGGAGGTCAATGGCCTGGCCACCGCGACCTTCATAACGCACTCCAAACTCTGTATTTGTAAAGACTTTAACATACTTGAAATAAGGTTCAATTTTCTTTATTTTGTATTGAACTTTATATATTATATATATTGAATTTTTAAGTGGTAGAGCCATGCTGCAGCTATATTAGTAGTATGCAAAGACGTATTACTTTTAAAACATCTTAGGTAGTATAGCTGTAGCACGAATGGGTCGGCTCGACCGGGAAAGGACCACGCTCTCACAGAAAACCAGCGTAAAATAGCAGCTTAACGCTGCTGAGTTTCGTATGGTGCCTGGCCGCTGCGACCTTTATAAGGCACTCCAAGCTCTGTATTTGTAACAACTTTAACATACTTAAAATAAGGTTCAATTTTATTTATTTTGTATTGAGTGACGGAATTTGTATTAATACAAATAAAACTGCACTTTTAAAGTCTTATTGCCTTGAGTTACGGTCCATTTCAGTTTGTTTTGTCTGTACAGGTTTAGTGTGACTATAAATTACGTAGTTTGAATTATTTTTGGGATAAAAAATTACCTATATTAAAAATGATAGAAATCGATTCAGTAAACAATTCTTAACAAACTACTTTCACAAAGTGCGTTAATTATGTTACGTGTTGTATGCAATAGAGTAATATATAACAGCATAAACAGTTAGCTAATTAGCTTTGTTAAAAGAAGTACTTAACTCATTGTAATTCGTAAAACATAGAACATTGCTCTAACGAAAAAGTAAGTTGGATTGAAGGATAAACTTAACTTTGCAGTAGAAAAAACATTCTCCCATATGGCGACGGGAAGCAGCGTAGAAGACGCAACAGGTAGTGATCATCAAGGTGCCTGCCAAGTGATGATTAAGGCAAATACTTCATTATAATGGTAATGACCCATCAAGCAGTGAACTTTTATTAATAAGAAGTATAATACCGTGGACCGTGTAGTGACGGTGTAAAAATATCCACTAGCCTATATACCTACCCACGGGACAGGTGTCGTGAGAGGCGGCAGAAGGAAAAAGAAACAGGAGTTGGGCGGCAGCATCTTCCTCATAACAACTCAGACTAATATGAACTGTGGTTACCAACCTGCCAAGCTTGGCAAATTTGGTAAAATCGCTCCTATGAAGCAATCAATGTGGGACTTATATAGTTTTTAATGGAAGGAATGGGTAATACCATGGACCCTCCTGCAAACAACTGCTCCAGAACTCTTTTTGACTCAACAGCCTGTTGTTGCAATGTACTGCAACGAATGAGTCTTGCATGACAGGTGAAACAGACAATAATGGGCTCCTCATCCTCATCCATCTGAAAATATGAAAGTTCATCATAAATTTGGAAAACTACTTAAATATACAAGTTTGTAATAACATCTATTGGCTACCACAATGCTCTTCATCAACATCACTTTTTTACAACATTGAAGTAACAAATAAACTTACAATACAATGGTAAGTGGCTGCTGCAGCCCATAGGCACCTGCAACGAACTGCAAGCAAAGGCTACAGATGCGATGTTACCTCTGAGGACTAAGATGTAAAGCTGTAAAGCTTCACAGCCTGTTATTTTTAGCCTTTGATACAGTTTCGATTCCCATACCACTCAACCGTTCGGAAAACTTGGGTATAAGAGGTGTTGTCTATAACTGGTTTAGGGACTGTCTATCAAATAGATGCCAACTAGTCAGAATTTACAAATAAATCAGCACTTCCTCTTGCTCTTACGGTGTACCACAGGGAAGTTTCTTAGGTCCTTCGCTCTTTCTTCTTTATGTTAACGAATTGTGTAAAATCAATATAAAAAATGCCGATTTAACTATTTTTGCTGACGATCCTGTATTGATTTTTCATGGCGACCCTTGGGATAAAGTAGCACAACTCACAGAAAATGGTCTTAGATTAGTGACTAGTTAGCTTGAAGATAATTTAATATCCCTTAATGTTACCTATGTTTTGGTAAGACTAATGCTCCTCTTCCAACTAGAAACTGTAATTACTATCCACAGGTACCCTTACAAACTTAGCACTATGTCAATGTAGTAATTTAGTCAAAACAGATTTGATCAGATATCTTGGTGTAATCATTGACATAAATTAACTTGGGAGGCCCATACTGATGCAGTGGCTAATAAACTAAGAATATTCATTTATATATTTAAAAGTTTATGGACAATGACCAATCACAAACTACTCATTAAAACATACAAAGCACTGGGAGAGTGTATCTTTAATTACTGCATTTACAAAGAGCTAAGTATCTTAAAAGTAATCTTTCGTCTAACATTTCACCAATCAACAGTTTCTGTATATGACAGAGAGAAAGTGTCATCTGTTTGCAAAATATTTCTTTTTCAAAGTTTAAGGAGATATCATTGTGTCACTGACCCTAAATTAAAACTTAAAAAAAGGATGGAATGATCTCCTGTTCCAAATAGTGCTGTATTTAGAAGACATTTTGACTTTTTGGCCCTTAGGCTATACAACAAACTTAATAGAGATCATAACATAAGATCACTAAATAACTTTGAAGTAAAAAGCTTCAGCTTATATCGGTTGTTTCAACTGCCGGCCTGCTAATTTTTTTTATACATAAGGGTGACAACCGAGCACTCAGTCCACCTGATGGTGAGTGAATGCCCATAGACATCTACAATTTATCCTCAATTAAAAACCAAAATGCAGATGTGCTGTTGACCCTTGAAGACCAAGACGGAACACCTTGCCTCAGTAAAAACGATGTCCAGTTCTCTACACTCACCATACAAGTCAGAGCAGCATTAAGTTGCTATTTAATGCCGGTATTCTGAACGAGCATGATACCACCCCGGTAGAGCTGACCAACCTGTGATACAACCATAATACAGCTGCAGCGTGGCTCCACTACATATAAAATAATGATAATAATGCTCTACAGACAGAATTTTGGTAACAATGGAGACTATTTATCAGTGCATGACAGGATTATATTGTACGTGTGTGTAAGCAAGCACATGTGCACATTATTCCCTTGGAATATGAGAAATATGAGAGTGAAGGAATTTCTGTGTCTATAAGCACATGTGCACTAATTTCCTACTTTAATAGTCCAAATATGTGTGGATGTTAATTTCTTAACAGAAAATCGCAATAATACTCAGTAATAGTAATAATGTGTACTAGAACAGCCATCGCGAAAATATCTTAAACGGCAGTGCGGGTCGCGTGGAAGTTGAGCCCACGGGCTCTAACGCGTGTTGCAGACTACTATGTCTCGGTTTCTCTTCAAGTACGTAGTAGGATTTCAGGCTAGTTGTTGTTTTTCAGAATCTGGTTGCATTTGTCTGTTTGCACTATATTTAAAGCTGCACCTTAGCTTAGCCCGATCAATCGCATTTTATATCAGGCAAGTAACACGGTATTTCTAGGGCGATAACAACAAATTACCGCAACTTCAATTTGCAGTATTAAGAAATATTAACAAACTTACAAAACTGTTCGTCAATGTTTTATACAAATTTCGGAGACTAGTCTTCTTTAGAACAATCATGCGTACATTAATGCATAAACAAATTCTACAAATTTCACTAAAGGCCATTCTGGTTTCCTATAGCTTTAATATAATTGGATTCACTTTTACATCAATAAACAGGAGTTTTCAAAAACAATAAAATGCAGTAAGGCAGGCAGTTATTATGCCAAATATTATAATCCAAAACCAAAACAAAATAATTTTTAGGCGCATGACAGGATTGAAAGCACAAACTATATAGAAACTACGCGTTCAGACAGACGTCTCTGGTACATTTAGTTTGGACCGTACAGCAAATTAGAACATGACATTTCGTTTTTTTTAAAAATATGAATTGGATATAGGCAAAGGAATAATTTTATTTCAGCCTTGTATAATATATACATATATATACACATATATATATATATATATATATGTACACATATATGTATATATATATATATAACCTATATATTATTTTTATATATATATTATTAATTACTATTTTATTATTATTTTATTATGAAGAAGGAGGATTCGTAGAAATAAAATGCATTCTATATATTATTTATTATATGATTTATTTTTTAACTTTTTTAAACTCGTTTAAAGGCTTTTTTGCATTGGTGGCAATGTACACTTTTCGATTCTAATGATGTCCGTGCCTTTCAGAATCCCATCTGTGGTATATGCTATACAGTAAACATATAATTGCTCTCTTGCTGCTTGCACTTGAATATTTTCAGTGGAAAGGTTCTCTTCAATATATTCGAAATCTAGTGTATTGAGCTGGAAAAATGAATATTTAAATATGTAAATTACAAGTTTGAATATGTGCGCTAATTGTAATTGTTGTTGTTTATAAATGTTTGCATAGAAAATGTCAAGACAAGAAGAGACCATTGTAATCAGATAAAGTTACTTTCACATAAATCTAAGAAGCTTTCACAATTATACAGAAATTTCCAATAATTTTTAAACATAATTATCATTGATACCTAAGATAATTAAGTACATTGATTTTTGATAGAAGGTTGGGAGGATAAAAGTATTTGTAAAGTAGCCAATTATCTATTGGAGTCTATGTTTATGTTCTACTGCGGGGCACAGACTCTGTGTCATTTCTCAGAAGGGTATGAAACAATGAGTTGGGCAAAGTGCTTTTTTTAAAAAAAAACGTTACCCCCACACTAGGATTTTCTCCTGTATTGTGGAGTCAGTTTACAAACATATATTGCACAAGGACAAACATCCAGACCTGGAACAATTATATGTAGGCCGTACAAATACTCGTTCCGTGCGGGATTCCAACCCGTGGCTCCAAGCGTTGCAACTCATTGCTAAGCCACTACGCCACGGAGCCGGTGACCACATCTATAAATATTTTTATTCCTTAGACACACAGATTTCGTCACAATATTCCAGAACATGATAAATTTGCACTTAAAATTGGAATTAACATTAATTCATTTATTTCAGTGGTGTGGACAGAGATCAGATTTGCTCAAAAATATAAACATATTACTAATCCCAACAAAAATATTATCTGAACTAAAGTTTTAGAATGGCGATTGTTTTGCAATTTAAATTTTACATGATTATTACCTTAATTTTTTTACTTCGTTGGGAATCATATGGTCATCATTTAGTTTATCTAACAAGCGCAATTGAGTATGCTTGCAGTCTGTTTAGTACACATCATCTTGCCATTTTAATACATTTCCATCAATTATTATGTGTATTGATAGCAACATTATTCCTTATACCTTTTTTATAATGGCTGATCAAATATCACACTAGTTTATTTGGACTGTATCATCTGAAATAAAAACATAAAAGATTGTTTGTCATTGTCATTCAGACAGCCTTGATTTTGTAATTTGTGTGCAATTGTGCATAAAATAATGTTGACAATTAATTATTTAAATAATTCCTCATTTAACTCAGCTATCAACTTAAAATTTTAATAAATTATTTATTATATAAATAATTTATTATGTTTCATTCATCATTCATTCATTGCAGACTATCATAAAGCTACTGGTAAACATAGGCCTTCATAGGTTATCGTATAAGGTGTACATTTTCCATAGTTGTAACACTTGGCAGACAAGTTGGCAACCAGTTTATTATTATTACTAAGTTGTTATCAAAGAGATCACTTGAAATGCCAGGAATTAAGTAGTTTTATTCAATGTACAGTATGTCCGTACATCTTTATTATAATTTTTTAAATTTTATATGAATACTGAATATACTGAGCAGTTATGTTTATTAAAGAATAATTATATGTACATACCTTTGTCATCTTTGATGATAAACTTAACTCAATTTACTCCAAAGAATAGTGTTGAGTTTATCCAACCTTATTAATGTCAGATTTAGCATAATGAAACACTTTATTCAAAAATTTTGTGACCAAGCAGGCTTCTTGAAAAGGTTACTGGAATGCAGCGTACTTTTAAGTTTGTCACAGTTTATAAAGTCCAACCACTTGTTTCTTTGGCCTTCGTCAGACTCTTCTCTGTTATTTGCACAACTGGGAATGAAACACTTAAAAATAGATTTTGAAACTAAAAATTATATACAAAATACACTAAAGCTAAAGAAAACGTCCCGTCGAAATAAATAACCTATTAAACAATAAAAAAGCTTTAGTAAAATAGCAGTAAAATGCCAATAAAACTTTATTTATAATTTATAGTTAGTTCATACTTCATAGAAAAACAAAATAAAAATTTCCAAGAAAACTTCTAACTTGACAGTTACGCGACAATAACATGACAAAATGGCGGCAGCGAGAAAGGGCCGGAGGTGGGAGGGACGAGGGAAACGTCATGTTCTGAATTGCTGACTGCATTTCATACGGTCAAAGATTTTTGCTCAAAGATTACCAGCCGTGGATGCACAGTGCATAGTTGGTGTAGTTTGTTCTATATATTACTATACTCTTAACCGCGAAGTGAACTTAGCGGTTAGCCACCGTAGAGTCTATATCACCTGAGGATGCCTCGTGTAGAGGCGAAACACGTGTCGTATTATCGTCAGTGGTGTGTCTTGCCTAGTGTAGTGGTGTTGGAAGTAGCGGTGCTGGGATTAGTGTTGACGGGGATAGTGCACGCAATTGAGGGAGGGCGGGAGGTGCTTCTTCATACTAGGTAAGACACATCATTTTATTTTATAACGCGGATATTTGCGAAGTAAATTTTTGTAAAAGCTTCTAAAAATCTACCTGTCTCGATACTAGTGAGACCTCTAATCTTTTTTACAGCATAGGCTGCAGAACTTAGTCTGCTTGCTAGTTTATATGGAGGATATATGGAGGCCCCACTGAAGCTTTGCGTCGAGAGTGATGCCAAGAAAAACAGTGGATTCAACAGGGCTCAGTTCTTCCCCATTTAAAAACACATTGGTACTCAGTTTTTTAACATTCGTTGTTGTAAATTTAATACATTTAGTTTTATTTCCGTTTAAATGTAGATTTTTAACGTTAAACCAATGCACTAATTTTGATATAGCATTATTCACCTCGTCACATTTAAACGATTGACGTTTAAGTTTAAAAATCAAGGAAGTATCATCAGCAAATAATACTATATCATGATTATCCTCTACAAGAGAAGGTAAGTCATTAATATACACTAGAAATAGGAATGGGCCGAGAATCGAGCCCTGAGGGACACCCATTAGTACAGGTGAGCCGGAAGAACTTTTACCATTGATAATAACACGGAAAGGTTTTTCTATTCGTTATGTAATTACATCACAAATTCACAAAAAATTGATTTTTATCTGGTACAAACATATTTATATAAAACACGTTTACTCAATATTGTAAACATTTTGCCAGACAGCTCACGAAAAAGGTTTTGCTCCAGTGTGTGTTTTTATATGTGTTTGCAAATTACTTCTTGTAATACATCTGTATTCACAGATATTACACGAGAAACGTTTTTCACCAGTGTGTATTTTCATATATCTTTGGAAATGTCATTTTCTATTACATCTAAATTCACAGATATTACACGAAAAAGGTTTTTCACCGGTGTGTATTTTTATATGTGTTTGCAAATGTCATTTTCTATTACATCTAAATTCACAGATATTACACGAAAAAGGTTTTTCTCCGGTATGTATTTTCATGTGTTTGCAAACGACTTTTTGTAATAAAACTATATTCACAGATATTACACGAAAAAGGTTTTTCTCCGGTGTGTATTTCCATATGTCTTTTCAAATCACATTTACTAATAAATCTATGTTTACAGATATTAAGCGAAAAATGTTTTTCACCGGTGTGTATTTTCATATTATGTGCTTGCAAATTACTTTTTCTAATACATCTATATTCACAGATATTACACGAAAAAGGTTTTTCACCGGTGTGTATTTTCACATGTGTTTGCAACTTACTTTTCTTAATACATTTATATTCACAATTATTACAACAGTACATTTGTTTAGCGACGTGCGCTTTAAGATGTGCCAAAATGTAACAACGTTTTTGAGATGATTTAAATTCGCAAATATCACAATTAAATATTTCTTTTAGTTGTGGTACTGGAATTTGTTCAACTTGTGTCCCAACTGCAGTGGTGTCTGAGTTGTTTTGCGACTTATGACTGTATGAAATGTGTTTGGCGAGAATGTCTTTTGTTGAAAATTTTTTACTACAACCATCACATTCAAAAATGTATTTATTTGATGTCCCAGATATTTTTTTCTTAAGTATATTTACATTCTTTTGTTTCAAAATTTTCGTTTTCATTATCTTTGCAGGATGCTTTCCTTTTTTATTAATTGGTTGATTATCTTTTTTAATTTTAGGGTTTGATTTAATACGAGTAGTAGGCTCTTCTAAATCGAGGTTTTTTTCACGAACATCGTTTATGTTACAATCAGTAGAATTTGATTTAATCTTCTCAGAAGTTTCTGAAAAATTATTTGTCGAAGTTAAACTTTTTATTTATTTAAATTATTGCATCTTTATTGCAAGACACCTTAAACAGTTCACAATGGGCGGAGTTTATGCCTTATGGCATTCTGTTAGTTAACCCAGGGAGAAATAGAGAAAATTGCTAGGAATTAATTAATGTCTCTCATATTCATTTTTGGAGAGAAAGAATGATTCTTCTGACCATGTTACAATTACATTCATTTAGTAGTCGATGTTACGAACTCCACACTGAATTATTGTTATACACACAGTACAGTCGAAATTGGTGTGTAAGTGAGGGATAAGAGAATTCATCATCACATTTTATCCCGTGAGTTTCGTAAGAGGCGACTACGGGTTTGCCAGAAAAATGTGATGGCTTTGGCAACCCAGGTCCTTTCTCCACTGACACCCATAAAATAGTTAATTGTATGTATGTATACAAACATACATACACGCCGTTTCCGTCCTATCGATCCTAACAGCTTCGAGGGAAACCGTATTGAAGGTCACTAATCAGCTTATGCTCTTCAAGGTACCGCGTGACGCGTGAGCTGGCAGTTAATAATGGATTCCATTATTCTTGAGAACAAGGAGGTGACGGCGATAGACCTGTATTTGGATAGGTCCCAGCCTTTGTTAGGAATAGAATGCACTAAGACTGTCTTCCATGAGCTTGGAACGACACCTAAGGCTAAGAGAACATGACATAAACATAAAAATAACATGAACATAACATAACAACTGCATTATAACTTTGTAATCTATACTAATATAATAAAGTGGAAGGGTTTTTTTTGTTTTTTGTTTGTTTAAACACGCCAATCTCTGGAACTACCAGTCCGATTTGAAAAAATCTTTTTGTATATTATAGTCAGATTCATAAGGAATAGTATATCATTAGTCTACAACTCTTGACAATACTTGCATGAGGTCATGAAACTCAAAAAGAAACCGCTATTCCACATTTATTCCTCTACTGGAAAACAGTAGAGAGAAACATACATGGAACCGGTACCTTAATGAAAAATCGTATTCCTAAATACGAGAGGTGATCCAAAAGTAATGATAATAGGTTATTTCCAGTGCACATAAAAATCCGAAAAAAAAATTTTGCTTGCTTCGCTGGGCTGAACATCCACGAAAGATGAACTCCCATCCACATCCCTCACTGAAGATAACGTGAAAAGAGTCGAAGATGTCGTATATTGGCAGATCGAAGTGGCCATTAGTCATATAGCTGAGGTCACAGGTATCTCATATGGCAGTTTTCAAAGAATCCTTGCGAACGAATTGCATATGAAAAGGGTATCTGCCCGTTAGGTACCGAGAATGTTAACCTCGTCGGTTAAAGAAACAATTAGTCGACATTTCGAGGGTGAATCTCGAAAGGTTCCAAGCAGATCAGATTTTTTGTGTTACGTTTCGTGACCCCATGGCTCATGCGAGACCTAAATCTACCATTTCGATCCTGAAACCAAACAACAATCAACGGTTTGGAACCGAGCCACTTCCCGACGCCAAAGAAATCCAAAGCGTCAAGTTTGGCGGGAAAGTTATGGCGTCCATTTTTGGGACGCTGAAGGAATAATTATGGTGGAATAATTGGAAAAGGGAGCCATTATTTCGGGTTAATACTCTCGACTACGCAGGCCAAATAAGAAGATTGCAGGAGGCTATTAAAGAAAAAGACGCGGCAAATTGCGAGCTGGAGTGCAGTTTCATCAATTATTGTATTGCAATTCAGCAATCTGCGTGGGCGTTGATTATTATGCTATGTAATTATTACGCTCGAATTGTGATGCTCTCTGATGAATACCGGGATGCATAACTATTATTTAGACATATTACCAAAAACGATTGACTCCTTTAAGATGTACATACATCATCATCATCATTACAGCCCTTCACAAGTCCACTGCTGAACATAGGCCTCTCCCAATGAATGCCACAAAGCACGGTCCTGAGCCACCTGCATCCATCGACTTCCTGCATGTCTTACCAGGTCGTCACTCCATCTCGTGGGGGGACGCCCTACACTTCGCCTACCGGTACGAGGCTGCTACTCGAGAACCTTTCTTCCCAATCTGTTGTCGGTTCTTCGAGCTATATGGCCGGCCCATTGCCACTTCAGCTTACTAATCCGTTGGGCTATGTCGGTTACTCTGGTTCTACTGCGGATATCCTCATTCCTAAGTTTATCACGCAGAGAAACTCCGAGCATAGCCCTCTCCATAGCTCGCTGAGCGACCTTGAGCTTCCTCATCCGGCCAGCAGTGAAGGACCACGTCTCAGTTCCGTATGTCATCACTGGCAACACGCACTGGGTGTACAGTCTCGTTTTCAAGGTTTGAGGTATACCTGACGAGAAGATGTGCCGTAATTTCCCGAACGCTGCCCAACCGAGTTGAATCCGTCGATTGACCTCTCGGTCGAAGTTGGACTTACCTAGTCGGACTATTTGTCCCAGGTAAACATACTCGTCAACAACTTCGAGCTTAGTGTTCCCAACAACTACCGGCATAGGTGTGACATGGACATTAAACATGATCTTAGTTTTGTCCATGTTCATCTTAAGACCTATCCGTTGGGCAACACTATTGAGGTCATTGAGCATAGTGCTTAGGTCCTCCAGCGATTCTGCCATAAGGACTATATCGTCGGCAAATCGAAGGTGAGTGATGTACTCGCCATTGATGTTGATACCGTATCCTTTCCAGTCCAGAAGCTTGAAAACGTCTTCCAATGCAGCGGTGAAGAGTTTCGGGGATATGACGTCACCCTGTCTTACACCTCTCTGCAATTGGATAGGTTTCGTACTCTGGTTCTGTACTCGGATAGTCATCGTAGCCCTACTGTACAAGCACTTCAACACTTCGATATACCGACAGTCAACTTGGCACCGCTGAAGGGACTGCAGCACCGCCCAAATTTCGACGGAATCAAAGGCTTTCTCATAGTCCACATACGCCAGACATAGTGGCAAATTGTACTCTTCGGACTTCTTTACAATTTGCCGAAGGGTATGTATGTGGTCTATGGTGCTAAAGCCCCTTCGGAAACCGGCTTGTTCGGGAGGCTGGAAGTTGTCAAGTCTGCGGGCAAGACGATTCGTAATGACTCTCGAAAACAGCACGTAGACGCGGCTCAGAAGGGAAATCGGTCTGTAGTTCTTCAAGAGAGCGTTGTCACCTTTCTTGAAGAACAAGACCACCGCACTTCTGCTCCACGCCTCCGGTGTAATGCCACCATGGAGGACGGAATTAAAGAGCCTCTGAAGGACTTCAAGTACCGGTTTTCCACCCGCTTTCAGAAGCTCCGCTGTAATTCCATGCTCGCCTAGGGCCTTACCGTTTTTAAGGTGCTGGAGAGCCATTCTAATCTCGCTCAGACTGACGTCCGGGATATCTTCGGAATAGTGTCGGATGAGACTCGCTCTTGGATCGTTACTCACACTTGCGTGTGGCTCCAACGATGACGTGTACAACTGCCCATAGAACCTCTCAATCTCACTCAAAATCTCAGGTGTCCCGGAAACGATGCTGCCACATTCTGTCTTCAGCTTTGACAGTTGGCGCTTTCTGGCAGACAGATCTCTGGCAAAGACTTTGGAGGCTTGGTTCCGCTCGATCGCTTCTTCAATACGAGCTGTATTGAAGTTGCGTAGGTCCCGCCGCATGCATTTGGAGATCTGTCTGTTCAGATGCCTGTATGCTGTCAAGTCTGTTGAAGAATGTAGCTTCATCTCCCGTCTAACAGCCATGAGATTAAGAGTGTGATCGGAGAGTTTTTGTGTTCTTCTGCGGCGGGTCTTGCAGAACTTAGCTCCGACCGCATGGACAGTTTCCACGAGCTTGTCATTCATATCGTCCACTTCATTGCAGTCTTCTAGGCACTGAAAACGGTTTTGTAACTCGAGCTGAAAGGTTTCGGGACTTTGGATTAGAGCACGAGGGGGACGGAGCGTTGACTTCATTAGACGAGACCTCTCCAACTTAACGTTTAGGTTCAGTGTGCCTCTAACCATTCGGTGATCGCTACCAGTTTTCACCCTCGCGATCACGGAGACATCACTGAACAGTTGTCGTCTGGTCGTCATAATGAAGTCAATCTCATTTTTTGTCGAACCGTCGGGGCTCGACCAGGTCCACTTCCTGTGGGGCCGCTTCTGGAAGAAAGAGTTCATCATAAAGAGTCCCTCTTTCTCCATGAAGTCGGCCAGCTGCTGGCCCCTTGGGTTCCGTTGCCCTATTCCAAATTTCCCTACTTTCAGCTCACCGTTCTCTCTTGTGCCTAGTTTTGCATTAAAGTCTCCCATTAACACCGTATATTGGGTTTTGGAGGAATGCATGGCTCTAGAGATATCCTCATACATTTCCTCCACCTCCTCATCGGGGTGTGCCGAGGTTGGTGCGTAAACCTGTATGACCTTCATCGAATACCGTGTGGTGATTCTGAGTATAAGGTACGCAACCCTCGTCGACACACTCCCGATCTTTACAACGTTGTTAACGAGAGACTTGTGGACGATAAATCCGACACCTCCTTGGGACAGATGGTCGCCCTCCCGGTGATAGTGCAAGTTGCCGGATTCGAGGATTACCGTGTCCTCCCCCTCTCTTTGGACTTCGGATAATCCTATAATATGCCAGCGCAACTTGTCCATCTCTTCTTCCAGCTCCACGATCTTCTCGTCAGTCCTCAGGGTGCGTGCGTTGTACGTTGCCAGGTCGAGTCGTCTAAGATGGCAACCGAACCTCCACCGGAGATTCTTAGCACCCCCTGCCCCGCCGTTACCATGGTCGCCACCGTAGCCAGGAATAGCGGGGCCGCCGGGGACTGGGGGCCGTTTCTTTGTTACTGTCATTCATAGGGGGGTATTTGCCATAGTTGCCACGCTTGGCGAGCGGGTTGGCAACCGCAGTTTTTTTTTATTGTTAGTTTGTTGTTATCAAGAAGATGCTGCTGCCCATCTCCTGCCTGTTTCCCTTTGTCGCCTTTTACGACACCCACGGGAGGATATGGGGTAGTGGATATTCTTGACCGCCACTACACGGCAAACATCAAAATGTATAATTTTTGTAAAATACGGTTTACACGATGAATCTCGTGCCATGCATAGCTCGAATACATTTCTTTTGGGCTGTAAAGGACTTAACAGCATCTGTACTGTTACCCCAAAGTAAAAGACCATAATCAAGTGCAGAATAAATGTATGCATAGTACGCCGTTATTAAAGTTTTATGAAATGTAATTCTTTTAAATAAAACTAATGGGGGGGGGGGACTGAAGTGTATGAAGCCCAATGTCATAGTTAACCACGGCTACCTCCAGATGAAAAATTATTAATTTTAACATAAAATATATGCAATAAAATCCGTAAAATTAGTTTTATTTAAATGTGTAGTGTTCGTGTAAATATAAGAAATCAAGATGTAATTCTTCTCAGGCTGCTAAGTAGAAAAATGTAACTGTTTATTTTAGAACAGACCTTTTCAACTTGGGCTTTCCAGTTCACATGTTTGTCCAATAATATTCCCAGAAATTTTGTTTCAGTCATTTCATTAACAGATTGTCCATTGCAATATATAATAAGATTATTAATCAATGTTCCATAATTACTAAATTTAATATAACATGTCTTTTCTACGTTAATGCATAAATTATTTCTCGTACATGTCGCCCACTTTGAAATATTGTCAATAGTATTATTATTTTGACAGATAGCTTACGAACAAGGTTTTGCTCCAGTGTGCGTTTTTAAATGTGTTTGCAAATTACTTTTTGTAATACATCTATATTCACAGATATGACACGACACAGGTTTTTCACCGGTGTGTATTTTCATATGGGTTTGCAAACGACTTTTTGTAATACATCTATATTCACAGATATTACACGAAAAAGGTTTTTCACCGGTGTGTATTTTCATATGTATTTGCAAATCACATTTTCTGATAAATCTATGTTCACAGATATTACACGAAAAAGGTTTTTCTCCAGTATGTATTTTCATATGTGTTTGCAAACGACTTCTTGTAATACATCTATATACACAGATATTACACGAAAACGGTTTTTCACCGGTGTGTATTTTCATATGTTTATGCAAATTACCTTTTGTAATAGATCTGTATTCACAGACATTACATGAAAAAGATTTTTCTCCAGTATGTATTTTCATATGTGTTTGCAAATCACATTTTCTAATAAATCTATATTCACAGATATTACACGAAAAAAGTTTTTCACCGATGTGTATTTTCATATGTGCTTGCAACGCACATTTTCTAATACATTTATATTCACAGATATTACACGAAAAAGGTTTTTCTCCGGTATGTATTTTCATATGTGTTTGCAACTCACGTTTTCTAATACATTTATATTCACAATTATTACAACAGTACATTTGTTTAGCGACGTGCGCTTTAAGATGTGCCAAAATGTAACCTTTATGAGATGTTTTAAATTCGCAAATATCACAATTATATATTTCTGTTTGTCGTGGTACTGCAGTTTGTTCTACTTGTGACCGAACTGCAGTGGTGTCAGAGTTGCGCCGACCTGTAATGCCAAACACTGCGGCAACCTGCAGAACGCAACCGCAAAGGGAGCGTGAGTGGCACCACACTCCGGATCAGACAATGTTCCGAAGAGCCGAGAGGGGCATCGATGGAAACCTGATATCCGTCCGGATGAGAGGTCAGCAGAAGGTCCAACAGGGAAGGTGTATGATACTCCACATCTGAAATCCGCATAGGCGAAGTAACCAGTTGTGTCAGAACATATGCCAAGGCAAAGTCATAAACAGATCTCCCCGCATGATCGGTTAAACGTGAACCGAGCCATTCGGCATGGTGGGCGTTAAAATCGCCAAGGATCACGATCTCTGCGGATGGGACCTGTTGTAGCAAGAAATCTGTAGCCATTTGGACGTGGTCGATGAGTCGGTCTTTTTCGGCATTACCGCTATGGGACCTATAGAGGCACCCGTAGACGCGCGGATGGTCGTCGCTGTCTACGCGTAGCCAAAGGATGGACAGGTCCGAACCTTCAAGACTGCCGAGGCGTCGAGAACAGATGTCCTCTCTGACATACACGCAAACTCCAGCCCGAGGCACAAAGGAGTGCTCCAATTTGTACCCCGGGCAGGAGAGATACGAAATATCAGACGGAGAGGAAACCTGCGTCTCGGTCAGAAAGAGCAAGGCCGACTTCGCCGTCTCGAGATGGTAGTGGACGGCGTTTAGGTTAGAATGAAGTCCCCTGATGTTGCAGAAATTCACGGATAGCGTGGCAGAGGTCGCCTTGGTATTGTTGCTCAGTTTGCCCCGAGCAGTTATGTTTTGGAGCGGAATTTTGCCCCCCCCCCCCCCCCAGAATACGCGGGGCAGCCTGAGCACCCACGCTCAGGATTGGAATAACATGGTCGTGGATGCTCAGCGAGGGATTCTCCAGGGGTAGTCTATGGTGTAATTCCGCTACCATGTTGATGGGGGTGGGGGGGGGGGGAGGAATTGGGCCTCCGGCCACCTGCACTCACCAAAACCTGTGCTTTGTGGCATTCCTACAGAAATTTGCAAAGACAGGTTGCTTACCAGTTGTAAGTATATAATTAATTCCTGTGAAATTAATCCATCTTAGTGACATACATACTGGCTGCATTTATACAGGGTCAAAATATTTTTTAAATATATTAATGCATAAGTAAAAAAAGTCAGAAAAGAAGCTCATTATTTTACATTGACAATTATTTGTTTATTTAAACTAACAACTATCATGACAGGAATAACTTAACGCGACAGTGTAGTTCTTTTCATGCATAACAAAAATGTGGTCATTAATTGTAACAAATTGCAAACAATCCTACCCTAGTGAATTCACGCAAGGTGCAACAGAATAGGTCACTGTCTTCAGCCATTCTATTAAGAATGCGTAATGTTTGCGTTAAAGGCACCTTGTCGAGTAAATTGGTACCCGTCTGAAACACACCTAATCCGCGCCAATATGTCACTATAATGTTATTTTGTGTCCATGTACTACAGTAACCACTTGTCATTAGGTAACTTGTAGCTTATTTTAATAATATCACAAAATGTGCATATTTTACCTGTTTCATGATTCCCATTTACTTCAAATTTGGAATTCTCAATTTCGAAATTCTCTTCTTCAACTTTAACAGATTCAAGGCTAAACATTTCGTTCTGACAATCATTTTCTATATCACACTCTACTGGCCTGATATCTATATGACTAATTGGTGTGAATTGAATCTTATCTCTAGCCTCATGCGGTTTTGGTATTGACTGAAACCAAATTCTTTTATTAATTAAGAGAAAAAGCCAATGTATTGGTGCCGTAGGAGAATCCACACTACCATGTCATCCTGCAGATGTCGTAAAAAGGGACAGAGCGAATCTGAAACAGGAGATGGACAGCAGCATCTTCCTGACAACAACTCCCAAAATAATAAAAACCGGACAAAGTAAGGGTTCCGAATAAACTTATATAAGAATGTATATAGTGCATCCATCTCGAGTATAGAGTCTCAACAATTTATCCAATCAGATTCATGAATGCCTTTCTAAAATGGTTGTTTTCTTACTTACACAACAGAAAACTTAAGGTTGTAATAAATGGATATCAATCTAAGGCATTTTTGGCATATTCAGGTGTGCCACAGGGCTCACACTTGGGCCCACACCTATTCAACACTTTTATAAATGATGTAGTAAATTGTTTCCTGAACAGTGATGTACTTCTATTTGCAGATGATTTAAAATTTTAAAAAGAAATAAAAATCGTTAATGATGGAAACTTACTACAAAATGATATTAATAGGTTAGTCTCCTGGTGCGAGCCTAATAATGTAAACCTTAATCGTGAAAAATTTTACCAAATATCTTTTAATAAAAAATCTACCCGAAAAGACAAATGTCATTCGTGATTTAGGTATTTTAATTGATTGTAAATTAAGTTTTACTACACATATGGATTAAGTTATAAAAAATTCATTGAAATTTTTAGGATTAATTAAACGGGTGATTAAAACTTTTAAAAATAAAAAATCGAAAGTAATTCCTTTTAACTCTTTTATCTCAGTAATCTTGAATATTGCTCTTCTGTCTGGAATCCATATTATCAAACACATATAAATAGGTTAGAATAAGTGTAAAAGAAATTTCTTAAGTATCTTTATTTCAATAATAACAAAATACACAGGCAATTAACTTACACTGAAAGACTAGATAGTTGTAATACACTCAGCATCACAAAAATCGCACCTCTCTGAGTTTGCGTGAAAAATGGCTGTAATGGCTAGAAACGAATTATATTTATATAAATATTGGTATGTTTGAAATGGGTATTTAAATAGCTTTACATTATTAATAAAAAATCATGAAATCATTAAAACATTTATCATTATAGAGCGTCAAAAATAAACACTGTCAAATGCTCGTTAGTAAGGACGCTAGTTACACCACCTAAAAAGGGTATAAAAGGGTCGATCTGGATGAAATATTGCCGTGTAGTGGCGGCCAAGAATATCCACTACCCCATATCCTCCCGTGGGTGTCGTAAAAGGCGACAAAGGGAAACAGGCAGGAGATGGGCAGCAGCATCTTCCTGATAATAGCCAAAATTATAATAAAAAAACTGCGGTTGCCAACCCGC
This sequence comes from Parnassius mnemosyne, assembly GCA_963668995.1. NCBI lineage: Eukaryota > Metazoa > Arthropoda > Insecta > Lepidoptera > Papilionidae > Parnassius > Parnassius mnemosyne. Next base: position 1,933,590 of record CAVLGL010000087.1, read on the forward strand.
TCGCCAAGCGTGGCAACTATGGCAAATACCCCCTCTATGATTGTAACAAAGAGACGGCCCCCAGTCCCCGGCGGCCCCGCTATTCCTGGCTACGGTGGCGACCATGGTAACGGCGGGGCAGGGGGTGCTAAGAATCTCCGGTGGAGGTTCGGTTGCCACCTTAGACGACTTGACCTGGCAACGTACAACGCACGCACCCTGAGGACTGACGAGAAGATCGTGGAGCTGGAAGAAGAGATAGACAAGTTGCGCTGGCATATTATAGGATTATCCGAAGTCCGCAGAGAGGGGGAGGACACGGTAATCCTCGAATCCGGCAACTTGTTCTATCACCGGGAGGGCGACCATCTGTCCCAAGGAGGTGTCGGATTTATCGTCCACAAGTCTCTCGTTAACAACGTTGTAAAGATCGGGAGTGTGTCGACGAGGGTTGCGTACCTTATACTCAGAATCACCAAACGGTATTCGCTGAAGGTCATACAGGTTTACGCACCAACCTCAGCACACCCCGATGAGGAGGTGGAGGAAATGTATGAGGATATCTCTAGAGCCATGCATTCCTCCAAAACCCAATATACGGTGTTAATGGGAGACTTCAATGCAAAACTAGGCACAAGAGAGAACGGTGAGCTGAAAGTAGGGAAATTTGGAATAGGGCAACGGAACCCAAGGGGCCAGCAGCTGGCCGACTTCATGGAGAAAGAGGGACTCTTTATGATGAACTCTTTCTTCCAGAAGCGGCCCCACAGGAAGTGGACCTGGTCGAGCCCCGACGGTTCGACAAAAAATGAGATTGACTTCATTATGACGACCAGACGACAACTGTTCAGTGATGTCTCCGTAATCGCGAGGGTGAAAACTGGTAGCGATCACCGAATGGTTAGAGGCACACTGAACCTAAACGTTAAGTTGGAGAGGTCTCGTCTAATGAAGTCAACGCTCCGCCCCCCTCGTGCTCTGTACCAAAGTCCCGAAACCTTTCAGCTCGAGTTACAAAACCGTTTTCAGTGCCTAGAAGACTGCAATGAAGTGGACGATATGAATGACAAGCTCGTGGAAACTGTCCATGCGGTCGGAGCTAAGTTCTGCAAGACCCGCCGCAGAAGAACACAAAAACTCTCCGATCACACTCTTAATCTCATGGCTGTTAGACGGGAGATGAGGCTACATTCTTCAACAGACTTGACAGCATACAGGCATCTGAACAGACAGATCTCCAAATGCATGCGGCGGGACTTATGCAACTTCAATACAGCTCGTATTGAAGAAGCGATCGAGCGGAACCAAGGCTCCAAAGTCTTTGCCAGAGATCTGTCTGCCAGAAAGAGCCAACTGTCAAAGCTGAAGACAGAATGCGGCAGCATCGTTTCCGGGACACCTGAGATTTTGAGTGAGATTGAGAGGTTCTATGGGCAGCTGTACACGTCATCGTTGGAGCCACACGCAAGTGTGAGTAACGATCCAAGAGCGAGTCTCATCCGACACTATTCCGAAGATATCCCGGACGTCAGTCTGAGCGAGATTAGAATGGCTCTCCAGCACCTTAAAAACGGTAAGGCCCCAGGCGAGGATGGAATTACAGCGGAGCTTCTGAAAGCGGGTGGAAGACCGGTACTTGAAGTCCTTCAGAAGCTCTTTAATTCCGTCCTCCATGGTGGCATTACACCGGAGGCGTGGAGCAGAAGTGCGGTGGTCTTGTTCTTCAAGAAAGGTGACAACGCTCTCTTGAAGAACTACAGACCGATTTCCCTTCTGAGCCGCGTCTACGTGCTGTTTTCGAGAGTCATTACGAATCGTCTCGCGCGCAGACTTGACGACTTCCAGCCTCCCGAACAAGCCGGTTTCCGAAAGGGCTTTAGCACCATAGACCACATACATACCCTTCGGCAAATTGTACAGAAGTCCGAAGAGTACAATTTGCCACTATGTCTGGCGTATGTGGACTATGAGAAAGCCTTTGATTCCGTCGAAATTTGGGCGGTGCTGCAGTCCCTTCAGCGGTGCCAAGTTGACTGTCGGTATATCGAAGTGTTGAAGTGCTTGTACAGTAGGGCTACGATGGCTATCCGAGTACAGAATCAGAGTACGAAACCTATCCAATTGCAGAGAGGTGTAAGACAGGGTGACGTCATATCCCCGAAACTCTTCACCGCTGCATTGGAAGACGTTTTCAAGCTTCTGGACTGGAAAGGATACGGTATCAACATCAATGGCGAGTACATCACTCACCTTCGATTTGCCGACGATATAGTCCTTATGGCAGAATCGCTGGAGGACCTAAGCACTATGCTCAATGACCTCGATAGTGTTTCCCAACGGATAGGTCTTAAGATGAACATGGACAAAACAAAGATCATGTTCAATGTCCATGTCACACCTATGCCGGTAGTTGTTGGGAGCACTAAGCTCGAAGTTGTTGACGAATATGTTTACCTGGGACAAATAGTCCGACTAGGTAAGTCCAACTTCGACCGAGAGGTCAATCGACGGATTCAACTCGGCTGGGCAGCGTTCGGGAAGCTACGACACATCTTCTCGTCAAACATACCTCAAAACCTGAAAACGAAATTGTACAACCAGTGCGTGTTGCCAGTGGTGACTTACGGAACTGAGACGTGGTCCTTCACTGCTGGCCGTATGAGGAAGCTCAAGGTCGCTCAGCGAGCTATGGAGAGGGCTATGCTCGGAGTTTCTCTGCGTGATAAACTTAGGAATGAGGATATCCGCAGTAGAACCAGAGTAACCGACATAGCCCAACGGATTAGTAAGCTGAAGTGGCAGTGGGCCGGCCATATAGCTCGAAGAACCGACAACCGATGGGGAAGAAAGGTTCTCGAGTGGCAGCCTCGTACCGGTAGGCGAAGTGTAGGGCGTCCCCCCACGAGATGGAGTGACGACCTGGTAAGACATGCAGGAAGTCGATGGATGCAGGTGGCTCAGGACCGTGCTTTGTGGCATTCTTTGGGGGAGGCCTATGTTCAGCAGTGGACTTGTGAAGGGCTGTAATGATGATGATGATGATGGATGAAATATGGGTCAGTCGTAATTTAGACTTTGCAGTGAACACACGTGAACAAGTAACCCAAGTAAGAACAAGTAAAGATGGACACCAGCTCTGAAGAAGCCGCTCAAGTGATTGCCCTATTGCAGTCGGGGATGCGACAGTGTGACGTTGCTCGACAGTTGAACCTGTCCCGTTTTTCAGTTCGACGGGTGTTCCAACGTTTTCAGCAGACTGGTGGTTATGTTAGAAAATCGGGATCTGGAAGAAAACGGTGCACATCAGAAAGAGATGACCGTTTCATCGTTACGACATCTTTACGAAACCGTTTTACAAATGCTGTTGAGTTGCAACAACAGCTTCGATCAACTCTGAGAACATCTGTGAGTGTTTCTACGATAAGAAGAAGGTTACACGAAAAGAGTTTAACAGCCCATAGACCTGCTAAAGGTCCAAAACTTACTGCACAGCATCGCAGAGATCGCCTAGAGTTTGCTCGCAATCATTGCGAGTGGACTCTAGAACAGTGGCGGACCGTACTCTTCTCTGATGAGACGAGGGTCTGTCTCTTCTGCAATGACAGACGTAGAAGGGTCTACAGAAGACAGGGGGAGAGGTTCACACAACCCGGCTTTGAAGAATACGGGGGTGGCTCGTGTATGGTTTGGGGCGGCATTTCCGTCGACGGGAAAACGGAACTTGTGTGCGTTTCCCGGACTCGGGGTGGCCGTGGGCAAGGGTCATTAAATGCTGGTCGGTACATTACTGAAATCCTGGAGGAACATGTGGTCCCGTATGCTGGTTATGTCGGTGATGGATTCATGTTAATGCATGATAATGCTCGTTGCCACATCGCGGCTATTGTACGGGATTATTTACAGGAGGTCGATATCCCTGTTATGCATTGGCTAGCGCGAAGTGCAGACCTTAACCCAATAGAACATCTCTGGGATGACCTAAAACGGCGCGTGCGAGCTCGAGATCCAGCTCCAACCACTCTTCAAGAGCTCCAAGATGCGGTACTTGAAGAGTGGGAACAAATACCTCAAGAGGCTGTTGCGACCCTTGTAAGGTCCATGAAAGATCGCATGGAAGTCGTTATCAAGGCAAGGGGGGGTAACACTAGGTTTTAAGAACTTTTTTAGTATTTATTAAGTTTTTTTTAAATTATTAATTTGCAAATTTGTACATACCCTGTCTTTTTCTTTAATTTCTCTTTCGTCTCGTTATAAAAGTAAAATTCAATTAAAATTCCTGAAAGCTAATGAAATTACCTTTCGAATGATACCCTCAAACCACAACATTGCCATTGGCCTGTTGTGTTAAAATAGTATTTAAATTATTTTTTTCGGATGTGCGATTTTTTTGACGCCGAGTGTATGATTTCATTAAATGATCGAAGATCGCTTATGGACTTGTGCTTGTTACACAAAGTCGTTAACAATAGAATTAGCTCGAATAATCTTTTAGGTAAAATATCTTATGTTGTTCCTAGACCTAATTCTAGAATAAGAAATCATAGTTTATTCAAAACTAGGTATTGTAGAACAAATGTCAGATTATCAGCTCCAATTAACTCCAAAAAATAGAACCTTAAAAACTTATAATGTAGTTTCTAAATTAGCCGATCTTGACATATTCAACGATTCTTATACCACTTTTAAAAATAAAAAAACCTTTTTATAACAAAATTAAGATCACCTCATGAGTTATTGTAGCAAAAAAATGTTTTTTTTTTGTTTCATGCATTAAAGTATGTTATTTAGTTATCCTTTCTTCGTTTTCCAACAATAATGTGCGTTACTTATTATTTTACTTTAACATGTTAAGTTAGCCTGTAAGTATGATATGTACTGTTACGGCCTACGGTTGCTCCCTTAAAGGATCCAATCCTCTGGGGCCCATGAGCAGAAGACTTCCCGAGCAAACGTAGGTCGGGCCTCAATGTGGCCACGTGGAAATTCCTAATGACAATAAACCAGATGGGAGGACGTTAGAAGGACATAGTACTTACCATTATCCGAAGCTAACTTCGCACCAAGGCTTGGGCAGGCCGTGAGTGTGTCTAATAGTGGATGGAGAGTAGTGTACAGTGAGGGGTGAATGTGTGGGCCTTGTCAAGCATAGGCGACCAGCTGCTGCCGAGTTCCAGGCTGCTCCAAAATGCTGCCACACTGCTTCAGACTGCTTCGGCGCCGGACCACAGTCACTTTCTTCTTTCGTCACGTTGACAGTCAATTAACTCTATCGTACGATTAACTAACTTACAGAAGCCACTAACTATCGCGGGGTATAAGGTTACCGCACAAAACACGCACAGAGTTTCTGGATCAAAGGTCACTACTGTTTCGCGTTGCAACAGTTAGTTCTAGAATACAGAGGCCGCACTAGCTAATATTGTCGAATGCACTTATACAGATTCTGAGTCGGACCCAATAAGCCCCGGGGAAGCTCTCGAGTAGGGATACGCGCCACAAAATTCCTAGACCGTATTTTTACTGTCCGCGCTTAATTATTCCGAGTTCCCGCGCTTAATTGGCAGCGTGCCAATTGTTAGCACTGCCTGAGGACGACTGACTGCCCTTGGGCGTTTTTCGCACGACCGAAAGTCAAACCGGTATGAATGAACCGCGCCGAGCACCCTCTCGCGTCAATCTTTGAAAGTGTTTGGCGCGAACAAACCCCCGTCCCGGACATAAGGATTTAGGTCCGACCGGTCAGCGGGACAAGGTCGCGAAGGCAAGTTGCAAGACCGAATCTACAACCAAACAAGGCCACCTTAGGCATCCCATCAGATCTTGCAACCCTAACCAGCGCCTCAAAAAATAGCTCTAATGTGGCAAGCCGGAGGGTCAGCCTCCACTGGATGCCCCTCCTGGGCATCGCAGCACTTTAACAAGTCCTGTACTGGACAGAAGTCCGACGACCTCTTTCAAACACCTATCTGTGCCCCTATCATTAGTTCCGCAATCCGACCGGATCAGCTCTGCAAACAGCGACGCGACACGAAGCGGCCCCGAGCGGCCTCCTAAGCTTCAGTGCAGAGAGCACCCACAAATTCCACATGAACGTCGTCTGTGGAGAGCCGAACGAAACGCACAGATAGTCCCTAGTATGAATTTTCAACAAGTAGGCCTAGCCAGGCCACCCACCATATTATCATTTACTAAAATAGTGCGGCAGCTGATTTCAATCTGATAATCTCCAAAACTAGCTAGCCTGTTAGGCAAGTAGTCCTATGCTCATATTTCAACTAATTTTTCAAAAGCATCAATGTTCAACTACAGAATTAATTCAACAATTTTAACGGTGGTAGAGCCACGCAGCAGTTTTTGCTGTTGCATGTATGGGCCGGCTCGAGCCGCGTTGGTACCACGACCTCACAGAATACCGGCGTGAAGTAGAAGCTTTGCTTCTGCGTTTCGTCTGGTGAGTGCAGGTGGCCGGAGGCCCAATTCCCCCCCCCCCCCCATCAACATGGTAGCGGAATTACACGAAGAACTACCCCAGGAGGGTACCAGCACTCCTGGAGAATCCCTCGCTGAGCATCCACGACCATGTTATTCCGATCCTGAGCGTGGGTGCTCAGGCTGCCCCGCGTATTCTGGGGGGGGCAAAATTCCGCTCAAAAGCATTACTGCTAGGGGCAAACTGAGCAAGAACACCAAGGCGACCCCTGCCACGCTATCCGTGAATTTCTGCAACATCAGGGGACTTCACTCTAACCTAAACGCCGTCCACTACCATCTCGAGACGGCGAAGTCGGCCTTGCTCTTTCTGACAGAGACGCAGATTTCCTCTCCGGCTGATATTTCGTATCTCTCCTGCCCGGGGTACAAATTGGAGCATTCCTTTGTGCCTCGGGCTGGAGTTTGCGTGTATGTCAGAGAGGACATCTGTTCTCGACGCCTCGGCAGTCTTGAAGGTTCGGACCTGTCCATTCTTTGGCTACGCGTAGACAGCGACGACCATCCGCGCGTCTACGGGTGCCTCTATAGGTCCCATAGCGGTAATGCCGAAAAAGACCGACTCATCGACCACGTCCAAATGGCTACAGATTTCTTGCTACAACAGGTCCCATCCGCAGAGATCGTGATCCTTGGCGATTTTAACGCCCACCATGCCGAATGGCTCGGTTCACGTCTAACCGATCATGCGCGGAGATCTGTTTATGACTTTGCCTTGGCATATGGTCTGACACAACTGGTTACTTCGCCTACGCGGATTCCAGATGTGGAGGATCATACACCTTCCCTGTTGGACCTTCTGCTGACCTCTCATCCGGACGGATATCAGGTTTCCGTCGATGCCCCTCTCGGCTCTTCGGACCATTGTCTGATCCGGAGTGTGGTGCCACTCACGCTCCCTTCGCGGTTGCGTTCTGCAGGTTGCCGCCGTGTTTGGCATTACAGGTCGGCGGATTGGGACGGAATGCAATGCAGTCTTTCTTTGCATCCTACCCATGGGGGCGGGTTTGCTTCTCGCCGGATGATCCCAGCGCTGTTGCTGACTCTGTCACTGATGTGGTGCTACAGGGAATGGAACTATTTATTCCATCATCTGTGGTACCCATCGGAGGCAGATCTCAGCCTTGGTTTGGTCGCTCCTGTAAGACTGCATTACGCAGTAAGCAGGAGTGTTATCAAGCCTGGGCTGCGGCTTCGGCGGCTCGGGATGTAAATACCAGCACACTTAAAAAAAAGTATAACTTCGCCTCCAGGTCCTTCAAAAGAATTATTGCCAAGGCAAAGTCAGAGCACATAGGCAGAATTGGCGAGAAACTAGTTCGCCTTCCGTCGGGAACCCGTGCATTCTGGTCTCTCGCCAAGGCTGTCCAAGGGAATTTCTGTAAGCCATCACTACCATCTCTGCACAGGGAGGTTGACTCACTGGCCCATGACGCAAAAGACAAAGCCGACCTTTTAGGCTCCCTTTTTGCGTCCAACTCGACTCTTGATGACGGGGGGAAAACACCGCCGACCATCCCGCGGTGTGAGTGCTCCATGCCGGATGTGCTGTTCTCACCTATCTCGCTTCTATCCAGAAGTCGAGTGGGCCTGACGGAATCCCCCCAATTGTGCTGAGGACGTGTGCTCCGGAGTTGGCACCGGTCCTAACGCGTCTTTTCCGGTACTCCTACTCCCAAGGCGTAGTCCCGAATTCATGGAAGACAGCTTTTGTCCACCCAATCCCTAAAAAAGGCGACCGCTCAGACCCATCCAACTATAGGCCTATCGCGATCACCTCCTTGTTCTCCAAAATAATGGAATCCATTATTAACTGCCAGCTCATCCGGTACCTTGAGGATCACCAGCTGATTAGTGACCGCCAATACGGTTTTCGTCGGGGTCGATCAGCTGGTGATCTTCTGGTCTACCTGACCCATAGACGGGCGGAGGCAGTAGAGTCCAAGGGGGAGGCGTTGGCCGTTAGTCTGGACATTGCGAAGGCCTTCGATCGGGTTTGGCACAAAGCGCTTCTTTCGAAGCTCCCTTCCTATGGGCTTCCCGAGAAATTGTGCAATTGGATCACCAGCTTCCTTGCAGATCGGAGCATCAAGGTCGTTGTAGACGGTGCATGCTCTGACTACAAGCCTATTAACGCTGGTGTTCCACAAGGCTGTGTGCTATCACCAACGCTGTTTCTTCTGCATATCAATGATATGTTGCTAACTGGTAACATTCATTGCTATGCGGATGACAGCAATGGTGATGCTCTATACACCGGCCGTGCCAATATTTCTCGGGAAAACGTCGCTGAGTACCGGAACAAACTTGTGTCTGAAGTCGAGAGTCTTTGCTGAACAAAGTCTCGGATTGGGGGCGACTAAATCTAGTCCAATTTAATCCTCAGAAGACACAAGTTTGCGCGTTTACCGCTAAAAAGAACCCCTTTGTCGTATCTCCTCAGTTTCAAGGCACTCCCCTTCTTGCCTCAGCCAGTATCGGTATCCTCGGAGTCGACATATCGAGTGACGTGCAGTTTCGTGGTCACATGGAAGGGAAGGCCAAATTGGCCTCTAAAAAGCTTGGCGTGCTCAGCAGAGCGGGACAGTATTTCATGCCGGCACACCGCCTGCTACTTTACAAGGCGCAAGTTCGGCCTCACATGGAATACTGTTCCCATCTCTGGGCAGGGGCTCCCCAGTGCCAGCTCCTTCCACTTGACCGCATCCAACGCAGAGCGGCTCGAATTGTCGACGACCGAGCCCTTTCCGATCGGCTCGATTCATTGGCACTGCGAAGAGATGTTGCATCCCTTTGCATTTTCTTTCGCATCTACCATGGGGAGTGCTCTGAGGAATTGTTCGGATTAATCCCAGCCGCCAAATTTCACGAACGCACATCGCGGCATAACTCCCGATACCATCCACACCATCTGGATGATTGGCGGTCCACCACTGTGCGATTTAGAAGATGTTTTCTTCCTCGCACGACCTCCTTGTGGAATCGATTACCATCAGCGATTTTTCCGGACCGATACGACTTAGGGACCTTCAAGAAAAGAGCGTACTCCTTTTTAAAAGGCCGGCAACGCATCTGCGATTCCCCTGGTGTTGCAGTTGTTCATGGGCGGCGGTAGTCACTTACCATCAGGTGAGCCGCATGCTCGTTTGCCCCCTCTCCTATAAAAAAAAAAAACCAAATTAATCACCGATGCGCATAGGTCAACTTGCAAATTAAACAAAACAATAACGTAAGGGACAGCCCTACTTCTTCGCAAAGCAAAATGATTAAACACTATCTATGTATATGATACATAATTTTTCAAATAGCGCGCCATTCAATTTCCTTTCAGCAAACGGACGCAACAATCAAATACAGTGATTAAATATATGTACAAAACACATGCAGTAGCATTTAAAGGAGTAGATTAAATTCAATTCTTTTAATTTAAACCGCTACAAATAGGAAAATTTCGCGGAAAGCCCAAAGCAATTTTTAATTTTAATTCAAGTATTTTTTGACTAAGTGCTCGACCAAACCAAATCTAATACCCCTTGACAGCGTGATTCAACGCTCCAGAGGGTGCACCACCAAGTGCAGGTCACATGGCGTGAACCCGAGATCGCTAACAGTCGCCACTCGGGTTGTACGCCTTCACTGAGGCCGTCGGCAACAGAACATTTTGACAAGTGGACTGTTGACGGCTTAAGGCTCAGTGGAGGTGGCCGTGGTGGGAGCTAATGCGGCAGCTAGCCAGGGCCGCCTCCATCAAATGGGGAACAGTGGTACACGAGTCGCGGCCACTCAGCTAACGGGAGTGAGAAGGGCCCAGCGGACCGATGAGTGGCCGTGAAGTTCCTCTCCACACGCTTAGGGGGGGTGATGACACCCCCGCCCCTGGGGGAATTACCCCCCGACTGGTCGGGGGAGGGACCCCTTTCAAACTTAGGGGCCTGATGGCTGGCCGGCGGGCGCCGAGAGTCGCCCGGCAGAGGGCGTGGCTGAGCGCCCCCGCCCGTGGGGGTCGAGGGCCTGGCAGAGCCCCGAGAGGAGACGCCGTTCGCACTCAGGCACAAAACGGCATGATGATTGCCCTGGCAATGCAGACAGGGCCGCCGATGCGGACAGTCTCGCTGGAGGTGTCCTCCCAAACATGAGCAGCACCAGCGGCGCTCCTTGGCGATAGTTCGCCTCGCTGGAACCGGCTTACCTAATAATTTCGGGCACGACGTTACCCGATGATCAGATGCTCGACAATAGGAGCAGGGGGGGGTTGACGACGACTTGCCTGGAGGATTCAGCCTCTTACTGGGCACGGCTCGTAAGTCGTCAACGGTGCCCGCCGCGCTCTCTATCTGCCAGCACTGCTCCTCCAAAAACCGCAGCAGGTCATAGAAGGGCGGAATATAGGTGGCCTCGTCCCCGCCGTACCTCTCCTCAAAATGGATTCGAAGGTAGACGGGACAGCACGATGCGGAGCAACAAAAAAGCCCATTCGCCCACTGGTAAACCCAGCCGCCTCAACGTATTACAGGCCACCAAGACTGGATCCAACAGGTCCGGACGCAGTCTGGCCCGGTCACTAAGCAGCGGGAGGCTTAGAAGCTGCTTAACATGTTCGTCCGCAATTCGCCGGACGTTGGCGTATCTTCTGGCTAGGAGGTCTCGAGCAGTCTGGTAGGCGTCGTCCGACAATCTCAAGTGGCCGACGACGCCCAGGGCCTCCCCCTCCAGTGAGGCCAGGAGGTACACCATCTTTTGGCTCGGGGTCAAGTCACTCCGGGCGTCCACTAGGCTGTCGAAAAGACCAACGAAGGTCAGCCATTCGGAAAGGACCCCGGAGAACTTTGGCAGGTCCAGAGTTGGGAGTCGTCCCAACAGCTCCGGCTGAAGCTGCTTCAGAGAGGACTCGGACAGGTCACTCATCCGAGCTTCACGCGCCTCCTCGGCATACCTGCCTTCAGCCTCGATCAACTCGTCCGTGAGCCACAAGAACTGCTCATAGTCCGCGAAGCAGGAGTCCAGGACTCCCTTCTCCACATCCGAATCCTCGAGCTCAGCGTAAGCCTCCTCCACTGCGGCCCTTCGAGCATCCACCTGCTCGAACTGCTTCATCAAGTTATGGACCCTATCCGGTCGACCTATCAAAGCATGGGGGCTTGTGGCCCAGCGGAGCTCAGTCCGCAAACAACGGATCAGTAGCTTGGGCGATGTCATCACTATTAAATGCAAATTACGACGCGGCTTGAGCACGGATTACAAAGATAACAAACAAAAAATATAACAAAAATTAACAGTTAATAAATGCAGTTCCTATCAAATCGCGTTGAATAGAAATTACTCAAATACGAATTACTACGTATCAACCAAATACAAGTTAGCACAAAAGAAAAGACACAAATCAAATTAACAAATAACAAATACTAGTGCGATCAAATCAAGTTAAATTAAAATTGCGCAAATACAATTACTACTCTTTAGTTCAAATACAAATTACAGTATAAACGAAGATACACATCACAGTCGATCAACAAAAAATGCCTAGCTCGGAAATCGACCCTTCGATAAGTAATCCACTACAACTATCCGACAACGATAATTAACCGATTACGTAAAAATAACCATCTACCTACATGACGTATATCTCTAGAAAAACTCCCGCTTGCGCAACCTAGGGCGCGGCTTTACAAACTACCTACTAACCAAAAAAAAAGGCAAGCAACAAACAACAAAGGGAAATAATTCTATTATTACGTACAAAAAAATATTTTTACGTATTACGGACGGGCGTGATTGTAGATACAAATTAAACCAATCAAACCAACGCTCCCTGCCACCAGGTTTGTTTAATTTTTATCAAACACTATGGTCGGGATCGACCGGGGAATCGAACCCGGAACCACGCTCTGCTACCAGTTTGTTACGGCCTACGGTTGCTCCCTTAAAGGATCCAATCCTCTGGGGCTATGAGCAGAAGACTTCCCGAGCAAACGTAGGTCGGGCCTCAATGTGGCCACGTGGAAATTCCTAATTACAATAAACCAGATGGGAGGACGTTAGAAGGACATAGTACTTACCATTATCCGAAGCTAACTTCGCACCAATACTTGGGCAGGCCGTGAGTGTGTGTAATAGTGGATGGAGAGTAGTGTACAGTGAGGGGTGAATGTGTGGGCCTTGTCAAGCATAGGCGACTAGCTGCTGCCGAGTTCCAGGCTGCTCCAAAATGCTGCCACACTGCTTCAGACTGCTTCGGCGCCGGACCACAGTCACTTTCTTCTTTCGTCACGTTGACAGTCAATTAACTCTATCGTACGATTAACTAACTTACAGAAGCCACTAACTATCGCGGGGTATAAGGTTACCGCACAAAACACGCACAGAGTTTCTGGATCAAAGGTCACTACTGTTTCGCGTTGCAACAGTTAGTTCTAGAATACAGAGGCCGCACTAGCTAATATTGTCGAATGCACTTATACAGATTCTGAGTCGGACCCAATAAGCCCCGGGGAAGCTCTCCAGTAGGGATACGCGCCACAAAATTCCTAGACCGTATTTTTACTGTCCGCGCTTAATTATTACGAGTTCCCGCGCTTAATTGGCAGCGTGCCAATTGTTAGCACTGCCTGAGGACGACTGACTGCCCTTGGGCGTTTTTCGCACGACCGAAAGTCAAACCGGTATGAATGCACCGCGCCGAGCACCCTCTCGCGTCAATCTTTGAAAGTGTTTGGCGCGAACATGTACTAAACCTAAGATTAATCAATAAAAGTTGTAAACAATTTTTCATTGTACAATATCATGTTGGCTTCCTAATAAATAAATAAATAAATATATGCCGTAAATTGACAGAGATCTATCTTTGTTTACTGAGTACACAGTTACACATAAATAATATTTCTTTATGTAAATAATATTTCAGGTGGACTGTGTGCTCGTTTGTCACCCTATCCTATAAAATAAAATAAATAAATATGTACAATAGAGTAATATATAACAGTATAAACAGTTAGGTAATTAGTTTTGTAAAAATAAGTACTTAACTTACTGTAATTCATAAAATATAGAACACTGCTCTAACGAAAAAGTTGGATTGAAGGATAACTTTGCAGTAGAAAAAAACATTCTCCCATATGGCAACGGGAAGCAGCATAGAAGGCGCGAGACAAGTAGTGATCATCAAGGTGCCTGCCAAGTGATGAATAAGCCAAATACTTCATTACAATGGGAACGAACCATCAAGCAGTGAACTTTTATTAATAACAAGTATAATACCGTGGACCGTTTAGTGGTGGTGTAAGAATATGCACTAGCCTATATACCTACCCACGGGACGGGTGTCGTAAGAGGCGACAGAGGGAATCAGAAATTTGGCAAAACCCCTCATACATGAAGCAATCTATGAGGAAATTTTATAGGTTTTAATGGATGGAACGGATAATACCATGGACCCTCCTGCAAGCAACTGATCCAGAACTGCATTTGACTCAATAGCCTGTTGTTGTAATGTTCTGCAACGAATGAGTCTTGCATGACAGGTGAAACAGACAATTATGGGCTCCTCATCCTCATCCATCTGAAAATATGAAAGTTCGTCATAAATACGGAAAACTACTTAAATATACAAATTTATAATAAAATCTGTTGGCTACCACAATTCTTTTCATCAACATCATTTTTTATAACATTGAAGTGACAAACAAACTTACAATCCACCTGGTGGTAAGTGGCTGCTGCAGCCCATAGGCACCTGCAACAAACTTCAAGCAAAAGGCTACAGATGCGATGTTACCTCTGAGGACTGAGATGTAATGCTTCACAGCCTGTTATTTTTAGCCTGTGATACAGTTTCGATTCCCATACCACTCAAACGTTCGGAAAACTTGGGTATAAGAGGTGTTGTTCTATAACTAATTTAGGGACTATTTATCAGATAGATGCCAATGAGTGAGAATTGACAAATAAATCAGCACTTCCTCTTGCTCTTATGGTGTACCACAGGGAAGTTTCTTAGGTCCTTCGCTCTTTCTTCTTTATGTTAACGAATTGTGTAAAATCAATATAAAAAATGCCAATTTAACTATTTTTGCTGACGATCCTGTATTGATTTTTCATGGCGACCGTTGGGATAAAGTAGCCCAACTCACAGAAAATGGTCTTAGATTAGTGACTAGTTAGCTTGAAGATAATATAATATCTAAAATCTTTTAGAAAAATTTACTTCGCAAATATCCGCGTTATAAAATAAAATGATGTGTCTTACCTAGTATGAAGAGCACCTCCCGCACTCCCTCAATTGCGTGCACTATCCCCGTCACCACTAATCCCAGCACCGCTACTCCCAACACCACTACACTAGGCAAGACACACCACTGACGATAATATGACACGTGTTTCGCCTCTACACGAGGCATCCTCAGGTGATATAGACTCTACAGTGGCTAACCGCTAAGATCTTAGCTATGTTTTAATGAGTAGTTTGTGATTGGTCACTGTCCGTAAACTTTTAAATATATAAATGAATATTCTTAGTTTATTAGCCACTGCCATCAGTATGGGCCTCCGAACTTAATTTATATCAATGATTACACCAAGATATCTGATCAAATCTGTTTTGACTAAATTACTACATTGACATAGTGCAAGTTTGCAAGGGTACCTGTGGATAGTAATTACATATTTTTTTTTATTTATATTTACATTATCAATAGAAACATTAAAAAAATATCGATGTTTTAGAAATCGATTTTTTGGGAATCGATACATCAGCTTACAATTCAAATCTATTTAAAAAATCTATCTTTTTCGGAAAGAATCGACATCCCTATTGACGTCGACAATGACATTACAAAATGGCACCAGTTTATTAGCAGATTAGACATAAACATTGCAAGAATAATTGATTTTCAATTATTCTTTTCTCAAAAATTACACGTTTCCGTATATTGAGACTTTGTGTGTGTGCTTATAATAGTGTAATCTTTCTGTAAAAATACGTATCAACACCAAACTCCACTGACGTCAATGGAAAGCTAAGCCATAATATGTACTAGAACAGCCACCGCGAAAATATCTAAACAGCAGTGCGGGTCGTGTGGAAGTTGAGCCCACAGGCTCTAACGCGTGTTACAAACTACTATGTCTCGGTTTCTCTTCAAGTACGTAGTAGGATTTCAGGCTAGTTGTTGTTTTTCAGAATCTGGTTGTATTTGTCTGGTTGCACTATATTTAAAGCTGCACCTTAGCTTAGCCCAATCTATCGCATTTTATATCAGGCAAGTTATACGGTATTTCTAGGGCGATAACAACAAATTACCGCAACTTCAATTTGCACTATTAAGAAATTTTAACAAACTTACAAAAGTGTTCGTCAATGTTTTATACAAATTTCGGAGACTAGTCTTCTTTAGAACAAACATGCGTACATTAATGCATAAACAAATTCTACAAATTTCACTAAAGGCCATTCTGGTTTCCTATAGCTTTAATATAATTGGATTCACTTTTACATCAATAAACACTAAACAGGAGTTTTCAAAAACAATAAAATGCAGTAAGGCTGGCAGTTATTATGCCAAATATTATAATCCAAAACCAAAGAGAATATAATTACTTGTCCAAAACCAAAACAAAATAATTTTTAGCCGCATGACAGGATTGAAAGTTACCAGTCAATTTGACAGTTGTTGTTGTTTTTATTATTCGCTCGAGAGAGCAGGCAAAGGAACTATGCCATACAGCCTCGTCTTCATGTATATTTATCCTTCATATAATATTATAGTTCACTGCTTTACAATATGTTGATGCGTCACATTGTGCAGCCCTTGGGAGATTTAGACGGCAACGGGCAACTTGAGCCAGCAGGCAGCTGACAGTTGGCGATGGTATCTAAAGGCGCCTATGCAAACAAACAGCTTATCTTGAGAATCCATCACCATCAGAGCACTTGTTTCACAGGTTCCACTAATAGTTCACATGCGCAGACACTTAATACACAAAATCGCACCACTTTTACATATCAAAGTCCACTTCAAACCATTATTTAAACAATAATACAGGAGCAGCAAACCGCCGCCAGTCAAGTTCCTGCCAAAAACTCTCAATTTGACAGCCATTGACAGCATCAAACCTCCATTACATGTTTTATTAAGATTTTTAGCTTGGATGCTTGCCCATTAAGACATGTCTTCATTTCATTCGTGATCTTAGATTTAACAAGTTGTGTATCGCCAGCAACACAAAATCAGGAATTTGCATTTAGAAAAACCCAAATTAGGGGCATTTTAGGTGCTAATTAGGTGCCAAGTTTAAAAACTAGGTGCTCTAAAATTTCCACCGCAACGAACTGTTGAAATTTTGCGTTGCTAGCAAAACGTCTCGCTAGCAACGCAATGAAGTTATTAGATATTATATACGATAAATATTAATAGCAAGAAATTAAGTGCTAAATAGGTGCTGCGAGTAAAGGCAATGACAAGGCGCCCCTAATAAAAATAAAGTCTTTATTCAGAACACAGCAGATGCAAAATTCAGGTTTTCTGAAAATCAAAATTGCTTTTAGAAAAAGTCCAAATTATTGGCTAATTAGGTACCAAATTTAAAAATTAGTTGCTCTAAAATTTTCATCGCAACAAACTGTTGAAGTTTGAGTTGCAGGAATATTGACATAGTTACTTCTGCAACTGCTTCGGCGCTGCGGGGAGTGCAGCCCCTTCGCCCTTGCGTAGCAAATCACAAGCACCCATGCACACTTCCGCAGCTTCGCTTATTGATCGCCTTCATCAGCCTCTACGGCTCACAAGGATGCCTGTGTTTCACCACAGCGGGCGGGGACTCCACTCCCTCCGCGCCTACGGCTTTACAAAAACACTCTAGGGGTAGGACAAACACGACTACGTGAAGTCGGGGCGTTATGATTTGGTTTTAGTACAGATTCGACTAATCTTATCTATATAGACGTGGTAGAGCCATGCTATAGCTATATTAATAGTATAGTTGTAGCACGAATGGGTCGGCTCGACCGGGGAAGGGCCACGCTCTCACAGAATACCAGCGTAAAATAGCAGCTTAATGCTGCTGTGTTTCGTATGGTGAGTGTAGAGAACCGGAGACCCATTTTACTGGAAAAGAGGCATTCCATCTTAGTCCTCACGGGTGACAACGCTTCTGCAATTTACTTAGCAAACGAAGATAGATTCAGATGTCTATGGGCCACAGCAACCACTTACCATCAGGTGGACTGTGTGCTCGTTTGTCACCCTAATTTTATATAAAAAAAAACTAACTAACGAACTATGACTGACTTTAACTATTCTGTGTAAACTATAATACTAGGGACGGTGGATGAAAAGATGGTACTGTAGGCGATTATATATTGCACTATTTACAAGCGGCGTTAATCAATTATATAAAGATGGGAGACTTCAATGGAGTATTTTCTCTCTTGAGGTCTTCTTTCTTGATGTTGTATCTCGTAGTGCCGCTGCCGAAATGAACGACGCACAACTTTTTTTTTTGCGCCCGAAGCAATTTGGAAAAGGGCCACCCTTTACGGGAGGCCGAAAATGCATTACGCATATCACAATGGCTATCCATCGTGGTTATGGGGGACTCACGCCTAACCGGGGAGCCTATGTGATACCCCCTAAAAACCGCCTTTGGGGACTGGCAACCAGCTGTTTAAAGCTTCCTATGCCGTATCGTAAAGCGACCCTCTTTTGGGAAAAAGAGGGCGCAGGCGGCTATAAGCCGCTGAGGGAGTGCCTACGAAGGCAATTTGATTGTAAAAATTTAATTATTTATGAAAGTTTAATTATGAAATTGACTGAGCCACCAGGAGGCAGTTCAAATCGTTTGACAGAGAATAGGCGGGTTCGAGTGGGAGTTCCTCGGCCTGCGGATGCGATAGCGAGAGGGAGTGGGGTTGCACACTTAAGTATGTTTAATGAAACTCTGAGACTTTGAAGAAGTTTCAGAGAGTTTTAATTAGTGAGTGCCTACGAAGGCAGTTTTAACCCGACGTATTGACCTTACGATGAAGTGATTAAAATAATTTTATAACGTACTTAAAAGATTATGATGCTCTGTAAGAGCAAGGAGTCTGTCCTGAGGGGACTTGGCAGCGCGCAATTTGCGTGCTAAGACTGTGATCTCCCCAATGTTGATGTTCTTAATAGCGGCGTACACCGTATTTAGATCATCAACCATTGAGGGTTGTGTTTGCTGTGCAGCGGGGGACGACCGCGGAGGGTCGGCCTTTTTGGGTCCCCAGGGGAAGACTGGAGGCTGTAATGGTTGCGAGAAGCCCGGAGGTGGGCGAAGAAGAGGGGGAGGGACCCGGGAGGGCCTTGGGTCCACCTGGGATGGTCGAAGATACCTCTTAGGTGGCAATCTTGATGGGAGGGCCGGGAATGACTTAGCATTAACCGGCGGTGGAGCGTGCCTAATGGGGCGCGAACGAGTTCCGGGACTCGAGGTAGGCCGCTATAACGGGCGGCGGTGCCTGAACGGCGGGAAGAGCCAGAAGGGCTAAGATGGCTGCATTAAGAGCTTGCGGGTCATTATGTAACCTATGGACTATATCGAGCAGGGGACCTAACAAATTCTGCGAGGACATTGTCGTTGGGGACTACGTAAATATATAAAAAGTTAAAAAGTTAGGGGGACACTGTTCTGAAAAGAACAGAAACGCAATCTAATAACAGTAAGAGCGGGATCACCGTTCTGAAAAGAACGGGACGTTCGTAATCTCAGGAGTAAGTGCCCCTGCTCTCAAAAGAGCAGGGCCTTGCTCTGAAAAGAGCAAGTAACTCCCTTGAAACAGTATGTACACGTACACGTTATACAAATAAATAACGAAAACAAAATTAGAAATAGTTAACAAAGAATTAACAATAAAAATAACAATAACAAGCAAGACCAACAGTCAAGCCGCCCCGTCCGGAGACAGGGAGGTAATAACTGGAGTTAGCGTAAAAGGACTCACCAGGCGTCGCACTGTACAGTGCGAGCAGGACAGAGGAGGCGCGAGAGCGAGAGAGCACTACCGTACGGGGACGGATGTGCGGACTACCTGGACACGACCGCTCGAGAGCGGTGCCACAGGCGGGAATGTTTTTTGACGCACAACTCACACCGCCCTTCTTATATTCTCAAAAAGGGTGTCTCGGCGCGTGCGTGGCATTATAAAGTGTGCCGCGCGCTGATTGGTCGGCGGCATCGCGTGATCTTCGGGCGGTGTGCGGGGTGCGCGGGGCGCAACGGGGTATGAAGGGGCGACGGGGCGGCGGCTCCCCACGCCGTCCGTAACAATTAGGTCTTTACATATGAAATTGGCGTTTTGTACGGGAGGAATATAAAGTCAATTTTATTTGTAAAATATATTTTATTAACCGGTTCAGTGCGGATGGCACACCAGGCGTGCCATCGATTACTTTTGTGTGTGGCGTATGACACACGAGTCGTGTCTTTTTAAAAATCGTTATAACTCGCTCAAATTGCGTTTTTGGAAAATTTAATAATAATAATAATACTTTTACTTCTAAAACATTCTCCTTGAACAGTCGGAAGTCTTCAATGAATGGGCGACTGTAGGAGTCCATATGAGCAGGCATAGGTTATATGATCTTTACCATGAAAGGTCATATAATCATAGCGTCGAATTTAGGGAATATGTAAAAAAATATTCAAAAATATTTAAAAGAGTGTGCTCCATAGCCAAGTCTTTGCATATGAGCAACAAAATTAAGACGGCTTCCAATAAAATTAAAATGACATGGAGTATAATTAATAGCGAAACTGGTAAGATCAACTCTCGCAATTCAAATTACCAGTTAAGTGTTAACAACAAATTAACTGTATCAGATCAGGACGTAGCAATGGTTTTTGAGAAATATTTTACTGATATTCCGATCTTGACCACTAAGTCACTGAATTCTTCTCCTGCCGTCGCCGAATTCGCCTTTACTTAAACAAAATGTAAATGCGTGTACAAAGAATTTTACGTTTCATAAAGTGTCATCAAAAGATATTGTAAAATATTTTAAAACTGTTGATGTTAAGAAAACTGCGGATCTGTGGGGGATTTCCGTTAAAGTTATTGCGTCTATAATAGATACAATCGCGCCTCATTTAGCTATTATTTTTAATACTAGTATCGAATCTGGTGTGTTTCCTGATTTAATGAAGTATAGTAAAGTAATACCTTTATTTAAATCGGGTAGTACATTAGACCACGCCAATTTTAGACTTATTTCTGTACTACCAACACTTAGTAAGATTTTTGAAAAAATTATTCTTGATATAATGTTAAATTTCTTTAATATAAATAATTTAAATCATAAAAATCAATTTGGTTTCACAAGGGGTCGCTCGACAACTGATGCCGGTATTGAGCGGATTAAATATATATTTAATGCATGGGAGAATTCACAGGATGCTTTGGGTATATTTTGTGGCCTATCCAAGGCCTTCGATTATGTTCACCTTGAAACATTAATCAGGAAACTTCAATACTACGGTGTAAGAAGTGATGCTCTTAAATTAATTATTTCATATTTAAGTAAGAGAACGCAAAAAGTTGTCATTAACGATATGAGCTCTTCCGGATCGATGGAACAAATGGGCGTGCCTCAAGGCTCAATTCTCGGCCCCTTTCTCTTTCTTGTATACATTAATGACTTACCTTACATAGTAGGGGATATGATATGATATATTTATGATATAACCATGATATAGTATTGTTTGCAGATGATGCTTCTTTAATTTTCAAATTAAGTCTACAATTACTAAAATATGACGAAGTAAACAGTATCTGGTACACACATATTTATATAAAACACGTTTGCACAATATTGTACATATTTTACCAGATAGCTCACGAAAAATGTTTTGCGCCAGTGTGTGTTTTTAAATGTCTTTGCAAATCATAGTTTCTAATAAATCTATGTTCACAGATATTACACGAAAAAGGCTTTTCACCAGTGTGTATTTTCATATGTCTTTGGAAATTTCCTTTTGTAATACATCTATATTCACAGATATTACATGAAAAAGGTTTTTCTCCAGTATGTATATTCATATGGGTTTGCAAACGACTTTTTGTAATACATCTATATTCACAGATATTACACGAAAAAGATTTTTCTCCAGTATGTATATTCATATGGTTTTGCAAACGACTTTTTGTAATACATCTATATTCACAGATATTACACGAAAAAGGTTTTTCACCGGTGTGTATTATCATATGTCTTTGAAAATTTCTTTTTGTAATACATCTATATTCACAGATATTACACGAAAAAGGTTTTTCTCCAGTATGTATTTTCATATGAGTTTGCAAATCACTTTTTGTAATACATCTATATTCACAGCTATTACATGAAAAAGGTTTTTCTCCAGTATGTATTTTCATATGGGTTTGCAAACGACTTTTTGTAATACATCTACATTCACAGATATTACACGAAAACGGTTTTTCTCCAGTATGTATTTTCATATGGGTTTGCAAACTACTTTTTCTAACACATCTATATTCACAGATATTACACGAAAACGGTTTTTCTCCAGTATGTATTTTCATATGGGTTTGCAAATGACTTTTTGTAATACATCTAAATTCACAGAAATTACACGAAAAAGGTTTTTCACCGGTGTGTCTTTTCATATGGGTTTGAAAATCAGTTTTTCTAATACATCTATATTCACATATATTACACGAAAAAGGTTTTTCACCGGTGTGTATTTTCATATGTTCTTGCAAACGACTTTTTGTAATACATCTATATTCACAGATTTTACACGAAAAAGGTTTTTCACCGGTGTGTATTTTCATATGGGTTTGAAAATCAGTTTTTCTAATACATCTATATTCACAGATATTACACGAAAAAGGTTTTTCACCGGTGTGTATTTTCATATGTGTTTGCAACTTACTTTTTCTAATACATTTATATTCACAATTATTACAACAGTACATTTGTTTAGCGACGTGCGCTTTAAGATGTGTCAAAATAGAACGTTTTTGAGATGTTTTAAATTCGCAAATATCACAATTAAATATTTCTGTTTGTTGTGGTACTGGAGTTAGTTCTACTTGTGTCCGGACTGCAGTGGTGTCTGAGTGCTTATGCGTCTTATGACTGTATGAAATGTGTTTGGCGAGAATGTTTTTTGTTGAAAATTTTTTACTACAACCATCACATTCAAAAATGTATTCAGTTGATGTCCCAGATGTTTTTTTCTTACGCATATTTACACTCTTTTGTTTCAAAATTTTCGTTTTCATAATCTTTGCAGGATGCTTTCCTTTTTTATTAATTGCTTGATTATCTTTTTTCACTTTAGGGTTTGATTTAATAGTAGGGCCTTCAAAATCAAGGTCTTCTTCACGAACATCGTTTATGTTACAACCAGTAGAATTTGATTTAACCTTCTTCTCAGAAGTTTCTGAAAAATAATTTGTCGAAGTTAAACTTTTTATTTATTGTATCTTTATTGCAAGACACCTTAAACGGTTTACAATGGGCGAAGTTTATGCCTTATGGCATTTTCTATCAGTTAACCCAGGGAGAAATAAAGAAATTATAGTATTTTACACAATAATACTAAATATTGTTGCCAGATATAAAGTATTTTAGTCAATTACTCCGAATAATGCCTCTCATATTCATTTTTGGACGGAAAGAATGATTTTTCTGATCATGTTACATTTACATTAATCTAATAATCGCTGTTTCGAATTCCACACAGAACTAATGTTATACACACACGGTCGAAGATGGCGTGTAAGTGCGGTATAACAGAATTCAACATTTTGTCCCGTGGGTTTCGTAAGAGGCGTCTATGGGTTTGCTAGAAAAATCTGATGGCTTTCGACAGATGGCGGTATTACCACCTCGTTTACTTCAAATGTAAAATATCCAGACCGGCGCCAGGCAACATTGCCAGAGGTGCTCACGTCTGGTTCTGCGATCGTCAGTCCTATGCCAAGCGTGACTCTCAAGGCAAATCCTTCCTGCGTAGGGAGAGATCCTTCCATGTTCAGCAGTGGAAGTTTACGGGAATATTAAGAGGTCCTTTCTCCACTGGCACCCATAAAATTGTTAATTTTGTAAGTAGGTGTGTATGTATGTATACATACATCCATACACGCCGTTTCCGTCCTATCGATCCTAACAGCTTCGACGGAAACCGTATTGAAGGTCACTAATCAGCTTATGTTCTTCAAGGTACCGCGTGACGCGTGAGCTGGGAGTTAATAATGGATTCCATTATTTTGGGGAACTAGAAGGTGATGGTGATAGGCCTGTATTTGGATAGGTCCCAGCCTTTTTTAGGAATCGCATGCACTAAGGCTGCCTATCATAAGGTTGGAACGACATCTAAGGAGTAAGAGAATATGACATAAACATAAAAATAACATAATTAATAGAATCAGGCGTTACTTTGCGGAAATCTTTTATATAAAAGCATTTAGAAAAATTCACTTCGCAAATATCCGCGTTATAAAATAAATCACTGGACTCGGCTCATGGACGCTGTTGAGGCTTTGTTTGAGGGTCAAAATAAAGATTTTTTTTCTAAGGGAATTCTGGGTTTAGTACAAAAATAGACTAAATGCATTGACTTGTTAGAAGATTATGTGGAAAAATAAATTATTTATTATTTAATATTCATTATCAATAATTACTTTTGGATCACGCCTCGTACTCACATCCTAAAAATAAAACCAAAGCGAAAAGTTGACTGGAATCGGAAAGGATGTTAAAAAACGGCAGAGAAGGCTTCGCCCGCGTAGTAAGACAAGACAAAAAGATTATTAATAGAATCAGGCGTTCTATTGCGAAAATCCATTATATTAAACACTATAGTAAAATTATTTTGTGCGTGCAGTTGGGGTCATAAATCATAGCTCGGCCTCAGCCCGGCTAGGGCGGTAAGCATGTTGCGAGGGCGCAACGCCATTATCGATAACAACAAATTCAATTTTAGATATAAGTTATTATATTTATTTTTAATATAAGTTGTTAGATGCGAAACATTTCTACTTATAGTTTTTAATAGATAGGTAACTAATTAATAATTTATTTAGAATTATTATTATTATTATGTTAATAAATACGTTGTTTTATCTATTTCTCTTTTCATTTTTATCACGCTCACATAATGACAAAACTAAATACACTATCAATAACGCTTATCGACAATAATATTGCGCATCACTATGCTCGCCCATAAAGCCCGTGAGTGGGAGAGAGAGCGAAATACTCCGATAATTTATGACCCAAATTGCACGCACAAAATAATTCTAGTATAGCTGATAACCGCTCGCTTCGCTAGGCGCAAGATTTTATTGCAGAACCTAGATGTGACTAAAGTAATTAAAAGCAAAATTTGTATGTATAGTACATCTCCAACTACATGATGCAAGAGGAATTTGTGGTGATTTTTTTATTTTTTGATGCAGGTTTTTAAACATAAATTCATTTACCTATGTCATCGTCATCTTTTTTACTCTTCGAATCAAATGCAATTAGCGGCAAGTCATCATCCAATATAAAAATGTATTTATTGCTTTTCGAAGCATTCTCCGCGAAATTTGACACATTTTTCCATACGATGCGATGGAATCAATCATTGAAGCAACCATTCCATTCGGAAGTTGGGGTCCCCAAAATGGCCGTTTTGTAGGCGTCCACAGCTTCTTCAGGTGATGAAAATCTCTGTCCACGCAATTTATTCTTTATTTGAGGGAAAGTATAGAAATCATTAAGGCTTAGGTCGGGGCTGTACGGCGGATGGTCTAATAATTCTATGTTTTCTTGCTCTAAAAACTCTTTTGTTCTGTGTGCGCTGTGAGAACTCGCATTGTCGTGATGGAGGATGATGCGGCGGTTGCAGCTCTCTTTACGGAGTTCAGAAACGACCTGTGGCAAACAAATGCTAGCATACCATTCTGCATTAACCGTTCTTTGTCCCTCAAGAGGAATAGTCGTAACATGGCCGGTTTTGGAGACAAACGTGGCCACCATTTTTTTTGCAACACTGCGTGAACGAACAATTTTTGATGGCTTTAACTCATTTTCGAACACCCAAACTCGTGACTAGTTTTTTCTTTCGGGTTCGTACGCTTATATCCAGGATTCGTCACCTGATACGATGTTGTATACAGCATTTGAGGATCCTGCGTGGAATCTTTCGAGAGTTTTGACGCACCAAGTAACGCGAGCCGCGTTTTGCTCTTCACAGAGCGAATACGGTATCCATCGGGAAAACAACTTATTTACATCTAATTGTTGGTGCAAGATTATTTGTATTTGACTCATGCCAATGTCTAAAGTTGCCTGAATTTCGCGGTATGCCACATGTCGATCTTCCTCAATCAGCTTACGCACAGCATCAACGTTTTCTTGGATGACTGCAGTTTTTGGACGACCTTGACGGGGATCATCACTGAGCTTGACAAGTCCACGTTGAAATTCAGCAAACCAGCGATAAATTGTGGTTTTGGGTGGGGCTTCATCACCAAATGCAGAAATCATCCGGTCAACACACTGTTTTTGTTTTAAACCACTTCGAAAGTCATAATAAATCATCGCTCTTGAATTTTCTCGAGTCAATTCCATTTTCTCAACGACTAAACAAGTTTGATAAAACCTTGTGGCAAGACCGAGATTCATTTTTTAAATAAATAAATGGTATTCGATTTTTAAAACCAAGGGGTTTTCAATTAAAAAGATTTTAATATGACAGGAACAGTGGAAATATTCTATTCTCGATACTTTTAGTGCAGCCCTCGTATAAATGATATAAAAACCACATTGTCAGAAAGATAAATGATTGTTGAACTTATAATTTTTTTTTAAATCGATTAATTGCTATTTTTACATAAAAAAGTGGTTTTAGTGGCTTATGGTGTAGGTTTTTGCCGTGTAGTGGCGGTCAAGAATATCCACTACCCCATATCCTCCCGTGGGTGTCGTAAAAGGCGACAAAGGGAAACAGGCAGGAGATGGGCAGCAGCATCTTCCTGATAATAGCCAAAATTACAATAAAAAAACTGCGGTTGCCAACCCGCTCGCCAAGCGTGGCAACTATGGCAAATACCCCCCAATGATTAAAGCAACAAACAGATGGCCCCCAGTCCCCGGCGGCCCCGCTATTCCTGGCTACGGTGGCGACCATGGTAACGGCGGGGAAGGGGGTGCTAAGAAACTCCGGTGGAGGTTCGGTTGCCACCTTAGACGACTTGACCTAGCAAGATACAACGCACGCACCCTGAGGACTGACAAGAAGATCGTGGAGCTGGAAGAAGAGATAGACAAGTTGCGCTGGCATATTATAGGATTATCCGAAGTTCGAAGAGAGGGGAAGGACACGGTAATCCTCGAATCCGGCAACTTGCTCTATAACCGGGAGGGCGACCATCTGTTCCAAGGAGGTGTCGGATTTATCGTCCACAAGTCTCTCGTTAACAACGTTGTAAAGATCGGGAGTGTGTCGACGAAGGTTGCGTACCTTATACTCAGAATCACCAAACGGTATTCGCTGAAGGTCATACAGGTTTACGCACCAACCTCGGCACACCAGGATGAGGAGGTGGAGGAAATGTATGAGGATATCTCTAGAGCCATGCATTCCTCCAAAACCCAATATACGATGTTAATGGGAGACTTCAATGCAAAACTAGGCACAAGAGAGTACGGTGAGCTGAAAGTATGGAAATTTGGAATAGGGCAACGGAACCCAAGGGGCCAGCAGCTGGCCGACTTCATGGAGAAAGAGGGACTCTTTATGACGAACTCTTTCTTCCAGAAGCGGCCCCACAGGAAGCGGGCCTGGTCGAGCCCCGACGGTTTACTTACTTACTTATCTTCACGCACAATCCCTGACGGGGTAGCCAGAGAGAACAGATCGCCAAGTGTCACGATCCTTACATACCTCTTTCGCTTCTTTCAGATTCATTATCTTCTTCATGCATGCACGTCTAAGTATCCGTGTACTTTTGACCCTACCCTCTTCGAGCAATTTGCTCACATGATCTTCGAAAGTTAGTCTCGGTCTACCTCGACACCTTTTAATATTAACTTTCGCGCTATATATTTTCTTCACCATTCGGTCTTCACTCATTCGCTCAACGTGCCCAAACCACCGAAGCACGCCCTTATCAATTTTTGTGATAAGGTCATCTTTCAAACCTGCCATATTGCGAATCTCTTCGTTTCGCTTTCGGTCGGCCATGGTAACGCCGCACATTTTACGAAGAGATCGCATCTCCACTGCATTCAACTTACTTTTATGCTTCTTCTGGCATACCCAGGTTTCGCTGCCATATAACAAAGTCGGTACCAACACTGCGTTATGTATTGCAAGGCGTGCACTCTTCGCTACGCCTTGCCTTTTGACTAACGCAGCCAGGGCACCATTGACTTTGTTCCCGGCAGCGACACGCCTGTCCACATCTAAATCACATCTTCCATCCCGGCTAAAAGCACTCCCCAAGTATACAATTTCATTTACCTGTTCTAGACATTCCTGATTTACCCATATTTCACACTTCGTTCTCTCTTCGTCCCTTTCAAATACCAGAACCTTAGTTTTATTAGCATTCAAACGGAGACCTTTAATTTCACATTCCTCTTTCATACACGTGACTAATGCCTGCAGTTCTGCCTCTGATGGTGCAATAAGCACTGCATCATCAGCATACAGCAGACAATTTACTTTAATGTCACCCAATTTCACACCCAAACAACTTTCAGCTTCTGTAAACAGCTGTCGAGATACAGTATGAACAGCCAGGAAGACATGACACAACCCTGCTTTACGCCCGTTTGGACGTTAAACATGGGTGACAGGTCATGCCCTACCCGCACACAGGCTTTACAGTCACAGTAAAGTGACTGCACAGCCCTTAGCAATTGACCATCCACACCATACCCCGGCAACAGTCCCCACATTTTCTTCCTTACAACGTTATCAAATGCTTTCTCAAGATCCACAAAAGCACAGAAAATCTTCTGGTTAGCAGCCAGAAGCTTCTTAACCATGCTTTCTTCTTCTTCTTTACAGCTTCTTTCACTTCATCATTCCACCATGCATCTCTTCTTTTACTACTGCCTCTTTTTATTGTTCCACACACTTCTTCCGCTGCACTTACCATTCCATCCCTAAGGTTCTGCCATGTTCTTTCTGCCCCGACGGTTCGACAAAAAATGAGATTGACTTCATTATGACGACCAGACAACTGTTCAGTGCTGCTTCCGTGATCGCGAGGGTGAAAACTGGTAGCGATCACCGAATGGTTAGAGACACACTGAACCTAAACGTTAAGTTGGAGAGGTCTCGTCTAATGAAGTCAACGCTCCGTCCCCCTCGTGCTCTGTTCCAAAGTCCCGAAACCTTTCAGCTCGAGTTACAAAACCGTTTTCAGTGCCTAGAAGACTGCAACGAAGTGGACGATATGAATGACAAACTCGTGGAAACTGTCCATGCGGTCGGAGCTAAGTTCTGCAAGACCCGCCGCAGAAAAACACAAAATCTCTCCGATCACACTCTTAATTTCATGGCTGTTAGACGGGAGATGAAGCTACATTCTTCAACAGACTTGACAGCATACAGGCATCTGAACAGACAGATCTCCAAATGCATGCGACGGGACTTACGCAACTTCAATACAGCTCGTATTGAAGAAGCGATCGAGCGGAACCAAGGCTCCAAAGTCTGCCAGAGAACTCTCTAAAGTCTGCCAGAAAGAGCCAACTGTCAAAGCTGAAGACAGAGTGTGGCAGCATCGTTTCCGGGACACCTGAGATTTTGAGTGAGATTGAGAGGTTCTATGGGCAGCTGTACACGTCATCGTTGGAGCCACATGCAAGTGTGAGTAACGATCCAAGAGCGAGTCTCACCCGACACTATTCCGAAGATAACCCGGACGTCAGTCTGAGCGAGATTAGAATGGCTCTCCAGTACCTTAAAAACGGTAAGGCCCCAGGCGAGGATGGAATTACAGCGGAGCTTCTGAAAGCGGGTGGAAGACCAGTACTTGAAGTCCTTCAGAAGCTCTTTAATTCCGTCCTCCATGGTGGCATTACACCGGAGGCGTGGAGCAGAAGTGCGGTGGTCTTGTTCTTCAAGAAAGGTGACAACGCTCTCTTGAAGAACTACAGACCGATATCCCTTCTGAGCCGCGTCTACGTGCTATTTTCGAGGGTCATTACGAATAGTCTCGCGCGCAGACTTGACGACTTGCAGCCTCCCGAACAAGCCGGTTTCCGAAAGGGCTTTAGCACCATAGTCCACATACATACCCTTCGGCAAATTGTACAGAAGTCCGAAGAGTACAATTTGCCACTATGTCTGGCGTATGTGGACTATGAGAAAGCCTTTGATTCCGTCGAAATTTGGGCGGTGCTGCAGTCCCTTTAACGGTGCCAAGTTGACTGTCGGTATATCGAAGTGTTGAAGTGTTTGTACAGTAGGGCTATGATGGCTATCCGAGTACAGAACCAGAGTACGAAACCTATCCAATTGCAGAGAGATGTAAGACAGGGTGACGTCATATCACCGAAACTCTTCACCGCTGCATTGGAAGACGTTTTCAAACTTCTGGACTGGAAAGGATACGGTATCAACATCAATTGCGAGTACATCACTCACCTTCGATTTGCCGACGATATAGTCCTTATGGCAGAATCGCTGGAGGACCTAAGCACTATGCTCAATGACCTCAATAGTGTTTCCCAACGTATAGGTCTTAAGATGAACATGGACAAAACAAAGATCATGTTTAATGTCCATGTCACACCTATGCCGGTAGTTGTTGGGAGCACTAAGCTCGAAGTTGTTAACGAGTATGTTTACCTGGGACAAATAGTCCGACTAAGTAAATCCAACTTCGACCGAGAGGTCAATCGACGGATTCAACTCGGCTGGGCAGCGTTCGGGAAGCTACGACACATCTTCTCGTCAGACATACCTCAAAACCTTAAAACGAAATTATACAACCAGTGCGTGTTGCCAGTGATGACTTACGGAACTGAGACGTGGTCCTTCACTGCTGGCCGTATGAGGAAGCTCAAGGTCGCTCAGCGAGCTATGGAGAGGGCTATGTTCGGAGTTTCTCTGCGTGATAAACTTAGGAATGAGGATATCCGCAGTAGAACCAGAGTAACCGACATAGCCCAACGGATTAGTAAGCTGAAGTGGCAGTGGGCCGGCCATATAGCTCGAAGAACCGACAACCGATGGGGAAGAAAGGTTCTCGAGTGGCAGCCTCGTACCGGTAGGCGAAGTGTAAGGCGTCCCCCCACGAGATGGAGTGACGACCTGGTAAGACATGCAGGAAGTCGATGGATGCAGGTGGCTCAGGACCGTGCTTTGTGGCATTCTTTGGGGGAGGCCTATGTTCAGCAGTGGACTTGTGAAGGGCTGTAATGATGAATGATGATGGTGTAGATTTATCAAGTCCTCATTTTTTTATAGGATAGGGTAACAAACGAGCACACAGTCAGCCTGATGGTAAGTGGTTGCTGTGACCCATAGACATCTACATTTATTCTCAATGAAGAATCAAAATGCAGATGCGTCGTCACCCGTGAGGACTAAGATGGAATGCCTTTTTTCCAGTAAAATGGGTCTCCGGTTCTCCACACTCACCATCTGAAACACAGCAGCGTCAAGCTGCCATTTTACGCTGGTATTCTGTGAGAGCGTGGTCCTTCCCCTGTCAAGCCGACCCATGCGTGCTACAATTATACTACTAAATACTAATATAGCTGCAGCATGGCTCTACGGTTTTGAAAATATTAATTGTTTAACTCAATCTATTTTTTAATCTGTTAGCAGTATAATATTATTTTGTTTAGTTATAATTAATGTTTTTTATTGAGTAAGTTTTAATAATACCTGCAAAATGCCAGACGAATTTAGCGGTTTTAAACAATTCACAGACGTGAAGACTTTTTTGTCGTATTCATTTGTAAACTTTATTACAAATGAATACGACAAAAAAGTCTTCTTATGCGTAGCCATAAGTGTGAGAAAGATAGCTTATCGAAGCATGTCGACAGCGGAGGAGGGGCTAAGCTCCTCGCGCTGTGATTGGTTATTAAGAAATTTTTTTTGAAGATTTTACGATTAATTTCTTGTTTTGGGATTTAGCATGTATGTAAGCGCATATACGACCATGTAAATATCTGTGTATACAGTTTGAATGATTTAAGATCAATGCTGTAATAATTTGTAAGATAGCTATTAATTTTAACCTCGTATTAATAGTAACCTTGGGAAAAATATGTCTTGATAATTACGTTAAGCATACTTGTGTGTATTTAAGCTACTTTAAAAAAAATCCGTATAATCATGTTATACGTAATTTTTTTAATGCGCTTAGGGCATGCATAATTGGATTTACCGATAGTTTTTATTTAAACTAACAACTATCATGACAAGAATAACCTAATGCGACAGTGTAGTTCTTTTCATGCATAACAAAAATGTGGTCATTAACTCTAACAAATTGTAAACAATATTACCCTAGTGAATTCACTCAAGGTGCAACAGAATAGATCACTGTCTTCAGCCATTCTATTAAGAACGCGTAACATTCGCGTTAAAGGCGCCTTGTCGAGTAAATTGGTACCCGTCTGGAACACACGGCCTAATCCGCGCCAATATGCCACTATAATATTATTTTGCGTCCATGGACTACTACAATAACCACTTGCCATTAGGTAACTTATAGCTTATTTTAATAATATCACAAAATGTGTATATCTTACCTATTTCGTGATTCCCATTTTCTTCAAATTTGGAATTCTCATTTTCTAAATTCTCTTCTTCAATTTTAACAGATTCAAGGCTAAACATTTCGTTCTGACAATCATTATCTAGATCACACTCTACTGGCCTGATATCTATATGACTAATTGGTGTGAATTGAATCTTATCTCTAGCCTCATGATGATTTGGTATTGACTGAAACCAAATTCTTTTGTTAAATAAGAGAAAAAGATAGTGTAGTGGTGCCGTAGGAGAATCTATACTACCATACCATCCTGCAGATGTCGTAAAAAGGGACAGAGGGAAACTGAAACATGAGATGGGCAGCAGCATCTTCGTGACAACAACTCCTCTTGAAAATTTAAAACATAAAAGATTTTTAATATTGATGTGGTCACTATAAGATGTTGTTAGGTTAGCTAATTACGTAATAACTTAAGACAGAAGGACCCTTAAGTAGGGACTGAACAAATTAACCGACTTGGACATGGATCTCACAACTTTTTACGGTAGCAGAACTGAGTTGCGAGACTTGGTTTTTTTATATGATTTTGTTTATGATGGCATCTCATCTCTTTTTGTAGATAGTTATATCTAGGTACCTATCTACGCCTATTATTCCATTAATTATTAATATTTAAATAATATAATAATTAGCAACGAAACCTGTAAAGACAAACCTCGTAACTCAAACTATCAATTAAAAATTAACAACGATTAACTAAATCAAATCAAGAAGTCGCAGCGGTGTTTGAGAAATATTTCACTGATATTCCTATCTTGACTACACAGTCATGGAATACTTCTCCAACTGTCGCCGAGTCATTACTCAAACAGAATGTTAAAAAGAACTAGAGCTACCTGTTTAAAAGAATTTAGATTTGAAACAGTACTATCGCAAGATGTTGTAAAATACTTCAAAACTATTGATGTTAAGGAGACCGCAGATTTGTGGGGGATTTCCGTTACAGTTATTGCGTCCATAATAGATTTAATTGCACCTCATCTTGCTATTGTTTTAATACTTGTATCGATTCTGGTGTGTTTCCTGATTTAATGAAGTATAGTAAAGTAATACCTTTATTTAAATCTGGTAGTACATTGGACTCCGCTAATTTTAGACCTATTTCTGTACTACCAACTCCCAGTAAAATGTTTGAAAAAATTATTTTGGATCAATTGTAAATTTTTTTTTAATACTAATAAATTACTTCATAAAAACCAATTTGGTTTTACAAGGGGTGGCTCGACGTCTGACGCCGGTGTTGAGCTTATGAAATATATTTTTAATGCCTTGGAGAATTCACAAGATGCCTTAGGTATTTTCTGTGATCTTTCCAAGGCTTTCGATTGTATTCATCATGAGACATTAATTAGGAAACTACAACATTACGGTGTAAAAAATTTAGCGTTTAGACTTATTACTTCATATTTAAATAATAACAGAACTTAAAAGTCGTGATCAATGGTAAAGGTTCCTCCGGATCAGTAGTATCAATTGGCGTTCCTCAGGGCTCAATTCATGGCCCATTCCTGTTTTTAATCTATATTAATGACTTAGCTTATCTTGTAGGGGACAATCAAGATATAGTATTATTTGCTTACGATACCTCTTTAATTTTCAAACTCAAACGGCAGTTAATTAATTATGACGATGTTAATAATGCTCTATCGAAATTGGTACATTGGTTTAACGCCAACAATATGCTCTTAAAAGGCAATAAGACAAAGTGTATTAAATTTACAATACCTACTGTAAAACATTCGAATACCAATGTGCTGTTAAATGGGGAGGAGTTTAGTCTTATGGATATCACTGTTTTTCTTGGTATTACTATTGACGCGAAACTTCAATGGGGTCCCCATATATCTAAATTAGCAAGCAGACTTAGTTCTGCAGCATATGCTGTAAGAAAGATTAGAAGCGTCACAGATGTTGAGACAGCTAGATTAGTGTATTTTAGTTACTTTCATAGCGTAATGTCTTATGGAATTTTGCTATGGGGCGACTGATATTGAAGCTATATTTGTTTTGCAAAAGAGAGCGATTTATAACCTAAGTTGTAAAGAATCCCTCAGAGAAAAATTTAAAGAAATAAACATATTGTTACGCGCCACTATTAATGTCTTGTACATGGCAACACTATTTACACTAGCGCCCTCTAGTGTCAAGTAGCAGAACTAGGAGTGTCAAGATCCTTCCAGAAATTTCGGAACGGATATGTACTCGAACATTCTAGATGTCGCTACAGTAGAAGGTTCT
Source organism: Parnassius mnemosyne (assembly GCA_963668995.1). NCBI lineage: Eukaryota > Metazoa > Arthropoda > Insecta > Lepidoptera > Papilionidae > Parnassius > Parnassius mnemosyne. Next base: position 1,968,085 of record CAVLGL010000087.1, read on the forward strand.
GGAAACTATCTGAGGCCCTATATAAAGCCGGTATAGACCCCAATCAAGGCAGTATTGAATTGGCGATACAAGAGAATACTTCGAAGCGAAACAACTGCGAACTAAAGTGATTGTGTTTTATTATTAGTGTGGTTTTAGATTGTAATTAGCGTTGTGTAATTAAAGTGTCAATTTTGGTAATTCAATCGGCAGTTTTTAATTGTCTTGAACCCCAAGCTCGTAACAATATTAACTTTGGCATCGCAATATATTTATGAGAATGTAATGTATGTGCATAAAAACATAAATAGCAGTAATAAGAATAAGGATGTGCATACTTTAAACACTAGGAACAAACATAAGCTTGTAATGCCAGTTACTAGACTCCACAGAATCAGTAATTCCTTTATAGGGCAATCTCTACGCTTTTACAACAAAATCCCAGAACATATTCAAGGTTTGTCAATAAACAAGTTTAAAAGTTTTATTAAAGAAAAACTGTACAAAAAGGGTTATTATAATATCAAGGAATACATGAATGAAAATAACCGCTGGGAATAAGATGATCGCCACCATGCTGGTTCTATGAAAAATCGAAGTTATTGTTAAGTGAAATATGTTTGAAAAAAAAAGTCCCGCTGGGTTTCTTGCTGGTTCTTCCCAGGACTGGGGTGTTTTCCGAACCAGTGGTAAATATGTAACTACACTTAGCATATGTACCTATAGTATCTATGTAACTGCATTGTGTGAGGCAGTAGCAATATGGCCGGCACTGATGTAACACGCGTGTTTATAATAAACTGCTATTTCCTACAAGGATTTTATCTCATTTCTATCACACTACACGGACATTAGTCAAAATACATAAAAAATGACTTTCAATAAGTATTATGTAATAATCAATATTGAATAAAAAATTATTCTATTGTATTCTATTATATTATACATATATAGATACACTGATTCATTCACTGCAAATGTAACTTTGTAATCCTATATATTTATATGGGATTACAAAGTTATTTATGCAGTTGGTGTATCTCGAAAACTGGAGTGAAATTGCAAAATATTTTATTGATTTATATACTATAAATCAATAATTATAGTATATAAATCTTATATAAAAATATTTTCTTGATTTATATACTAAACAATAATTGTATTCCAAATATGATGCTTCTATATCTACTAGAAGCGCCTTAGAGTTTTGATGATTGGTCAGTCGGTGAGTGACAAAATTAAGAAACTTTAACTAGTTATAATTCTTAAACTACTGATTCAAATTTAATGAAATTTGAAATATACCGAGTTTATACAATGCCTACTTGGCTACTGAAAAATTCAGGCTTCTAGTTTTATCCATAACAAAGTTATAGGGTTTCTAAAATGGCCTGAACTGCTTCGAGAAAAGGATGGTATGGCCGTGCGGCTTCTTTGCTCGACTTGGCGGGGGCACTGCCGTGCCCCCAGATATAGATAATATTTACTTTATATACAATTGAGTAATATATAACAGCATTAACAGTTAGCTAAGTAGTTTTGTAAAAATAAGTACTTAACTCACTGTAATTCGTAAAATATAGAACATTGCTGTAACGAGAAAGTAAGTTGGATTGAAGGATAAACTTAACTTTGCAGTAGAAAAAACATTCTCCCATATGGCAACGGGAAGCAGCATAGAAGGCGCGAGACAGGTAGTGATCATCAGACAGTGAACTTTTATTAATAACAAGTATAATACCGTGGACCATGTAGTGGCGTGTAAGAATATCCACTACCCTATTTACCTACCCACGGGACGGGTGTCGTAAGAGGCGACAGAGGGAAACAGAAACAGGAGTTGGGCGGCAGCATCTTCCTCATAACAACTTAGACTAATATAAGCTGCGGTTACCAACCTGCCAAGCGTGGCAAATTAGGCAAAACCCCTCATATATGAGGCATTCTATGAGGGACTTTTATAGGTTTTAATGGAAGGAATGGATAATACCATGGACCCTCCCGCAAGCAACTGCTCGAGAATTGCATTTGACTCAATAGCCTGTTGTTGTAATGTTAAGCAACGAATGAGTCTTGCATGACAGGTGAAACAGACAATTATGGGCTCCTCATCCTCATCCATCTGAAAATATTGAAGTTCGTCATAAATATGGAAAACTATTTAAATATACAAGTTTGTAATAAACACACAATTTCCTTCATCAACATCATTTTTTATAACATTGAAGTGACAAATAAACTTACAATCCACCTGATGGTAAGTGGCTGCTGCAGCCCATAGGCACCTGCAACGAACTGCAACAAAGGCTACAGATGCAATGTTACCTCTGAGGACTGAGATGTAATGCTTCACAGCGTGTTATTATACTGGCTCTCAATGTCATTCACACCGGGACACATACTGCTGCTGGTGGCACAAATAGGCAAGAGGATGATAACTACCCAGACAGACTCCGAGGCAGTAAAAAGTCGTCCCACCTAGTGAATCATCATCACTGCAACAAGACAGTCCTAAGCCACCTACATCCACCGACTTCCTGTGTTGCCAGATTACCACTATCCAGTGGGGGGCCACTCAACAATTTGCTTGCCAGTATGAGGCTTTCAAAATTCAATGTTACTAAACCTACTTTCAAACATTACTTTTTTACTAGCATCACTATTAACATTACAAAGACTTCTCTTATTTGCTTCAAGTAAACTGAAAATGCTTGTGCAATACAACAATAGACAAATGGCAGATTTGAACTTAATACTTTCTTGAGTTTGCATTTTACACCCTTAACTATTAGGCCACTGTCACTTAGTGTCAAATGTAAGTTAATAACAATATACATCCCCTAGCAGTTTTAACAAATAAATTGCAGTATGAAGTAACTAACAGGTGGGTTTGGTCATTTAACAATTTGATTATTTTATCTCATAAGGATATGGGCAGTAGCATTTTTTTCACAACAAGTCAGAATAATAAAAAACTGCAGTTGCCAACCAGCCTGCTTAGCATGGCAACTATGGCAAATAATAATAATAATACCAGATATGATACTAAAATATAAAATAGAATCATTTTTTATTCAATTTAGATCACATGTGTAATTCTTATTGAGTCCTTTTATTACTTTACCACTGGTTCGAAGGAAAAATCTCTGTCCTAGGAATAACCAGCAAGAAACCCAGTGGGACTTTTTGTTAAAGTAAATTTTACATCAATGGTTGTACAAACTATTTACAAAATTTATTTTAGAGACAGCTTGGAAGCGACCACCTCATTCCCAGGGGTTATTATCAACCATGTATTCTTTTATACTATAATAACCCTTTTTATACAGTTTCAACTTAACAAAACATTTAAACTTGGTAATAGAGAGAGCCTGTTCACTTTCCGGGACCTTGTTGTAATAGCATATACATTGCCTCAAGAATGAATTACTGACTCTGTGGAGTCGAGAAACTGGTATCACTAGCTTGTGTTTGTTCCTAGTGTTTACAGTGTATATCACTTTTTTTACTAAAACTACCTTTGTTTTTATAAACATACATTAAATTTTCATAAATATACTTAGAGGCCAAAGATAATATATTTACTTCTTTAAATGTATCTCTAAGAGACTCGGTTTTAGGTTTTAAATAGCTCTAATGGCCCTGTTCTGTAAAATAAAAATAGTTTCTGAACCAGCCGCTTTTCCCTATAGCAAAATCCCATAAAACATTATACTATGGAAGTAACTGCATTAAACTAATCTAGCTGCCTCAACACTAGTAGTACCGCTGATCTTTTTTACAACATAGGCTGCAGAACTTAGTCTGTTAGCTTGTTTGGATATATGGGGCCCCCACTGAAGCTTTGCGATGAGAGTGATGCCAAGAAAAACAGTGGATTCAACTGTTCTTCCCCATTTAAAAACACATTGGTATTCATATTTTTAACATTCGATTTTGTAAATTTAATACATTGAGTTTTATTTCCATTTAAATGAAGATTATTAACGTTAAACCAATGCAATAATTTTATATAAAACATGTTTTCAACCTATTGTGGAATATGCATATTCCAAATTATATTGAGTTCCTAGAGAAGCTTCAACACAGATATTCAAAAGTTGCTAGCACATTTTTATCAGGCAACAGGCAAATTATAATGTATTTCTCCGGCGATAACAACAAATTTCCCCAACTTCAATTAGGAATATTAAGAAATATTAACAAACTTACGAAAGTGTTCGTCAATGTTTTGAACAAATTTCGGAGACCAGTCTTCTTTAGTACAAACATGCGTACATTAACGCATAAACAAATTCTACAGACTTCACTGAAGGCCATTCCTGTTTCCTATAGCTTTAATATAATGGAATTCACTGTTTCGTCAATAAACCGGAGTTTTCAAAAATATTACAATATACACGAATACACGATGCACAGGCAGTGACAGATGGTGCCAGAATTGACACCACAGAGTAATTGACACTTTTTTATAAACTGGTTTTACGGCTCGGGGTTCTAGCCCTTCTGAGCCTGAATATACAATGTATTAACTTTACGATACATTCATCAAAAATTAACTTTCACAATTTCACATTGATTCCCAGCACAGTTTATTTACGTTTACACTATTGAATATCACGTTGTTCTCATTTTTATATATCTTGGACACTAGACATAAAGGAATATAATGGTCGGAAGAATTTTTCATCAGCTAATAAACTTTGAAGAGTATCAGGAACTTTATTATTGTTAATATCTTGAATGGAATTAATGAGGAGTAATCTAGGTACGACTTTCCATTTACTCCCATCGAGTTTGGTGTTGATACGTATTTTTACAGAAAGGTTACATTTTATAAGCACACACACAAAGTTTCAATATGCGGAAACACGTATTTTTTGAAAAATAAATTAATAAAAATCACTTATTTTAACAATATTTTGTTGTTTTTTTAACTGGCTTTACGGCTCTGGGTTCTAGCCCTTTTGAGCCTACTTTATTACGAATTTCCATTGACATTCGTCGAATTGAGGGGAAAGGGGGGGGGGGGAGAAGAGGTGTAGGGGGACTAATTCAGAGGGATTTCTGTATATATTTTGAGACTTCAACGTCTCCGGCGCTGCGGGAAGAGCAGCCTCTACGCCTTTGCGTAACAAATCGCAGGCATCCCTCCTCGTCCGATGCCTACGATTTGTTACAGCAGGCGGAGGCTACTCCCCCTACGCGCCTCCGGTTCTATATAACCACTCTAGGGGTAGGGCAGACTCGTACCACGTGGAGTCGGGGTCAATAAATTTGGTTCTTTGACATAAGTAGAACCTAACCTATTTTATTTATTATCTGCCCTAATAGGTACTGTTAAAATCATGGAAATACATGTACTTCGTACAAACGTTAAAATAAACATCCTTGAAAATCGCCATTTAAACTGATTTTATTGATAAGAGATCATTTATTGTATTATCTTTCTTTTTTTCCATAAGAAATCATTTATTATGGTATCTTATAAATGCAAACAGGAAAATATATCTATATTTTAGAAATCCATTTTTTGTGATATCACGACAGCTTACTATTAGAATCGATTTAAAAATCTATCTTTTTCGGAAAGAAAAAAGAATCGACATCCGTACTGACGACGACAATGAGCAATGACAATACAAAATGGCGCCAGTTTTACGCTAGGAATGTAACATAAACATTGCAAAAATAATTAATTTTCAAATAATGTTTTTTCTCAAAAAGTACGTGTTTCCGCATATTGAAACTTTATGTGTGTGCTTATAATAGTGTAACTTTTATGTAAAAATACGTATCAATCCCCAACTCGATGGGAGTAAATGGAAAGCTAAGCCTTATTCTATTCAAACCAAATTGACTGCATTGAAAAATCAGATGTTTTAGGTCTCCTTTCGTGTCTCCACAATATTCACAATTTGCATTTTCTTTCAATCCCAAACGATGCAGGTGGGCGGCTACTCTGCTATGTCCAAATCTCATTCGGCTTACAGTCGTAATAAATTTTCTATTATTAATCCCTTTTTTGTTGTACCAAGGAGTGGCTGGCGGCCTTTTTTGTATTTTATAATACCAAATTCCTTTGGACTTGCTTATTTCTTCCCAGTATGCCTTCCATAAGGATCTCTAGTTCTTGCTTAACAAGGCATATATATCTGTAAATGGTATTTCCAGCATTGTCGAGTGGTCTGAACATATTGATGAGAATATGTGTCTAGTAGCAATGTCTGCTTCCTTGTTCCCAGTTATCCCAGAGTGTGAAGAGACCCACATAAAGGTAACAGTCTTCTTTATTTTATTAAGATTGTTTAGTAAGTTTCTTATATTATATATAATGTAATTTTTTTTGTAATCCATTTTGTTAGATTCAATAGCTGTAATAACACTTTTTGAATCAGTTACAATTAGAAACTGTGAATTCACAATGTTTTTTATGTACAATAAATTTAAGTAGATTGCATAACATTCAGCTGTAAAAATAGAGCATAAATTGTGAATTTTAAAAGTTTTACATATTTTCTTTTGTGAATCATAAAATGCTGAAGTTGTGTACTCTTCAGATTTTGATCCATCTGTATATATTGTATAAAAATCATTATCAGTTAGGTATCTTAACATTTCCATTTGAGTATTCACTTTTTCTTGACATACAGAAACATTAATGTTCAGTAAAGCATCATATTCTATTTTATATAAAAGCCATGGTTTACTTTGATACACATTTTTGGTTTGGGTCTGTGAGCATAAAACAATCCTTAGGATGTCTGGTAATCGACCAGATAAAAGCATATTTATCATCAAACTCATGAACTTCATAAGGAAGTATTTTTTTTAAAACTAAATCATTTTTTGAACTGATTAATTTAACACAAAACCGTTCAGCAATTTGTAGCCTTCTTAGTAAAAGTGGAGGAATACAACTTTCTACTTCCATTACATGGATTGGAGTAGAGCACATAGCCCCTGTTATTATACGCAACACTTTATTCTGAATTATATCTAATCTCTTTAAAATCAATCTGTTTGCATTTAAGCAGGGTTGGCTGATTTAAATCAGTCTGATTTAAATCACGATTTAAATCGCCTGATTTTGATTAAAAAAATCATTGATTTAAATCAACATGTATAAATTAATGTAATAGGCAGAAAATGAAATAAAACTGGCTTAAAATAAAGTAAAATCTTTTGTTGTTTTATGTTATTCTTATTATTCTACTACAATAGTCTCATAAACTTTGGAAAATCAACAAAGACGTAGCGATGAGATCTGTCAGTTTTAAAATCAATTTTTTTATTTTTTAGAAATTCACTCTTAATATATATATGAACTGTAATTAATACAGTATGTATTAATTATTTTACTCTTAATCAGTCTTATACATATCTATACAAATAAATAAAATTGAAGTGTCTGTTTGTAATGTCAAAATTACGGCTTTTTACTAAATGTATATGAAAGTATATATGATATGTATAACAAAAATACATTTTTTTTAATTTTTGTCTGTCTGTTTGTCTGTTTGTTTCGGCTAATCTTTGAAACTGCTGGACCGATTTTGACGGGACTTTCACTGGCAGATAGCTGATGTCATAAGGAGTAACCTAGGCTACTTTTATTTTAGAAAAATAATTAGGGTTCCGTGCAAAAAAACTAAAACCCCAAATAACACGCAGGCGAAGTCGCGAGGAACAGCTAGTGTATTCATAAACTTTTAATCCTACTATGTTAAAAAGTGTTACCAACTCGTGTATTTCCAAATATACAAAAAAATCAAAAAATTCAAAAAAAATCAAAAAAATCATGATTTTTTTTTAAAAATCAGCATGATTTGATTAAAATTAAAAAAATCATGATTTTTTCCATCCCTGCATTTAAGTATGCTAATGTGCTGTAATCCAAAGTGACTTCGAACTATACTTTTATAAAGCATTGATAACAACTTTGGGTCAGCTCCCCAATGCACACCTGCTAATGATTTTAATACATTGAGACCCCTACAGGTATTTTTACACAGATTATTTACATGTTCTTGGAAAGTTAGCTTCTGATCAAGCAATATACCTAAAAAATTTATTTTCTGTAACCAAGGCAATGGTATGTTATTATATTTTACAAAATTGTATAATGTATATTATTTTTTGGAAAAAATGAGAGCTCCACTCTTACTAGGACTTATGTTTAATTTCAACTTATTTGAATAAAAATCATGAATTTGCTCTAATGCTAAATTTAAATTGTTTACCGCTATATTTACATCTTTATTTACAGTATATACAAGGAGATCATCAGCAAATTGCAAAAAGCTTATATTTCTATTTCTAATATATTTACTTATTAAACATATACACCCTGCGTGGTGCCTTTGTATACATTTCTAGGTCCATGTAATATGTTATTAAATTTAACATACATAGTTTGGTCATATAGCAAATTAAAAATCCTATTACATACTTTTCCAGGAATACCAATCTCACACAGAATATTTGCCAATATGGAAGGATCAACATTATCAAATGCACTTTGTATATCAATAAATGCACAAACTGTAGTTGCATGTCTGGTAAAAGAATGATTTATATCTGAAATCAAAGAGGCAAAACTCTCTGCTGCACTTTTTCCTTTCCGGAAACCAAATAGTTGTTCAGGTAAAATATTATTTCTTTCTATGTAATATTCTAGTCTGTTTTTCAACATATATTCAAATGATTTTCCTACACAAGAGGAAAGTGAAATTGGCCTGTAGGAGTTGAAGTCATGTTCCTATTTATCAGGTTTCAAAATAGGTATCACACATTGCGTTTTCCAAGACTTTGGAATACATTGATTGTCCCAAAGCATATTAAATATTTTTAAAATAGGTTTTTGTCCATTAACATGCATGTTGCTAATAAGTTTGTATGGAATATCATCCAATCCCGGAGTGGAATCTCCTTGATTGGATGGCTGCAGTAAATTCATGCCAAGTAAATTCTTTCAATAGAAAAGAGCTAGTGTCAGTACCTATCTGATTAAATATTGTATTTAACTTTAAAATATCTATTTCCTTTTCAGAAGGTGTTGTTATGGGTACATATTTATCTAAAAACGAAGGAAGTGCGTTGCAGAAGTTTTCATACGTATCAAGTAAATTTGATGTATCAATTGTGAAGTTTTCAAACTTTTTTTTTGTTTCAGCCTGGAACTTTGACCAGTCTGCTTTTTTATAATTGAAACGTTCGCAAGGTTCTGCTATATCATATTTTTCAACACAAGTATATAAGTCAACTATGGTTGGATAGTGATAACTACCCATAGGATCATCATGTACATGCCAATCACATAAATGAACTAAAGAAAGACTAACACATGAAATATCGATAGAAGATTGATTAAAATTAATGCTTCCTACTGTAGTCGGAGGTCCATTATTTAATATGCAAAGATTACATTCGTCTAACATGTTATAGATATCAGTGCCTCTAGTTTTTGTTGTGAGACATCCAAAAGCAATATGATGAGCATTTAAGTCACCTGAAAGCAAAAGTGGCGCACCTGCGCCTGAAACCTGAAACCTGAAAGCAAATTATTAACAGTCTACCTAGACTGTTAATAATTTGTTTTAATCTTCTGACCTTAAAGCGACCTCCACTGGGTGGGGCATAGACACATAAATTGGATATATTACCTAGACTTGTAGTAAGGGATATAGCTACCGACTGCATATAATCATAGAACGGTGTGGGGACAACAAAATATTTAAAACTATTTTTAATTAATATTGCTACTCCTCCATGTCCATTTTTTCTATTCTGATTAATGAAATTATAGTTAGGAAGGTTGATAGCTCTATTCTCTCGCAGCCATGTTTCATTTAACAGGCAAATATCTATATCATTCTCAACTAGATAATTAATAAGCAAAGGTTGTTTATTATTAACAGATTGTATATTAAATTGTGAAATTCGAATAAATTGTTTATTCATTGTTTTTAAGATTAGTAATAAGCATTTCTTTTATACTTGATGTAGTCAGTTTACGACCTGAATTACCCATGGCCACCAATGCTCCAATAATTGATTGCAAAATATTGTCATTTGTTATAATTTGGTCAATAAGTGTGTCATTATTATTAGTTGTGATATTAGTTTGGGTAGTTTCCGTCTTTGATTTGTGTACTTTAGGAGAGTCATTAGATTTAACTTGTGATTGATCTGTTTTTGAATCCATTGTTTTTTTTGTAGGCATTGAAGGGAAATTTTCGTTATAATTGTTAAATAAATTTTGAGTTTGTGTTGTTTGTAAGACTTTAGCATAAGTAGACCTATTATATTTTTCATCAATTTTTTGTTTTTTTATTGGACAATCTAGAAATTGCGACATGAGGGCCACTACAATTTATGCATTTAATTACCGCATTTTCCTTACATTCAGTGTACCGATGTTCACCTGCACAAATTGAACACCGTTGCACTGATTTACAAATTTTGGCTCTGTGATTAAATTTAAAACATTGTAAAAGCGGGGCAATATACTGATGCACCCTATATTGGAATAAATCCAGATGTACAAATTCAGGTAAGTTGGTTGACAAAAAAGTTACACTTACAGAGCTGAACGGTTTGATCTGTCCATTAACTTTTTTTGTGAAACGACGCACTGCAATGACCTCATATTTCGATGATAGTTTTTTAAACAGTTCTTCATTACTTATGCTAATAGGAACATACCTGAGTATCCCGATTGTTTCCACCGCTCTTGCTGGTATAAATGCCTTGTAATCATACTTCTCTAAGAAACTTTCATTTTTCAAAAAATCGTTGGCGTTAATCGCCCGCGCAAACACCACCCCTACTTTAGAAGCGTTTATTCTTCTTATATTAGTGACTCCCTTTATTTCGTTTTTGAAAATTCCCGCCAACATTAAGGGATTCGTATTGCCAAGTTTGATTCCTTCTTTACGACTCTCAATAAAAACCGTGTATTCAGCCATTCCCATTGATTCAGGGAAAACTCTTTTATAATTTAATTTGTAGTATGGTTTATAAAAACCATCATTTTCCTGCTGCTGCAGGGCTATTCACTATCGTCTCGGAAAGCGAAATCGACTCTGATTCGATAACTTCTCGCACCGAAACCAATAAACGCTATTCATATTTAACGTTCGGATAAAGGTCACTTAGATACATCCTATAACTATTGTATCGTCATTTAGTTACATGCATTTACGAATTTTGTAGATAAATAGGCTTTTGTATTTTTTTAGAGTAACGCCTGAACAAAAACATAATGCAATATTTTGGAGTTAGCCATTGATATCGAATATAAAAAATATATAATTTAACTATATAATAAATAACAAAAAAACTGAGAAACCACACCCCAAGTACGGTCACGCCCCATAGAAAAAAACCCAGACCCGACAGAAACGAGATATATCTCAGTTTTTTTGTTAAGGCGTTACTCTAAAAAAATACAAAAGCCTATTTATCTACAAAATTCGTAAATGCATGTAACTAAATGACGATACAATAGTTATAGGATGTATCTAAGTGACCTTTATCCGAACGTTAAATGTGAATAGCGTTTATTGGTTTCGGTGCGAGAAGTTATCGAATCCGAGTCGAATTCGCTTTCCGAGACGATTGTGAATAGCCCGGCAGGTCTTGATTACGTTTTGGCGGTTTTCTTTTCCCGCCCGCGTCGTGATCCATATTTTTATCCATGCCGTCACTATCAGACTGCATTTCTCTTTATTCTATATTTTAATTTGTATAAAATTTTCCTTCGGAAGTTGAAGTTAAAATTAGACTTGTAATTTTAATTTAAAAATTCGCGCTTCCTCCCGCCAGTCAGGAAGCCAGCTCGTGTCTCTCCTACTTTTTATAGTATATACAGAAAAACAGAAAATTAATTCTACTTACATATGTATTGCATAATTTGTGAACTGTGATTATAGCTATTGGAAAGAGAAATGGCCTATTTTAGTGAAATTTGTAGAATTTGTTTATGCGATAATGTACGCATGTATGTACTAAAGAAGACTGGTCTCGAAAATTTGTACAAAACATTGACGAATAGTTTTGTAAGTTAGTAAAAATATTTCTTAACATTGCAAATTGAATGTACCTCGTCGAGAAATACTTTAAAGAGGGGTTATCGCTGGAGAAATACATTATAACATATATAGTGTATATAACATAAATAGTATATATAGTGACAAATACAACCAGAACCTGAAAAACAACAATTAGCCTGGATCCTGGTTCGCACTAAAATCAGTATTATCATTGAAGTAACCGCGGGCTCAAAATTACCGAGGCTGCGCCATAAAAAGGAACCTTGTGCATCCTTCCATGCGACCCGCACTGCTGCATAGATTTATTCGCGGTGTCTGTTATTTTCCGTCAAAAAATTAATATCCACCCTAGTTTGCTCTTTCACCCACTTAAAGCCGTTCTATGGACTATTAAAGTAGGAGATTAGAGTGCACATGTGCTTACAGACAGAAATTCCCTCACTCTCATATTTCTCATATTCCTATCAGACTCAGAAATCGGAGAAGGGAATAATGTGCAAATGTGCTTGCTAACACACATGCAATATAATCCTGTCCTGTCCTGCATTGATGAATAGTCTCCATTGTGAGCGAAATTCTGCCTGTATGACATATTATCATTATTTTATATGTGGTAGAGCCTTGCTGCAGCTATATTATGGTTGTATCAAAGATGGTTCAGCTAGACCGGGGTGCTACCACATACACAGATTACTAGAGTTAAATAGCAGCTTAATTCTGCTCTGTTTTATATGGTGAGTGTAGAGCATCGGAAACACTTTTTACTAGAGGTGAGGCATTCAGTCTTGGTCTCAGGGGTGACAACGCATCTACGTTTTAATTCTTAACTGTGGAGGTATATAGGCCATAGCGAACGACAAATCAAACAGTCCACCTGATGGTAAGTGAATGCACTTACCATCATGTGGACAGTTCGATTTGTTGTCATCCTTGTGTAAGAAATTATTGAGCCAGCCAGCAGTTGATACAGTTGATATAACTCTGTATCCTGGTTTCAAATCATCATTCAAATCATGTTGTACAATCAGTTTATGGTTTGTACTAATATTACTTTTGATAGCAGCCTGTTCCATACTTTAACCACACAATAGCTAAAGTAGGTGAGTTATTAGGTGACTCAGCTTTAGTCAATTTGAAGTGATGCCACTAAGTTGTGTGTTGTTTGAGTACTGGAATAATAAAGTTTATCGAAATTTTCTATATCATGGTGTTTGTATATTATTTTATATGTGTCAATCAAGTCTCCTCATTCTCTGTCATCTTTCAGACTTTCCTCATATAGTATGTTTTCAATTATGTACAAACATCAATATCTGTGTTGAAGTTTCTTTAGCAATTCAATATAATTTAGAATGCATATTCTAAAATAAGTCAAAAATATACATACATAAACACTCACTCCTGTCACCCAGAGGGGTAGGCAGAGACTACGGACTTCCATTTGGCGCGATCCTGACACACCTCTCTCGCCTCTTTTACATCCATATATTTACGCATACATGCTCGTTGGTTAAGGGTACTCCTAATCTGGCCCATTTTTAATGTATCGCTGATTTGGTCGATAAACCTTCTTTCTTTCTCTTTTTTTTTCTAGGGCGTCCCTTCCCACCCTGCCGTCAAAAACTTGTTTTATATATTTTTAGTATCATTTCTGGTATTATTATTATTATTTACCATAGTTGCCACGCTAGCAGGCTGGTTGTCAACTGCAGTTTTTTTATTACTCTGACCTGTTATGAGGAAAATGCTGCTGCCCATATCCTTATGAGATAAAATAATCTAATTGTTAGATGACAAAACCAACCTGGAACTTACTTCATACTGTAATTGATAATAAATTAAAAAGGTTAAAACTGCTAGGGGATGTATGTATATTGTTATTAACTTACTTTTGAAACTAAGTGACAGTGGCCTAATAGTGTGTGAAGCATTACATCTTAGTCCTCAGAGGTAACATCGCATCTGTAGCCTATGCTTGAAGTTCGTTGCAGGTGCCTGTGGGCTGCAGCAGCCACTTACCTTTGGGTCGATTGTAAGTTTATTTATCACTTCAGTATTGTAAAAAATTTGATGACTGATGAAGAGAATTGTAGTAACCAATAGATTTTATTACAAACTTGTATATTTAAGTAGTTTTCCATATTTATGACAAACTTTCATATTTTCAGATGGACGAGGATGAGGAGCCCATAATTATCTGTTTCACCTGTCATGCAAGACTCATTCGTTGCAGAACATTACAACAACAGGCTATTGAGTCAAATGCAATTCTGGAGCAGTTGCTTGCAGGAGGGTCCATGGTATTATCCGTTCCATCCATTAAAACCTATAAAAGTCCCTCATAGATTGCTTCATAGGAGGGATTTTTCCAAACTTGCCACGCTTGGCAGGTTGGCAACCACAGTTTATATTAGTCTAAGTTGTTATCAGGAAAATGCTGCCTCTCAACTCCTGTTTCTGTTTCCCTCTGTCGCCTCTTATGACACCCGTCCCGTGGGTAGGTATATAGGCTAGTGGATATTCTTACACCGCCACTACACGGTCCACGGTATTATACTTGTTATTAATAAAAGTTCACTGCTTGATGGTTCACTCCCATTATAATGAAGTAGTTGCCTTAATCATCACTTGGCAGGCACCTTGATGATCACTACCTGTCTCATGCCTTCTATGCTGCTTCCCGTTGCCATATGGGAGAATGTTTTTTCTACTGCACAGTTAAGTTTATCCTTCAATCCAACTTACTTTTTCCTTAGAGCAATGTTCTATATTTTATGAATTACAGTAAGTTAAGTACTTATTTTTACAAAAATAATTAGCTAACTGTTTATGCTGTTATATATTACTCTATTGTATATAAACGAAATATTATTTATATGTAATATTACTCAGTAAACAAAAATAGATCATTGTCAATTTACGGCATTGATGAATCTGATTGGATAAATTGTTGAGACTCTATACTCGGGATGGATGAACTATATACATTCTTATGTAAGGTCATTCGGAACCCTCACTTTGTCCCGTTTTTATTATTATTTGGAGTTGTTGTCGGGAAGATGCTGCTGCCCATCTCCTGTTTCAGTTTCCCTCTGTCCCTTTTTACGACATCTGCAGGATGGTATGGTAGTATGGAGTCTCCTACGGCACCACTATGCTGGCTTTTTCTCTTATTTAACAAAAGAATTTGGTTTCAGTCAATACCAAATCATCATGAGGCTAGAGATAAGATTCAATTCACACCAATTACTCATATAGATATCAGGCCAGTAGAGTGTGATGTAGAAAATAATTGTAAGGACGATATGTTTAGCCTTGAATCTGTAAAAGTTGAAGAAGAGAATTTCGAAATTGAGAATTCCACATTTGAAGAATATGGGAATCATGAAATAGGTAAGATATACACATTTTGTAATATTAATAAAATAAGCTACAAGTTACCTATTGGCAAGTGGTTACTGTAGCCTATGGACACAAAATTGTATCATAGTGACATGTTGGGGTGGATTAGGCCATGTGTTCCAGACGCGTACCAATGTCGAGTAAGACAAGGCGCTTTTAACACAAACGTTACGCATTCTTAATAGAATGGCTGAAGACATTGACCTATTCTGTTGCACCTTGAGTGAATTCACTAGGGTAGGATTGTTTACAATTTTTTACAGTTAATGACCACATTTTGCTATGCATGAGAAGAACTACACTGTCGCATTAGGTTATTCCTGTCATGATAGTTGTTAGTTTAAATAAATAAATAATTGTAAATGTAAAATAATGAGCTTTAGACTTTTTTTTTACTTATGCATTAATATATTTTAAAAATATTTTGACCCTGTATAAATGCAGCCAGTGTGTATGTTACTAAGATTAATTTCATAGGAATTAATGATATACTTACAACTGGTAAGCAAACTGTCTTTGCCAATTTCTTTAGGAATGCCACAAAGCACGGGCCTTAGCCACCTGCATCCATCGACTTCCTGCATGTCTTACCAGGTCGTCACTCCATCTAGTGGGGAGCCGCCCTACACTACGTCTACAAGTACGAGGTTGCCTCTCGAGAACCTCTCTTCCCCTTCGGTTGTCAGTTCTGCGGCCCATTGCCACTTCAGCTTCTTACACTTAGCTTATGAAACATGCAGTATGGTAATGAAAGTGGGTGGCTCAGGCCCATAAGCTTTGTGATGGACTGTAATGATCTAGTCGCTTGAAAAAAATATTAGTAATTATTTTATATATTGTGTCAGAATGTGTTTTATTCTAGAGAGTGCTGAAAAACAAGAAGATTTGGAGATTGATGCTTTTGAAGATAGACATACGGATTCGGAGAACGACTTGCCGCTAATTGCATTTGGTTCAAAAAGTAAAAAAGACGACGATGACAAAGGTAAATTAATTTATGTTAAAAAATATGTATCAAAAAATAAAAAGAAATCACCACCAATTCCTCTTGCATCATGTAGTTGTACGAGGGCTGCACTAAAAGTATCGGGAATTGAATATTTCCACTGTTCTTGTGATTAAAATCTTTTTAATTGAAAACCTCTTGGTTTTAAAAATCGAATACCATTTATTTATTTAAAAAAAGATTCTCGGTCTTTTCACAAGGTTTTGTCAAACTTGTTTAGTCGTTGAGAAAATGGAATTGACTCGAGAAAATTCAAGAGCGATGATTTATTATGACCTTCGAAGTGATTTAACACAAAAACAGTGTGTTGACCGGATGATTTCAGCATTTGGTGATGAAGCCCCATCCAAAACCACAATTTATCGCTGGTTTGCTGAATTTCAACGTGGACGTGTCAAGCTCAGTGATGATCCCCGTCAAGGTCGTCCAAAAACTGCAGTCACCCAAGAAAATGTTGATGCTGTGCGTAAGCTGATTGAGGAAGATCGACATGTGACATACCGCGAAATTCAGGCAACTTTAGACATTGGCATGAGTCAAATACAAATAATCTTGCATGAACAATTAGGTGTAAAAAAGTTGTTTTCCCGATGGATACCGCATTCGCTCTGTGAAGAGCAAAAAGCGGCTCGCGTTACTTGGTGCGTCAGAACTCTCGAAAGATTCCACGCAGGATCCTCAAGTGCTGTATACAACATCGTATCAGGTGACGAATCCTGGATATACGCGTACGAACCCGAAACAAAAAACCAGTATCTAGTTTGGGTGTTCGAAAATGAGTTAAAGCAACGCGTAGTGTTTCTATATAGTTTGTGGTTAAAGCCAACAAAAATTGTTCGTTCACTGAGTGTTGCAAAAAAATGGTGGCCACGTTTGTCTCCAACACCGTATCATCCTCCATCACGACAATGCGAGTTCTCACACCGCACACAGAACAAAAGAGTTTTTAGAGCAAGAAAACAACATTATACATACAAAAAAAATTATTAGACAATCCGCCGTACAGCCTCGACCTAAGCCCTAATGATTTCTATACTTTCCCTAAAATAAAGAATAAATTGCGTGGATAGAGATTTTCATCACCTGAAGAAGCTGTGGACGCCTACAAAACGGCCATTTTGGAGACTCCAACTTCCGAATGGAATGGTTGCTTCAATGATTGGTTCCATCGTATGGAAAAATGTGTCAAATTTCGCGGAGAATACTTCGAAAAGCAATAAATACATTTTTAAATAGTAACAGTGGTAGAGCCACGCGGCGGCTTTTGCTGTCGCACGGATGGGCCGGCTCGAACCGGGGTGGTACCACGACCTCACAGAATACCAACGTGAAGTAGAGGTTTACCTCTGCGTTTCGCTTGGTGAGTGCAGGTGGCCGGAGGCCCTTTTTACTGGAAATGAGGCATTCCATCTTAGTCCTCACGGGTGACAACGCATCTGCATTTTGATTCGCAAACGAGGATAGATGTAGATGTCTATGAGCCGCAGCAACCACTTACCATCAGGTGGACTGTGTGCTTGTTTGTCACCCTTATCTTATAAAAAAAAAAAACTTCACTATTTAAAACGTCACTTCCTTGATTCCCGAAATTTTCAGTGCCGCCCTCGTACTACATGTAATACTACATGTACTGTAGAGATGTACTATACATACAAAATTTTGTTCTTTAATTACTTAATTACTTTAGTCACATCTAGGTTCCGCAATAAAATATCGTGCGCCCAGCTATACGAGCGGTTATCAGCTAGTGTTTAATATAATGGATTTTCGCAATGTAACGCCTGATTGTATTGATAATCTTTTTGTCTTGCCTTTTTATTTTTAGGATGTGAGTAGGAGGGGTGATCCAAAAGTAATTATTGATAGTGAATATTAAACACGGTGATTATTGCTAAAAAAAAAAATTATTTTTCCACATAGTCTTAACAAGTCAACGCATTTAGTCCATTTTTGTAATAATCCCAGAATTCTCTTAGAAATAAATCTTTCTTAAGTTTCGCTATCGTCTTGCAAATGTCTTGCCTCGAAGGTGTTCCTTAAGTCGAGGAAATAGATAGAAGTCACTGGGAACCTAGATCTGGTGAATAGGTTGGGTGTTCAAACAGTTCAAATCCCGTTTGGCAGCCATCGCAACTGCGGCTTTGTGAGCCGGAGCGTTGTCTTGTTGAAACAGCACTCCATCTCGTCTCATCGTCTTTTTCTTTGATAGCTTCCTGCAATCTTCTTATTTGGCCTGCGTAGTCGAGAGTATAAGCCCGAAATAATGGCTCCCTTTTCCAAATATTCCACCATAATTATTCCTTCAAAAACGGACGCCATAACCTTTCCCGCCGAACTTGGCACTTTGAATTTCTTTGGCGTCTGGAGGAGGCTCAGTTCCAAACCATTGATTGTTGTTTGGTTTCAGGATCGAAATGGTAGATCCAGGTATCGCTCATGGTCACAAAACGTAATAAAAAAAATCTGATCTGCTTGGAACCTTTCGAGATTAACCCTCGATATGTCGACTAATTTTTTCTTTTGCTCGTCGGTGAACGTTCTCGGTACCCAACGCGCAGAGACCTTTTTGTTATGCAATTAGTTCGCAACGTTTCTTTGAACACTGTCACATGAGATCCCTGTGACGTCAGCTATATGCCTGATGGTCACTCTTCGATCTACCAATACGACGTCTTCGACTCTTTTCACTTTATCTTCAGTTAGGGATGTGAATAGGCGTTCATCTTCCGTGGATGTTCTGCCCATTTGAAACTCCTTAGCCTAGCGTGCAACTGTGGAATATGGAGGAGCAGAGTCCCTCTAATGTTTCACCAAGTCACTGTGTATATCTTTGGTAGACATTTTTTAAACAGAGAGAGCTCATTAAATTTTTCTCCATTTTGTAGTTGTCTCTTTGATGATTCGTATTCAAATGAATGTACCTCTCGAGAATCGTAGCCTATTTATTTAGACGTTTGGCGCGTAAAAATTAGAATGGCCTAGCACTTGACTTGACGGGTTAGCAAAAATCAATATTTAAGGTTAACTGAGGTGGTAGGTGTAGCCTAATGCTATATTATTCCTATACTATTTCTCATGTAAAAACCCTTCCACTTTATTATATTAGTATAGATTACAAAGTTATAATGCAGTTATTGTGTTATGTTCTTGTTACTTTTATGTTTATGTCACTACTCCTTAGGTGTCGTTCCAAGCTTATGGAAAACAGCCTTAGTGCATACGATTCCTAATAAAGGCTGAAACCTATCCAACTATAGGCCTCACGCGGTACCATGAAGAGCATAAGCTGATTAGTGACCTTCAATACGGTTTCCATCGAAGCTGTTAGGATCGATTGGACGGAAACGGCGTGTATGTATGTATGTATACATACATACAAAATACATACATACCTACTTACAAATTAACTATTTTATTGGTGCCAGTGGAGGAGGGACCTGAGTTGCTAGCATACTGTGTAATTTTACGGCAAACAAAAAAGCCTCCGAGCTACCAGGGCTTGTTATGAATCTTTGTATGGCCTGCAAATAATTCCTCTATCTTAATCTTCCCGTAAACTTCCTCTGCTGAACAGGGAAGAATCTCTCCCAATGTAGGGAGAATTTGCCTTGAGCGTCACGCTTGGCATAAGACTGACGATCGCAGAACCAGACGTGAGCACCTCTGGCAATGTCGCCTGGCGCCGGTCTGGATATTTTACATCTGAAGTAAACGAGCTGGTTATACCGCCATCTGTCGGAAGTCATCGGATTTTTCTGGCAAACCCAAAGTCGCCTCTTACGAAACCCACGGGACAACATGTAACGATGAATTCTCTTATCCCTCACTTACACGCCAACATCGACTGTACTGTGTGTATAACACTAGTTCTGTGTGGAGTTCGAAACAGCAATTATTAGATTAATGTAATTATAACATGGTCAGAAGAACCATTCTTTCCTATCAAAAAAGAAAATGAGAAACATTATTCGGAGTAATTGGCTAAAATACTTTATATCTAGCAACATTATTTAGTATAATTATGTAAAATATTATAATTTCTCTATTTTTGCATGGGTTAACCGATAGAGAATGCCATAAGGCTTAAACTCCGCCCATTGTAAACCGTTTAAGGTGTCTTGCAATAAAGATGCAATAAGTTACAATAAATAAAAAGTTTAACTACGACAAATAATTTTTCAGAAACTTCTGAAAAGAAGATTAAATCAAATTCTACTGATTGTAACATAAACGATGTTCGTGGAGAAAACCTCGATTTTGAAGGCCCTACTATTAAATCAAACCCTAAAATGAAAAAAGATAATCAACCAATTAATAAAAAAGAAAAGCATTATGCAAAGATTATGAAAAAGAAAATTTTGATACAAAAGAGTGTAAATATGCTTAAGAAAAAAACATCTGGGATATCAACTGAATACATTTTTGAATGTGATGGTTGTAGTAAAAAATTTCCAACAAAAGACATTCTCGCCAAACACATTTCATACAGTCATAAGACGCAAAAGCACTCAGACACCACTGCAGTTCGGACACAAGTTGAACAAACTGCAGTACCACACCAAACAGAAATATTTAATTGTGATATTTGCGAATTTAAAACATCTCATAAATGTCGTATTTTTGCACATTCTAAAGCGCACGCTGCTAAACAAATGTACTGTTGTAATAATTGTGAATATAAATGTATTAGAAAACAAGAGTTGCAAGCACATATGAAAATACACACCGGTGAAAAACTTTGTTCGTGTAATATCTGCGAATATAGATGTATTTCAAAAAGTAATTTGTTAAAACATAAGAAAATACATACCGGAGAAAAACCTTATTCGTGTAATGTATGTGAATTTAGATGTATTACAAAAAGTAGTTTGCGAACACATATGAAAATACACACCGGTGAAAAACCTTTTTCGTGTAATAGCTGTGAATATAGATGTATTACAAAAAGTGATTTGCAAACGCATATGAAAATACACACGGGTGAAAAACCTTTTTCGTGTAATAGTTGTGAATATAGATGTATTACAAAAAGTACTTTGCTAACACATAAGAAAATACACACTGGTGAAAAACCTTTTTCTTGTAATATCTGTGAATATAGATGTATTACAAAAAGTCATTTGCAAAGACATATGAAAATACACACCGGCGAAAAACCTTTTACGTGTATTATTTGTGAATATAGATGTATTACAAAAAGTCGTTTGCAAGAACATATCAGAATACACACCGGTGAAAAACCTTTTTCGTGTAATATCTGTGAATATAGATGTATTAAAAAAAGTCATTTGCGAAGACATTTAAAAACACACACTGGCGCAAAATCTTTTTCGTGATCTATCTGGTAAAATATGTACAATATTGTGTAAACGTGTTTTGTATAAATGTACACACATGTACCAGATAAAAATCTAAGTATTTTTTGTGAATTTGTGATGTAATTATATAACGAGTTAACACCCACGAGACGATGTGGGGTAGTGGATTGTCTTACACCATCACCATACTATATCACGATATGATGCCGTGTGGTGGTGTCTTTCTGTACGTTGTAGAGCCTCGCTGCAGCTATATAGAGGTTCTAGCACGAATGGATGGACTCGAACGGGGTAGGACCACGCTGGCAAAGTGTAAATACCAGCATGAAATAGCAGCTTTCGTGAGAAAATAGTGTTTCGTATGGTGAGTGTAGAGAACTGGAGACGCTTTTTACTGGTAACGAGTCATTCCTTCTCAGTCCTCATTGTGACAACGCATCTGTATTTCATTTCTTAATTGAGGATAAGGACACTTAATAATAATAATGTGTGTGTGGTGTGTGTGTGTGTGTGTGTGTGTGTGTGTGTGTGTGTGTGTGTGTGTGTGTGTGTGTGTTGTGTTGTGTTGTGTTGTGTTGTGTTAAGCAGTCTCATAGTCTAGTCTAGCGTTTGTTTTATTATATAGATAATTACCAAGAAAGGTAAAGAATGTATGTGAAAATTTGGTGTAATGTGTGTTGCAGTAACAGACTAGATCATTTCTGCGCTTATCTTTTATCAATTGTGAGTTATACTGTAAGAGTGAGTGTTTTTTAATGATACATTGTAGAATAAAGAGCTGCCTCCAGATAGGACTTTCCAACGCTTGTATAAGTCTACAGTAGGGTAAAGAAAGCGAAGTGAGGCGGATACTTTTAACATAGCTCTCTGTGCTCTTTCCAGTTTTATTATTTTTGTCCTTTCAGAACCACCCCAGCATGTTATACAGTATGTGATAATCGATTGACATAAGGCAAAGTAAACTATTTTGATGTCTTTTAAGTCAGCTATGTTACTAAGGTTTTTAAAAATGTATATTAACTTTCTTACTCTAGTTGTCAACGTGTCTATGTGATTTGAAAACTGAGTTTGTTATTCATAATTACTCCCAAGATATTTCATATTATCTACTCGCTCAATAGCACTGCAATGACATAGAGACATTTTCATCTTTGAACATGTATGTGCTCTTAATGAATATTGGAAGTCAGTGTCATTGGCTGAACGCATTGTAAAAATCATATATTTTGTCTTTTGTATATTTAATGTTAAAAGGTTGTTTATTAGCCAGTCAGATACTTTATTTAAGTCTTCTTGAGCATTTTCATAAACTTCTTGCCACGTATTTGCATGAAAAAGGAGGGCTGTATCGTCAGCAAAACTTAAGATCTTACCTTGTGTAATTGTAATATTCAGGAGATCGTTAATATATGTTAAAAACAGTGTAGGGCCGAGTACACTTCCTTGTGGTACGCCAAATGATGTGGCAAGTGCATCACTAACATGATTATCAACCCGAACTTGCTGCGTTCTATTTGTTAGGTAGTCTTTTATAAGATCTAAAGGTATACCTCCAATGCCCATATATTCTAATTTATTCAAAAGCAAGGGAATGGAGACGGTGTCAAATGCCTTTACTAGATCTAGGAATATAACTAAAAAATTTTTTATCAAGATTTTTTACGACAGATTCAGTCACAGAATACCAGCGTAAAGTAGAGGTTTACCTCCGCGTTTCGCTTGGTGAGTGCAGGTGGCCGGAGGCCCTTTTTACTGGAAATGAGGCATTCCATCTTAGTCCTCACGGGTGACAACACATCTGCATTTTGATTTGTAATAGAGGATAGATGTAGATGTCTATGGGCCGCAGCAACCACTTACCATCAGGTAGACTGTGTGCTCGTTTGTCACCCTTATCCTATAAAGAAAAAAGTTCATGTACGGCGTCCGCCGTTGATTTATTAGAGCGAAAACCAAATTGATATTGTGATAATAATTTATTACTTTCTAGATAATTAGTAATCCTTGTATTAATTAAGCGCTTTAAAATGTTTGACATTGTTGGTAGTAAGGAAATCGGTCTATAATTGTTTACACTATGTTTATCTCCACTCTTTAGAATAGGTATTGTAATCGATTTTTTAAAAACTGTTGGAAACTTACCAGTGTTTATAGCTAAATTACAAATGTGAGTTATGGGCTTGCTAAGTAATTTCTTGTTATGTTTAAGCACATCACCTGAGATATTATCCAATCCTACTGCACGGCCTAACTTTAGATTCGATATAAGTAGATCGATTTCGTTTTCATCGGTTGGCAATAAAACAGTAGATTTACAAAAGGGTTCTATTTCTGTACGAATTTTGTTTTTAAATTGAATGATCTCTTTAGCTAAATTTTGTGCTACATTAACAAAGTATATGTTTATTTTATTTACTGAGGTTTTTGGGTTTTCTGATATTGATAACAATTCAGTCGGTGAGTCTTTAGTTTTCTTTGAGTGTGTTATCTTTTTTATGGTTTCCCATAATAATTTAGTATTTTTACTTGTTTTAGTTAGTTTTTTAACATTAGCTAATATTTTATTACAAAAATTTCTATATCGTTTATAAGTTAAATTTAAGACTTCATTATTTGGAGGTTTTCTGACCTTTTTATGGAGATTATCTCTATTTCTCATGCATCTTAAAAGTCCTGGTGTAATCCGTGGTTTTCTTATGATTTTACGCTGTGATATAGTCATTGTTTTGGTGTGTGATTCAATAATATTTGATAGCGAATTTACAAGATAATTAGCCGCAACATTGACATCAAACATGTTAAAAATGGGTGTAAAGTCAGTATTTTTTATTTCTAAATATACATTATTGTAATTAGTGATTATTTTCTTAGTAAAACTAGTGCAGTATTCATTATTTTTTGAATTTAGAAACGATATAATGCAGTCATGATCCGTAATTGTTGTCTGAGAAACACAGCAGATTCCTTTGTAATTCGTTTTTAACATAATATGATCCAAGCAGGTTCGATTGTGAGGGGCAATGTATGCGCAGAGAGAATACCAAATGACGCTAACAAGTTTAAGTAATTTTCGGCATGATTATCTTTGCTCTGTTCACAAATATCAATATCAATATCGCCTGCTATTATTATATTTTTATAGCAACATATTGTCTGTAATAAATAATTAAGAGATTCAATAAACTTTGTAACATCCTTTTGACTAGGAGGCCTGCAAAGTGCCACAATGATTGTGTCGTTATTTAGCTTAGCGAGCAAACAGTTAGCGCCGATGAAGTTTGGTTCACTTATTGACATATTTAAATTCATTTTACTATAAATTACCACACGTTCATTTTGCGTATTGTTGGTTAGCGTGTCACTGTAACTGTAGCCTTCAATAGGAGGTATTATTTGACAACTTTGTAACCAACATTCAGTCGCGACTATTATGTCAAAACTAATTTTAGACCTTGTTAGTAATGTAATTAGATTATCGTAATTTTTTCTAATACTGCGCACATTCTGCATTAATAGTTTTAAGGGCTGATAGCAATCAGTTGTAATATGCTTATAGCAGTGTCCTATATCGCAGGATGAAGAGGAAGCTATTTTTATTGTATCAAGATCGTTAATAATATTCCTTATATTTCCGCCTTTTGTAATATTTTTTTAAACAAATACAATCTATCATCATGAATTCGATGTAAAAAATGATTAAAAACTTAGTTGTAAGGTGCATGAATACTTTAGAACTAAGTATATATTTTATATTTAGGATAGGAATAGAAATATTTGGTAAATCCGTCTCTTAATTCTAATAGTACCTATACACAAGGCAACTCGCATGTAACATATGTATAATAATAATAATATTACTGGACAAATCATATTTAAGAACAAAATTAAAAGTATGTTTTATGTAGTGTAAATGTGTGGTGTGCATGTATCTATCTATACATATAATAATACTGTAAATAGCAGACGTCTGTACATTTTATATTTTGTACTACAAGTGATTGAAGGGTACTAAAAATAAGTAATTAAATACATTTTTACCATTTTTAGAATTTTCTGTCTCTCTGTCTGTCTGTCTGTGTGTTTGTTAACGTATCACGTATAAAATACTAATTTATATCATAAGAATTGTTAAGGAAATTATAAAGTGTATCTTCGAGTTACATTTAGTCTTTATTTCATTAAAATCAGTTCATTCCATCAAAAGTTATGATAAACATTCTGAAGTATAGTAAGAAAGTATAGGTACGAATTTGTTCAACGGTGGCTTTCGTTGAGTCATCAAGTGCATTTTAAACTAATATCATATTATCATAAATCATAATTAAATGATGTAAAATAATGTTCCATAATGATATAATTATGTATATCTAAAACGCAGTAAACAAAAGTATTAAAGAACGTATTAAATATATTATACAAAAATATATTAACCTTATTAACTGAAGCACAATAGTTAACCAATTTCATCGATAGATGGTGTTGTTGTGCAAATGTAATGCACCGCTAAAAAGAACCCCTTTGTCGTATCTCCTCAGTTTCAAGGTACTCCCCTTGTTGCCTCAGCCAGTATCGGAATCCTTGGCGTCGACATATCGAGTAGCGTGCAGTTTCGTGGTCACTTGGAAGAGAAGGCCAAATTGGCCTCTAAAAAGCTTGGCGTGCTCAGCAGAGCGGGACAGTATTTCATGCCGGCTCAACGCCTGCAACTTTACAAGGCGCAGGTTCGGCCTCACATGGAATACTGTTCCCATCTCTGGGCTGGGGCTCCCCAGTGCCAGCTTCTTCCACTTGACCGCATCCAGCGCAGAGCGGCTCGAATCGTCGACGACCGAGTCCTTTCCGATCGGCTCGACTCATTGGCACTGCGAAGAGATGTTGCATCTCTTAGCATTTTCTTTCGCATTTACCATGGGGAGTGCTCTGAGGAATTGTTCGGATTAATCCCAGCCGCCAAATTTCACGAACGCACATCGCGGCAGAACTCTCGATACCATCCACACCATCTGGATGATTGGCGGTCCACCACTGTGCGATTTAGAAGATGTTTTCTTCCTCGCACAACTTCCTTGTGGAATTGTTTACCACCAGCGATTTTTCCGGACCGATACGACTTAGGGACCTTCAAGAAAAGAGCCTACTCCTTTTTAAAAGGCCGGCAACGCATCTGCAATTCTCCTGGTGTTGCGGTTGTTCATGGGCGGCGGTAGTCACTTACCATCAGGTGAGCCGCATGCTCGTTTGCCCCCTCTCCTATAAAAAAAAAAAAAAAAAAAAAAAAAATTGCAATGTGGTTTTTTCCTGTAGATGGGTTTCATATTTACTGCTAATTTTTATATTACTCGCTGCCCTACTGCGTGTTGACAAACTCAATTTATTCTTTACCGCCGAGTACTCTATGTGGTAAATCAAATTTAAAGAAAAAAGCTATTAACAATTGCGTTGGTTTTGGCGAGGGTCAAACTTTATTTTTTGCTTACTGTGCAGGCACTGATTTATAAGTTCTTTTACGTTTTATATAATGCATCAATCGCGTCAATTAATCTGTTTTATTTTTAGAATTGATGTTAGCAGCGCCATCTCTCTTTAAATATATACATATAATAAAAATGATGATAACATGTTGTGTCTGTTTATGTACATTGTATAGTATATTTTTGTGGCTAAAATCATTATGGAGAACTGAAAACAATTAAATAAGTACATTTTTTTAATTTTTAGAATTGTCTGTCTGTCTGTCTGTCTGTATTTTTATGAACGCATCACGTCTAAATTAAACATCTTTTTTTTTTCAAAGAAATCGTTAAGAAAATCATAAAGCGTATCTTCGAGTTACATTTAATCTTTGTTTTATTAAAATTGGTTAATTCTATCGAAAGTAATGATTATTATTTTGAAATGTAGGTTCGAATTTGTTCAATGGCGCCATAAAATCTCAGAAAGAGTAATAAAAAAATTTGTATGTAAAAAAACGTTCCATAATAAATAATGTATTTATACTTAAAACACAAAAAGAGATTAAAAAAAGGATGTTTTCTCACACAAAGGACGTAATAGATGGAGTTGTACAAATTACAACCGTTTCTGAATTGCGGTGTTGAGATTCTTCGCCGGTGAATCATATTGAGACTTACTGAAGAAATTTGTATTTAATCAGGCCATACAACGGAACCCGACCAAAAGTAACAAAATTGCAACGAAATGTCGTGATATTGTATTTATAATATACGCAAAATCAGTGCTGCCATTTTAGCGCTTTGGGGACTAGATCCAGCGCTTTTTGGTGTATTTAGCGCACATTTCAAAATTGTAGCGACTAGAGGGTTATCTAACACTTTTATAGCAGCACTGTTAGTCCACATTACCGATAATAATAATAATGACCTTTATAATTTTTTCCCACAAATAGTACATTGCAGTTTATCTTTTTCAAACATATTTTTTCCACAAAACAGAGCATGGGAGACGAGTCTAAACTAGGATACCCTGTGCTATGGATCTCCCGGCTCCTCCTTTAGGATGATCAACTTGATTTTTTTACCGACGACTATAAGCGGGAAAATCCCCTTTATTAAAGTTTTCGTTCATGGTTTTGGCAACGCATTTATTTTGCTTTATTCAGTTTCAGTCAGTTGTTTAGAGCACAGATAAGTTAGAAGTTACTTAGAAGTTACAACACAAAGAAACTGTGTAGCAACCGCAATCAGATGCTGACATCTGAAACTAAGTTGCGAAATACATTGCACTTTAAAAGAATTAATGACATTTTAATTGTTCGTACAGTACTAACTACTGTTGACAGCAATTGCCATAATTATAAGTCGATGTTCTGCGAAGTATTGATACATCAAAAAATATTGCCAGAAAAAAACTTAATATTGTTTTCTTTATTATGATTATATTTTCTTGAATTATAAATTATTAAAAAAACAGACACTAACTTTGTTTGTAGTTAATTTAGCGCGACATATAGAGCTTTTTTAAAGCGCTGTTTTCATGAAATCTAGCGCTTTTTGTGTTGTCCTAGCGCTGAATGAGTTTTTTGATCTGGCAACACTGCCCAAAATCCCTCTATTAAGAAGTAACTTTCCTTTCAGTTTTATGCGCATTCAGTTCCCAGTCACAGTCAGCGTGTGCGATGACCGTAAATAAGGCGCAAGGTCAAAATTTACGCGTTGTAGGAGTGCACCTCAGTACTGACTGTTTTGCACACGGCCAACTCTATGTTGGTTTTTCGAGCGTTAGTAGCTCCCGTAACCTTTTTGTATACACCCCGGCTAAGCCTTCTTCTAACGTCGTTTACACAGAAGCTCTATCATAAACTACTTAGAACTTTGAGGATAACGATTTATTTTGTTACCACTGATACAGTAATTATATAAATCGTTTAATATTCTCTTACCTAAACGACAAATTCTTTATGTAAAACCTATATACGCGAGCTACGCCGCGGGCACAGCAAGTTGGTTGGTAAAATAAGTGTTCGATACAAAATTAACAATAAAACTTAAGACTATTTCTTTAAAATAAAATAACATAAAAAAAACATACATAGTCATTGCTTTAGTTTTGTTAGGTCTTCTTCACTTTTAATTTGAATTCTTTGCATCCCGTTAATCTTGGGCAGATATATTTTTCCATAAGAAGTCCAGCAACTATCGTAGCTATGAGCCTTCGCGAATTGTCTCGCTAAATAGTGTAATCTTTTTGCCCCTGGTGTTAAGTATTCCGCTATAAAAATGTATTTGGAGGATTCTTCAATATTTAAAAGTTCAGTGTTTAGTCGTTGAGTTTTATTATTTGTGTTGTACATTCTTGCAGACCGTATAAAATTCTCTTTTAGAGTTGGCTTCATGAAATCAATTATTATTGGGCTAAATTCCTTATTTTTGGATTTAGATAATAGATGTCCATGGGCCACAGCTGCACAGCATTCACTTACCATCAGGTGGACTGTGTGCTTGTACGTCCCCCTTATTCTATTTAAAAATTCAACGAATATCTCAGATCCACACCGGCTTGAAACCATTCAAGTGTGAGGTGTGCGATAAATTATTCAAGGATCATCTTCATGAGAAGCGACTCTACTTTACATACGTCACTACCCAAAGTAGAGTCCATGTCCGTGTAGTCGTTTTAATAATTAATTGTTTTTAATCTTATATAAAAACGACTATATCAAATATAAAGATATGATAGTTAAACATAGGTACTGGTAATATTAAATTATTATTTATTCCAATCAAAAACTGTTTAGAAAACGGTTTTTAATTTATATGGAGTTTTTTTTTTATAGGAGAGGGTGCAAAACAGCTTGCGGCTCACCTGATGGTAAGTGACTACCGCCACACATGAACAACCGCAACACCAGGGGAATTGCAGATGCTTTGCCGGCCTTTAAATAAGGAGTAGGCTCTTTTCTTGAAGGTCCCTAAGTCGTAGCGGTCCGGAAAAATCTCTGGTGTTAGTCGATTCTACAAGGAAGTTGTGCGAGGAAGAAAACTTCTTTTAAATCGTACAGTTTAAATCACACACATCGAGTTATGTCGCGATGTGCGATGGTGAAATTGTGTGGCTGGGATTAGTCCGAACAATTCCTCAAAGCACTCCCCGTGGTAAATGCGATAAAATACGCAGAGGTGCAACATCTCTTCGCAGTGCCAGTGAGTCAAGCCGATCGGAAAGAGTTTGGTCGCCGACGATTCGAACAGCTCTGCGTTGGATGCGATCAAATGGAAGGAGTTGGCACTGGGGAGCCCCAGCCCAGAGATGGGAACAGTATTCCATGTGAGGCCGAACCTGCGTCTTGTAAAGTTGCATGCGGTGTGCCGGCATAAAATACTGTCTCGCTCTGCTGAGAATGCCAAAGTTTTTAGAGGCCAATTTAACCTTCACTTCCAAGTGACCACGAAACTGCACGTCACTCGATATGTTGACGCCGAGGATTCCGATACAGGCCGTGGCAACAAGGGGAGTGCCTTGAAACTGTGGAGATATGACGAAGGGGTTCTTTTTAGCGATAAACGCGCAAACTTTTGTCTTCTGGGCATAGAACTGGACTAGATTTAGTCGCCCCCAATTCGATACTTTGTTCAGCAAAGACTCGACTTCAGATACAAGTTTGTCCCGGTACTCGGCGACGTCTTCCCGATAAATATTTGGCACGGCCGAAGTACAAAGCATCACCAGTGCTGTCATCCGCATAGGAATGAATGTTACCGGTTTGTAACGTCATTGATATGCAGAAGAAACAGCGTTGGCGATAGCACGCAAGAAAACTGGTGATCCGATTGCACAATTTCTCGGGAAGCCCATAGGAAGGAAGCTTCGTAATAAGCGCTTTGTGCCGAACCCGATCGAAGGCCTTCGTTATGTCCAAACTAACGGCCAACGCCTCCCCCTTGGACTCTACTGCCTCCGCCCATTTATGAGTTAGGTAACCCAGAAGATCACCAGCCGAGCGACCGCGACGGAAACCGTACTGACGGTCACTAATCAGCTGGTGATCCTCAAGGTACTGCATGAGCTGACTGTTAATAATGGACTCCATTATTTTGGAGAACAAGGAGGTGATGGTGATAGACCTGTAGTTGGACGAATCTGAGCGGTCGCCTTTTTTAGGGATCGGGTGCACCAAAGCTGTATTCCATGAGTTCGGGACTACGCCTAGGAAGAAGGAGTACCGGAAAATCCCGTTAAAACCGGTGCCAACTCCGGAGCACACGTCCTCAGCACAATTTTCCGGGATTTGGATTCCGTCAGGCCCACTCGACTTCTGGATGTCCAGGGAGAGGAGTGCTTTGCAAACCAAGCGTTGTGAGAACCGCACATCCGGCATGGAGCACTCACACCGCGGTTAAGGTCGGCGGTGTGTTCCCCCGTCTTCAAATGTCGAGTTGGACGCAAAAAGGGAACCTAAAAGGTCGGCTTTCTCATTTGCGGCGTGGGCCAGTGAGACGTCTTCCCTGTGGAGAGATGGTAGTGATAGCTTACAGAAATTCCCTTGAACAGCCTTGGCGAGAGACCAGAATCCACGGGTTCCCCAAGGAAGGCAAACTAGTTTCTCGCCTATTCTGCCTATGTGCTCTGACTTTGCCTTGGCAATAACTCTTTTAAAGGACCTGGAGGCGAAGTTATACTTCTTTTTAAGCATGCTGGTGTTTGTATCCCGAGCCGCCGAAGCCTCAGCCCAGGCCTGATAACTTACTGCGTAATGCAGTCTTACAGGAGCGTTCAAACCAAAGCTAAGATCTGCCTCCGATGGGTACCACAGATGATGGAATAAATTGTTCCATTCCCTGTAGCACCACATCAATGACAGAGTCAGCAACAGTGCTGGGATCATCCGGCGAGAAGCAAACCCGCCCCCCAATGGGTAGGATGCAAAGAAAGACCGCATTCCGTCCCAATCCGCTGACCTATAATGCCAAACATGGCGGCAATCTGCAGAACGCAACCGCGAGGGGAGCGTGAGTGGCACCACACACCGGATCAGACAATGGCCCGAAGAGCCGAAAGGGGCATCGACGGAAACATGATATCCGTCCGGATGAGAGGTCAGCAGAAGGTCCAACAGGGAATGTACATGATCCTCCACATCTGGAATCGTAGGCGCGTAGGCGAAGTAACCAGTTGTGTCAGACCATATGCCAAGGCAAAGTCATCAAAAGATCTCCCCGCATGATCGGTTAAACGTGAACCGAGCCATTCGGCGTTGTGGGCGTTAAAATCGCCAAGGATCACGATCGCTGCGGATGGGACCTGTTGTAGCACGGAATCTGTAGCCATTTGGACGTGGTCGATGAGTCGTTCTGTTTCGACATTACCGCTATGGGACCTATAGAGGCACTCGTAGAAGTGTGGATGGTCGTCGCTGTCTACACGTAGCCAAAGGATGGACAGGTCCGAACCTTCAAGACTGCCGAGGCGTCGAGAACAGATGTCCTCTCTGACGTATACGCAAACTCCAGCCCGAGGCACAAAGGAGTGTTCCAATTTGTACCCCGGGTAGGAGAGATACGAAGTATCAGCCGGAGAGGATACCTGCGTCTCTGTCAGAAAGAGCAACGCCGGTGTCGCCGTCTCTAGATGGTAGTGGACGGCGTTTAGGTTCGAGTGAAGTCCCCTAATGTTGCCCCCAATGTTGCAGAAATCCGCGGACAGAGTGGTAGGGGTCGTTTTGATCTTGTTGCTCAGTTTGCCCCGTGCATTCTGAGCACCTACACTCAGGAGTGGAGTAGCATGGTCGTGAATGCTCAGTGAGGGATTCTCCAAGGGTGCTGGTGCCCTCCTGTGATAGTCTTTGATTTAATTCCGCTACCATGTTGATGGTGGGGGGGGGGAATTATGCCTCCGGCCAGCTGCTCACACCAGACGAAACTCAGAAGCAGAGCTTCCACTTCACGTCAGTATTCTGTGAGCTCGTGGTACCAACCCGGTTCGAGCCGGCCCATACGTGCAACAGCAAAGGCTGCCGCGTGGCTCTACCACCGTTAAAATGTGTATGTCTCTGGTAGATATTTTTGTGACTGTTTTCCAATAGAGGAATAAATGTGGGATAGCGGTTTTTTAACTTTAATGCAAGTTGCTCTTCACATAAGCTCATTAGCGACCGCTTAAATGCGGTTTCCGTCGAAGCTGTTAGGATCGTTAGGACGGAAAAGGCGTGTTTGTATGTATGTATACACTGTATGTATTTTGTATGTATGTATACATACATACAAAATACGTACATACCAACTTACAAAATTAACTATTTTATGGGTGCCAGTGGAGAACGGACCGGGGTTGCTAGCGCACTGTGAAATTTTACGGCAAAGTCCTAGCCTCCGAGCTACTGGGCCTAGTTTTGAATCTGTATGGCCTACAAATAATTCCTCTATCTTATCTTGCTCTCTCCTTGACTATAATATATAATCGCTCTCTGTGTGAAGGGATATTTCCACATCAATGGAAGTGTGCATACATAGTCCCTGTCCACGAGAAGGGGTCACGTACAGAAATAAAGAATTATAGAAGCATTTCTATTTTGAACACCGCAGCTAAAATCCTTGAACGAGTAGTATATAACGTAATTTACTTCACGCTCTCACGTTCCTTCCCTGAGCAGCAACATGGTTTTTTTACAAAAGCGATCCACCACTACGAACCTGGCAAGTTTTTCTTCTTTTGTTCTTGAAAATATGGATCAAGGTGGGCAGGTCGATGTGATCTACACTAATTTTAAAAAAAGCTTTCGATCGTGTGGATCACATGATCCTACTCAACAAATTACAAATATTAGGAATTCACGGTTACTTGCTCCGGTGGACTGAATCATATCTGACAAACCGTTCACAGGCAGTCGTGATAGGTGGTGTCCGTTCGAGGTACATAAACGTATCTACAGGAGTTCCTCAGGGCTCTCACTTAGGTCCACTTTTTTACAATGC
This sequence comes from Parnassius mnemosyne, assembly GCA_963668995.1. Lineage (NCBI taxonomy): Eukaryota > Metazoa > Arthropoda > Insecta > Lepidoptera > Papilionidae > Parnassius > Parnassius mnemosyne. The sequence goes on from CAVLGL010000087.1 coordinate 2,002,274, forward strand.
CTACCTATATGACATTGGTTCGTGCATTGAACACACAAATTATCTCATGTATGCAGAGGATAAGAAGATTTTATGTAAAATTAAGATCATACATGACTGCCTATTTCTACAAAAGGACCTGGACGGTTTGTTTGAATACTACAAAATAAATAATATAACTGTTAATTACCTGCATTAACAGTTATATTATTTATTTGTGCGAGTATATATATATATATAAATGTAATGTAAAATATCATTCTACCTGACTCTCCTGATATGTAAACTTATGACCGCCTTCATTACATTGAATTGCTTATTTTATAATACTTATTTTATTGCTCTATAAAAAAGGTGATCATCACGACTTAACTAATTACAGGCCTATTACGCTAATACAAATTTTTTGAGAAGGCGATGCATAGTAGAATATTTTTTTATTATATTTGGACAAGAAGTAGAATTTACAACTTCTTGTCAAAATATAATATTCTCCGTAAAGAACAGAACGGATTTCAAAAAGGAAAATCCACAACACATGCTGAATTTTCTTTAATGTATAGAGTAACTGATTATATCAACAAAAAAGTACCAGTAGTTGCCATGATGTTTTACGACATGACAAAGGCATTTGACTGTGTTGACTATATTATTCTAATAGACAAATGTGAAAGATATGGAATTCGTGGGCCTGCATTAAATTGGTTAAAATCATATTTAGAGAATCGGCAACAATGTGTTGAAGTGACGCGTATTGATGAAAAGTATAACCGCACGTCATTTAGATCTTTTACCCATTTCTATTAAGAAAGGGCGTGCCCCAGGGCAGTGTACTGGGTCCACTGTTATTTCTATTATACATAAATGATTTACCGACTACGACACCTCATCAGTCTGTACTTTTTGCCGACGATATTTCCATCGTCATACCAAAACTAAATAAAGAGGTTACCGTGACTTCGAAATAACGTTGAATTCTTCTGTAGAAATCCATAATGACCTGGCTAGATACCAATAATCAGCGTGCAAATGTCTCAAAAACAAAATTCATTACGTTTTCGAATTACAATACACCTACTGAAAAACTAAATATTTCATAACATAATGAAAATTTGGAACAGGTCACAGAAACAAAATTTTTAGGTCTACATGATCACCATTGTAACTAAAAAATGTGTGCACCAAATTAAATAAATTTGTATATGCACTGCGTAGGTTACAGTGCGTTGCTGGGAAAGAGGCTGCGCTAACTGCATATTACCGATAGCGATACATAGAATCTGTGTTGAGGTATGGTGAAACTCGACAGACATAAACTAAGCATTTATCATTCAAAAGAAATGTATACGAGCTCTATGTAACGTTGGGCCCCTGGAATCATGTAGACTTTTATTTAAAAATAATAATTTGCTAACGCTGACTGGATTATATATATTAGAGGTGTGTATATTTGTCAAAAGAAATCAGTGTTTATTTCATAGCGCTCGAGACAATTCTATTATAGGTAAAAGGGAACCAACTAGATTGTTAATGCCTGCCTGCAGGACAGCTTTATTTCAAAAAAATTGTTACATAATGTGTACAGAAATTTTTAATAAGGTACCTAAAGAGATTAGAGAGTTACCAACAATGAGAATGAAACTCACCTAAAAAATGGCTCATCCAGCACCCATTTTATACAGTTAAAGACTTCTTTGCACACAAGTAGACAATGCTTTTAAAATTTTGGCATAACGTATGAAATAATGTTTAAGTTTTGGTATTTTTGTAAATTGTAATTTTCTATTTAATTTAATTTTGACATAATGATTCACTAATAATAATTATTTTTTATTGTATACTGGAAATTAATTAATTTGTTGACTTTGTGCATGATATTAATAATTAGCATACCACAAACGGTGAAATGTGTTCGGCTACATTATACTCTTTTACCACCTCCTGTTACCACGTTTCTTGCAAATAAAATATTTATTTTTTGATTGATTTATTTATTTATAATTTATCGATTACATTGTACTTCTTTGATTTTCCTCCAACTACAATATACCTGCCAATATAAGGGAAACCTGTTATTCGCCATACTTTTAGTTTGTTACATTAATGTTAAAAAAATATTTACTATATACGCTGTTGATTTTTTGAATTAATTAAATAAATAAATAATCTTCCCGTAAACTTCCACAGCTGAACATGGAAGGATCTCTCCCGACTTAAGGAAGATAAGCCTCAGTCGTCACGCTTGGCATAGGATTGACGATCGCAGAACTAGACGTGAGTACCTCTGGCAATGTCGCCTGGCGCCGGTCTGGATATTTTACATCTGAAGTAAACGAGGTGGTTATACCGCCATGAGTCGGAAGCCAAATCTGATGGCTTCCGACTCATTTTTGGCAAACCCATAGTCGCCTCTTACGAAACCCATGGAATAAAATGTGATGATGAATTCTCTTATGCTGCACTTCCACGCCAACTTCGACTGTACTGTGTCTATAACACTAGTTCTGTGTGGAATTCGAAACAGCGATTATTAGATAGATTAATGTAATTATAACATAGTCTGAAGAATCATTCCTTCCCTCCAAAAATAAATATGAGAGACATTATTCGGAGTAATTGGCTAAAATACTTTATATCTGGCAACATTATTTAGTATTTTTATGTAAAATACTATAATTTCTTTATTCCTACCTGGGTTAACTGATAGAGAATGCCATAAGACATAAACTTCGCCCATTGTAAACCGTTTAAGGTGTCTTGCAATAAAGATGCAATAACTTACAGTAAATAAAGTTTAAATTCGACAAATAATTTTTCAGAAACTTTTGAGAGGAAGATTAAATCAAATTCTACTGGTTGTAACATAAACGATGTTCGTGAAGAAAACCTCGATTTTGAAGGCCCTACTATTAAATCGAACCCTAAAATGAAAAAAGATAATCAAATAATTAATAAAAAAGAAAAGCATCCTGCAAAAATAATGAAAAAGAAAATTTTAAAACAAAAGAGTGTAAATATACTTAAGAAAACGACATCTGGGACATCAACTAAATACATTTTTGAATGTGATGGTTGTAGTAAAAAAAATTCAACAAAAGACATTCTCGCCAAACACATTTCATACAGTCATAAAGACGCAAAAGAACTCCAGTACCACAACAAACAGAAATATTTAATTGTGATATTTGCGAATTTAAAACATCTCAAAAACGTTACATTTTGGCACATCTTAAAGCGCACGTCGCTAAACAAATGTACTGTTGTAATAATTGTGAATCTAAATGTATTAGAAAAAGTGACTTGCAAACACATATGAAAATACACACTGGAGAGAAACCTTTTTCGTGTAATATCTGTCAACTTAGATGTAATAGAAAAAGTCGTTTGCAAACACATATGAAAATACATACCGGAGAAAAACCTTTTTCGTGTAATGTCTGTGAATATAGATGTATTACAAAAAGTTATTTGCAAAAACATATGAAAATACATACCGGTGAAAAACCTGTGTCGTGTCATATTTGTCAATTTAGATGTACTACAAAAAGTAATTTCCAAAGACATATGAGAATACACACCGGTGAAAAACCTGTGTCGTGTCATATCTGTGAATATAGATGTACCACAAAAAGTAATTTGGAAAGACATATGAAAATACACACCGGTGAAAAACCTTTTTCTTGTAATATCTGTGAATATAGATGTATTACAAAAAGTAATTTGCAAAAACATATGAAAATACATACCGGTGCAAAATCTTTTTCGTGTAATATCTGTGAATACAGATGTATTACAAAAGGTAATTTGCAAAGACATTTAAAAACACACACTGGAGCAAAACCTTTTTCGTGAGCTATCTGGTAAAATATGTAGAATATTGTGTAAATGTGTTTTATATAAATATGTGTGTACCTGATAAAAATCTATGTATTTTTTGTGAATTTGTGACGTAATTATATAACGAGTAGAAAAACCTTTCCGCGCCTTATGTGCAAATTGAAACTGCATTTATTCTGAAGAACTTAATTCAATATCTAATTTAAAATTTTGTACAACCGAATTCAATATGAATTATTAAGAATAATTCAAAAACTATTGGTCAGACCTTGATCAGATTTATATGGGGCCACATGTGAAGCACCAGCTATCAAATAAAAATGGTTTATCGAAATCGGTTCATACAGAAAAAAGTTATGAGGTAATAAACATAAAAAAAGACTACTACTTTTTGAAGTCGGTAGAAACCAATAAATATTGGAAACTTAAAATAAATACCGAATCTACGAATGGAGGTTAAGAGAAACAGACTAGATCTTCATGTTTTTTTAAATTTAAATGGTAGTTTACGTTTTTCTTTTTTCACTTCGACGTTTATCGTTACCGTTACAGCCTTTAAAACTACTCTCTTGAACATAGACTTCCCCCGTGGATTGCGTCATATTTGCCATAGTTGCCATGCAGGTGGTTTGGCCACTGTCGTTCTTTATTATTTTCACTTGTAATCAGGGAGAGGCGGCTGCCCATCTTGTAGTTTGTTTCCCTCTGTCGCCTCTTACGACACCCGCGGGACGATATAGGGTAGTGGATTATCTTACACCATCACCACACAGCACCATAACTATGTCACGTTATGATGCAGTGTGGTGGTGTCTGTCTGTACGTGGTAGAGCCACGCTGCAGCTATATTATGGTTGTAGCAATAATGGATCGGTTCGACCGGGGTAGGACCACGCTCTAACAGAATACCAGCATAAAATAGCAGCTTTCGTAAGAAAATAGTATTTCGTATGGTGAGTGTAGAGAACTGGAGACCCTTTTTACTGGTTACGAGGCATTCCTTCTCGGTCCTCATATGTACGCATCAGCATTTCATTAGTCGTGGTCGTGGTACCACCCCGGTTCGAGCCGGCCCATGCGTATAACAGCAAAGGCTCCCGTGGGGCTATACCACTGTTAAAATAATGATTTCTTATATTTACGAGAAGACTACACACTAAATGAAACTAATTTTTACTAATTTTATACTTTAAAGTTTGGCTAATGCCAAGTCAAAAAGGAGCTAAATATGTTCTCTGCAAATTTTGTTTACAAGATCTTGCTGTCTCCGGCGGAGGTAAAAATGATTTGGCACGTCATATTAAAACATTAAAGCACCAAAATTCTGTTCCATCCTGTTTGTCACAGCAGATACCCGTGAATGATTATTTTCAATATATTAATATTTTAACTGATACTAAGAAAGGAGAAGCCCACTTAGCTTGTTTTATTGCAGAGCACAATCTGATCATGACTATAATTGAACACCTTTCATAACTTATTAAGAGTGTCTATCCAGATTCAAATATAGCTAAAGAAATATTTTGCAGCCGAACTAAAACTACGGAAATCCTCAAATCTGTTACAGGGATAACAGAAAAAGAAAACTTAATAACTACTTTACAAAATAATATATTTTCTTTGTTGGTCGAAGAGAGCACAGATAGAAGTCGCACTAAGCATTTATGTGATGTCACTAGATTGTGTATTGGAAACAATATTAAAGATGATTTTTTGCGTTAGTGCCATTGGAATGTGCCACTGGAAAAGATATTTATGATCATATTGTTAAGTTACCTATTTAATACCAATAATATACCCTATAAAAATAATATGATTGGGTTCGCTGCAGACGGCGCAAACGCTATGACGGGTGCACATAATTCTTTATGCAGTCGCCTCTCTCTGACATCCCTCATCTTTACACTGTAAAATGCATTTGCCATTCATTCAAACTCTGCGCGTCTTACGCTTGTGCGACACTGCTAAAAGAACCTGCAGGGCTTGTTAGATATGTTTATAATTACATAAGCAATAGCCCAAAGCAATCAGAGATATTAAAGCATATAATTAAAGCATAACATAAGATTCTCCACCCTTGCCAAACTCGATGGTTGTCTTTACGAGCTGCAGTTGCTAGAATTTTGGAGCAATACGATGCACTCAAGTTATTCTTCACTGATGCCGTTGTTACCGATCGACTTAACTCAGCAGATGCCATCTTCGCAATGCTCAATAATCCATTTAATAAACTGTACCTCGAGTTTTTAGAATTTGCTTTAGGTTTTTTTAATGACCTAAATAAAATGATGCAAAGTGAAAAATCGCAAGTATATAAATTGCACCAGAATGTCTGCAACACGTTCCGAAGCTTGTTGGACTGTTATATTGATACAGCATATCTGACACAAAGCTAGCTCTCGAAAGTCGAAATTGAGAATCCTAGACGCTACAAACCAATGAAAGACGTATATCTAGGCGTTAAAGCAATAAATGGTTTATTGAATTCGAATCCCAATATCATCCCAAGTGACGTAAACATATTTTGGCTACGCTGCCTTGATTTTTTTTATAGAGGGATCCAAACAAATTAAACTTCGTTATAATTATAATAATGACATTATAAGAGATTTAACTTTTTTAAATCCATATAAAATTGAGCAACGCAACACTCCTTCCTCACTTGTACACATATCACGAAATTTTCCACAATTAATATCGGAAAATAAATTGCAGGCATTGGACAATGAATGGCGCCATTTGAGATTAAATGAACATATTATAAAATTGAACGAAGAAGATCTAGAGAAATTCTGGACCGAAGTTTTTAGCATCGTGGATACAGACGGATATTTGCTATACCCCACATTAAAAGAATTTATTCAGAACCTTCTATGTTTGCCATACTCTACGGCGGCTATAGAAAGAATAGTTTGAACACTGCGACAATCGAGACATTAATTTTAACCTAACAGCTATTTAACAATAAAAATTAATGTTGTTACATACTCTTTCTCTCCAGACAAAACTATGTTGGATAAAATTAACAAAGAAATATATAAATCTAAATATATATATCTATAATTTTAATCGTTTTTTTTATTATCACATCTACTTCCTTCAATTTACATAGGTCAAAATCTTTTACTTTAATTCCTTTCTACAGATATTGTATAGATTTTTCACACTAGCAGCACAGATTCATACAGATTTTCTTTGATTTCTTTCTACAGATATTACATCGAACACTAATAAAAAACTAGATGCACAATACCATACAAAAGTTCTCTAAAAACTGTCGCCAAAAGTTTTGACGTAATTCTAGTTGATATAAATATACATTAATGTAAATTCAACCTTAAATGCATTGCATAAAGTTGTATTGACAAAGCTACGTGCAAAAAGCAATAAAATTTTACGACCGAGGCTCGTCGCTTGGACAAGGATAGTAGTCGAACTGCAAAATATTTTTTGTTACAGTAATTTTAATTTTATAAGTTTGTTAAATTTGTTTTAAATAATTGGTCTACTTAATAAAGAATATTCTATTCTATTCTATTCTATGGTGTATATGTGTAATGGTTATATTATTACTTGAATGTAAATATGCTTTTGGATAGGGCACTACATTCATTTACTAATGAAAGTAATTGAAACAGTCATAATTATTTATTTATTCTTTATCTTGTGTGAAAAAATTAAAGATACTGCTTGACAAACAACTAAAATCTAAATTTAATAGTAACTAATATAAAAAATATGTACAGAAATATCTTGCAAAATCTAAGAATATTATTGTCCAAATTTTTGATGTTATTTTGATATTTACAGATGTTTAAAAAACGGATAAGACTGACTAATTATAATGATTTCTTATATTTACGCGTTCATTACACATTTAAGTAAAACTAGTTTTACGGACTTTATCGCGTATATTAACTTATTTTATATTCCCGACGTTTCGAGTACTATAATATTTAGAGAAATAGTAAAGAACTCTCATTAAACAGAAAAAAGACCATATTACTTTAATAATAATAAAAAAAAAATAAAAAAACAATAGCGTCTCCACAAATTGAACAGAATCAACGCATATACCTCGAACAATGGCGACTCATTTTATTACGACTTAATTTAAAAAATATTTCTACGATGATTTCTTGACAAAATATCGGTATTTAAAATACAGTGATAACAATTAAATAATGTTAATAGTTACCGAAAATATGAAAATCAATCCTTTTTTAACGTACTGGATGTGTGATTTTTACACATTTTAAACGAGCACTGAGGCATGTTTACCGTTGGAGCATTTGAATGCTACTAGATTAAAAGTGCACCCATATGTTCGAGTGGGTGCACATTCGGTTACGCCATTTTTTGTCACTGATTGTGTATCTAGTTTTTTATTAGTGATCGATGAGATATTATATAGATTTTGTTACATTAACAGTACAGATTTGTTAAACTGACATATGGCAGCACTGATTATATTACTATCCCCTTTAGGGTTATATGTGTTCTGTGATTACTATACTCTTTGGTGTCAATCCTGTCACTGCTTGTTCTAGGGATGGGTTTTGGCGGGAACTCGACCGGCGGCGGTTTGCTGCTCCTGTATTATAGTTTAAATAATAGTTTGAAGTGGATTTTGATATGTAAAAGTGGTGCGATTTTATGTATTAACTGTCTATGCATGTGAACTATTAGTGGAAACGGTGAAACAAGTGCTCTGATGGTGATGGATTCTCAAGATAAGCCGTTTGTTTGCATAGGTGCCTTTAGATACCATCGCCAACTATCAGCTGCCTGCTGGCTCAAGTTGTCGTTAAAATCTCCCAAGGGCTGCACAATGCGACGCATCAACATATTGTGAAGCAGTAAACTATGAAGGATAATTATACATAAAGACAAGGTTGTATGGCATAGTTCCTTTGCCTGCTCTCTCGAGCGAATAATAAAAACAACAACAAGAAATTCTTCTAGGGTTGGGCAAGGGGAAAAATATATCGATATACATCGAATCCATAATTTTAAACAGTATCGATATATATCGCTTGATAAATATCGATATATCGTCATGATTTGCATGATGGAAGGATAAGGCCGATATATCGATATTTCGATATATCGGTATTTTTTGCCTAAACCTAGCTTTAGCTTGTGCGTTGTAATATTTTTGAAAACTCGGGTTTATTGCTGAAAAAGTGAATTCAATTATAAAGCTAATGGAAACAGGAATGGCCTTTAGTGAAGTTTGTAGAATTTGCTTATGCGATAATGTACGCATGCTTGTACTTAAGAAGACTAGTCTCCGAAATTTGTACAAAACATTGACTAACAGTTTTGTAAGTTTGTTAACATCTCCTAATATTGAAAATTGAAGTTGCGGTAATTTGTTGCTACCGCTGGAGAAATACACTATTACTTGCCTGATAAAAATGTATAGACAGCTAGGTAATCAGGCTGAAAAACAACAATTAGGCTGAAATCCTACTACGTCCTAGAAGAGGCATCGAGACTTAAATGTTTGCCAACACGCGTTAGAGAGATAAAAATTACTTAGTCTGTGCCATAAAAAGATACCTTGTGCCTCCTTCTACGCGACCCGCACTGCTACATAGATTTCTACCGGTGTACGTTCTGGTACATATTACTGAGTTTTATTGCAATTTTCTGTCAAGATATTAACATCCACCCTGGTTTGGTCTTTCATGTGGTAGAGCCACACTGCAACTATATTATGCTTATGGTTGTAGCACAACCAAATGGTCAGTTACTGGGATAGGACAATGTTCTCACAGAATACTAGTGTATAATAACAGCTTAATGCTGCTGTGTTTCAAATGGTGAGTGTAGAGAATTGGAGACCTTTACTAGAAACAATGCATTCCGTCTTAGTCCTCAAGGGTGACAATGCATCTGTATTTTAATTCTTAATCGAGGAAAACCTAGATGTCTATGGGCCACAGCATCCATTTACCATCAGGTGGACTGTGTGCTCGTTTGCCACCCCATTCTATAAAAAAAAAAACCATATAAAGCTATTCTGTCAGACTTAAAATAGAATAGAATAATTTTTATTCAGTATAGATTATTACATAATACTTTTGAAAGTCGTTTTTTTATTTACCACTGGTTTAGAAAATACCTATGACAGCAGAACGTCAAACAACTCAGTCCCCCGTGACCACGGGTGCTGGAAAGCACCCGAAACGTCGGGAATATAAAAATAAGTTAATATACGCGATAAAATCCGTAAAATTAGTTTTATTTTAAAATGTGTAGTGTTCGCATAAATATAAGAAAACATGAGTGTAGTTCTACCCACGTTCACTGTGAATAGAACTTCATTTGCTATAAAAGTAATCTTAAGGATTTTATCGTGTTTAATTTTAACTTTTTTAATTCCTGACGTTTTGTGCACTTTAAAGAACCCGTGGAGAAGGGGGTGAGGGATTTGACGTCCTGATGGTCTGTGTTGTTTAAGTACTGGAATAATAGTTTGTCAAAATTTTGTAGATCATAGTGTTTATATATTATTTTATATGTTTCAATCAAGTGTCCTCATTCTCTGTGATCGTTTAAAGTTGAAAGTTTAAGTGCTTTTAGACTTTCATGATATAGTATGTGTTCAATGCTCTAAAAAATGTTCAATATCTGTATTGAAGCTTCTTCAGCAACTCAATATAAATTGGAATGTATATTACAAAATAGGTTGAAAATATGTTTTATTAATTTTTAGTATAATTTCTTCTTTCTTAGCACTATACTGCAGGTAGTAGGACTTTGAGATAATTTAATAAAATTGTTTAACATTTTATTGTTGTGATATTAAATAAGTACTTTATTGTATAAACTATATAATACCTTTAATGTAATGATTGGGAATATATACGCGATAGGAAGACGAACTAGAAGAACCGCCAGCTCATACTAGAGCCAAATAGCATAAGACAGAGAAAAAAATGGGCATCTTGGAGGAGGCCTCTACCCAAATCTGGGGTCCTATCAATAGAAAATTAATAATTAATATTAATAAATAATACTAACAAATAATATAAAAAATTAAACTAACACAACTATATTTGGTTAAACTATAGACATCCGGTACTCGCCTACGAGGTTGGCAGGTGGAGGGGGAGGGGGGGGGGTCAGGGGAAGCCCCCCTACCCTTCCCCGCTTGCGGAAATGTATAGTTTATGAGTAATAATTTCTTTTGTAAAATCATAACCTCACTTTTTTACATAGGAATATTGACACAAAGTTACTTCTGTAACGGCTTCGGCGCTACGGGAAATGCAGCCCCATCGCCCTTGCGTAGCAAATCGCAGGCCCCCATGCTCACCTCCGCAGCTTCGGCTTATTGGTCGCCTTCGGCGACCAGCCTCAGCCGCTACGACTCGCTCGAGGGCCTGCGATTTGCTACAGCGGGCGGGGGCTGCTTTCCCTCCGCGCCTACGGCTTTAAAAAACACTCTAGGGGTAGGGCAGACAAGACTACGTGGAGTCGGGGTGTTCTGAGTCAGTTTTAGTACAAATTCGATCTATCTTATCTAAAGTCAGGTTTCCCTAAACTCTGCTATGATAGTGGTAAATGAAACAATGTAATTTTAATTATTTAATTTATTTTATACACATGCTTTATTGCTCGCATAATTTCTTTGAATGGATCCTTTTTAAACTTTTCTACATTTCGTCTCCACAAATACTCTACTATCACGTCTGTAAAACTTTGAGAATTATTATAATTTTGTTTTCTAAAAAACCTCTTCACTGCTCTCCACTGCGACTCAATTCGTTGTGTATGAGTCCCATCTTCAGCCACAAATGGATTGTCTGGGTCTGAGTGGTTAACTTTTTTATGTGTGTACCCGTGTTCTGCCAAACAATCATATGCCCGCCAACAATCAGTATGAATTGTGGTACCCGCCGCCACATGTCTCTGTATAAGCGGCACCAGTACCTCAGCAGACCTAATATTGTCCGGGCACACCTCTAGTCTGATATCCTCAGACCCATCTTCTATCATACCGAGCACCCAGTGGCCTTCGATGTGACGTCCTATAACAAATAAAATTAATATTAGACATTTAGTATGACAAAAAAAGGTGTAAACATAATCATACTTATATTTACCTTTATTGTATTTTCGTTTTCCAAATTTGCTCTCATCAATTTGTACAATTTTACCAGGGCCACCAATCTTTCCAGTAAACTGATTCTGTTTCTCGAGGTAGTAAATAACAGCTACCTCTCTGCAGTAATTGTACCAATCACATATTGTATTTGGGCTTAAACATTGTTGTCTCTGTCGTTTATATGGGTCTTCATGGATTGTTTGATTATAAGACCATCCTTGTGAATATGCATATATGAGGTAATATATGTGGGGCATATCAAGAGTTACATTTTCAAAAAAAGTCCTTTGTCGTCGTGAGATTTTAACTCCACTGCCTCCAGCTTTCCCCTTACAGGATGCTTTAGCACATATGAAAGTACCAAGCGATTTGCAGCCACTTGAGTATGAAATTTTCATATTAGTTTTATGTTTGCCGCACTTTCGTTCCTTTAGGACCAGCCCTTCATCCTCACTATATCGAACACATTGCTCGTTCGTTCCAAGTTCACGCACAATATCCGACAGATTCCACATGAACAATTTACATTTGACATCATAGATAATATATTATATTTGACATTTACGGTTGCCGACAACATGGCCGTCAAAAACCGTTCCGATTCACACTTTTTGCATCTGTTTTTGACATCTAATCTCATAACACTATACAAAATTGTCATATTTGCGTTTCGTTATACGGAATTTTTATTGAAATTTATTTTTGTCATAATTAATTAAAAACGCATTTCCGACATTCAAAAACAGTTTAAAATGTTCATGCTTAACCCTGACAAGCCTCCTAAGTTGAAAACATAACTAAAATCAAGTACCGGATATCTATAGCCAACCCGACACTTTAATTACACAATGCTAATTACAGTCTAAAACCACACTAATAATAAAACACAATCACTTTAGTTCGCAGTTGTTTCGGTTCGAAGTATTCTCTTGTATCGCCAATTCAATACTGCCTTGATCGTGGTCAGTGTTGCCAACAACTTGGAACCTGATATCGCCATTTTGCACGAATTTAGTAGCCCAATATAGCCTAATTTGAGCTGAGGTAGCCTAAAGTAGCCCAAACATCAAAACTTTGCTATGAATAAATAAAAACGTAATTTTTAACAATTTGTTTATTCATAAGATGTACATAGAGTATCAAATTAAAAAAAATGAGCAATTATCATTTGCTGCCAGCAGCAACAAAGCATCAGCAAGACTCACCGTCAAAATTTTCTGTAGCCTCTGCTGTGCTGGTGCTGGCGCAAGCTTCGCTGGAACTGGAAACATATATTTTTCTCCCAGCATGTAAACTGATCATATGTTTGCTCGGTTGAAAATTGTTGCAGCAAATATTTCGGACATTCATATGTGTACGGATCCTAAGAATTGCAGTCAGCATGGTTAGTTACATTCTGTTCCTTAATTTTGTCTTTATCGTGCCCATCACACTAAATAATATTTCTACGATACTTAAAGGTAATGAGAGACATCGCAATGAAAACTCAGCAAATTCTTTAAACATGGGATTCCCTCCAGCATTCTGTATTTTCAATACCTGTACCCAAAAATTTACGATATCGTTGGGAGAAGCTGTACCGATTACTTCGATGCGCAACGTACATAAAGAACGTCTTTGGTTCATTATAGTTTCGCGGTCAATATTAGGTTTCCTTAATGACCAGGGAAAATCATCAACGTTGGGTCTGCTGGTTTATTTTTTCCACCACTGACACATTAAGTGGTAGCCTGTCAACTAATTTCTTCACTTAGCGCACGAGAACATGCAACAGGACTCAAATTCGCAAATAACAGATAAATGAAATACATAGCCGGTATTAATACTTTTAATAACACATGTTATTAACATCGAAGCAAATACTTACAATCTTATTGCATTCTAAATTTGGTTGCTTAATACGTGCAACAAGCTAAGTTAGAAGCCCTACTCCCTAACGCTTTGTCCGTGTATTTAGATCTACCCGTCTCTCTCGCGCACTTCTGCAGATGAGTGAGAGTGACAGTGATCCTTAGTTTTGGAATATTCCCCGTAATTAACAGTGTTGCCAGTTTTTTATTTATTTTGATTTGTACGTTTTGCGTAGGAGGTATTATTTTACACAAATATTAACTTCTGTTGTGATTCAGTCTAATTGACGGTCGATCATTCGTCTCTCTAGTAGCCTATTTGGCGACCAGTCGCCTTTCAGAATTTTTCGTAGCCGATTTCCATTCCGAGTAGCCTAATTAGCGAAATCGCCTACGTTGGCAACACTGGTCGTGGTCTATACCGGCCTTATATAGGGCCTCAGATAGTTTCCAGAACCTTCTACTGTAGCGACATCTAGAATGTTCGAGTACATATCGGTTCCGAAATTTCTGGAAGGATATTGACCCTCCTAGTTCTGCTACTCGACACTAGAGGGCGCTAGTGTAACTAGTGTTGCCATGTACAAGACATTAATAGTGGCGCGTAACACTGCTCCCTCCTAAGACATGCTCGTCCCGAGCATTATTGGCCCCATAATAACGCGCCAGTCGATCCACATGGACGATCTTAGGAGTACCTCTGGCACCTTTCTGTATCCGGTAGGTTACGTCATTGATCCTTGTCACAATCTGGTACGGTCCGTCCCATTTAGCTTGAAGCTTAGGAGATTTCCCTTTGCTGCGAGCTGGATTGTGCAACCACACTAGTGAACCTTCGTCAAACCCTTTGTTGTTCATTTTGCGGTCATACCGTGTTTTCATCTTCTCAGACGTTTGCTGGCCCGACTGTCTGACGTGCTCATAAATGTCATTCATTTTGTTCCGCAAGTCATTTGCATAATCGGTTATACTGCGTGGGGCATCAGGTGGTATTCCGGTGATCAGGTCTACAGGTAGCCGTAATTCTCTCCCAAAGTTTGCGAAAGCTGGCGTCACTGATGTACTTTCGTGAACAGCGCTTCGATATGACAACAAAAACGGTTGTATGTGCCTGTCCCAGTCTCGTTGTTGTTTTTCCACAACTTTTGCCAGGTACCTTTCCAATGTCTGATTAAATCGTTCTACCATTCCATCAGATTGTGGGTGGTAAGAAGTTGTTCGTGTTTTATGAGTACCCATAACTCTGCAAGTTTCCTGGAATATTTGAGACTCAAAATTCCTTCCTTGATCGCTGTGAACCTCTAAGGGTACTCCAAAACGACAGAAGACTTCATGAACTAGTTTATCTGCAACTGTTGAAGCTTCTTGATTTGGAATGGCGAAGACTTCTGGCCACTTAGTGAAGTAATCCATCACAACCATGAAATACTTGTTACCACTTTCACTTTTTAGAAACGGCCCCGCAACGTCAATGGCTATCCACTCCCATGGTGCACCAACATTGTACAATTTCAATGCGCCTCTACTACGAGTTTGAAGCCCCTTTACAGCCGCACAACTTGTACATTTGCGGCACCAGTCCTCGACATTGTCACGACAGTGGACCCAGTAAAACCGTTCTCGGATCTTCAGTGAGTTCGTTTAACTCCCAGGTGGCCACCTGAACAACCACTATGGTACAGCTGTATAACATCCGGTACTTGAGCCTTAGGGACAACCATTTGCAAATGACACCTGTCTCCCCGATCATTTTCCCATTTACGGCACAGGACTCCATCCTGAATCAGCAAGCTGTCTCATTGGGCCCAATAGCTTTTCGTTGTCGAACTCATTGCTGAGACGTCGCTCCACTTGGACTTAGGAGCATTGGCCTTCATCCATTCCAGAATCGGCTTAATGTCCGAATCTTTCTGCTGTGCATGTTGTAGGCTGTCCTTCCACTCATTGCTGAGCTGGTCTGTCCTGAGTATCCTCACAGATACCACTTCCTAACCCTCTTGCCTAGTACAACGCTTGAAATCTTCAGGACAAAGTCTTCTTGACAATACATCTGCGTTGCCATGAGATTTCCCGCTGCTCTGGGCGGTGCTGTTAGCCGCACTACCCTCTCGAAATCGATCACCTTCCCTTTCTACAGTTTGCTTAGGGCAGCTGAATCGAAGATGGCTCATTTCCCCACAGCCGTAGCACGTTATTGCGGTCCCGAACTGTAGCTGCTGCAACCTCCCTGACGCGGTGGGAACGATGATCCTGCCGCACGGCTTCCACCTCCAGTGCATGGGTCAAGGCGTCCTTAAGCGTCTCGTGGTGCCCGAGCCTCACAGCAGCTCTGACTTCAAGGTCGCGGATGCCGTCGATGAATGTCTGCACCAGGTTCCCTACAATGAGCGCAGGTACAGACTGGTACGCTTTTCGAACCAGCTTCTCCACCTCAAGGGCCCACTGCTGCAGGTTTTCGTTACTGCGTTGCACGCGATCTTTGAGCTGCGCACGAAAGACGTGTTCCAGGTGAGCGTCGTCATATCTGGCCTCCAATACCTCAAGGAGCTGCTCGTAAGTCACTTCCTTACCGAGAGCTTCCAGAACAGTTAAGGCCTGGTCGCGTAGACACTAGAGGGCGCTAGTGTAACTAGTGTTGCCATGTACAAGACATTAATAGTGGCGCGTAACAATATGTTTATTTCTTTAAATTTTTCTCTGAGGGACTCTTTACAATTTAAGTTATAAATCGCCCGTACGGCTCTCTTTTGCAAAACAAATATAGCTTCAATATCAAAATTCCATAAGACATTAAGCTATGAAAGTAACTAAAATACACTAATCTAGCTGTCTCAACATCTGTGAGGCTTCTAATCTTTCTTACAGCATATGCTGCAGAACTAAGTCTGCTTGCTAATTTAGATATATGGGGACCCCATTGAAGTTTCGCGTCAATAGTAATACCAAGAAAAACAGTGGTATCCACAAGACTAAACTCCTCCCCATTTAACAGCACATTGGTATTCGAATGTTTTACAGTAGGTATTGTAAATTTAATACACTTTGTCTTATTGCCGTTTAAGAGCATATTGTTGGCGTTAAACCAATGTACCAATTTCGATAGAGCATTATTAACATCGTCATAATTAATTAACTGCCGTTTGAGTTTGAAAATTAAAGAGGGAGGTATCGTAAGCAAATAATACTGCATCTTGATTGTCCCCTACAAGATAAGGTAAGTCATTAATATAGATTAAAAACAGGAATGGGCCAAGAATCGAGCCCTGAGGAACGCCAATTGATACTATTGATCAGGAGGAACCTTTACCATTGATCACGACTTTTTAAGTTCTGTTATTTAAATATGAAGTAATAAGTCTAAACGCTAAATTTTTTACACCATAATGTTGTAGTTTTCTGATTAATGTCTCATGATGAATACAATCGAAAGCCTTAGAAAGATCACAGAAAATACCTAAGATATCTTGTGAATTCTCCCAGGCATTAAAAATATATTTCATAAGCTCAACACCGGCGTCAGACGTCGGGCGACCCTTTGTAAAACCAAATTGGTTTTTATGAAGTAATTTATTAGTATTAAAAAAAATTAACAATTGATACAAAATAATTTTTTCAAAAATTTTACTGGGAGTTTACTGATAGTACATAAATAGGTCTAAAATTAGCGGAATCCAATGTACTACCAGATTTAAATAAAGGTATTACATTACTATACTTCATTAAATCAGGAAACACACCAGAATCGATACAAGTATTAAAATAATAGCAAGATGAGGTGCAATTAAATCTATTATGGACGCAATAACTGTAACGGAAATCCCCCACAAATCTGCGGTCTTCTTAACATCAATAGTTTTGAAGTATTTTACAACATCTTGCGATAATACTTTTTCAAATCTAAATTCTTTTAAACAGGTATTAACATTCTGTTCGAGTAATGACTCGGCGACAGTTGGAGAAGTATTCAATGACTCTGTTGTCAAGATAGTAATATCAGTGAAATATTTCTCAAACACCGCTGCGACTTCTTGATTTGATTTAGTTAAATCGTTGTTAATTTTTAATTGATAGTTTGAGTTACGAGGTTTGTCTTTACCGGTTTCGTTGTTAATTAATATATTATTTAAATATTAATAATTAATTGAATAATAGGCGTAGATAGGTACCTAGATATAACTATCTACAAAAAGAGATGAGATGCCATCAAAAACAAAATCATAAAAAAAAACCAAGTCTCGCAACTCAGTTCTGCTACCGTAAAAAGTTGTGAGATCCATGTAATACCAAGTCGGTTAATTTGTTCAGTCCCTACTTAAGGGTCCTTCTGTCTTAAGTTATTACGTAATTAGCTAACCTAACAACATCTTATAGTGACCACATCAATATTAAAAATCTTTTATGTTTTAAATAAATAAATTGCCTTGGAAATCGCACTAAACAATCTAATTTAATATAATATGTATTACTTGAGAGATACATTGTGTTTTCATGCGATGGCCAAGTCAATCTATTTATTTAAAATATAAAAGATTTTTAGTATTGATGTGGTCACTATAAGACGTTGTTAAGTTAGCTAATTACGTAATAACTTAAGACAGAAGGACCCTTAAGTAGGGACTGAACAAATTAACCGACTTGGTTAATTTGTTCAGTCCCTACTTAATGGATCTCACAACTTTTTACTGTAGCAGAACTTAGTTGCGAGACTTGGTTTTTTTTACAAGTTATGTTTCTGATGGCATGTAATATTACTGAGTAAACAAAGATAGATCATTGTCAATTTACTGCATTCGTGAATCTGATTGGAAATATTGTTAAGACTCGATACTCGGGATGGATGAACTATATTGATATAAATATACAATATACTATATATAATATACTATAATACCGAATAAACTTACATAAGAATATAATTATTCTTATGTAAGTTTATTCGGAACCCTCACTTTGTCCGGTTTTTATTATTTTTGGAGTTGTTGTCACGAAGATGCTGCTGCCCCTCTCATGTTTCAGTTTCCCTCTGTCCCTTTTTACGACATCTGCAGGATGGTATGGTAGTATGGATTCTCCTACGGCACCACTACACTGTCTTTTCTCTTATTTAACAAAAGAATTTGGTTTCAGTCAATACCAAATCATCATGAGGCTAGAGATAAGATTCAATTCACACCAATTAGTCATATAGATATCAGGCCAGTAGAGTGTGATTTAGATAATGATTGTCAGAACGAAATGTTTAGCCTTGAATCTGTAAAAGTTGAAGAAGAGAATTTAGAAAATGAGAATTCCAAATTTGAAGAAAATTGGAATCATGAAATAGGTAAGATATACACATTTTGTGATATTATTAAAATAAGCTATAAGTTACCTAATGGCAAGTGGTTATTGTATTAGTCCATGGACGCAAAATAATATTATAGTGGCATATTGGCGCGGATTAGGCCGTGTGTTCCAGACGGGTACCAATTTACTCGACAAGGCGCCTTTAACGCGAATGTTACGCGTTCTTAATAGAATGGCTGAAGACAGTGATCTATTCTGTTGCACCTTGAGTGAATTCACTAGGGTAATATAGTTTACAATTTATTACGAGTTAATGACCACATTTTTTTATGCATGAAAAGAACTACACTGTCGCATTAGGTTATTCCTGTCATGATAGTTGTTAGTTTAAATAAAAACTATCGGTAAATCCAATTATGCATGCCCTAAGCGCATTAAAAAATTATGTATAACATGATTATACGGATTTTTTTTAAAGTAGCTTAAATACACACAAGTATGCTTAACGTGTAGCGGTGGTTAAGAATATCCACTACCCCATATCTTCCGTGGGTGTCGTAAAAGGCGACAAAGGGATACAGGCAGGAGATAGGCAGCAGCATCTTCCTGGTAACGGCAAAAATACAATAAAAAACTGCGGTTGCCAACCCGCTCGCCAAGCGTGGCAACTATGGCAATATGTGATGAAAGTTACGAAGAGACGGCCCCAAATCCCCGGCGGCCCCGCTATTCCTGGCTATGGTGGCGACCATGGTAACGGCGGGGCAGGGGGTGCTAAGAATCTCCGGTGGAGGTTCGGTTACCACCTACGACGACTCGACCTGGCAACATACAACCCACGCACCCTGAGGACTGACGAGAAGATTGTGGAGCTGGAAGAAGAGATAGACAAGTTACGCTGCCATATTATAGGATTATCCGAAGTCCGAAGAGAGGGGGAGGACACGGTAAGCCTCGAATCCGGCAACTTGCTCTATTACAGGGAGGGCGACCATCTGTCCCAAGGAGGTGTCGGATTTATCGTCCACAAGTGTCTCTCGTTAACAACGTTGTAAAGATTGAGAGTGTGTCGACGAGGGTTGCGTACCTTATACTCAGAATCACCAAACGGTATTCGCTGAAGGTCATACAGGTTTACGCACCAACCTCGGCACACCCCGATCAGGAGGTGGAGGAAATGTATGAGGATATCTCTAGAGACATGCATTCCTCCAAAACCCAATATACGGTGTTAATGGGAGACTTCAATGCAAAACTAGGCGCAAGAGAGAACGGTGAGCTGAAATTGGGAAAATTTGGAATAGGGCAACGGAACCGAAGGTGCCAGCAGCTGGCCGACTTCATGGAGAAAGAGGGACTCTTTATGATGAACTCTTTCTTCCAGAAGCGGCCCCACAGGAAGTGGACCTGGTCGAGCCTCGACGGTTCGCCAAAAAATGAGATTGACTTCATTATGACGACCAGACGACAACTGTTCAGTGATGTCTCAGTGATCGCGAGGGTGAAAACCGGCAGCGATCACCGAATGGTTAGAGGCACACTGAACCTAAACGTTAAGTTGGAGAGGTCTCGTCTAATGAAGTCAACGCTCCGTCCCCCTCGTGCTCTAATCCAAAGTCCTGAAACCTTTCAGCTCGAGTTACAAAACCGTTTTCAGTGCCTAGAAAACTGCAATGAAGTGGACGATTTGAATGACAAGCTCGTGGAAACTGTCCATGCGGTCGGAGCTAAGTTCTGCAAGACCCGCCGCAGAAGAACACAAAAACTCTCCGATCACACTCTTAATCTCATGGCTGTTAGACGGCAGATAAAGCTACATTCTTCAACAGATTTGATAACATACAGGCAACTGAACAGACAGATCTCCAAGTGCATGCGGCGGGACTTATGTAACTTCAATACAGCTCGTATTGAAGAAGCGATCGAGCGGAACCAAGGCTCCAAAGTCTATGCCAGAGATCTGTCTGCCAGAAAGAGCCAACTGTCAAAGCTGAAGACCGAATGTGGCAGCATCGTTTCCGGGGCACCTGAGATTTTGAGTGAGATTGAGAGGTTCTATGGGCAGCTGTACACGTCATCGTTGGAGCCGCACGCAAGTGTGAGTAACGATCCAAGAGCGAGTCTTATCCGACATTATTCCGATGATATCCCGGACGTCAGTCTGAGCGAGATTAGAATGTAAATGTAAAGAGTTTCGGGGATATGACGTCACCCTGTCTTACACCTCTCTGCAATTGGATAGGTTTCGTACTT
The DNA here is from genome assembly GCA_963668995.1 of Parnassius mnemosyne. Lineage (NCBI taxonomy): Eukaryota > Metazoa > Arthropoda > Insecta > Lepidoptera > Papilionidae > Parnassius > Parnassius mnemosyne. The sequence continues at coordinate 2,023,598 of CAVLGL010000087.1, forward strand.
TGGTTCTGTACTCGGATAGTCATCGTAGCCCTACTGTACAAGCACTTCAACACTTCGATATACCGACAGTCAACTTGGCATCGCTGAAGGGACTGCAGCACCGCCCAAATTTCGACGGAATCAAAGGCTTTCTCATAGTCCACATACGCCTGACATAGTGGCAAATTGTACTCCTCGGACTTCTGTACAACTTGCCGAAGGGTATGTATGTGGTCTATGGTGCTAAAGCCCTTTCGGAAACCGGCTTGTACGGGAGGCTGGAAGTCGTCAAGTCTGCGCGCGAGACGATTCGTAATGACTCTCGAAAACAGCACGTAGACGCGGCTCAGAAGGGAAATCGGTCTGTAGTTCTTCAAGAGAGCGTTGTCGCCTTTCTTGCAGAACAAGACCACCGCACTTCTGCTCCACGCCTCCGGTGTAATGCCACTATGGAGGACGGAATTAAAGAGCTTCTGCAGAACTTCAAGTACCGGTTTTCCACCCGCTTTCAGAAGCTCCGCTGTAATTCCATCCTCGCCTGGGGCCTTGCCGTTTTTAAGGTGCTGGAGAGCCATTCTAATCTCGCTCAGACTGACGTCCGGGATATTTTCGGAATAGTGTCGGATGAGACTCGCTCTTGGATCGTTACTCACACTTGCGTGTGGCTCCAACGATGACGTGTACAGCTGCCCATAGAACCTCTCAATCTCACTCAAAATCTCAGGTGTCCCGGAAACGATGCTGCCACACTCTGTCTTCAGCTTTGACAGTTGGCTCTTTCTGGCAGACAGTTCTCTGGCAAAGACTTTGGAGCCTTGGTTCCGCTCGATCGCTTCTTCAATACGAGCTGTATTGAAGTTGCGTAAGTCCCGCCGCATGCATTTGGAGATCTGTCTGTTCAGATGCCTGTATGCTGTCAAGTCTGTTGAAGAATGTAGCTTCATCTCCCGTCTAACAGCCATGAGATTAAGAGTGTGATCAGAGAGTTTTTGTGTTCTTCTGCGGCGGGTCTTGCAGAACTTAGCTCCGACCGCATGGACAGTTTCCACGAGCTTGTCATTCATATCGTCCACTTCATTGCAGTCTTCTAGGCACTGAAAACGGTTTTGTAACTCGAGCTAAAACGTTTCGGGACTTTGGAACAGAGCACGAGGGGGACGGAGCGTTGACTTCATTAGACGAGACCTCTCCAACTTAACGTTTAGGTTCAGTGTGCCTCTAACCATTCGGTGATCGCTACCAGTTTTCACCCTCGCGATCACGGAGACATCACTGAACAGTTATCGTCTGGTCGTCATAATGAAGTAAATCTCATTTTTTGTCGAACCGTCGGGGCTCGACCAGGTCCACTTCCTGTGGGGCCGCTTCTGGAAGAAAGAGTTCATCTTAAAGAGTCCCTCTTTCTCCATGAAGTCGGCCAGCTGCTGGCCCCTTGGGTTCCGTTGCCCTATTCCAAATTTCCCTACTTTCAGCTCACCGTTCTCTCTTGTGCCTAGTTTTTTTTTTTTTTTATAGGATAAGGGTGACAAACGAGCACACAGTCCACCTGATGGTAAGTTGTTGCTGCGGCCCATAGACATCTACATCTATCCTCGTAGATGCGTTGTCACCCGTGAGGACTAAGATGGAATGCCTTATTTCCAGTAAAAAGGGCCTCCGGCCACCTGCACTCACCAAGCGAAACGCAGAGGTAAACCTCTACTTCACCCCGGTTCGAGCCGGCCCATCCGTGCGACAGCAAAAGCTGCCGCGTGGCTCTACCACTGTTATACTGTTTTGCATTGAAGTCTCCCATTAACACCGTATATTGGGTTTTGGAGGAATGCATGGCTCTAGAGATATCCTCATACATTTCCTCCACCTCCTCATCGGGGTGTGCCGAGGTTGGTGCGTAAACCTGTATGACCTTCATCGAATACCGTGTGGTGATTCTGAGTATAAGGTACGCAACCCTCGTCGACACACTCCCGATCTTTACAACGTTGTTAACGAGAGACTTGTGGACGATAAATCCGACACCTCCTTGGGACAGATGGTCGCCCTCCCGGTGATAGAGCAAGTTGCCGGATTCGAGGATTACCGTGTCCTCCCCCTCTCTTCGAACTTCGGATAATCCTATAATATGCCAGCGCAATTTGTCTATCTCTTCTTCCAGCTCCACAATCTTCTCGTCAGTCCTCAGGGTGCGTGCGTTGTACGTTGTCAGGTCGAGTCGTCTAAGGTGGCAACCGAACCTCCACCGGAGATTCTTAGCACCCCCAGCCCCGCCGTTACCATGGTCGCCACCGTAGTCAGAAATAGCGGGGCCGCCTGGGACTGGGGGCCGTCTGTTTGTTGCTTTAATCATTGGGGGGTATTTGCCATAGTTGCCACGCTTGGCGAGCGGATTGGCAACCGCAGTTTTTTTATTGTAATTTTGGCTATCATCAGGAAGATGCTGCTGCCCATCTCCTGCCTGTTTCCCTTTGTCGCCTTTTACGACACCCACGGGAGGATATGGGGTAGTGGATATTCTTGACCGCCACTACACGGCAAAAAATCTACACCATAAGCCACTAAAACCACTTTTTTATGTAAAAATAGCAATTAATCGATTTAAAAAAAAATAAGTTCAACAATCATTTATCTTTCTGACAATTTGGTTTTTATATATCATTTATATGTTATATGTTGTGTTTTATGCGACAAAACATTGGAATCTTGATTTTTAGGCGCTAGTAGAACATACCTACGCGTTTTGCGCTAGGCATGATTGTCGATGTAAAATAATGAGCTTCTTTAGACATTTTTTTTTACTTATGCATTATTATATTTTAAAAATATTTTGATCCTGTATAAATGCAGCCAGTATCTATGTCACTTAGATGGATTAATTTCATAGGAATTAATGATATACTTACAACTGGTAAGCAACCTGTCTTTGCCAATTTCTTTAGGAATGCCACAAAGCACGGGCATGTCGACTTCCTGCATGTCTTACCAGGTCGTCGCTCCATCTAGTGGGGGCCGCCCTACACTACATCTACCAGTACGAGGTTGCCACTCGAGAACCTCTCTTCCCCATCGGTTTCAGTTCTGCGGCCCATTGCCACTTCAGCTTCTTACACTTAGATTATGAAACATGCAGTATGGTAATGAAAGTGGGTGGCTCAGGCCCATAAGCTTTGTGATGGACTGTAATGATCTAGTCGCTTGAAAAAAATATCAGTTATTATTTTATATATTGAGTCAGAATCTGTTTCATTCTAGAGAGTGCTGAAAAACAAGAAGATTTGGAGATTGATGCTTTTGAAGATAGACATACGGATTTGGATGACGACTTGCCGTTAATTGCATTTGGTTCGAAGAGTAAAAAAGACGACGATGACATAGGTAAATGAATTTATGTTTAAAAACCTGCATCAAAAAATAAAAAAATCACCACAAATTGCTCTTGCATCATGTAGTTGGAGATGTACTATACATACAAATTTTGCTCTTAATTACTTTAGTCACATCTAGGTTCTGCAATAAAATCTTGCGCCTAGCGAAGCGAGCGGTTATCAGCTATACTAGAATTATTTTGTGCGTGCAATTTGGGTCATAAATTATCGGAGTATTTCGCTCTCTCTCCCACTCACGAGCTTTATGGGCGAGCATAGTGATGCGCAATATTGTTGTCGATAAGCGTTATCGATAGTGTATTTAGTTGTCATTATGTGGGCGTGATAAAAATGAAAAGAGAAATAGATAAAACAACGTATTTATTAACGTAATAATAATATTAATTCTAAATAAATTATTAATTAGTTATCTATCTATTAAAAACTATAAGTAGAAATGTTTCGCATCTAACAACTTATATTAAAAATAAATATAAAGATAATAACTTATATCTAAAATTAAATTTGTTGTTATCGATAATGGCGTTGCGCCGTCGCAACATGCTTACCGCCCTAGCCGGGCTGAGGCCGAGCTATGATTTATGACCCCAACTGCACGCACAAAATAATTTTACTATAGTGTTAAATATAATGGATTTTCGCAATGTAACGCCTGATTCTATTAATAATCTTTTTGTCTTGTCTTACTACGCGGGCGAAGCCACCTCTGCCGTTTTTTAACATCCTTTCCGATTTCAGTCAACTTTTCGCTTTGGTTTTATTTTTAGGATATGAGTACGAGGGGTGATCCAAAAGTAATTATTGATAATGAATATTAAATAATAAATAATTTATTTTTCCACATAATCTCCTAACAAGTCAATGCATTTAGTCTATTTTTGTTCTAAACCCAGAATTCCCTTAGAAAAAAAGTCTTTATTTTGACCCTCAAACAAAGCCTCAACAGCGTCCATGACTTCTATATCGTCTGCAAATTTCTTGCCTCAAAGATGTTCCTTGAGCCGAGGTAATAGAAGTCACTGGGAGCTAGATCTGGCGAATAGGGCGGGTGTTCGAACAGTTCAAATTCCGTTTCTTGAATGGCAGCCATCGCAACTGCGGCTTTGTGAGGCGGAGCGTTGTCTTGTTGAAACAGCACACTAGCTCGCAATTTGCCGCGTCTTTTTCTTTAATAGCCCCCTGCAATATTCTTATTTGGCCTGCTTAGTCGAGAGTATAAGCCCAAAATATTGGCTCTCTTTTCCAATTATTCCAAAAAATTATGAACGCACAAAAACCAGAAAGTTTTTTGTGCGTTCATGGACTTGGAAAAGGCTTATGACAGAGTGGACAGGAATGTGTTATGGCAAACACTGAACTCATTTGGGTTGAGCGCTGGCTTGATACAGGCATTAAGATCTCTTTATAGGGACTCTAGTGCTTGTGTCAGGATCAACGGGGTCTACTCGGACTGGTTTGGCATTCATAAAGGTGTCAGACAGGGATGTGTGGCTTCCCCGTGGCTGTTTAACTTATTTATGGACAGTTGTTTGCAAACTTTGAAAGTTGAAGAATGTGGGTTGAGAATGGGTGAGTCAACCGTCAAATGCCTTTTGTACGCCGATGATCAAGTCATATTTGCATCGTCGGCGGCCGAGTTGCAAATGATGGTTACTTTAATGAATTGGTCATTGAAAGAAAGGGGTATGAAAGTGAACGCAAGTAAGACGAAAGTGATGGTTTTTGAAAGAGAAGAAAGTAAAACTTTATGTGAAATAAGAATAGAAGGGGAGTTGATTGAGCAAGTGGATGAGTTTGTATATTTGGGATGTTTATTTAGCAGGGATGGTAGATATGATAAGGATATAGAACGACGAGTGAACGCAGGAAATAGAGTGAATGGGGCTCTACACGCTATTATGAGGAGTCAGAATGTATCAACTAAGGCACGTATGGCAATTCATAATGCTGTGTTAGTCCCTACTTTGATGTATGGTAGTGAAAGTTGGGTCTGGCAGAAGAAGCATGAGAGTAGAATAAATGCTGTAGAAATGCGTTCCTTAAGGAGTATGCTAGGGCTGAATCTGAATGACAGGGTGAGAAATAGTGTGATAAGAGAAAAGTGTGTTTTGCAAGATGACGTTGTGACAAGGATTAAGAAAGGAATGCTTCGGTGGTTTGGTCATGTAGAAAGAATGAACGAGGAAAGAGTGACAAAGCAAATTTATGTTGCGGAAGTGAACGGCAGGGTCGAGAAGGGACGCCCTAGACGAAGGTTTATCGACCAAATCGGCGATACATTAAAAATGGGCCAGATTAGGTGTACCCTTAACCGACGAGCGTGTATGCGTAGATATATGGATGTAAAAGAGGCGAGAGAGGTGTGTCAGGATCGCGCCAAATGGAAGTCCGTAGTCTCTGCCTACCCCTCTGGGTGACAGGCGTGAGTGTTTATGTATAATTATTCCTTCAGCGTCCCCAAAAACGGACGCCATAACCTTTCCCGGCGAACTTGACACTTTGAATTTCTTCGGCGTCGGGAAGAGACTTGGTTTCATACCGTTGATTGTTGTTTGGTTTCAGAATCGAAATGGTAGATCCAGGTCTCGCCCACGGTCACGAAACCTTATAAAAAATCTGATCTGCTTGGAACCTTTCGAGATAGATTTGACTTAATGAGGAGTGTCGTCGTTGGTTTTCCAATAGAGATAATTTAAAAATCCACCTTAAAGTATTATACTCTGAACTTTCATATAAATTACATAATATTGAATTTGATGTTTTGGATGGGAAAGCCAGAGAACTTGCTTCAATCTCCCAAAAATCGTTCAACACCTTCGGTCTCCCAAAAATCGTTAGAGACTATGGCTGTTGCCGCGGAGATGGCTGTTGTGATCGGGAAGAAAGATAACATCGTTAAAAGTTTGGTAGCTAATGAAATTCGGGCTGTGCCCGCGTCTTCTTTCAATCCTGAGTTCCCTGTTTTTAAGTCCCTAAAGCAGAGAATAAGGGAAAACGACCTTATTGTTACTAAAGCCGATAAAGGCAATACTGTTGTTATTATGGAGAGTAGTGGGTACAGCCAGAAAGTTAACGATGTTATCCAAGGTGATGACTTTGAGCTATTGGAGTCTGACCCAACCAAAAAGTTTACCTCGGATATTAAGTTATGTATATCAGTCATCATATGTTTTTCCCGATCACAACTTGTCTCGGAGCAGTCTTGTTCCAATAAATCCTCAAGCACCCATTTTATATGAGTTACCAAAAATACATAAAGAACATGTTCCTATTCGTCCAGTTGTCTCATATATTGTTGCACCAGCTTATTTCCTTGCTAAAAAATTAAACTTCCTCCTTCGAGCGAAATCTGGATTCAACCCCACTTACAGCCTAAAAAATGGCTTAGATCTCATTTCCAAAATTAAAGATATTCGTATTCCTCCTAAATCCATATTGTTATCTTTAGACGTTGATAGTCTATTCACAAATGTCCCATCCCCTGTCTGTTTGCGTATACTCGCAGATCTCTTTGATAAACGTCGTCTACATCCCGGGGAAACAAATGATCTTCTTAACTTAACCTCTCTCTGTATTAAACAAAACTATTTCCGGTTTAATAACCGTTTCTATCTACAAAAAGAAGGGTTAGCTATGGGGTCCCCTCTAAGTCCCCTTATGGCGGACATTTTCATGGATAATTTCGAAAAACAACATGTAGTTGTCAATCGAAATATCTTATATTGCTATCGATATGTAGACGACATAATTATTTGTTGGACTGGCACAAGGAGACAACTGGATGTTTTCCTCAATAAAATAAATAGAGTCCATGACAAAATTAAATTTAAACTTGAATTGGAACAAGATTGTTCCCTTAATTTTCTCGGCTTAACAATAACAAGAAAAGAATCGTCACATGTTTTCCAAATTTATCGAAAGCCAACTTACACCGATACGGTCATCCCCGCGTCATCGTGTCATTGTTACATTAACCGTTTGTTCACTGTCCCATTAAGTAAAGAAAATTATTTAAAAGAACTTAATATAATTTATCAAATAGCGGTCTCTAACGATTTAAAAAAAAATCTCATTAACAATTTAATTAAAAAGAAACAAAAGCATGTTGTTCGCAACTCTCTGTACGCGGTTCAACCTCAAAGTGTTCATCGATATGTGAGCAGTTTGACCTACTTAGGCCCCATATCTGAAAAAGTAGCTAATACTCTTCGACAAAACGGCATTTATGTGGCGTTCAAAACAAACAATTCTCTTAGAAATAAAGATAAGTTAATAAAGATAAGTTGGATATTCGTCAAAAGTCAGGTGTTTACAAACTTGTTTGTGACAAATGCCACGCCGTTTACGTGGGTCAGATGGTCGCAATTTCGAGACACGTTATAAAGAGCATTTAGCTGCGTACAGGAATTGCAATCCCGATAAATCCCATTTTGCCAAACATCTTTTGGACACTGGACACAACCTAGCCAACGACTACTCCTTTAAAGTCTTACATACGTGTAATAAAGGGCTGCGGCTGTGTGTGTTGGAACAGTTAGAGATATTAAAAAGTAATAATAGTACCGTTGCACTGCTGAATGAACAAACAAATGTTACTAACTCACCTCTCTTAAATATCTTTAAGCCTGCTCTCGAATAATAGAGAGCCTCGCAATATGGTCGTTTGTCACCCTCACGGTGATCGGCGATTGGTTGCGTGGTTGGAGGGTAGGCGGGCGTTGCGCGGCGGTTTGTTTTAATTTTACAAACGGCTGCGTAAGTCCGGCGGTGATTGGTCGCATGTTTTATCGCATGACGCGGTCGCTCGCTCTTTAAGTAGAGAGCGGTTGCGTCATCGGTCTGTATAAAAGGCAGTTGTTTTGGCTCGCCGCTCACTTAGCGGTTAGCCACCGTAGAGTCTATATCACCTGAGGATGCCTCGTGTAGAGGCGAAACACGTGTCGTATTGTCGTCAGTGGTGTGTCTTGCCTAGCTTAGTGGTGTTAGGAATAGTTGTGCTGGGATTAGTGGTGTCGGGGATAGTGCACGCAATTGAGGGAGGGCGGGAGGGCGGGAGGTGCTCTTCATACTATGTAAGACACATTATTTTATTTTATAACGCGGATATTTGCGAAGTAAATTTTTCTAAAAGCTTTTATATAATGGATTTCCGCAAAGTAACGCTTGATTCTATTAATTATGTTATTTTTATGTTTATGTCATATTCTCTTACTCCTTAGGTGTCGTTCCAACCTTATGATAGGCAGCCTTAGTGCATGCGATTCCTAAAAAAGGCTGGGACCTATCCAAATACAGGCCTATCACCATCACCTTCTAGTTCTCCAAAATAATGGAATCCATTATTAACTCCCAGCTCACGCGTCACGCGGTACCTTGAAGAGCATAAGCTGATTAGTGACCTTCAATACGGTTTCCGTCGAAGCTGTTAGGATTGATAGGACGGAAACGGCGTGTATGGATATATGTATACATACATACACACCTACTTACAAAATTAACTATTTAATGGGTGCCAGTGGATAAAGGACCTCTTAATATTCCCGTAAACTTCCACTGCTGAACATGGAAGGATCTCTCCCTACGCAGGAAGGATTTGCCTTGAGAGTCACGCTTGGCATAGGACTGACGATCGCAGAACCAGACGTGAGCACCTCTGGCAATGTTGCCTGGCGCCGGTCTGGATATTTTACATCTGAGTAAACGAGGTGGTTATACCGCCATCTGTCGGAAGCCATCAGATTTTTCTAGCAAACCCATAGACGCCTCTTACGAAACCCACGGGACAAAATGTGATGATGAATTCTGTTATACCGCACTTACACGCCATCTTCGACCGTGTGTGTATAACACTAGTTCTGTGTGGAATTCGAAACAGCGATTATTAGATTAATGTAAATGTAACATGGTCAGAAAAATCATACTTTCCCTCCAAAAATGAATATGAGAGACATTATTCGGAGTAATTGACTAAAATACTTTATATCTGGCAACAATATTTAGTATTATTGTGTAAAATACTATAATTTCTTTATTTCTCCCTGGGTTAACTGATAGAAAATGCCATAAGGCATAAACTTCGCCCATTGTAAACCGTTTAAGGTGTCTTGCAATAAAGATGCAATAACTTACAATAAATAAAAAGTTTAACTTCGTCAAATCATTTTTCAGAAAGTTCTGAGAAGAAGATTAAATCAAATTCTACTGATTGTAACATAAACGATGTTCGTGAAGAAGACCTCGATTTTGAAGGCCCTACTATTAAATCAAACCCTAAAGTGAAAAAAGACAATCAAGCAATTAATAAAAAAGGAAAGCATCCTGCAAAGATTATGAAAACGAAAATTTTGAAACAAAAGAGTGTAAATATGCGTAAGAAAAAAACATCTGGGACATCAACTGAATACATTTTTGAATGTGATGGTTGTAGTAAAAAATTTTCAACAAAAGACATTCTCGCCAAACACATTTCATACAGTCATAAGACGCAAAAGCACTCAGACACCACTGCAGTTCGGACACAAGTTGAACAAACTCCAGTACCACAACAAACAGAAATATTTAATTGTGATATTTGCGAATTTAAAACATCTCAAAAACGTTACATTTTGGCACATCTTAAAGCGCACGTCGCTAAACAAATGTACTGTTGTAATAATTGTAAATATAAATGTATTAGAAAAAGTAAGTTGCAAACACATATGAAAGTACACACCGGTGAAAAACCTTTTTCGTGTAATATTTGTGAATATAGATGTATTAGAAAAACTGATTTTCAAACCCATATGAAAATACACACCGGTGAAAAACCTTTTTCGTGTAAAATCTGTGAATATAGATGTATTACAAAAAGTCGTTTGCAAGAACATATGAAGATACACACCGGTGAAAAACCTTTTTCGTGTAATATTTGTGAATATAGATGTATTAGAAAAACTGATTTTCAAACCCATATGAAAAGACACACCGGTGAAAAACCTTTTTCGTGTAATTTCTGTGAATTTAGATGTATTCCAAAAAGTCATTTGCAAACCCATATGAAAATACATACTGGAGAAAAACCGTTTTCGTGTAATATCTGTGAATATAGATGTGTTAGAAAAAGTAATTTGCAAACCCATATGAAAATACATACTGGAGAAAAACCGTTTTCGTGTAATATCTGTGAATGTAGATGTATTACAAAAAGTCGTTTGCAAACCCATATGAATATACATACTGGAGAAAAACCTTTTTCGTGTAATAGCTGTGAATATAGATGTATTACAAAAAGTGATTTGCAAACTCATATGAAAATACATACTGGAGAAAAACCTTTTTCGTGTAATATCTGTGAATATAGATGTATTACAAAAAGAAATTTCCAAAGACATATGAAAATACACACCGGTGAAAAACCTTTTTCGTGTAATATCTGTGAATATAGATGTATTACAAAAAGTCGTTTGCAAACCCATATGAATATACATACTGGAGAAAAACCTTTTTCGTGTAATATCTGTGAATATAGATGTATTACAAAAAGTCGTTTGCAAACCCATATGAATATACATACTGGAGAAAAACCTTTTTCGTGTAATATCTGTGAATATAGATGTATTACAAAAGGAAATTTCCAAAGACATATGAAAATACACACTGGTGAAAAGCCTTTATCGTGTAATATCTGTGAACATAGATTTATTAGAAAATATGATTTGCAAAGACATTTAAAAACACACACTGGCGCAAAACAGTTTTCGTGAGCTATCTGGTAAAATATGTACAATATTGTGCAAACGTGTTTTATATAAATATGTGTGTACCAGATACTGTTTACTTCGTCATATTTTAGTAATTGTCGACTTAATTTGAAAATTAAAGAAGTGTCATCTGCAAACAATACTATATCATGGTTATCCCCTACTATGTAAGGTAAGTCATTAATGTATACAAGAAAGAGAAAGGGGCCGAGAATTGAGCCTTGAGGCACGTCCATTTGTTCCATCGATCCGGAAGAGCTCATATCGTTAATGACAACTTTTTGCGTTCTCTTACTTTAATAAGAAATAATTAATTTAAGGGCATCACTTCTTACACCGTAGTGTTGAAGTTTCCTGATTAATGTTTCATGGTGAACACAATCGAAGGCCTTGTATAGGCCACGAAATTACCCAAAGCATCCTGTGAATTCTCCCATGCATTAAAGATATATTTAATCAGCTCAACACCGGCATCAGTTGTCGAGCGACCCCTTGTGAAACCAAATTGATTTTTATGAAGTAAATTATTTATATTAAAAAAAAATTAACATTTGATCAAGAACAATTTTTTCAAATATCTTACTAAGTGTTGGTAGTACAGAAATAGGTCTAAAATTGGCGGGGTCTAATGTACTACCAGATTTAAATAAAGGTATTACTTTACTATACTTCATTAAATCAGGAAACACACCAGATTCGATACTAGTATTAAAAATAATAGCTAAATGAGGCGCGATTGTATCTATTATAGACGCAATAACTTTAACGGAAATCCACCACAGTTCCGCAGTTTTCTTAACATCAATAGTTTTAAAATATTTTACAATATCTTTTGATGACACTTTATGAAACGTAAAATTCTTTGTACACGCATTTACATTTTGTTTAAGTAAAGGCGAATTCGGCGACGGCAGGAGAAGAATTCAGTGACTTAGTGGTCAAGATCGGAATATCAGTAAAATATTTCTCAAAAACCATTGCTACGTCCTGATCTGATACAGTTAATTTGTTGTTAACACTTAACTGGTAATTTGAATTGCGAGAGTTGATCTTACCAGTTTCGCTATTAATTATACTCCATGTCATTTTAATTTTATTGGAATGCGTCTTAATTTTGTTGCTCAAATGCAAAGACTTGGCTATGGAGCACACTCTTTTAAATATTTTTGAATATTTTTTTACATATTCCCTAAATTCGACGCTATTATGACCTTTCATGGTAAAGATCATATAACCTATGCCTGCTCATAAGGACTCCTACTGTCGCCCATTCATTTAATGACTTCCGACTGTTCAAGGAGAATGTTTTAGAAGTAAAAGTATTATTATTATTATAAAATTTTCCAAAAACGCAATTTGAGCGAGTTATAACGATTTTTAAAAAGACACGACTCGTGTGTCATACGCCACAAACAAAAGTAATCGATGGCACGCCTGGTGTGCCAACCGCACTGAAACGTTTAATTAAATATATTTTACAAAAAAAAAATTGACTTTATATTCCTCCCGTACAAAACGCCAATTTCATATGTAAAGACCTAATTGTTACGGACCGCGTGGGGAGCCGCCGCCCCGTCGCCCCTTCATACCCCGTTGCACACCGCCCGAAGATCACGCGATGCCGCCGACCAATCAGCGCGCGGCACATCTTATAATGCCACGCACGCGCCGAGACACCCTTTTTGAGAATATAAGAAGGGCGTTTTGAGTTGTGCGTCACCCCATTCCGCCTGTGACACCGCTTTCGAGCGGTCGTTCAGGTAGTCCGCGCAGCCGTCCCCGTACGGTAGTGCTCTCTCGCTCTCGCGCCTCCGCTGTCCTGCTCGCGCTGTACAGCGTCGACGCCTTGGTGAGTCATTTCTGCTATCAGTTCTTGCCCCCCTGTCCTCGGGCGGGGAGGTTTGACTGACCTCCGCTTGTTACCTGTTATATTTTTTTGTTATTTTTGTTAACTATTTCTATTTTTGTTTTCGTTATTTATTTGTATAACGTGTACGTGTATACTGTTTCTAGGGAGTTACTTGCTCTTTTCAGAGCAAGGCCCTGCTCTTTTAAGTGTAAGGGCATTACTCCTTGAATAAAGAACGTCCCGTTCTTCTGAGAACGGTGATCCCGCCCTTACTGCTTAGGTTCAGAACGTCTCTGTTCTTTTCAGAACAGCATCCCCCCAGTCCCATTCGTTTCTCAGCATCATGTCCAAACAAGACCTTATAGGGTCCATCGTGTCAGGCGTTAATAGGCTGGATAATTCGGCTCTCGCCGCAATCGTGGCAACTATTGCCTCATATGCCCCTCAGGCAACTCAACCGCCGCCCGTTATAGCGGCCTACCTAGAGTCCAAGAACTCTTTCGCCCCTCTAGACATGGAGTACGCATGCTCCGAGTCTGAGTCCACTGCATCGGCCCCCCGGAAGAGGCCCGCCACCTATTCTGGCACCGATTCATCGGAGTCCTGTGACTCCGACGGAACCGGTGACTCATCCTTCACGACTGTCTCCTCAAAACGCGGCGGTAAACGCACCGCGATAAACCGCACACCTCCCGTCTCAGCGGCCCCTGCCGCTCCTTCAACCTCCGCAGCCCCGTTGCTGCCTCAAACCCCGCAGCTCCCGCTGCCGTCTCTGCCCCCGCAGCCCCCGCTGCTGCTACGGCTCCCCTAATGTCAATGGACATCGCCCCACCATCAAAGCCAGCTTCCCGCTGTGTCCCAATCCTTGCAAAGAAGCAAGTCCCGCCCCCTGTCTCCCTAAGAGACAAGGCATTATTCACCAAGCTGTCGAAATCCTTATACGACGCAGGCATTAAATATGACCATGCGATTAACCTCGGGGAGACTATTAAAATCATTCCCAACTCGATCGATGCCTTCCGTAGTATCACCAGGCTATTCACAGCCGAAAAAGTCTCCTACCATACTTACGCTCTTCCGGAAGAGCGTAAAGTCAGGGCCGTCATCCGCGGCGTGCCATTCGAATTTTCCAACGAGGAAATCCTTGAGGACCTTAAGTCCCAAGGTTTCCCTGTAGAAGCCGTGCACAAGATGCACAGTAGAACGGGCCAGAGGTTCAACCTGGTCCTAGTCATCTTAACTAACGTGCCGGAGGCAAAAGCCATCTTCCGGCAGGTACACACAGTGTGTGGCCTGTCGAGAGTGAAGGTTGAGCCCCCACATAGGCGCGGGTTCCCGGCGCAGTGCCACCGCTGCCAGCTATATGGTCATGCGGCGGCCAACTGGTCTGCCCCACCCAGGTGCGTTAAGTGCCTTGAACCCCATAACACTAAAGATTGTCCTCGGCCCAAAGACGCCGAATCCCCACCCGCGTGCGTCCTGTGTAAGCAAACAGGCCACCCGGCTAACTACAGAGGCTGCCCTTGCGCACCTCATCCTCGCCCCAGTAGGCAAGCTCCACCGCCGGTCAATGACCGCTCATTCCCGGCTCTTTACCAACGGCCCCGTCAGGGCCTTTCTCAGCCCATCCAGGGCTTCTATCGACCCCCTCAGGGTCCCACTAGGCCCCCTCAGGGCATTATTCGGCCCCCTCCGGGCTTCTCTAAGCGTATGCAGCCTCCAGTCTTTCCCTGGGGCCCGAAAAAGGCAGACCCACCGCGGACAAACTCCGCCCCACAACAATCACAGCCCTCAATGGCTGATGACCTAAAAACGGTGTATTCCGCTATTAGGAACATCGATGTTGGGGAAATCGCTGTGTTAGCACGCAAATTGCGCGATGTGAGGTCCCCTCAGGACCGTCTCCTCGCTCTTGCAGAGCATCATAATCTTTTGTGCTCGTTGTAAGTTAAGTTAACTTCATTAACTTAACTTCACGATGACAGAGCAGTTTGCTCTACCAAAATCCCACGGTCGTATCAAACCTAAGGGTTTATCGCTTGTATCGTTTAATATTCGCGGTTTGCGAAATAACCTCCCAGAACTTAAGCTCTTTCTTCGAAGTCGTGAAGCCGATTTCCTCCTCCTACAGGAAACTAACCTCAAAACTAAGGACACTAAAGGCCTTTCTATTAAAGACTTTTCTCTTCTTCGTAATGACAGGATCGACCGCCAAGGTGGCGGTACGGCCATTTATTACAAGAAGACACTCCATTGCTCTCCCATTTCTACTCCGCAGCTTACCAATATGGAAGCCACGGTATGCAGGCTAGCCATGACTGGACATCAGTCCATTCTCATAGCCTCCTGCTACATCGCACTCTCTACGCAGTCTCTTGATATTACCGTCCACAGTCCTCTCGGTGTTACTCACTTTCCCGATAACACCGACTATGCCCCCGATGTACTAGATTTTGCGTTACTCAAAGGAGTTTCTCTCAACCTTAGGGCAATCGAGACACTAGACGATCTAGGATCCGACCACCGACCGGTCTCTCTCATTCTTGGCCATCAGCCACCACTCCCAACACCCTCTACTAAAACCTTCACAAATTGGAAGGGCTTCAAGGAGTCCCTAGCGAAAACTCTGGACTCACAGAACTCTCCCATCTCCCTATCGTCTGACTTAGACAGTCCCGAAAAAATCGACACCGCGGTCGATTCACTCTCCACCCTTATTAAAACCTCCCTTAAGGAGAATGAAAAGGAAGTCCCGGTTGCTAAGAATAGTGGGCTTCCCCTACATATTAGCAACCTATTAAAAGCCAAGAAAGCTGCTTTCCGGAGAGCAGCAAAATATCCCACGCCCGAATATAGGCGCACGGCCAATCGTCTTCAACGAGAACTCCGTTTCCGCCTCTCTGAATTTCGAGACCTCGAAAAGAGTAAACTCATGGAGAATATATCTCCCTTTCATACAGCGTACTATCAGATGGCTAGAGCCCTCCGTATAGACGCTATAACCCACACTCCCCCTCTCTCCCGCCCCGACGGTTCGGTTGCCTTCGAGGACGAGGAAAAGGCTGAGTGCTTTGCAGACAGTATTGCCGCTCAATGCTCTCTTAGCTCTCAACCCGTCGACCCTTCACACGTCCAGGCAGTGGAGGGTGAGGTCCGCCGCCGGAACTCACCCCCTACGGGCTCCGAACCTATCTCTGTGTCCAATGATGAGATTTCATCCCTCATTAAAGGACTTAAACCTAAAAAGGCTCCGGGCGCGGATGGCATATCCAACCAAGCCCTTAAAAACTTTCCCGAGCAGGTGTTAACCCTTTTATCTATTATCTTCAACGCCTGCTTCAACCTTAGTTACTTTCCCACTACGTGGAAAGAGGCAACTGTGATTGGTATTCCCAAGCCAGGCAAGCCTCTCAACCTCCCCTCCAGTCATCGCCCCATTAGCCTCCTCAAGGCCATGGGCAAGCTCTTTGAAAGAGTCATCCAAAATCGCATGAGGCGCCATCTGTTTCCCACAGACGGTGACCCTCTTATCATTCCCCATCAATTCGGTTTCCGAGCGAAACACTCCTGCCCCCAACAAGTTCACCGTATTGTGGAATATATCCTCAGCGGTTTTTATCCCCGTCGTCATAAGACTATCGCGGTCTTTTTCGACATCGCCAAAGCCTTCGATAGAGTCTGGCATACAGGCCTTATCTACAAACTATACAAAATAGGTCTCCCCGATCGTCTAGTACGTCTCGTGGCCTCTTATCTTAATCATCGTACCTTTCGTTTTAGACACGAAGGCACGCTATCTTCACAGCGCCCCATCAAAGCTGGTGTCCCTCAGGGCTCAGTTCTTGCTCCTCTGCTGTACATACTGTTCACCAACGACATTCCCATTCCGCCGAAAGGTGTTCAGCTCTCCCTCTTCGCAGACGACACTGCTCTCTACTGTAAAGGTATCTCGCTACCTTTCATACGGAACAAGGTCCAAAAGTCAGTTGATGACCTAGGAGCTTGGTTCAAAAAATGGCGCATCGATGTGAACCCGGAGAAGAGCTCCGCCGTTCACTTCGATTATAAACGACGCCGTCTCAAAAACACTCCACCAATACGTATGCTAGGGACCCCTGTCCCCTGGCATACGTCTGCCAAATATTTAGGTGTCACTCTAGACACAGGGCTAACTTTCAGGCCCCACGTCAAAAGAGTAACCCGTCACGCACGTTTTTACCTGAATAGGCTCAACAGTATGTTGGGCCGACACAGTAAAATGTCCCTCAGAAACAAGCGTACCCTTTATAAGGTCTGTATACGACCAGTCATGTCCTACGCGGGCCCCATTTTCGCCCACTCTAACCCTAAAATTATTAATGAACTCCAAGTAGTTCAAAACCTTTTCTGTCGTCGAGCTGCGAACGCACCTTGGTACGTCCGCAATGCCGACCTTCATCGGGACCTAGAGCTCCCTACAATTCAACAATTCCTTAAAAAACTCTCTGAGAACTTCTTCAAAGCCTCAGAGTCGCATTCCAATCATTTTATTCGTGAGGCTGCTAATTATGCAGCCCCACTCCCCTCCCGCTATAGCGTCTGCAGGCCGAGGAACTCCCTCTCGGACCCGCCTAATAAACTTTCAAACGACCTGAACTGCCTCCTGGCGGCTCAGGCCAACTCTAATTAAGTTATTCATAATTAATTTGCCTTCGTAGGCACTCCCTCAGCGGCTAATAGCCGCCTGCGCCCTCTTTTCCCAAAGAGGGTCGCTTCCGATACGGCATAAGAAGCTTTAAACAGCTAGTTGCCAGTCCCCAAAGGCGGTTTTAGTGGGTATCACTTAGGTTCCCCAGTAGGTAGTCACAGTGAGTCCCACATAACCACGATAGACCGGCTGTCGTGGTATGCGTAATGCATTTCCGCCTCCCTCCGGGGTAGCCCTTTTCCAATTGCTTCGGGCGCAAAAAAAAAAAAGTTGTGCGTCGTTCATTTCGGCAGCGGCACTACGAGGTACAACATCAAGAAAGAAGACCTCAAGAGAGAAAATACTCCATTGAAGTCTCCCATCTTTATATGATTAACGCCGCTTGTAAATAGTGCAATATATAATCGCCTACAGTACCATCTTTTCATCCACCGTCCCTAGTATTATAGTTTACCCTACACAGAATAGTTAAAGTCAGTCATAGTTCGTTAGTTAGTTTTTTTTTTAATATAAAAACAGGGTGACAAACGAGCACACAGTCCACCTGATGGTAAGTGGTTGCTGTGGCCCATAGACATCTGAATCTATCTTCGTTTGCTAAGTAAATTGCAGAAGCGTTGTCACCCGTGAGGACTAAGATGGAATGCCTCTTTTCCAGTAAAATGGGTCTCCGGTTCTCTACACTCACCATACGAAACACAGCAGCATTAAGCTGCTATTTTACGCTGGTATTCTGTGAGAGCGTGGTCCTTACCCGGTCGAGCCGACCCATTCGTGCTACAACTATACTATTAATATAGCTATAGCATGGCTCTACCAGGTCTATATGGATAAGATAGGTCGAATCTGTACTAAAACCAAATCATAACGCCCCGACTTCACGTAGTCGTGTCTGTTCTACCCCCTAGAGTGTTTTTGTAAAGCCGTAGGCGCGGAGGGTGTGGAGCCCCCGCCCGCGAACACAGGCATCCTTGTGAGCCGTAGAGGCTGATGAAGGCGACCAATAAGCTGAAGCTGCGGAAGTGTGCATTGGTGCTTGTGATTTGCTACGCAAGGGCGAAGGGGCTGCACTCCCCGCAGCGCCGAAGCCGTTGCAGAAGTAACTATGTCAATATTCCTGCAACTCAAATTTCAACAGTTTGTTGCGATGAAAATTTTAGAGCAACTAATTTTTAAACTTGGTACCTAATTAGCCAATAATTTGGACTTTTTCTAAAAGCAATTTTGATTCTATTTTGATTTTCAGAAAACCTGAATTTTGCATCTGCTGTGTTCTGAATAAAGACTTTATTTTTATTAGGGGCGCCTTGTCATTGCCTTTACTCGCAGCACCTATTTAGCACTTAATTCCTTGCTATTAATATTTATCGTATATAATATCTAATAACTTCATTGCGTTGCTAGCGAGACGTTTTGCTAGCAACGCAAAATTTCAACAGTTCGTTGCGGTGGAAATTTTAGAGCACCTAATTTTTAAACTTGGCACCTAATTAGCACCTAAAATGCCCCTAATTTTGGGTTTTTCTAAATGCAAATTCCTAATTTTGTGTTGCTGGCGATACACAACTTGTAAAAACTAAAATCACGAATGAAATGAAGACATGTCTTAATGGGCAAGTATCCAAGCTAAAAATCTTAATAAAACATGTAATGGAGATTTGATGCTGTCAATGGCTGTCAAATTGAGAGTTTTTTGGCGGGAACTTGACTGGCGGCGGTTTGCTGCTCCTGTATTATTGTTTAAATAATGGTTTGAAGTGGACTTTGATATATAAAAGTGGTGCGATTTTGTGTATTAAGTGTCTGCGCATGTGAACTATTAGTGGAAACTGTGAAACAAGTGCTCTGATGGTGATGGATTCTCAAGATAAGCTGTTTGTTTGCATAGGCGCCTTTAGATACCATCGCCAACTGTCAGCTGCCTGCTGGCTCAAGTTGCCCGTTGCCATCTAAATCTCCCAAGGGCTGCACAATGTAACGCATCAATATATTGTAAAGCAGTGAACTATAATATTATATGAAGGATAAATATACATGAAGAAGAGGCTGTATGGCATAGTTCCTTTGCTTGCTCTCTCGAGCGAATAATAAAAACAACAACTGTCAAATTGACTGGTAACTTTCAATCCTGTCATGCGCCTAAAAATTATTTTGTTTTGGTTTTGGATTATAATATTTGGCATAATAACTGCCAGCCTTACTGCATTTTATTGTTTTTGAATACTCCTGTTTATTGATGTAAAAGTGAATCCAATTATATTAAAGCTATAGGAAACAAGAATGGCCTTTAGTGAAATTTGTAGAATTTGTTTATGCATTAATGTACGCATGTTTGTTCTAAAGAAGACTAGTCTCCGAAATTTGTATAAAACATTGACGAACAGTTTTGTAAGTTTGTTAATATTTCTTAATAGTGCAAATTGAAGTTGCGGTAATTTGTTGTTATCGCCCTAGAAATACCGTATAACTTGCCTGATATAAAATGCGATAGATCGGGCTAAGCTAAGGTGCAGCTTTAAATATAGTGCAACCAGACAAATGCAACCAGATTCTGAAAAACAACAACTAGCCTGAAATCCTACTACGTACTTGAAGAGAAACCGAGACATAGTAGTTTGTAACACGCGTTAGGGCCCGTGGGCTCAACTTCCACGCGACCCGCACTGCTGTTTAGATATTTTCGCGGTGGCTGTTCTAGTACATATTATTACAATTACTGAGTATTATTGCGATTTTCTGCTAAGAAATTAACATCCACCCATATTTGGACTATTAAAGTGGGAGATTAGTGCAAATGTGCTTATAGACACAGAAATTCCTTCACTCTCATAATTCTCATAATCCTATCTGGCAGAAATCAGAGAAGGCAATAATGTGCACATGTGCATGCTTACACACATATGCAATATAATCCTGTCATGCACTGATAAATAGTCTCCATTGTGACCGAAATTGTCTGTAGAGCATTATTGTCATTATTTTATATGTAGTGAAGCCACGCTGCAGCTGTATTATGGTTGTATCACAGGTTGGTCAGCTATACGGGGGTGGTATCATGCTCGTTTAGAATACCGGCATTAAATAGCAGCTTAATGCTGCTCTGACTTGTATGGTGAGTGTAGAGAAACGGATATCCTTTTTACTGAGGCAAGGTGTTCCGTCTTGGTCCTCAAGGGTCAAAAAGTCAAAATGTCTTCTAAACACAGCACTATATGGTCTTGGAACAGGAGATCGTTCCATTCTTTTTTTTAAGTTTTAGTTTAGGGTCAGTGACACAATGATATCTCCTTAAACTTTGAAAAAGAAATATTTTGCAAACAGATGACACTTTCTCTCTGTCATATACAGATACTGTTGATTGGTGAAATGTTAGACAAAAGATTACTTTTAAGATACTTAGCTCTTTGTGCGCGTTCAACCTTAATTACATAACTTTTAGTGGCAACGCCCCAAGAACAAATGCAGTAATTAAAGACACACTCTCCCAGTGCTTTGTATGTTTTAATGAGTAGTTTGTGATTGGTCACTGTCCGTAAACATTTAAATATATAAATGAATATTCTTAGTTTATTAGCCACTGCATCAGTATGGGCCTCCCAACTTAATTTATATCAATGATTACACCAAGATATCTGATCAAATCTGTTTTGACTAAATTACTACATTGACATAGTGCTAAGTTTGCAAGGGTACCTGTGGATAGTAATTAGTTTCTAGTTGGAAGAGAAGCATTAGGCCGCTAAGATCTTAGCGGTTAGCCACCGTAGAGTCTATATCACCTGAGGATGCCTCGTGTAGAGACGAAACACGTGTCGTATTATTGTCAGTGGTGTGTCTTGCCTAGTGTAGTGGTGTTGGGAGTAGCGGTGCTGGGATTAGTGGTGACGGGGATAGTGCACGCAATTGAGGGAGGGCGGGAGGTGCTCTTCATACTAGGTAAGACACATCATTTTATTTTATAACATGGATATTTGCGAAGTAAATTTTTCTAAAAGATTTTGGATATTAAATTATCTTCAAGCTAACTAGTCACTAATCTAAGCCCATTTTCTGTGAGTTGGGCTACTTTATCCCAACGGTCGCCATGAAAAATCAATACAGGATCGTCAGCAAAAATAGTTAAATCGGCATTTTTTATATTGATTTTACACAATTCGTTAACATAAAGAAGAAAGAGCGAAGGACCTAAGAAACTTCCCTGTGGTACACCGTAAGAGCAAGAGGAAGTGCTGATTTATTTGTCAATTCTCACTCGTTGGCGTCTATCTGATAAATAGTCCCTAAACCAGTTATAGACAACACCTCTTATACCCAAGTTTTCCGAACGGTTGAGTGGTATGGGAATCGAAACTGTATCAAAGGCTAAAAATAACACGCTGTGAAGCATTACATCTCAGTCCTCAAAGGTAACATCGCATCTGTAGCCTTTCCTTGAAGTTTGTTGCAGGTGCCTATGGGCTGCAGCAGCTACTTACCATCAGTTGAATTGTAAGTTTTATTGTCACTTCAATGTTATAAAAATGATGTTGATGAAAAGAATTGTGGTAGCCAACAGATTTTATTACAAACTTGTATATTTAAGTAGTTTTCCATATTTATGATGAACTTTCATATTTTCAGATGGATGAGAATGAGGAGCCCATAATTGTCTGTTTCACCTGTCATGCAAGACTCATTCGTTGCAGAACATTACAACAACAGGCTATTGATTCAAATGCAGTTCTGGAGCATTTGCTTTCAGGAGGCTCCATGGTATTATCCGTTCCATCCATTAAAACCTATAAAATTTCCTTATAGATTGCTTCATATATGAGGGGTTTTGCCAAATTTCTGATTCCCTCTGTCGCCTCTTACGACACCCGTCCCGTGGGTAGGTATATAGGCTAGTGCATATTCTTACACGCCACTACACGGTCCACGGTATTATACTTCTTATTAATAAAAGTTCACTGCTTGATGGTTCGTTCCCATTGTAATGAAGTATTTGGCTTAATCATCACTTGGCAGGCAACTTGATGATCACTACCTGTCTCGCGCCTTCTATTCTGCTTCCCGTTGCCATATGGGAGACTGTTTTTTTCTACTGCAAAGTTATCCTTCAATCCAACTTACTTTTTCGTTAGAGCAGTGTTCTATATTTTATGAATTACAGTAAGTTAAGTACTTATTTTTACAACACTAATTACCTAACTGGTTATACTGTTATATATTACTCTATTGTATATATTTATTTATTTTATTTTATAGGATAGGGTGACAAACGAGCACACAGTCCACCTGAAATATTATTTACATAAAGAAATATTATTTATGTGTAATATTACTCAGTAAACAAAGATAGATCTCTGTCAATTTGAGGCATATATTTATTTATTTATTAGGAAGCCAACATGATATTGTACAATGAAAAATTGTTTACAATTTTTATTGATTAATCTTAGGTTTAGTACATATCATACTTACAGGCTAACTTAACATGTTAAAGTAAAATAATAAGTAACACACATTATTGTTGGAAAACGAAGAAAGGATAACTAAATAACCTACTTTAATGCATGAAACAAAAAGATATATTTTTTTGCTACAATAACTCGAGAGGTGATCTTAATTTTGTTATAAAAAGGTTTTTTAATTTTATTTTTAAAAGTGGTATAAGAATCGTTGAATATGTCAAGATCGGCTAATTTAGAAATTACATTATAAGTTTTTAAGGTTCTATTTTTTGGAGTTAATTGGAGCTGATAATCTGACATTTGTTCTACAATACCTAGTTTTGAATAAACTATGATTTCTTATTCTAGATATATATTAGGTCTAGGAACAACATTAGATATTTTACCTAAAAGATTATTCGGGCTAATTTTATTGTTAACGACTTTGTGTAACAAGCACAAGTCCACAAGCGATCTTCGCGATTTAATGAAATCATACCCTCGGCGTCAAAAAAATCGCACATCCGAAAAAATTATTTAAATACTATTTTAACACAACAGGCCAATGGCAATGTTGTGGTTTGAGGGTATCATTCGAAAGGTAATTTCATTAGCTTTCAGGAATTTTAATTGAATTTTACTTTTATTACGAGACGAAAGAGTAATTAAAGAAAAAGACAGGGTATGTACAAATTTGCAAATTAATAATTTAAAAAAACTTAATAAATACAAAAAAAGTTCTTAAAACCTAGTGTTACCCCCCCTTGCCTTGATAACGGCTTCCATGCGATCTTTCATGGACCTTACAAGGGTCGCAACACCTCTTGGGGTATTTGTTCCCACTCTTCAAGTACCGCATCTTGGAGCTCTTGAAGAGTGGTTGGAGCTGGATCTCGAGCCCGCACGCGCCGTTTTAGGTCATCCCAGAGATGTTCTATTGGGTTAAGGTCTGGACTTCGCGCTGGCCAATGCATAACAGGGAAATCGACCTCCTGTAAATAATCCCGTACAATAGCCGCGGTGTGGCAACGAGCATTATCATGCATTAACATGAATCCATCACCGACATAACCAGCATACGGGACCACATTTCAGTAATGTACCGACCAGCATTTAATGACCCTTGCCCACGGCCACCCCGAGTCCGGGAAACGCACACAAGTTCCGTTTTCCCGTCGACGGAAATGCCGCCCCAAAACATACACGAGCCACCCCCGTATTCGACGGATTCTTCGAAGCAGGGTTGTGTGAACCTCTCCCCCTGATTTCTATAGACCCTTCTACGTCTGTCATTGCAGAAGAGACAGACCCTCGTCTCATCAGAGAAGAGTACGGTCCGCCACTGTTCTAGAGTCCACTCGCAATGATTGCGAGCAAACTAGGCGATCTCTGCGATGCTGTGCAGTAAGTTTTGGACCTTTAGCAGGTTTATGGGCTGTTAAACTCTTTTCGTGTAAACTTCTGCTTATCGTAGAAACACTCACAGATGTTCTCCGAGTTGATCGAAGCTGTTGTTTCAACTCAACAGCATTTGTAAAACAGTTTCGTAAAGATGTCGTAACGATGAAACGGTCATCTCTTTCTGATGTGCACCGTTTTCTTCCAGATCCCGGTTTTCTAACATAACCACCAGTCTGCTGAACACGTTGGAACACCCGTCGAACTGAAAAACGGGACAGGTTCATCACTTGAGCGGCTTCTTCAGAGCTGGTGTCCATCTTTACTTGTTCTTACTTGGGTTACTTGTTCACGTGTGTTCACTGCAGTCTAAATTACGACTGACCCATATTTCATCCAGATCGACCCTTTTATAACCTTTTTAGGTGGTGTAACTAGCGTCCTTACTAACGAGCACACACTGTCAAATGTTTATTGTTGACGCTCTATAATGATAAATGTTTTAATGATTTCATGATTTTTTTATTAATAATGTAAAGCTATTCAATTACCCATTTCAAACATACCAATATTTATATAAATATAATTCGTTTCTAGCCATTACAGCCATTTTTCGCGCAAACTCAGAGAGGTGCGATTTTTTTTGACGAGTGTATTACAATTATCTAGTCTTTCAATGTAAATTAATTGCCTGTGTATTTGTTATTATTGAAATAAAGATACTTAAGGAATTTCTTTTGCACTTGTTCTAACCTATTTATATGTGTTTGATAATATGGATTCCAAACAGAAGAACAATATTCAAGATTACTGAGATAAAAAAGTTAAAAAGAATTACTTTGGATCTTTTATTTTTAAAAGTTTTAATCACCCGTTTAATTAATCCTAAAAATTTCAATGAATTTTTTATAACTTAATCCATATGTGTAGTGAAACTTAATTTACAATCAATTAAAATACCTAAATCACGAATAACATTTGTCTTTTCCATGACGATATCATTAATATTATATTCATTAAAAATCGGATAGATTTTTTTATTAAAAGATATTTGGTAACATTTTTCACGATTAAGGTTTACATTATTAGGCTCGCACCAGGAGACTAACCTATTAATATCATTTTGTAGTAAGTTTCCATCATTAACGGTTTTTATTTCTTTATAAAATTTTAAATCATCTGCAAAGAGAAGTACATCACTGTTCAGGAAACAATTTACTACATCATTTATAAAAGTGTTGAATAGGGGTGGCCCCAAGTGTGAGCCCTGTGGCACACCTGAATATGCCAAAAATGCCTCAGATTGATATCCATTTATTACAACCTTAAGTTTTCTGTTGTGTAAGTAAGAAAACAACCATTTTAGAAAGGCATTCATGAATCTGATTGGATAAATTGTTGAGACTCTATACTCGAGATGGATGCACTATATACATTCTTATGTAAGTTTATTCGGAACCGTTACTTTGTCCGGTTTTTATTATTTTGGGAGTTGTTGTCAGGAAGATGCTGCTGTCCATCTCCTGTTTCAGATTCGCTCTGTCCCTTTTTACGACATCTGCAGGATGGTATGGTAGTATTGATTCTCCTACGGCACCAATACACTGGCTTTTTCTCTTATTTAACAAAAGAATTTGGTTTCAGTCAATACCAAATCATCATGAGGCTAGAGATAAGCTTCAATTCACACCAATTAGTCATATAGATATCAGACCAGTAGAGAGTGATGTAGATAATGATTGTAAGGACGAAATGTTTAGCCTTGAATCTGTTAAAGTTAAAGAAGAGAATTTCGAAAATGAGAATTCCAAATTTGAAGTAAATGGGAATCATGAAACAGGTAAGATATGCACATTTTGTGATATTAATAAAATAAGCTACAAGTTACCTAATGGCAAGTGGTTACTGTAGTCCATGGACACAAAATAATATTATAGTGACATATTGGGGCGGATTAGGAAGTGTGTTCCAGACGGGTACCAATTTACTCGACAAGGCGCCTTTAACGCGAATGTTACGCATTCTTAATAGAATGGCTGAAGACAATGACCTATTCTGTTGCACCTTGCGTGAATTCACTAGGGTAGGATTGTTTACAATTTTTTACAGTTAATGACCACATTTTTGTTATGCATGAAAAGAACTACACTGTCGCATTAGGTTATTGATGTCATGATAGTTGTTAGTTTAAATGAATAAATAATTGTCAATGTAAAATAATGAGCTTCTTTTCTGACTTTTTTTTTTACTTATGCATTAATATATTTTAAAAATATTTTGACCCTGTATAAATGCAGCCAGTATGTATGTCACTAAGATGGATTAATTTCACAGGAATTAATGATATACTTACAACTGGTAAGCAACCTGTCTTTGCAAATTTCTTTAGGAATGCCGCAAAGCACGGGCCTTAGCCACCTGCATTCATCGACTTCCTGCATGTCTTACCAGGTCGTCGCTCCATCTAGTGGGGGCCGCCCTACACTACATCTACCAGTACGAGGTTGCCACTCGAGAACCTCTCTTCCCCATCGGTTGTCAGTTCTTCGGCCCATTGCCACTTCAGCTTCTTACACTTAGATTATGAAACATGCAGTATGGTAATGAAAGTGGGTGGCTCAGGCCCATAAGCTTTGTGATGGACTGTAATGATCTAGTCGCTTGAAAAAAATATCAGTTATTATTTTATATATTGAGTCAGAATCTGTTTCATTCTAGAGAGTGCTGAAAAACAAGAAGATTTGGAGATTGATGCTTTTGATGATAGAGATACGGATTTGGATGATGACTTGCCGCTAATTGCATTTGGTTCAAAGAGTAAAAAAGATGACGATGACATAGGTAAATTAATTTATGTTAAAAAACCTTTGTCAAAAAATAAAAAGAAATCACCACCAATTCCTCTTGCACCATGTAGTTGTACTACATGTAATAATACATGTACTGTAGAGATGTACTATACATACAAAATTTTGTTCTTTAATTACTTAATTACTTTAGTCACATCTAGGTTCCGCAATAAAATATCGTGCGCCCAGCGAAGCGAGCAGTTATCACCTAGTGTTTAATATAATAGATTTTCGCAATTTAACGTCTGATTCTATTAATAATCTTTTTGTCTTGCCTTTTTATTTTTAGGATGTGAGTACGAGGGGTGATCCAAAAGTAATTATTGATAGTCAATATTAAACACGGTAATTATTGTTAAAAAAAATAATTTATTTTTCCACATAGTCTTAACAAGTCAACGCATTTAGTCCATTTTTGTAATAATCCCAGAATTCTCTTAGAAATAAATCTTTCCTAAGTTTCGCTATCGTCTGCAAATTTCTTGCCTCGAAGGTGTTCCTTAAGTCGAGGAAATAGATAGAAGTCACTGGGAACCTAGATCTGGTGAATAGGTTGGGTGTTCAAACAGTTCAAATCCCGTTTCTTGAATGGCAGCCATCGCAACTGCGGCTTTGTGAGGCGGAGCGTTGTCTTGTTGAAACAGCACTCCATCTCGTCTCATCGTCTTTTTCTTTGATAGCTTCCTGCAATCTTCTTATTTGTCTTCTTAGTCCAGAGTATAAGCCGGAAATAATGGTTCCCTTTTCCAAATATTCCACCATAATTATTCCTTCAAAAACGGACGCCATAACCTTTCCCGCCGAACTTGGCACTTTGAATTTCTTTGGCGTCTGGAGGAGGCTCAGTTCCAAACCATTGATTGTTGTTTGGTTTCAGGATCGAAATAGTAGATCCAGATCTCGCCCATGGTCACGAAACGTAATAAAAAAAATCTGATCTGCTTGGAACCTTTCGAGATTAATCCTCGATATGTCGACTAATTTTTTCTTTTGCTCGTCGGTTAACGTTCTCGGTACCCAACGCGCAGAGACCTTTTTGATATGCAATTAGTTCGCAACGTTTCTTTGACCACTGTCACTTGAGATCCCTGTGACGTCAGCTATATGCCTGATGGTCACTCTTCGATCTACCAATACGACGTCTTCGACTCTTTTCACTTTATCTTCAGTTAGGGATGTGAATAGGCGTTCATCTTCCGTGGATGTTCTGCCCATTTGAAACTCCTTAGCCTAGCGTGCAACTGTGGAATATGGAGGAGCAGAGTCCCTCTAATGTTTCACCAAGTCACTGTGTATATCTTTGGTAGACATTTTTTAAACAGAGAGAGCTCATTAAATTTTTCTCCATTTTGATGTTATCTCTTTGATGATTCGTATTCAAATGAATGTACTTCTCGAGAATCGTAGCCTATTTATTTAGACGTTTGGCGCGTAAAAAGTAAAATGGCGTAGCGCTTGACTTGCCGGGTTAGCAAAAATCAATATTTAAGGTTAACTGAGGTGGTAGGTGTAGCCTAATGCTATATTATTCCTATACTATTTCTCATGTAAAAACCCTTCCACTTTATTATATTAGTATAGATTACAAAGTTATAATGCAGTTATTGTGTTATGTTCTTGTTACTTTTATGTTTATGTCACTACTCCTTAGGTGTCGTTCCAAGCTTATGGAAAACAGCCTTAGTGCATACGATTCCTAATAAAGGCTCCAGCCTATCCAACTATAGGCCTCACGCGGTACCATGAAGAGCATAAGCTGATTAGTGACATTCAATACGGTTTCCATCGAAGCTGTTGGGATCGATAGAACCGAAACGGCGTGTATGTATGTATGTATACATACATACAAAATACATACATACCTACTTACAAATTAACTATTTTATTGGTGCCAGTGGGGGAGGGACCTGGGTTGCTAGCGTACTGTGAAATTTTACGGCAAACAAAAAAGCCTCCGAGCTACCAGGGCTTGTTATGAATCTTTGTATGGCCTGCAAATAATTACTTACTTACTTACTTATCTTCACGCACAATCCCTGACGGGGTAGCCAGAGAGAACAGATCGCCAAGTGTCACGATCCTTACATACCTCTTTCGCTTCTTTCAGATTCATTATCTTCTTCATACATGCACGTCTAGGTATCCGAGTACTCTTGACCCTACCCTCTTCGAGCAATTTGCTCACATGGTCTTCGAAAGTTAGTCTCGGTCTACCTCGACACCTTTTAATATTAACTTTCGCGCTATATATTTTCTTCACCATTCGGTCTTCACTCATTCGCTCAACGTGCCCAAACCACCGAAGCACGCCCTTATCAATTTTTGTGATAAGGTCATCTTTCAAACCTGCCATATTGCGAATCTCTTCGTTTCGCTTTCGGTCGGCCATGGTAACGCCGCACATTTTACGAAGAGATCGCATCTCCACTGCATTCAACTTGCTTTTATGCTTCTTCTGGCATACCCAGGTATCGCTGCCATATAACAAAGTCGGTACCAACACTGCGTTATGTATTGCAAGGCGTGCACTCTTCACTACGCCTTGCCTTTTGACTAACGCAGTCAGGGCACCATTGACTTTGTTCCCGGCAGCGACACGCCTGTCCACATCTAAATCACATCTTCCATCCCGGCTAAAAGCACTCCCCAAGTATACAATTTCATCTACTTGTTCTAGACATTCCTGATTTACCCATATTTCACACTTCGTTCTCTCTTCGTCCCTTTCAAATACCAGAACCTTAATTTTATTAGCGTTCAAACGGAGACCTTTAATTTCACATTCCTCTTTCATACACGTGACTAATGCCTGCAGTTCTGCCTCTGATGGTGCAATAAGCACTGCATCATCAGCATACAGCAGACAATTTACTTTTATGTCACCCAATTTCACACCCAAACAGCTATCTTTCAGCTTTTGTAAACAGCTGTCGAGATACAGTATGAACAGCCAGGAAGACATGACACAACGCTAAACATGGGTGACAGGTCATGCCCTACCCGCACACAGGCTTTACAGTCACAGTAAAGAGACTGCACAGCCCTTAGCAATCGACCATCCACACCATACCCCGGCAACAGTTCCCACATTTTCTTCCTTACAACCTTATCAAATGCTTTCTCAAGATCCACAAAAGCACAGAAAATCTTCTGGTTAGCAGCCAGAAGCTTTTCCGTGATCATGCGGAGTGAAAACATTTGATCCGTGCATCCTCTTCCAGGTCTAAATCCGCATTGTGCCTCCCATAGAAATCTTTCCGATTTCTCTTGCATCCTACGTGTCAAAACCTTCGAGTAAACTTTACTTGCTAAACTGGTCAAGCTGATCGCCCGATAGCACCCGCAGTCAAAATGTGAACCTTTACCTTTATATAAAGGCACAATGACTGCAGATCGCCAATCATCCGGGACATCCCCCGTCCGCCAGCACAAATTGCACAGCAGATGAAAGCTGTCCCAGACGTGAGGCCCACCATACTTGACCATTTCAGCAGTAACTTTGTCTAGTCCCGCAGCCTTACCACATTTCAAACTTCGAATCGCACGTTCAATCTCTTTCATACTGATGACCTCAGTGTCATCGAGGTCCGGATCTGGCGTACCAGTCACGGCGTCATCCCCGGATCCCTCACTAAGATCATCACACGCATACATTTCTCTATAAAATTCGCTCCATCGCTGCATGACGTCCGATTTTTCTGAGAGGACGTCATTAGTTCTCGAAAGCACTTTGTTCATTCTTAAGGCCGTCGCACCACTTCGGGTCCTTCCAACCTCTTTCCAGAAGAGTTTGGAGTTCTCCTTAAAGTTGTGCGACAACCTTTCGTCCGCTTCCATTCTACACCTTTCACGCACTTCCTCAATCAATGCTTTCGTGTGAACTTTCTGCAGCCTATATCTTTCTTTCATCTTCTCTCTCATATCCTTATCATTACTAGAGGCCAAGTAGTCTAACCATGCTTTCTTCTTCTTCTTTACAGCTTCTTTCACTTCATCATTCCACCATGCATCTCTTCTTTTACTACTGCCTCTTTTTATTGTTCCACACACTTCTTCCGCTGCACTTACCATTCCATCCCTAAGGTTCTGCCATGTTCTTTCTACACATTCGTTTCTGCCATCGATGGTGTCAAGCTTTTCGGCTACCCTCGCATGATATTTGTCCCTAGTATCCGCTTCCTGAAGCTTCCAGCTTCGGATGCGACAGACCGACTGTGGTTCTGTCACTGCCGTCCGGTAGCGCCAACCCGCGAACAGACCCCTAAATCTAGTAATCACTAGATAGTGATCCGTTCCCAGGTCAGCACCCCTGAACACTCGCGTATCCATAACCTGTTTTCGCAGTCGGTCATCCACCAGGAACAAATCGATCATACTTCTCTCATTCTTTCTTTCTCTAGTATACATATGGATTTTCTTGTGATTAAACATAGTTTTTGTCACAAGAAGACCCTTTTCCTTGCATACCGCCAGTATAAGTTTGCCAGCATCATTAACCCTTTTATCGCCAAACTTTCCAAGTACCGACTCGTACCCTGGTCGAGCGGTACCAACCCATCCATTCAAATCACCACATACAACAATTCTTTCGTTTCCCCTAGCCAAATCTAGAACTTCTCTTACATTCTCCCAAAACTCCTCCAGCTCAGCCCTGGACGACGAAGCTACCGGCGCATAAACAGCCAAAAGGAATAACTTCGTCAGTCCCAATTTAAAGCGAACCCAGAGAAGTCTTGAGTTCACAAACTTATATTCAGTCATAACATCGACCAACCGAGAAGACAGCAGCACCCCCACTCCCTGGCAGGCGTTCTCGCTCTCCGGGACTCCTGACCATAGAGCTAACGCCCCGCCAGGGAGCTCTTCAGTACCACTGCCCTTCCGTTTGGTCTCCGACATACACACGACATCTAATTCTCTTTCTTTCATTATTTCGATCAACTCATTCGTCTTATCTCTCATGCCTCCTCTAACATTCCACGTGCCAACTCTGCACTCTGTCCTCCACCTTCCGCCGTGTCGGGCTGTGCGTGACGGGTGGCGGTCCCCATGGCCGCTTTGCGCGCTGCATTCCACACCAACGGGGACGAGCTGGTGTGCGTTGCCTTGGGGGGACACCCTAACCCTCGTTGGCATGGGTGCGCAGCTGAGTAGAATTGCAGCCCTGAAAAGGGCTGGCAGGGGTCGCGACGAGCACGCTTCTACAATGACCCCCAAATAATTCCTCTATCTTAATCTTCCCGTAAACTTCCTCTGCTGAACAGGGAAGAATCTCTCCCAATGTAGGGAGAATTTGCCTTGAGCGTCACGCTTGGCATAGGACTGACGATCGCAGAACCAGACGTAAGCACCTCTGGCAATGTCGCCTGGCGCCGGTCTGGATATTTTACATCTGAAGTAAACGAGCTGGTTATACCGCCATCTGTCGGAAGTCATCAGATTTTTCTGGCAAACCCAAAGTCGCCTCTTACGAAACCCACGGGACAACATGTAATGATGAATTCTCTTATCCCTCACTTACACGCCAACTTCGACTGTACTGTGTGTATAACACTAGTTCTGTGTGGAGTTCGAAACAGCAATTATTAGATTAATGTAATTATTATAACATGGTCAGAAGAACCATTCTTTCCTATCAAAAAAGAAAATGAGAAACATTATTCGGAGTAATTGGCTAAAATACTTTATATCTAGCAACATTATTTAGTATAATTATGTAAAATATTATAATTTCTCTATTTTTGCATGGGTTAACCGATAGAGAATGCCATAAGGCTTAAACTCCGCCCATTGTAAACCGTTTAAGGTGTCTTGCAATAAAGATGCAATAAGTTACAATAAATAAAAAGTTTAACTACGACAAATAATTTTTCAGAAACTTCTGAAAAGAAGATTAAATCAAATTCTACTGATTGTAACATAAACGATGTTCGTGGAGAAAACCTCGATTTTGAAGGCCCTACTATTAAATCAAACCCTAAAATGAAAAAAGATAATCAACCAATTAATAAAAAAGAAAAGCATTATGCAAAGATTATGAAAAAGAAAATTTTGATACAAAAGAGTGTAAATATGCTTAAGAAAAAAACATCTGGGATATCAACTGAATACATTTTTGAATGTGATGGTTGTAGTAAAAAATTTCCAACAAAAGACATTCTCGCCAAACACATTTCATACAGTCATAAGACGCAAAAGCACTCAGACACCACTGCAGTTCGGACACAAGTTGAACAAACTGCAGTACCACACCAAACAGAAATATTTAATTGTGATATTTGCGAATTTAAAACATCTCATAAATGTCGTATTTTTGCACATTCTAAAGCGCACGCTGCTAAACAAATGTACTGTTGTAATAATTGTGAATATAAATGTATTAGAAAACAAGAGTTGCAAGCACATATGAAAATACACACCGGTGAAAAACTTTGTTCGTGTAATATCTGCGAATATAGATGTATTTCAAAAAGTAATTTGTTAAAACATAAGAAAATACATACCGGAGAAAAACCTTATTCGTGTAATGTATGTGAATTTAGATGTATTACAAAAAGTAGTTTGCGAACACATATGAAAATACACACCGGTGAAAAACCTTTTTCGTGTAATAGCTGTGAATATAGATGTATTACAAAAAGTGATTTGCAAACGCATATGAAAATACACACGGGTGAAAAACCTTTTTCGTGTAATAGTTGTGAATATAGATGTATTACAAAAAGTACTTTGCTAACACATAAGAAAATACACACTGGTGAAAAACCTTTTTCTTGTAATATCTGTGAATATAGATGTATTACAAAAAGTCATTTGCAAAGACATATGAAAATACACACCGGCGAAAAACCTTTTACGTGTATTATTTGTGAATATAGATGTATTACAAAAAGTCGTTTGCAAGAACATATCAGAATACACACCGGTGAAAAACCTTTTTCGTGTAATATCTGTGAATATAGATGTATTAAAAAAAGTCATTTGCGAAGACATTTAAAAACACACACTGGCGCAAAATCTTTTTCGTGATCTATCTGGTAAAATATGTACAATATTGTGTAAACGTGTTTTGTATAAATGTACACACATGTACCAGATAAAAATCTAAGTATTTTTTGTGAATTTGTGATGTAATTATATAACGAGTTAACACCCACGAGACGATGTGGGGTAGTGGATTGTCTTACACCATCACCATACTATATCACGATATGATGCCGTGTGGTGGTGTCTTTCTGTACGTTGTAGAGCCTCGCTGCAGCTATATAGAGGTTCTAGCACGAATGGATGGACTCGAACGGGGTAGGACCACGCTGGCAAAGTGTAAATACCAGCATGAAATAGCAGCTTTCGTGAGAAAATAGTGTTTCGTATGGTGAGTGTAGAGAACTGGAGACGCTTTTTACTGGTAACGAGTCATTCCTTCTCAGTCCTCATTGTGACAACGCATCTGTATTTCATTTCTTAATTGAGGATAAGGACACTTAATAATAATAATGTGTGTGTGGTGTGTGTGTGTGTGTGTGTGTGTGTGTGTGTGTGTGTGTGTGTGTGTGTGTGTGTGTGTGTGTGTTGTGTTGTGTTGTGTTGTGTTGTGTTAAGCAGTCTCATAGTCTAGTCTAGCGTTTGTTTTATTATATAGATAATTACCAAGAAAGGTAAAGAATGTATGTGAAAATTTGGTGTAATGTGTGTTGCAGTAACAGACTAGATCATTTCTGCGCTTATCTTTTATCAATTGTGAGTTATACTGTACGAGTGAGTGTTTTTTAATGATACATTGTAGAATAAAGAGCTGCCTCCAGATAGGACTTTCCAACGCTTGTATAAGTCTACAGTAGGGTAAAGAAAGCGAAGTGAGGCGGATACTTTTAACATAGCTCTCTGTGCTCTTTCCAGTTTTATGATTTTTGTCCTTTCAGAATCACCCCAAGATGTTATACAGTATGTGATAATCGATTGACATAAGGCAAAGTAAACTATTTTGATGACTTTTAAGTCAGCTATGTTACTAAGGTTTTTAAAAATGTATATTAACTTTCTTACTCTAGTTGTCAACATGTCTATGTGATTTGAAAACTGAGTTTGTTATCCATAATTACTCCAAGATATTTCATATTATCTACTCGCTCAATAGCACTGCAATGACATAGAGACATTTTCATCTTTGAACATGTATGTGCTCTTAATGAATATTGGAAGTCAGTGTCATTGGCTGAACGCATTGTAAAAATCATATATTTTGTCTTTTGTATATTTAATGTTAAAAGGTTGTTTATTAGCCAGTCAGATACTTTATTTAAGCCTTCTTGAGCATTTTCATAAACTTCTTGCCACGTATTTGCATGAAAAAGGAGGGCTGTATCGTCAGCAAAACTTAAGATCTTACCTTGTGTAATTGTAATATTCAGGAGATCGTTAATATATGTTAAAAACAGTGTAGGGCCGAGTACACTTCCTTGTGGTACGCCAAATGATGTGGCAAGTGCATCACTAACATGATTATCAACCCGAACTTGCTGCGTTCTATTTGTTAGGTAGTCTTTTATAAGATCTAAAGGTATACCTCCAATGCCCATATATTCTAATTTATTCAAAAGCAAGGGAATGGAGACGGTGTCAAATGCCTTTGCTAGATCTAGGAATATAACTAAAAAATTTTTTTATCAAGATTTTTTACGACAAATTCAGTCACAGAATACCAGCGTAAAGTAGAGGTTTACCTCCGCGTTTCGCTTGGTGAGTGCAGGTGGCCGGAGGCCCTTTTTACTGGAAATGAGGCATTCCATCTTAGTCCTCACGGGTGACAACACATCTGCATTTTGATTTGTAATAGAGGATAGATGTAGATGTCTATGGGCCGCAGCAACCACTTACCATCAGGTGGACTGTGTGCTCGTTTGTCACCCTTATCCTATAAAGAAAAAAGTTCATGTACGGCGTCCGCCGTTGATTTATTAGAGCGAAAACCAAATTGATATTGTGATAATAATTTATTACTTTCTAGATAATTAGTAATTCTTGTATTAATTAAGCGCTCTAAAATGTTTGACATTGTTGGTAGTAAGGAAATCGGTCTATAATTGTTTACACTATGTTTATCTCCACTCTTTAGAATAGGTATTGTAATCGATTTTTTAAAAACTGTTGGAAACTTACCAGTGTTTATAGCTAAATTACAAATGTGAGTTATGGGCTTGCTAAGTAATTTCTTGTTATGTTTAAGCACATCACCTGAGATATTATCCAATCCTACTGCACGGCCCGACTTTAGATTCGATATAAGTAGATCGATTTCGTTTTCATCCGTTGTAAACAAAACTAGATTTACAAAAGGGTTCTATTTCTGTACGAATTTTGTTTTTAAATTGAATGATCTCTTTAGCCAAATTTTGTGCTACATTAACAAAGTATGTCCTTATTTTATTTACTGAGGTTTTTGGGTTTTCTGATATTGATAACAATTCAGTCGGTGAGTCTTTAGTTTTCTTTGAGTGTGTTATCTTTTTTATGGTTTCCCATAATAATTTAGTATTTTTACTTATTTTAGTTAGTTTTTTAACATTAGCTAATATTTTATTACAATAATTTCTATATCGTTTATAAGTTAAATTTAAGACTTCATTATTTGGATGTTTTCTGACCTTTTTATGGAGATTATCTCTATTTCTCATGCATCTTAAAAGTCCTGGTGTAATCCGTGGTTTTCTTATGATTTTACGCTGTGATATAGTCATTGTTTTGGTGTGTGATTCAATAATATTTGATAGCGAATTTACAAGATAATTAGCCGCAACATTGACATCAAACATGTTAAAAATGGGTGTAAAGTCAGTATTTTTTATTTCTAAATATACATTATTGTAATTAGTGATTATTTTCTTAGTAAAACTAGTGCAGTATTCATTATTTTTTGAATTTAGAAACGATATAATGCAGTCATGATCCGTAATTGTTGTCTGAGAAACACAGCAGATTCCTTTGTAATTCGTTTTTAACATAATATGATCCAAGCAGGTTCGATTGTGAGGGGCAATGTATGCGCAGAGAGAATACCAAATGACGCTAACAAGTTTAAGTAATTTTCGGCATGATTATCTTTGCTCTGTTCACAAATATCAATATCAATATCGCCTGCTATTATTATATTTTTATAGCAACATATTGTCTGTAATAAATAATTAAGAGATTCAATAAACTTTGTAACATCCTTTTGACTAGGAGGCCTGCAAAGTGCCACAATGATTGTGTCGTTATTTAGCTTAGCGAGCAAACAGTTAGCGCCGATGAAGTTTGGTTCACTTATTGACATATTTAAATTCATTTTACTATAAATTACCACACGTTCATTTTGCGTATTGTTGGTTAGCGTGTCACTGTAACTGTAGCCTTCAATAGGAGGTATTATTTGACAACTTTGTAACCAACATTCAGTCGCGACTATTATGTCAAAACTAATTTTAGACCTTGTTAGTAATGTAATTAGATTATCGTAATTTTTTCTAATACTGCGCACATTCTGCATTAATAGTTTTAAGGGCTGATAGCAATCAGTTGTAATATGCTTATAGCAGTGTCCTATATCGCAGGATGAAGAGGAAGCTATTTTTATTGTATCAAGATCGTTAATAATATTCCTTATATTTCCGCCTTTTGTAATATTTTTTTAAACAAATACAATCTATCATCATGAATTCGATGTAAAAAATGATTAAAAACTTAGTTGTAAGGTGCATGAATACTTTAGAACTAAGTATATATTTTATATTTAGGATAGGAATAGAAATATTTGGTAAATCCGTCTCTTAATTCTAATAGTACCTATACACAAGGCAACTCGCATGTAACATATGTATAATAATAATAATATTACTGGACAAATCATGTTTAAGAACAAAATTAAAGTATGTTTTATGTAGTGTAAATGTGTGGTGTGCATGTATCTATCTATACATATAATAAAACTGTAAATAGCAGACGTCTGTACATTTTATATTTTGTGCTAAAAGTGATTGAGGGGTACTAAAAATAAGTAATTAAATACATTTCTACCATTTTTAGAATTTTCTGTCTGTCTGTCTGTGTTTGTTAACGTAACACGTATAAAGTACTAATTTATATCATAAGAATTGTTAAGGAAATTATAAAATGTATCTTCGGGTTACATTTAGTCTTTATTTCATTACAATCAGTTCATTCCATCAAAAGTTATGATAAATATTCTGAAGTTTGGTAAGGGAGTATATGTACGAATTTGCTCAACGGTGGCTTTCGTTGAGTTATCAAGTGC
The DNA here is from genome assembly GCA_963668995.1 of Parnassius mnemosyne. Lineage (NCBI taxonomy): Eukaryota > Metazoa > Arthropoda > Insecta > Lepidoptera > Papilionidae > Parnassius > Parnassius mnemosyne. The sequence goes on from CAVLGL010000087.1 coordinate 2,062,204, forward strand.
ATTTTAAACTAATATCATATTATCATAAATCATAATTAAATGATGTAAAATAATGTTCCATAATGATATAATTATGTATATCTAAAACGCAGTAAACAAAAGTATTAAAGAACGTATTAAATATATTATACAAAAATATATTAACCTTATTAACTAAAGCACAATAGTTAACCAATTTCATCGATAGATGGTGTTGTTGTGCAAATGTAATGCAATTGCAATGTGGTTTTTTCCTGTAGATGAGTTTCATATTTACTGCTAATTTTTATATTACTCGCTGCCCTACTGCGTGTTGACAAACTTAATTTATTCTTTACCGCCGAGTACTCTATGTAGTAAATCAAATTTAAAGAAAAAAGCTATTAACAATTGCGTTGGTTTTGGCAAGGGTCAAACTATTTTTTGCTTACAGTGCACGCACTGATTTATAAGTTCTTTTACGTTTTATATGATGTATCAATCGCGTCAATTGATCTCTTTTATTTTTAGAATTGATGTTAGCAGCGCTATCTCTCTTTAAATATATACATATAATAAAAATGGTGATAACATGTTGTGTCTGTTTATGTACATTGTATAGTATATTTTTGTGGCTAAAATCATTATGGGGAACTGAAAACAAATAAGTACATTTTTTAAATTTTTAGAATTGTCTGTCTGTCTGTTTGTCTGCTTTTTTATAAACACATCACGTCTAAATTAAACATCTTGTTTTTTTCAAATAAATCGTTAAGAAAATCATAAAGCGTATCTTCGAGTTACATTTAATCTTTGTTTTATTAAAATTGGTTAATTCTATCGAAAGTAATGATTATTATTTTGAAATGTAGGTTCGAATTTGTTCAATGGCGCCATAAAATCTCAGAAAGAGTAATAAAAAAATTTGTATGTAAAAAAACGTTCCATAATAAATAATGTATTTATACTTAAAACACAAAAAGAGATTAAAAAAAGGATGTTTTCTCACACAAAGGACGTAATAGATGGAGTTGTACAAATTACAACCGTTTCTGAATTGCGGTGTTGAGATTCTTCGCCGGTGAATCATATTGAGACTTACTGAAGAAATTTGTATTTAATCAGGCCATACAACGGAACCCGACCAAAAGTAACAAAATTGCAACGAAATGTCGTGATATTGTATTTATAATATACGCAAAATCAGTGCTGCCATTTTAGCGCTTTGGAGACTAGATCTAGCGCTTTTTGGTGTATTTAGCGCACATTTCAAAATTGTAGCGACTAGAGGGTTATCTAACACTTTTATAGCAGCACTGTTAGTCCACATTACCGATAATAATAATAATGACCTTTATTATTTTTTCCCACAAAGTACATTGCAGTTTATCTTTTTCAAACATATTTTTTCCACAAAACAAAGAGCATGGGAGACGAGTCCAAACTAGGATACCCTGTGCTATGGATCTCCCGGCTCCTCCTTTAGGATGATCAACTTGATTTTTTTACCGACGGCTATAAGCGGGAAAATCCCCTTTATTAAAGTTTTCGTTCATGGTTTTGGCAACGCATTTATTTTGCTTTATTCAGTTTCAGTCAGTTGTTTAGAGCACAGCTAAGTTAGAAGGTACTTAGAAGTTACAACACAAAGAAACTGTGTAGCAACCGCAATCAGATGCTGACATCTGAAACTAAGTTGCGAAATACATTGCACTTTAAAACAATTAATGACATTTTAATTGTTCGTACAGTACCAACTACTGTTGACAGCAATTACCATAATTATAAGTCGATGTTTTGCGAAGTATTGATACATCAAAAAAATATTGCCAGAAAAAAACTTAATATTGTTTTCTTTATTATGATTATATTTTCTTGAATTATAAATTATTAAAAAAAAACACACACAAACTTTGTTTGTAGTTAATTTAGCGCGACATATAGGGCTTTTTTAAAGCGCTGTTTTCATGAAATCTAGCGCTTTTTGTGTTGTCCTAGCGCTGAATGAGTTTTTTGATCTGGCAGCACTGCCCAAAATCCCTCTATTAAGACGTAACTTTCCTTTCAGTTCCCAGTCACAGTCAGCGTGTGTTATGCGATGACCGTAAATAAAGCGCAAGGTCAAACTTTACGCGTTGTAGGAGTGCACCTCAGTACTGACTGTTTTGCACATGGCCAACTCTATGTTGCTTTTTCCCGCGTTAGTAGCCCCCGTAACCTTTTTGTGTACACCCCGGCTAAGCCTTCTTCTAACGTCGTTTACACAGAAGCTCTGTCATAAACGACTTAGAACTTTGATGATAATGATTTATTTTGTTACCACTTACTGATACAGTAATGATATAAATCGTTTAATATTCTCTTACCTAAACGACAAATTCTTTATGTAAAACCTATATACGCGAGCTACGCCGCGGGCACAGCTAGTTGGTTAGTAAAATAAGTGTACGATACAAAATTAACAATAAAACTTAAGACTATTTCTTTGAAATAAAATAACATAAAAAACATACATAGTCATTGGTTTAGTTTTGCTAGGTCTTCTTCACTTTTAATATGAATTCTTTGCATCCCGTTAATCTTGCGCATATATATTTTTCCATAAGAAGTCCAGCAACTATCGTAGTTATGAGCCTTCGCGAATTGTCTCGCTAAATAGTGTAATATTTTTGCCCCTGGTGTTAAGTATTCCGCTATAAAAATGTGTTTGGAGGATTCTTCAATATTTAAAAGTTCAGTGTTTAGTCGTTGAGTTTTATTATTTGTGTTGTACATTCTTGCAGACCGTATAAAATTCTCTTTTAGAGTTGGCTTCATGAAATCAATTATTATTGGACTAAATTCCTTATTTTTGAATTTAGATAATAGATGTCCATGGGCCACTGCTAGACAGCATTCACTTACCATCAGGTGGACTGTGTGCCCGTATACCCCATTATTCTATTTTAAAAAATTCAACGAATATCTGAGATCCACACCGCACCGGCTTGAAACCATTCAAGTGTGAGGTGTGCGATTAATTATTTAAGGATCTTCATGAGAAGCGGCTCTACTTTACATACGTCACTCCCCAAAATAGAGTCCATGTCCGTGTAGTCGTTTTAATAATTAATTGTTTTTAATCTTATATAAAAAAGACTATATCAAATATAAAGGTATGATAGTTAAACATACTGGTAATATTAAATTATTATTTATTCCAATCAAAAACTGTTTAGAAAACGGTTTTTAATTTATATGGAGTTTTTTTTATAGGAGAGGGTGCAAAACAGCTTGCGGCTCACCTGATGGTAAGTGACTACCGCCACACATGAACAACCGCAACACCAGGGGAATTGCAGATGCTTTGCCGGCCTCTAAATAAGGAGTAGGCTCTTTTCTTGAAGGTCCCTAAGTCGTAGCGGTCCGGAAAAATCTCTGGTGTTAGTCGATTCTACAAGAAAGTTGTGCGAGGAAGAAAACTTCTTTTAAATCGTACAGTTTAAATCACACACATCGAGTTATGTCGCGATGTGCGATAGTGACATTGTGCGGCTGGGATTAGTCCGAACAATTTCTCAAAGCACTCCCCGTGGTAAATGCGATAAAATACGCAGAGGTGCGACATCTCTTCGCAGTGCCAGTGAGTCAAGCCGATCGGAAAGAGTTTGGTCGCCGACGATTCGAACAGCTCTGCGCTGGATGCGATCAAATGGAAGGAGTTGGCACTGGGGAGCCCCAGCCCAGAGATGGGAACAGTATTCCATGTGAGGCCGAACCTGCGTCTTGTAAAGTTGCATGCGGTGTGCCGGCATAAAATACTGTCTCGCTCTGCTGAGAATGCCAAAGTTTTTAGAGGCCAATTTGGCCTTCACTTCCAAGTGACCACGAAACTGCACGTCACTCGATATGTTGACGCCGAGGATTCCGATACAGGCCGAGGCAACAAGGGGAGTGCCTTGAAACTGTGGAGATATGACGAAGGGGTGCTTTTTAGCGATAAACGCGCAAACTTTTGTCTTCTGGGGATAGAACTGGACTAGATTTAGTCGCCCCCAATTCGATACTTTGTTCAGCAAAGACTCGACTTCAGATACAAGTTTGTCCCGGTACTCGGCGACGTCTTCCCGATAAATATTTGGCACGGCCGAAGTACAAAGCATCACCAGTGCTGTCATCCGCATAGGAATGAATGTTACCGGTTTGTAACGTCATTGATATGCAGAAGAAACAGCGTTGGCCATAGCACGCAAGAAAACTGGTGATCCGATTGCACAATTTCTCGGGAAGACCATAGGAAGGAAGCTTCGTAATAAGCGCCTTGTGCCGAATCCGATCGAAGGCCTTCGTTATGTCCAAACTAACGGCCAACGCCTCCCCCTTGGACTCTACTGCCTCCGCCCATTTATGAGTTAGGTAACCCAGAAGATTACCAGCCGAGCGACCCCGACGGAAACCGTACTGACGGTCACTAATCAGCTGGTGATCCTCAAGGTACTGCATGAGCTGGCTGTTAATAATAGACTCCATTATTTTGGAGAACAAGGAGATGATGGTGATAGACCTGTAGTTGGACGAATCTGAGCGGTCGCCTTTTTTAGGGATCGGGTGCACCAAAGCTGTATTCCATGAGTTCGGGACTACGCCTAGGAAGTAGGAGTACCGGAAAATCCCGTTAAAACCGGTGCCAACTCCGGAGCACACGTCCTCAGCATAATTTTCCGGGATTTGGATTCCGTCAGGCCCACTCGACTTCTGGATGTCCAGGGAGAGGAGTGCTTTGCAAACCAAGCGTTGTGAGAACCGCACATCCGGCATGGAGCACTCACACCGCGGTTAAGGTCGGCGGTGTGTTCCCCCGTCTTCAAATGTCGAGTTGGACGCAAAAAGGGAACCTAAAAGGTCGGCTTTCTCATTTGCGGCGTGGGCCAGTGAGACGTCTTCCCTGTGGAGAGATGGTAGTGATAGCTTACAGAAATTCCCTTGAACAGCCTTGGCGAGAGACCAGAATCCACGGGTTCCCCAAGGAAGGCAAACTAGTTTCTCGCCTATTCTGCCTATGTGCTCTGACTTTTCCTTGGCAATAACTCTTTTAAAGGACCTGGAGGCGAAGTTATACTTCTTTTTAAGCATGCTGGTGTTTGTATCCCGAGCCGCCGAAGCCTCACCCCAGGCCTGATAACTTACTGCGTAATGCAGTCTTACAGGAGCGTTCAAACCAAAGCTAAGATCTGCCTCCGATGGGTACCACAGATGATGGAATAAATTGTTCCATTCCCTGTAGCACCACATCAATGACAGAGTCAGCAACAGTGCTGGGATCATCCGGCGAGAAGCAAACCCGCCCCCCCAATGGGTAGGATGCAAAGAAAGACCGCATTCCGTCCCAATCCGCTGACCTATAATGCCAAACATGGCGGCAATCTGCAGAATGCAACCGCGAGGGGAGCGTGAGTGGCACCACACACCGGATCAGACAATGGCCCGAAGAGCCGAAAGGGGCATCGACGGAAACATGATATCCGTCCGGATGAGAGGTCAGCAGAAGGTCCAACAGGGAATGTGCATGATCCTCCACATCTGGAATCGTAGGCGCGTAGGCGAAGTAACCAGTTGTGTCAGACCATATGCCAAGGCAAAGTCATCAAAAGATCTCCCCGCATGATCGGTTAAACGTGAACCGAGCCATTCGGCGTTGTGGGCGTTAAAATCGCCAAGGATCACGATCGCTGCGGATGGGACCTGTTGTAGCACGGAATCTGTAGCCATTTGGACGTGGTCGATGAGTCGTTCTGTTTCGACATTACCGCTATGGGACCTATAGAGGCACTCGTAGAAGTGTGGATGGTCGTCGCTGTCTACACGTAGCCAAAGGATGGACAGGTCCGAACCTTCAAGACTGCCGAGGCGTCGAGAACAGGTGTCCTCTCTGACGTATACGCAAACTCCAGCCCGAGGCACAAAGGAGTGTTCCAATTTGTACCCCGGGTAGGAGAGATACGAAGTATCAGCCGGAGAGGATACCTGCGTCTCTGTCAGAAAGAGCAACGCCGGTGTCGCCGTCTCTAGATGGTAGTGGACGGCGTTTAGGTTCGAGTGAAGTCCCCTAATGTTGCCCCCAATGTTGCAGAAATCTGCGGACAGAGTGGTAGGGGTCGTTTTGATCTTGTTGCTCAGTTTGCCCCGTGCATTCTGAGCACCTACACTCAGGAGTGGAGTAGCATGGTCGTGAATGCTCAGTGAGGGATTCTCCAAGGGTGCTGGTGCCCTCCTGTGGTAGTCTTTGATTTAATTCCGCTACCATGTTGATGGGGGGGGGGGGGGGAATTATGCCTCCGGCCAGCTGCTCACACCAGACGAAACTCAGAAGCAGAGCTTCCACTTCACGTCAGTATTCTGTGAGCTCGTGGTACCAACCCGGTTCGAGCCGGCCCATACGTGCAACAGCAAAGGCTGCCGCGTGGCTCTACCACCGTTAAAATGTGTATGTCTTTGGTAGATATTTTTGTGACTGTTTTCCAATAGAGGAATAAATGTGGGATAGCGGTTTTTTAACTTTAATGCAAGTTGCTCTTCACATAAGCTCATTAGCGACCGCTTAAATACGGTTTCCGTCGAAGCTGTTAGGATCGTTAGGACGGAAAAGGCGTGTTTGTATGTATGTATACACTGTATGTATTTTGTATGTATGTACATACAAAATACGTACATACCAACTTACAAAATTAACTATTTTATGGGTGCCAGTGGAGAACGGACCGGGGTTGCTAGCGCACTGTGAAATTTTACGGCAAAGTCCTAGCCTCCGAGCTACTGGGCCTAGTTTTGAATCTTTGTATGGCCTACAAATAATTCCTCTATCTTATCTTGCTCTCTCCTTGACTATAATATATAATCACTCTCTGTGTGAAGGGATATTTCCACATCAATGGAAGTGTGCACACATAGTCCCTGTCCACGAGAAGGGGTCACGTACAGAAATAAAGAATTATAGAGGCATTTCTATTTTGAACACCGCAGCTAAAATCCTTGAACGAGTAGTATATAACGTAATTTACTTCACGCTCTCACGTTCCTTCCCTGAGCAGCAACATGGTTTTTTACAAAAGCGATCCACCACTACGATTCTGCCAAGTTTTTCTTCTTTTGTTCTTGAAAATATGGATCAAGGTGGGCAGGTTGATGTGATCTACACTAATTTTAAAAAAGCTTTCGATCGTGTGGATCACATGATCCTACTCAACAAATTACAAATATTAGGAATTCACGGTAACTTGAACTCCGGTGGACTGAATCATATCTGACAAACCGTTCACAGGCAGTCGTGATAGGTGGTTTCCGTTCGAGGTACATAAACGTATCTACAGGAGTTCCTCAGGGCTCTCACTTAGGTCCACTTTTTTACAATGCCTACCTATATGACATTGGTTCGTGCATTGAACACACAAATTATCTCATGTATGCAGACGATAAGAAGATTTTATGTAAAATTAAGATCATACATGACTGCCTATTTCTACAAAAGGACCTGGACGGTTTGTTTGAATACTACAAAATAAATAATATAACTGTTAATTACCTGCATTAACAGTTATATTATTTATTTGTGCAAGACAAGACATAAAGATTATTAATAGAATCAGGCGTTACATTGCGAAAATCCATTATATTAAACACTATAGTAAAATTATTTTGTGCGTGCAGTTGGGGTCATAAATCATAGCTCGGCCTCAGCCCCGCTAGGGCGGTAAGCATGTTGCGAGGGCGCAACGCCATTATCGATAACAACAAATTTAATTTTAGATATAAGTTATTATCGTTATATTTATTTTTAATATAAGTTGTTAGATGCGAAACATTTCTACTTATAGTTTTTAATAGATAGATAACTAATTAATAATTTAATTAGAATTATAATTATTATTATGTTAATAAATACGTTGTTTTATCTATTTCTTTTTTCATTTTTATCACGCCCACATGATGACAAAACTAAATACACTATCGATAACGCTTATCGACAACAATACTGCGCATCACTATGCTCGCCCATAATGCCCGTGAGTGGGAGAGAGAGCGAAATACTCCGATAATTTATGACCTAAATTGCACGCACAAAATAATTCTAGTATAGCTGATAACCGCTCGCTTCGCTAGGCGCAAGATTTCATTGCAGAACCTAGGTGGCCGGAGGCCCAATTCCACCCCCCCCCCCCCCCCATCAACATGCTAGCGGAATTACACAGTAGACTACCCCAGGAGGGTACCAGTACCCCTGGAGAATCCCTCGCTGAGCATCCACGACCATGTTATTCCAATCCTGAGCGTGGGTGCTCAGGCTGCCCCGCGTATTCTGGGGGGGGGGGGGCAAAATTCTGCTCAAAAACAAAACTGCTCGGGGCAAACTGAGCAACAATACCAAGGCGACTCCTGCCACGCTATCCGTGAATTTCTGCAACATCAGGGGACTTTACTCTAACCTAAACGCCGTCCACTACCATCACGAGACGGCGAAGCCGGCCTTGCTCTTTCTGACCGAGACGCAGGTTTCCTCTCCGGCGGATATTTCGTATCTCTCCTACCCGGGGTACAAATTGGAGCACTCCTTTGTGCCTCGGGCTGGAGTTTGCGTGTATGTCAGAGAGGACATCTGTTCTCGACGCCTCGGCAGTCTTGAAGGTTCGGACCTGTCCATCCTTTGGCTACGCGTAGACAGCGACGACCATCCGCGCGTCTACGGGTGCCTCTATAGGTCCCATAGCGGTAATGCCGAAACAGACCGACTCATCGACCACGTCCAAATGGCTACAGATTCCTTGCTACAACAGGTCCCATCCGCAGAGATCGTGATCCTTGGCGATTTTAACGCCCACCATGCCGAATGGCTCGGTTCATGTTTAACCGATCATGCGGGGAGATCTGTTTATGACTTTGCCTTGGCATATGGTCTGACACAACTGGTTACTTCGCCTACGCGGATTCCAGATGTGAAGGATCATACACCTTCCCTGTTGGACCTTCTGCTGACCTCTCATCCGGACGGATATCAGGTTTCCGTCGATGCCCCTCTCGGCTCTTCGGACCATTGTCTGATCCGGAGTATGGTGCCACTCACGCTCCCTTCGCGGTTGCGTTCTGCAGGTTGCCGCCGTGTTTGGCATTACAGGTCGGCGGATTGGGACAGAATGCGGTCTTTCTTTGCATCCTACCCATGTGGGCGGGTTTGCTTCTCGCCGGATGATCCCAGCGCTGTTGCTGACTCTGTCACTGATGTGGTGCTACAGGGAATGGAACTATTTATTCCATCATCTGTGGTACCCATCGGAGGCAGATCTCAGCCTTGGTTTGGTCGCTCCTGTAAGACTGCATTGCGCAGTAAGCAGGAGTGTTATCAAGCCTGGGCTGCGGCTGTTGGTAGTACAGAAATAGGTCTAAAATTGGCGGGCTCTAATGTACTACCAGATTTAAATAAATGTATTACTTTACTATACTTCATTAAATCAGGAAACACACCAGATTCGATACTAGTATTCTAAATGAGGCACGATTGTATCTATTATAGACGCAATAACTTAACATCAATAGTTTTAAAATATTTTACAATATCTTTTGATGACACTTTATGAAACGTAAAATTCTTTGTACACGCATTTACATTTTGTTTAAGTAATGACAAATAGTCCGACTAGGTAAGTCCAACTTCGACCGAGAGGTCAATCGACGGATTCAACTCGGTTGGGCAGCGTTCGGGAAATTACGGCACATGTTCTCGTCAGGTATACCTCAAACCTTGAAAACGAGACTGTACACCCAGTGCGTGTTGCCAGTGATGACATACGGAACTGAGACGTGGTTCTTCACTGCTGGCCGGATGAGGAAGCTCAAGGTCGCTTAGCGAGCTATGGAGAGGGCTATGCTCGGAGTTTCTCTGCGTGATAAACTTAGGAATGAGGATATCCGCAGTAGAACCAGAGTAACCGACATAGCCCAACGGATTAGTAAGCTGAAGTGGCAATGGGCCGGCCATATAGCTCGAAGAACCGACAACCGATGGGGAAGAAAGGTTCTCGAGTGGCAGCCTCGTACCGTTAGGCGAAGTGTAGGGCGTCCCCCCACGAGATGGAGTGACGACCTGGTAAGACATGCAGGAAGTCGATGGATGCAGGTGGCTCAGGACCGTGCTTTGTGGCATTCTTTGGGGGATGCCTATGTTCAGCAGTGGACTTGTGAAGGGCTGTAATGATGATGATGAATGATTCGGCGATGGCAGGAGAAGAATTCAGTAACTTAGTGATCAAGATCGGAATATCAGTAAAATATTTCTCAAAAACCATTGCTACGTCATGATCTGATACAGTTAATTTGTTGTTAACACTTAACTGGTCAGTCTGAGCGAGATTAGAATGGCTCTCCAGCACCTTAAAAACGGTAAGGCTCCAGGCGAGGATGGAATTACAGCGGCGCTTCTGAAAGCGGGTGGAAAACCGGTACTTGAAGTCCTTCAGAAGCTCTTTAATTCCGTCCTCCATGGTGGCATTACACCGGAGGCGTGGAGCAGAAGTGCGGTGGTCTGGTTCTTCAAGAAAGGTGACAACGCTCTCTTGAAGAACTACAGACCGATTTCCCTTCTGAGCCGCGTGTACGTGCTGTTTTCGAGAGTCATTACGAATCGTCTCGCGCGCAGACTTGACGACTTCCAGCCTCCCGAACAAGCCGGTTTCCGAAAGGGCTTTAGCACCATAGACCACATACATACCCTTCGGCAAATAGTACAGAAGTCCGAGGAGTACAATTTGCCACTATGTCTGGCGTATGTGGACTATGAGAAAGCCTTTGATTCCGTCGAAATTTGGGCGGTGCTGCAGTCCCTTCAGCGGTGCCAAGTTGACTGTCGGTATATCGAAGTGTTGAAGTGCTTGTACAGTAGGGCTACGATGGCTATCCGAGTACAGAACCAGAGTACGAAACCTATCCAATTGCAGAGAGGTGTAAGACAGGGTGACGTCATATCCCCGAAACTCTTCACCGCTGCATTGGAAGACGTTTTCAAGCTTCTGGACTGGAAAGGATACGGTATCAACATCAATGGCGAGTACATCACTCACCTTCGATTTGCCGACGATATAGTCCTTATGGCAGAATCGCTGGAGGACCTAAGCACTATGCTCAATGACCTCAATAGTGTTTCCCAACGGATAGGTCTTAAGATGAACATGGACAAAACAAAGATCATGTTTAATGTCCATGTCACACCTATGCCGGTAGTTGTTGGGAATACTAAGCTCGAAGTTGTTGACGAGTATGTTTACCTGGGACAAATAGTCCGACTAGGTAAGTCCAACTTCGACCGAGAGGTCAATCGACGGATTCAACTCGGCTGGGCAGCGTTCGGGAAGCTACGACACATCTTCTCGTCAGACATACCTCAAAACCTTAAAACGAAATTGTACAACCAGTGCGTGTTGCCAGTGATGACTTACGGAACTGAGACGTGGTCCTTCACTGCTGGCCGTATGAGAAAGCTCAAGGTTGCTCAGCGAGCTATGGAGAGGGCTATGCTCGGAGTTTCTCTGCGTGATAAACTTAGGAATGAGGATATCCGCAGTAGAACCAGAGTAACCGACATAGCCCAACGGATTAGTAAGCTGAAGTGGCAGTGGGCCGGCCATATAGCTCGAAGAACCGACAACCGATGGGGAAGAAAGGTTCTCGAGTGGCGGCCTCGTACCGGTAGGCGAAGTGTAGGGCGTCCCCCCACGAGATGGCGTGACGACCTGGTAAGACATGCAGGAAGTCGATGGATGCAGGTGGCTCAGGACCGTGCTTTGTGGCATTCTTTGGGGGAGGCCTATGTTCAGCAGTGGACTTGTGAAGGGCTGTAATGCGTTTTTGGAAAATTATTAAATTTTCCAAAAACGCAATTTGAGCGAGTTATAACGATTTTTAAAAAGACACGACTCGTGTGTCATACGCCACAAACAAAAGTAATAGATGGCACGCCTGGTGTGCCATCCGCACTGAACCGGTTAATTAAATATATTTTACAAAAAAAAATGACTTTATATTCCTCCCGTACACCCTATTTGAGAATATAAGAAGGGCGTTTTGAGTTGTGCGTCGTTCATTTCGGCAGCGGCACTACGAGATACAACATCAAGAAAGAAGACCTCAAGAGAGAAAATACTCCATTGAAGTCTCCCATCTGTATATAATTGATTAACGCCGATTGTAAATAGTGCAATATATAATCGCCTACAGTACCATCTTTTCATCCACCGTCCCTAGTATTATAGTTTACCCTACACAGAATAGTTAAAGTCAGTCATAGTTCGTTAGTTAGTTTTTTTGTAATATAAAATTAAGGTGACAAACGAGCACACAGTCCACCTGATGGTAAGTGGTTGCTGTGGCCCATAGACATCTGAATCTATCTTCGTTTGCTAAGTAAATTGCAGAAGCGTTGTCACCCGTGAGGACTAAGATCGAATGCCTCTTTTCCAGTAAAATGGGTCTCCGGTTCTCTACACTCACCATACGAAACACAGCAGCATTAAGCTGCTATTTTACGCTGGTATTCTGTGAGAGCATGGTCCTTCAACGGTCGAGCCGACCCATTCGTGCTACAACTATACTATTAATATAGCTATAGCATGGCTCTACCACGTCTATATAGATAAGACAGGTCTATATAGATAAGACATCCTTGTGAGCCGTAGAGGCTGATGAAGGCGGCCAATAAGCTGAAGCTGCGGAATTGTGTATGGGTGCTTGCGATTTTCTACGCAAGAGCAAAGGGTCTGCACTCCCCGCAGCGCCGAAGCCGTTGCAGAAGTAACTATGTCAATATTCCTGCAACTCAAATTTCAACAGTTTGTTGCGATGAAAATTTTAGAGCAACTAATTTTTAAACTTGGTACCTAATTAGCCAATAATTTGGACTTTTTCTAAAAGCAATTTTGATTCTATTTTGATTTTCAGAAAACCTGAATTTTGCATCTGCTATATTCTGAATAACGACTTTATTTTTATTAGGAGCGCCTTGTCATTGCCTTTACTTGCAGCACCTAATTAGCACTTAATTCCTTGCTATTAATATTTATCGTATATAATATCTAATAACTTCATTGCGTTGCTAACGAGACGTTTTGCTAGCAACGCAAAATTTCAATAGTTCGTTGCGGTGAAAATTTTAGAGCACCTAATTTTTAAACTTGGCACCTAATTAGCACCTAAAATGCCCCTAATTTTGGGTTTTTCTAAATGCAAATTCCTGATTTTGTGTTGCTGGCGATACACAACTTGTAAAAACGAAGATCACGAATCAAATGAAGACATGTCTTAATGAGCAAGCATCCAAGCTAAAAATCTTAATAAAACGTAAGGGAGATTTGAAGCTGTCAATGGCTGTCAAATTGAGAGTTTTTTGGCGGGAACTTGACCGGCGATGGTTTGCTGCTCCTGTATTATTGTTTAAATAATGATTTGAAGTGGACTTTGATATGTAAAAGAGGTGCGATTTTGTGTATTAAGTGTCTGCGCATGTGAACTATTAGTGTAAACTGTGAAACAAGTGCTCTGATTGTGATGGATGCTCAAGATAAGCTGTTTGTTTGCATAGGCGCCTTTTGATACCATCGCCAACTATCAGCTGGCTGCTGGCTCAAGTTGCCCGTTGCCGTCTAAATCTGCCAAGGGCTGCACAATGTGACGCGTCAACATATTGTAAAGCAGTGAACTATAATATTATATGAAGGATAATTATACATGAAGACGAGACTGTATGGCATAGTTCCTTTGCCTGCTCTCTCGAGCGAATAATAAAAACAACAACAACAACAACTGTCAAATTGACTGGTAACTTTCAATCCTGTCATGAGCCTAAAAATTATTTTGTTTTGGTTTTGGATTATAATATTTGGCATAATAACTGCCAGCCTTACTGCATTTTATTGTTTTTGAAAACTCCTGTTTATTGATGTAAAAGTGAATCCAATTATATTAAAGCTATAGGAAACAAGAATGGCCTTTAGTGAAATTTGTAGAATTTGTTTATGCATTAATGTACGCATGTTTGTTCTAAAGAAGACTAGTCTCCGAAATTTGTATAAAACATTGACGAACAGTTTTGTAAGTTTGTTAATATTTCTTAATAGTGCAAATTGAAGTTGCGGTAATTTGTTGTTATCGCCCTAGAAATACCGTATAACTTGCCTGATATAAAATGCGATAGATCGGGCTAAGCTAAGGTGCAGCTTTAAATATAGTGCAACCAGACAAATGCAACCAGATTCTGAAAAACAACAACTAGCCTGAAATCCTACTACGTACTTGAAGAGAAACCGAGACATAGTAGTTTATAACACGCGTTAGAGCCCGTGGGCTCAACTTCCACGTGACCCGCACTGCCGTTTAGATATTTTCGCGGTGGCTGTTCTAGTACATATTATTACTATTACTGAGTATTATTGCGATTTTCTGTTAAGAAATTAACATCCACCCATATTTGGACTATTAAGATTAGTGCACATGTGCACTAATCTCCCACTCTTCCAACTAGAAACTGTAATTACTATCCACAGGTACCCTTGCAAACTTAGCACTATGTCAATGTAGTAATTTAGTCAAAACAGATTTGATCAGATATCTTGGTCTAATCATTGATATAAATTAAGTTGGGAGGCCCATACTGATGCAGTGGCTAATAAACTAAGAATATTCATTTATATATTTAAAAGTTTACGGACAGTGACCAATCACAAACTACTCATTAAAACATAGCTAAGATCTTAGCCGTTAGCCACTGTAGAGTCTATATCACCTGAGGATGCCTCGTATAGAGGCGAAACACGTGTCGTATTATCGTCAGTGGTGTGTCTTGCCTAGTGTAGTGGTGTTGGGAGTAGCGGTGCTGGGATTAGTGGTGATGGGGATAGTGCACACAATTGAGGGAGGGCGGGAGGTGCTCTTCATACTAGGTAAGACACATCATTTTATTTTATAATGCGGATATTTGCGAAATAAATTTTTCTAAAAGCTTTTGGATATTAAATTATCTTCAAGCTAACTAGTCACTAATCTAAGACCATTTTCTGTGAGTTGGGCTACTTTATCCCAACGGTCGCCATGAAAAATCAATACAGGATCGTCAGCAAAAATAGTTAAATTGGCATTTTTATATTGATTTTACACAATTCGTTAACATAAAGAAGAAAGAGCGAAGGACCTAAGAAACTTCCCTGTGGTACACCGTAAGAGCAAGAGGAAGTGCTGATTTATTTGTCAATTCTCACTCGTTGGCGTCTATCTGATAAATAGTCCCTAAACCAGTTATAGACAACACCTCTTATACCCAAGTTTTCCGAACGGTTGAGTGGTATGGGAATGGAAACCGTATAACAGGCTAAAAATAACAGGCTGTGAAGCATTACATCTTAGTCCTCAGAGGTAACATCGCATCTGTAGCCTTTGCTTGAAGTTTGTTGCAGGTGCCTATGGGCTGCAGCAGCTACTTACCATCAGTTGGATTGTAAGTTTTTTTGTCACTTCAATGTTATAAAAAATTATGTTGATGAAGAGAATTGTGGTAGCCAACAGATTTTATTATAAATTTGTATATTTAAGTAGTTTTCCATATTTATGATGAACTTTCATATTTTCAGATGGATGAGGATGAGGAGCCCATAATTGTCTGTTTCACCTGTCATGCAAGACTCATTCGTTGCAGAACATTACAACAACAGGCTATTGATTCAAATGCAGTTCTGGAGCATTTGCTTGCAGGAGGCTCCATGGTATTATCTGTTCCATCCATTAAAACCTATAAAATTTCCTCATAGATTGCTTCATATATGAGGGGTTTTGCCAAATTTCTGATTCCCTCTGTCGCCTCTTACGACCCCCGTCCCGTGGGTAGGTATATAGGCTAGTGCATATTCTTACACGCCACTACACGGTCCACGGTATTATACTTCTTATTAATAAAAGTTCACTGCTTGATGGTTCGTTCCCATTGTAATGAAGTATTTGGCTTAATCATCACTTGGCAGGCACCTTGATGATCACTACCTGTCTCGCGCCTTCTATCCTGCTTCCCGTTGCCATATGGGAGAATGTTTTTTTCTACTGCAAAGTTATCCTTCAATCCAACTTACTTTTTCGTTAGAGCAGTGTTCTATATTTTATGAATTACAGTAAGTTAAATACTTATTTTTACAAAACTAATTACCTAACTGTTTATACTGTTATATATTACTCTATTGTACATATTTATTTATTTAATTTTTTTATTTTATAGGATAGGGTGACAAACGAGCACACAGTCCACCTGAAATATTATTTATATAAACGAAATATTATTTATGTATTACTCAGTAAACAAAGATAGATCTCTGTCAATTTGAGGCATATATTTATTTATTTATTAGGAAGCCAACATGATATTGTACAATGAAAAATTGTTTACAATTTTTATTGATTAGTCTTAGGTTTAGTACATATCATACTTACAGGCTAACTTAACATGTTAAAGTAAAATAATAAGTAACGCACATTATTGTTGGAAAACGAAGAAAGGATAACTAAATAACCTACTTTAATGCATGAAACAAAAAAAAAATTTTTTTGCTACAATAACTCATGAGGTGATCTTAATTTTGTTATAAAAAGGTTTTTTAATTTTATTTTTAAAAGTGGTATAAGAATCGTTGAATATGTCAAGATCAGCTAATTTAGAAATTACATTATAAGTTTTTAAGGTTCTATTTTTTGGAGTTAATTGGAGCTGATAATCTGACATTTGTTCTACAATACCTAGTTTTGAATAAACTATGATTTCTTATTCTAGATATATATTAGGTCTAGGAACAACATTAGATATTTTACCTAAAAGATTATTCGGGCTAATTTTATTGTTAACGACTTTGTGTAACAAGCACAAGTCCACAAGCGATCTTCGCGATTTAATGAAATCATACCCTCGGCGTCAAAAAAATCGCACATCCGAAAAAATTATTTAAATACTATTTTAACACAACAGGCCAATGGCAATGTTGTGGTTTGAGGGTATCATTCGAAAGGTAATTTCATTAGCTTTCAGGAATTTTAATTGAATTTTACTTTTATTACGAGACGAAAGAGTAATTAAAGAAAAAGACAGGGTATGTACAAATTTGCAAATTAATAATTTAAAAAAACTTAATAAATACAAAAAAAGTTCTTAAAACCTAGTGTTACCCCCCCTTGCCTTGATAACGGCTTCCATGCGATCTTTCATGGACCTTACAAGGGTCGCAACACCTCTTGGGGTATTTGTTCCCACTCTTCAAGTACCGCATCTTGGAGCTCTTGAAGAGTGGTTGGAGCTGGATCTCGAGCCCGCACGCGCCGTTTTAGGTCATCCCAGAGATGTTCTATTGGGTTCAGGTCTGGACTTCGCGCTGGCCAATGCATAACAGGGAAATCGACCTCCTGTAAATAATCCCGTACAATAGCCGCGGTGTGGCAACGAGCATTATCATGCATTAACATGAATCCATCACCGCCATAACCAGCATACGGGACCACATGTTCCTCCAGGATTTCAGTAATGTACCGACCAGCATTTAATGACCCTTGCCCACGGCCACCCCGAGTCCGGGAAACGCACACAAGTTCCGTTTTCCCGTCGACGGAAAAGCCGCCCCAAAACATACACGAGCCACCCCCGTATTCGACGGATTCTTCGAAGCAGGGTTGTGTGAACCACTCCCCCTGACTTCTATAGACCCTTCTACGTCTGTCATTGCAGAAGAGACAGACCCTCGTCTCATCAGAGAAGAGTACGGTCCGCCACTGTTCTAGAGTCCACTCGCAATGATTGCGAGCAAACTCTAGGCGATCTCTGCGATGCTGTGCAGTAAGTTTTGGATCTTTAGCAGGTCTATCGGCTGTTAAACTCTTTTCGTGTGAACTTCTGCTTATCGTAGAAACACTCACAGATGTTCTCCGAGTTGATCGAAGCTGTTGTTTCAACTCAACAGCATTTGTAAAACAGTTTCGTAAAGATGTCATAACGATGAAACGGTCATCTCTTTCTGATGTGCATCGTCTTCTTCCAGATCCCGGTTTTCTAACATAACCACCAGTCTGCTGAAAACGTTGGAACACCCGTCGAACTGAAAAACGGGACAGGTTCAACTGTCGAGCAACCTCACACTGCCGCATCCCCGACTGCAATAGGGCAATCACTTGAGCGGCTTCTTCAGAGCTGGTGTCCATCTTTACTTGTTCTTACTTGGGTTACTTGTTCACGTGTGTTCACTGCAAAGTCTAAATTACGAGTGACCCATATTTCATCCAGATCGACCCTTTTATACCCTTTTTAGGTGGTGTAACTAGCGTCCTTACTAACGAGCATTTGACAGTGTTTATTGTTGACGCTCTATAATGATAAATGTTTTAATGATTTCATGATTTTTTATTAATAATGTAAAGCTATTCAAATACCCATTTCAAACATACCAATATTTATATAAATATAATTCGTTTCTAGCCATTACAGCCATTTTTCGCGCAAACTCAGAGAGGTGCGATTTTTGTGACGCTGAGTGTATTACAATTATCTAGTCTTTCAATGTAAATTAATTGCCTGTTTATTTGTTATTATAGAAATAAAGATACTTAAGGAATTTCTTTTGCACTTGTTCCAACCTATTTATATGTGTTTGATAATATGGATTCCAGACAGAAGAACAATATTCAAGATTACTGAGATAAAAAAGTTAAAAAGAATTACTTTGGATCTTTTATTTTTAAAAGTTTTAATCACCCGTTTAATTAATCCTAAAAATTTCAATGAATTTTTTATAACTTAATCCATATGTGTAGTGAAACTTAATTTACAATCAATTAATTAAAAATACCTAAATCACGAATAACATTTGCCTTTTCCATGACGATATCGTTAATATTATATTCATTATAAATCGGATAGATTTTTTTATTTAAAGATATTTAGTAACATTTTTCACGATAAACGTTTACATTATTAGGCTCGCACCAGGAGACTAACCTATTAATATCATTTTGTAGTAAGTTTCCATCATTAACAGTATTTATTTCTTCATAAAATTTTAAATCATCTGCAAAGAGAAGTACATCACTGTTCAGGAAACAATTTACTACATCATTTATAAAAGTGTTGAATAGGGGTGGCCCCAAGTGTGAGCCCTGTGGCACACCTGAATATGCCAAAAATGCCTCAGATTGATATCCATTTATTACAACCTTAAGTTTTCTGTTGTGTAAGTAAGAAAACAACCATTTTAGAAAGGCATTCATGAATGTGATTGGATAAATTGTTGAGACTCTATACTCGAGATGGATGCACTATATACATTCTTATGTAAGTTTATTCGGAACCCTTACTTTGTCCGGTTTTTATTATTTTGGGAGTTGTTGTCAGGAAGATGCTGCTGTCCATCTCCTGTTTCAGATTCGCTCTGTCCCTTTTTACGACATCTGCAGGATGGTATGGTAGTATTGATTCTCCCACGGCACCACTACACTGGCTTTTTCTCTTAATTAATAAAAGAATTTGGTTTCAGTCAATACCAAAACCGCATGAGGCTAGATATAAGATTCAATTCACTCCAATTAGTCATATAGATATCAGGCCAGTAGAGTGTGATATAGAAAATGATTGTCAGAACGAAATGTTTAGCCTTGAATCTGAAGTTAAAGAAGAGAATTTCGAAGTTGAGAATTCCAAATTTGAAGTAAATGGGAATCATGAAACAGGTAAGATATGCACATTTTGTGATATTATTAAAATAAGCTACAAGTTACCTAATGGCAAGTGGTTACTGTAGTAGTCCATGGACACAAAATAATATTATAGTGACATATTGGCGCGGATTAGGTGTGTTCCAGACGGGTACCAATTTACTCGACAAGGCGCCTTTAACGCAAACATTACGCATTCTTAATAGAATGGCTGAAGGCAGTGACCTATTCTTTTGCACCTTGGGTGAATTCACTAGGGTAGGATTGCTTACAATTTGTTACAATTAATGTCCACATTTTTGTTATGCATGAAAAGAACTACACTGTCGCATGAGGTTATTCCTGTCATGATAGTTGTTAGTTTAAATTAATAAATAATTGTCAATGTAAAATAATGAGCTTCTTTTCTGACTTTTTTTTACTTATGCATTAATATATTTTAAAAGTATTTTGACCCTGTATAAATGCAGCCAGTATATACTTACAACTGGTAAGCAACCTGTCTTTGCAAATTTCTTTAGGAATGCCGCAAAGCACGGGCCTTAGCCACCTGCATCCATCGACTTCCTGCATGTCTTACCAGGTCGTTACTCCATCTAGTGGGGGGCCGCCCTACACTACGTCTACCGGTACGATGTTGCCACTCGAAAACCTCTCTTCCTCATCGGTTATCAGTTCTTCGGCCCATTGGCACTTTAGCTTAATATTACACTTAGCTTATGAAACATGCAGTATGGTAATGAAAATGGGTGGCTCAGGCCCATAAGCTTTGTGGTGGACTGTAATGATCTAGTCGCTTGAAAAAAAATATCAATTATTATTTTATATATTGGGTCAGAATCTGTTTCATTCTAGAGAGTGCTGAAAAACAAGAAGATTTGGAGATTGATGCTTTTGAAGATAGACATACAGATTTGGAGGACGACTTACCGCTAATTGCATTTGGTTCAAAGAGTAAAAAAGATGACGATGACACAGGTAAATTAATTTATGTTAAAAAACCTTTATCAAAAAATAAAAAGAAATCACCACAAAGGAGATGTATGAAATTGCGTGCTTGACATCTTTTCTAACAGTCATACAAAAATATTGAGGTAATAAAATGATAAATTATTTTATGCTCTAGCAAAAACGAAATGTTTTTAAATATCTTTCTCTAATTTTGTCTATGGCCATAGATAATAAAGGCTATTTTTAGAATAAAAAGACTTCCTTATTAAAAAAATATATTAATATTGAAACATTGACGGGAATCTGTAGTGATTAATATGGAATTGATTAAATAAAGTAATATATTTAGAAAATAATTGAATAGGCTATGTCATTAAACTAAAAAATATTTGAATATTAACGACTGAATAGGCTGTATGGTCATTGACCATTGCATATTCCGAAGGAGACTTAACTTGGTAACTTCGAGTTTCAGCTTGTCATGCGGCATGCTCATTTGTCATTGTAGCCGTTTTTTTTTGGATAGATTTCGTGTTTTTACTTTCGTGGATTTATTTAACTTGACTCTTGGATTTTCTCTCGGATCACAGGACAGTACTTTTTTGCGCCCACATAATGAAAATAATGATGTAATAAGTTTTGAGAGGAATAGAACAGACAATGTACAGCCTCCGTCTGTTATTTCAGATGATATTTTACTGATAATTGCAGAGAATAGTTAAACAATTAAAAAGGTTGACTTTTATTTTACTTTATTTAATAATAACTACAAAACTGTATTCTTTTGTGTACTTTTCAATTTATTCAAACAACTTATCAGTCAATGCTTTTGCTTTAGCAAAAACGAAAAGTATAAAATACAAGATAATAAAATTACAGTAGTCTTAATTATCTAGTATACAATTATAAACTATGATCTTATCACACCAACTAAGCTGGAATGTACAGACAAGGGTGTATAGTTCTATGGTCCTCACACTGGGCAGGTTATTTTATATCGCAATGTTAAGGACGGAGTTGTACACTTGAGTTCTCACGAATTGCCGTAATCGTTTGCGTAAATAGTACGCACATATTATAGAGTTAACAAATGGATTCATTATTCTTCGTAATTGTACACGTCTAACAAAGCTTGCCGTCAGTTACGCACTAAACGCTTGGCCTCGACCGACGATCAGGACGTACCGTCAGCGCGTACGGTACGTGCTAACCGTCGGTCGAGCACTAAATCCAGCCTTAAGGTGTCTTGCAATAAAGATGCAATAACTTACAATAAATAAAAAAATTAACTTCGACAAATCATTTTTCAGAAACTTCTGAGAAGAAGATTAAATCAAATTCTACTGATTGTAACATAAACGATGTTCGTGAAGAAAACCTCGATTTTGAAGGCCCTACTATTAAATCAAACCCTAAAGTAAAAAAAGATTATCAAGCAATTTATAAAACAGGAAAGCATCCTGCAAAGATAATGAAAACGAAAATTTTGAAACAAAAGAATGTAAATATACTTAAGAAAAAAACATCTGGGACATCAACTGAATACATTTTTGAATGTGATGGTTGTAGTAAAAAATTTTCAACAAAAGACATTCTCGCCAAACACATTTCATACAGTCATAAGACGCAAAACAACTCAGACACCACTGCAGTTCGGACACAAGTAGAACAAACTGCAGTGCCACAACAAACAGAAATATTTAATTGTGATATTTGCGAATTTAAAACATCTCATAAACGTTACATATTGGCACATCTTAAAGCGCACGTCGCTAAACAAATGTACTGTTGTAATAATTGTGAATATAAATGTATTAGAAAAGGTGAGTTGCAAACACATATGAAAATACATACCGGAGAAAAACCTTTTTCGTGTAATATCTGTGAATATAAATGTATTAGAAAATGTGCGTTGCAAGCACATATGAAAATACACACCGGTGAAAAACCTTTTTCGTGTAATATCTGTGAATATAGATTTATTAGAAAATGTGATTTGCAAACACATATGAAAATACATACTGGAGAAAAATCTTTTTCATGTAATGTCTGTGAATACAGATCTATTACAAAAGGTAATTTGCATAAACATATGAAAATACACACTGGTGAAAAACCGTTTTCGTGTAATATCTGTGTATATAGATGTATTACAAGAAGTCGTTTGCAAACACATATGAAAATACATACTGGAGAAAAACCTTTTTCGTGTAATATCTGTGAACATAGATTTATCAGAAAATGTGATTTGCAAATACATATGAAAATACACACCGGTGAAAAACCTTTTTCGTGTAATATCTGTGAACATAGATTTATCAGAAAATATGATTTGCAAACCCATATGAAAATACACACTGGTGAAAAACCTTTTTCGTGTAATATCTGTGAATATAGATGTATTACAAAAAGTCGTTTGCAAACACATTTAAAAACGCACACTGGAGCAAAACCTTTTTCGTAAGCTATCTGTCAAAATAATAATACTATTGACAATATTTCAAAGTGGGCGTCATATACGAGTAATAATTTATGCATTAACGTAGAAAAGACATGTTATATTCAATTTAGTAATTATGGAACATTGATTAATATTCTTATTATATATTGCAATGGACAATCTGTTATTGAAATTACTGAAACAAAATTTCTGGGAATATTATTGGACAAACATGTGAACTGGAAAGCCCAGGTTGAAAAGGTCTGTTCTAAAATAAACAGTTACATTTTTCTACTTAGCAGCCTGAGAAGAATTACATCTTGATTTCTTATATTTACACGAACACTACACATTTAAATAAAACTAATTTTACGGATTTTATCACGTATATTTTATATTAAAATTAATAATTTTTCATCTGGAGGTAGCCGTGGTTAACTATGACATTGGGCTTCATACACTTCAGTGTATGAAGCCCAATGTCATAGCCCCCCCCCCTCCCCCATTAGTTTTATTTAAAAGAATTACATTTCATAAAACTTTAATAACGGCGTACTATGCATACATTTATTCTGCACTTGATTATGGTCTTTTACTTTGGGGTAACAGTACAGATGCTGTTAAGTCCTTTACAGCCCAAAAGAAATGTATTCGAGCTATGCATGGCACGAGATTCATCGTGTAAACCGTATTTTAAAAAACTTATACATTTTAATGCTGCCATGTATGTACATCTTAAAGGAGTCAATCGTTTTTGGGCCCACTAGAAATTACTTAATTAATATACAAAAAAAAAAACATACCAATTTATTATTGTAAATAGCATAAAGATTATATGAAAATCTAAATGGAATCAAGAAATCAGAAAAAAAGAATTGATTTGATATTTGTGTTCAGGTCATTGGTTCTGCTAATGTAATATTAAAAAAAATGTAGTAGAGATGTGCTAATTCGGAAGAAACTCGACGCGAGTTGACTTGAGTCGAATAGTACTCGAGTTACGCAACTCGAATTGGCGGAACGAAGCTGTATCAGTTTGTTACAAATTATTTTTATATTGTCTTCTTCCATCCAACATAATTGTTATTACTAAACTTCATTATACGTGGTAGAGCCATGCTGCAGCTATATTAATAGCATAGTTGTAGCACGAATGGGTCGGCATAGCAGCTCAATACTGCTGTGTTTCGTATGGTGAGTGTAGAGAACCAGAGACCCTTTTTACTGGAGACGAGGCATTCCATCTTAGTCCTCAAGGGTGGCAACGCTTCTGCATTTTGATTCGCAAACGAGGATTGATGTAGATGTCTATGGGCCACAGCAACCACTTACCATCAGGTGGACTGTGTGCTCGTTTGTCACCCTATACTATAAAAAAAAGTAGTTATATATTTTTGGTTTGCGTATAGACAATCTTCATAAAATAATATCACTAACTTTATGACAATTATACTTAATCAGTTTATTGATATTACATAATATATCAATAAATTGTTCGAATTAATAAGTCGAGTTAATCACTAAATTTTAGACAGACACTGCATTGACCGTAAGATAAAGATGCGACTCGAGTAGAATTTTGTGACTCGAGTAACGCGAGTAATTTATCATATCACTCTAGTTGTACTTGAGTTTTTGAACTATTCGACCTGACTATTTACAATCCCTGCATCGATTGAAGTATATCACTCGAGTTGAGAGTAGCGATTACTTTAGTTAAAGCGTTTTTAAATACCTTTAAGGTACCTTTATTAAAAATGTAAAATGTGGAAATCTGAAATAAAAAACAAATATTTATTTATTTGTAGTATCTCCATGCTTCTTTTTCATAACTGTAGTATTTCAAAATCTATAAACTGCTTTTTACATTTGCATTACATTGCATATTACAAATCGCTTCCATCTCGATATTTTTTAAATAATGCCACACTGACGATTTTTGTTTTGTTGCGTCATTGTTATCACTGACACTTTAAACAAACAAGTATGTCTAAATAATAGTTATGCATCCCGGTATTCATCAGAGAGCATCACAATTCGAGCGTAATAATTACATAGCATAATAATCAACGCCCACGCAGATTGCTGAATTGCAATACAATAATTGATGAAACTGCACTCCAGCTCGCAATTTGCCGCGTCTTCTTCTTTAATAGCCTCCTGCAATCTTCTTATTTGGTCTGCGTAGTCGAGAGTATTAACCCGAAATAATGGCTCCCTTTTCCAATTATTCCACCATAATTATTCCTTCAGCGTCCCAAAAATGGACGCCATAACTTTCCCGCCAAACTTGACGCTTTGGATTTCTTTGGCGTCGGGAAGAGGCTCGGTTCCAAACCGTTGATTGTTGTTTGGTTTCAGGATCGAAATGGTAGATTTAGGTCTCGCATGAGCAATGGGTCACGAAACGTAACACAAAAAAACTGATCTGCTTGGAACCTTTCGAGATTCACCCTCGAAATGTCGCCTAATTGTTTCTTTAACCGACGAGGTTAACATTCTCGGTACCTAACGGGCAGATACCCTTTTCATATGCAATTCGTTCGCAAGGATTCTTTGAAAACTGCCATATGAGATACCTGTGACCTCAGCTATATGACTAATGGCCACTTCGATCTGCCAATATACGACATCTTCGACTCTTTTCACGTTATCTTCAGTGAGGGATGTGGATGGGAGTTCATCTTTCGTGGATGTTCAGCCCAGCGAAGCAAGCAAAATTTTTTTTCGGATTTTTATGTGCACTGGAAATAACCTATTATCATTACTTTTGGATCACCTCTCGTATTTAGGAATACGATTTTTCATTAAGGTACCGGTTCCATGTATGTTTCTCTCTACTGTTTTCCAGTAGAGGAATAAATGTGGAATAGCGGTTTCTTTTTGAGTTTCATGACCTCATGCAAGTATTGTCAAGAGTTGTAGACTAATGATATACTATTCCTTATGAATCTGACTATAATATACAAAAAGATTTTTTCAAATCGGACTGGTAGTTCCAGAGATTGGCGTGTTTAAACAAACAAAAAACAAAAAAACCCTTCCACTTTATTATATTAGTATAGATTAACTTTGTAAGTTATAATGCAGTTGTTGTGTTATGTTCATGTTATTTTTATGTTTATGTCATGTTCTCTTAGCCTTAGGTGTCGTTCCAAGCTCATGGAAGACAGTCTTAGTGCATTCTATTCCTAACAAAGGCTGGGACCTATCCAAATACAGGTCTATCGCCGTCACCTCCTTGTTCTCAAAAATAATGGAATCCATTATTAACTGCCAGCTCACGCGTCACGCGGTACCTTGAAGAGCATAAGCTGATTAGTGACCTTCAATACGGTTTCCCTCGAAGCTGTTAGGATCGATAGGACGGAAACGGCGTGTATGTATGTTTGTATACATACATACAATTAACTATTTTATGGGTGTCAGTGAAGAAAGGACCTGGGTTGCCAAAGCCATCACATTTTTCTGGCAAACCCGTAGTCGCCTCTTACGAAACTCACGGGATAAAATGTGATGATGAATTCTCTTATCCCTCACTTACACACCAATTTCGACTGTACTGTGTGTATAACAATAATTCAGTGTGGAGTTCGTAACATCGACTACTAAATGAATGTAATTGTAACATGGTCAGAAGAATCATTCTTTCTCTCCAAAAATGAATATGAGAGACATTAATTCCTAGCAATTTTCTCTATTTCTCCCTGGGTTAACTAACAGAATGCCATAAGGCATAAACTCCGCCCATTGTGAACTGTTTAAGGTGTCTTGCAATAAAGATGCAATAATTTAAATAAATAAAAAGTTTAACTTCGACAAATAATTTTTCAGAAACTTCTGAGAAGATTAAATCAAATTCTACTGATTGTAACATAAACGATGTTCGTGAAAAAAACCTCGATTTAGAAGAGCCTACTACTCGTATTAAATCAAACCCTAAAATTAAAAAAGATAATCAACCAATTAATAAAAAAGGAAAGCATCCTGCAAAGATAATGAAAACGAAAATTTTGAAACAAAAGAATGTAAATATACTTAAGAAAAAAACATCTGGGACATCAAATAAATACATTTTTGAATGTGATGGTTGTAGTAAAAAAATTTCAACAAAAGAAATTCTCGCCAAACACATTTCATACAGTCATAAGTCGCAAAACAACTCAGACACCACTGCAGTTGGGACACAAGTTGAACAAATTCCAGTACCACAACTAAAAGAAATATTTAATTGTGATATTTGCGAATTTAAATCATCTCAAAAACGTTGTTACATTTTGGCACATCTTAAAGCGCACGTCGCTAAACAAATGTACTGTTGTAATAATTGTGAATATAAATGTATTAAGAAAAGTAAGTTGCAAACACATATGAAAATACACACCGGTGAAAAACCTTTTTCGTGTAATATCTGTGAATATAGATGTATTAGAAAAAGTAATTTGCAAGCACATAATATGAAAATACACACCGGTGAAAAACATTTTTCGCTTAATATCTGTAAACATAGATTTATTAGTAAATGTGATTTGAAAAGACATATGGAAATACATACTGGAGAAAGACCTCTTTCGTGTAATATCTGTGAATACAGATGTATTAAAACAAGTAATTTGCAAACACATATAAAACTACACACCGGAGAAAAACCTTTTTCGTGTAATATCTGTGAATATAGTTTTATTACAAAAAGTCGTTTGCAAACACATGAAAATACATACCGGAGAAAAACCTTTTTCGTGTAATATCTGTGAATTTAGATGTAATAGAAAATGACATTTGCAAACACATATAAAAATACACACCGGTGAAAAACCTTTTTCGTGTAATATCTGTGAATTTAGATGTAATAGAAAATGACATTTCCAAAGACATATGAAAATACACACTGGTGAAAAACGTTTCTCGTGTAATATCTGTGAATACAGATGTATTACAAGAAGTAATTTGCAAACACATATAAAAACACACACTGGAGCAAAACCTTTTTCGTGAGCTGTCTGGCAAAATGTTTACAATATTGAGTAAACGTGTTTTATATAAATATGTTTGTACCAGATAAAAATCAATTTTTTGTGAATTTGTGATGTAATTACATAACGAGTAGAAAAACCTTTCCGTGTTATTATCAATGGTAAAAGTTCTTCCGGCTCACCTGTACTAATGGGTGTCCCTCAGGGCTCGATTCTCGGCCCATTCCTATTTCTAGTGTATATTAATGACTTACCTTCTCTTGTAGAGGATAATCATGATATAGTATTATTTGCTGATGATACTTCCTTGATTTTTAAACTTAAACGTCAATCGTTTAAATGTGACGAGGTGAATAATGCTATATCAAAATTAGTACATTGGTTTAACGTTAATAATCTACATTTAAACGGAAATAAAACTAAATGTATTAAATTTACAACAACGAATGTTAAAAAACTGAGTACCAATGTGTTTTTAAATGGGGAAGAACTGAGCCCTGTTGAATCCACTGTTTTTCTTGGCATCTCTCTCGACGCAAAGCTTCAGTGGGGCCTCCATATATCCTCCATATAAACTAGCAAGCAGACTAAGTTCTGCAGCCTATGCTGTAAAAAAGATTAGAGGTCTCACTAGTATCGAGACAGGTAGATTTTTAGAAGCTTTTACAAAAATTTACTTCGCAAATATCCGCGTTATAAAATAAAATGATGTGTCTTACCTAGTATGAAGAAGCACCTCCCGCCCTCCCTCAATTGCGTGCACTATCCCCGTCACCACTAATCCCAGCACCGCTACTTCCAACACCACTACACTAGGCAAGACACACCACTGACGATAATACGACACGTGTTTCGCCTCTACACGAGGCATCCTCAGGTGATATAGACTCTACGGTGGCTAACCGCTAAGTTCACTTCGCGGTTAAGAGTATAGTAATATATAGAACAAACTACACCAACTATGCACTGTGCATCCACGGCTGGTAATCTTTGAGCAAAAATCTTTGACCGTATGAAATGCAGTCAGCAATTCAGAACATGACGTTTCCCTCGTCCCTCCCACCTCCGGCCCTTTCTCGCTGCCGCCATTTTGTCATGTTATTGTCGCGTAACTGTCAAGTTAGAAGTTTTCTTGGAAATTTTTATTTTGTTTTTCTATGAAGTATGAACTAACTATAAATTATAAATAAAGTTTTATTGGCATTTTACTGCTATTTTACTAAAGATTGTTTATTGTTTAATAGGTTATATATTTCGACGGGACGTTTTCTTTAGCTTTAGTGTATTTTGTATATAATTTTTAGTTTCAAAATCTATTTTTAAGTGTTTCATTCCCAGTTGTGCAAATAACAGAGAAGAGTCTGACGAAGGCCAAAGAAACAAGTGGTTGGACTTTATAAACTGTGACAAACTTAAAAGTACGCTGCATTCCAGTAACCTTTTCAAGAAGCCTGCTTGGTCACAAAATTTTTGAATAAAGTGTTTCATACTGCTAAATCTGACATTAATAAGGCTAAAAAAGGTTGGATAAACTCAACACTATTCTTTGGAGTAAATTGAGTTAGGTTTATCATCAAAAATGACAAAGGTATGTACATTTAATTATTCTTTAATAAACATAACTGCTCAGTATATTCAGTATTCATATAAAATTTAAAAAATTATAATAAAGATGTACGGACATACTG
Source organism: Parnassius mnemosyne (assembly GCA_963668995.1). Taxonomy (NCBI): domain Eukaryota; kingdom Metazoa; phylum Arthropoda; class Insecta; order Lepidoptera; family Papilionidae; genus Parnassius; species Parnassius mnemosyne. Next base: position 2,091,954 of record CAVLGL010000087.1, read on the forward strand.
TACATTGAATAAAACTACTTAATTCCTGGCATTTCAAGTGATCTCTTTGATAACAACTTAGTAATAATAATAAACTGGTTGCCAACTTGTCTGCCAAGTGTTACAACTAATGAAAATGTACACCTTATACGATAACCTATGAAGGCCTATGTTTACCAGTAGCTTTATGATAGTCTGCAATAAATGAATGATGAATTAAACATAATAAATTATTTATATAATAAATAATTTATTAAAATTTTAAGTTGATAGCTGAGTTAAATGAGGAATTATTTAAATAATTAATTGTCAACATTATTTTATGCACAATTGCACACAAATTACAAAATCAAGGCTGTCTGAATGACAATAACAAACAATCTTTTATGTTTTTATTTCAGATGATACAGTCCAAATAATCTAGTGTGATATTTGATCAGCCATTATAAAAAAGGTATAAGGAATAATGTTGCTATCAATACACATAATAATTGATGGAAATGTATCAAAATGGCAAGATGATGTGTACTAAACAGACTGCAAGCATACTCGATTGCGCTTGTTAGATAAACTAAATGATGAACATGTGATTTCCAACGAAGTAAAAAAATTAAGGTAATAATCATGTAAAATTTAAATTGCAAAACAATCGCCATTCTAAAACTTTAGTTCAGATAATATTTTTGTTGGGATTAGTAATATGTTTATATTTTTGAGCAAATCTGATCTCTGTCCACACCACTGAAATAAATGAATTAATGTTAATTCCAATTTTAAGTGCAAATTTATCATGTTCTGGAATATTGTGACGAAATCTGTGTGTCTAAGGAATAAAAATATTTATAGATGTGGTCACCGGCTCCGTGCCGTAGTGGCTTAGCAATGAGTTGCAACGCTTGGGGCCGCGGGTTGGAATCCCGCACGGAACGTGTATTTGTACGGCCTACATATAATTGTTCCGGGTCTGGATCTTTGTGCTTGTGCATTATATGTTTGTAAACTGCCTCCACAATACAGGAGAAAATCCTAGTGTGGGGTAACGTTTTTTTTTAAAAAGCACCTTGCCCAACTTTTTGTTTCATACCCCTCTGAGAAATGACACAGAGTCTGTGCCCCGCAGTAGAACATGAACATAGACTCCAATAGATAATTGGCTACTTTACAAATACTTTTATCCTCCCAACCTTCTATCAAAAATCAATGTACTTAATTATCTTAGGTGTTAATGATAATTATGTTCAAAAATTATTGGAAATTTCTGTATAATTGTGAAAGCTTCTTAGATTTATGTGAAAGTAACTTTATCTGATTACAATGGCCTCTTCTTGTCTTGACATTTTCTATGCAAACATTTATAAACAACAACAATTACAATTAGCGCAGATATTCACACTTGTAATTTACATATTTAAATATTGATTTTTCCAGCTCAATACACTAGATTTCGAATGTATTGAAGAGAACCTTTCCACTGAAAATATTCAAGTGCAAGCAGCAAGAGAGCAATTATATGTTTACTGTATAGCATATACCACAGATGGGATTCTGAAAGGCACGGACATCATTAGAATCGAAAAGTGTACATTGCCACCAATGCAAAAAAAGCCTTTAAACGAGTTTAAAAAAGTTAAAAAATAAATCATATAATAAATAATATATAGAATGCATTTTATTTCTACGAATCCTCCGTCTTCATAATAAAATAATAATAAAATAGTAATTAAAAATATATATATATAAAAATAATATATAGGTGATATATATATATATATATATATATATATATATATATATATATATATATATATATATATATATATATATATATATATATGTATATATTATACTAGGCTGAAATAAAATTATACCTTTGCCTATATCCAATTCATATTTTTAAAAAAAAACGAAATGTCCTGTTCTAATTTGCTGTACGGTCCAAACTAAGCATGGGCGTTTTCAGATTTTGGCTGCAACGGTTACATAACTGATATTTAGTTTTCATATCGTTATTGAAAATCGTTTCCAAATATCGATATCAGTAGTAATGGTTTACAACCGAAACATAACCTGAAATCAGGGGTAGGAAAGTCCTTAGTAGCTTGCTTTACGTTGATACTAGTGCCATCTCACAGCAAAAGCAATTCACACCGTGGTTTTCTCAGCCAAACATAATAAATATTTACTTAAAACAAAAAACAAATTAGTTAATATTTAAATTTAATTGATTTCCTTTTAATTTTATGGAAATATGTACAAAATAATACTGAACCTAGATGATAGCGCCCTCTAGTATAATTTTCAGTAATTTATAATCCCTGCGCCATCTATAAAAACGCAGAACAAACTTTCCTCGTTTCGTCACCTAATTATTTTTCAGAGTGGCTCATCTATGCCTGAAAACTGTAGAATGAGTGCAACATTTATTTTACGAATTACTTCGATTATTTTAGTTTAGAAGTCAGAGTCTCTAATATAATCTTAGATGTAATATTTAGACATGTATGTTAATATATAATTTATAATTGTTATGCAGTAATATAGTATTATAAATGTCTAAAATTACATTCTTTCTATTCTCATTTATGTCTATAATGTTTATACCCATATTTTTTTAAAGTGAGACGTAGGATCAGAGTTTGATTTCGAAGTCTATAATTAAACTGTATTCATAAGTAGTAAACATAATTTATATATATATATATATATATATATATATATATATATATATATATATATATATATATTTAGAAAATTATTATAGGTACATAGTTTATTTATTATTATTATATTAATAATCATTGTTTTTTTATAATGATTATTTAAGTTGGCGATTTACCTTCATATACTTAACTAGGCTTAGGACTGACAGGAAAGTTTTAAAACAAATGTATAAATTGCAAACAAATATTACAAATAAATGTACAAACGCAACCTAAAAAATTAATAATTTTACAGATAGTTTCATAGTGAACGGCACACGCCACCATTTCATGTATATACAATGTACTCTGTGCACGCCACCAATGTCAAGTGCGTAATTGTTACGTTTGAAAAAAAAAATCAAATTCGAACTTTCACATAAACAAAAGTTGCCTAAACGAAATATAATGTGATGAAACAAATCTAAGTCTAGTGCCTAATGTCCTAAAGATCATTTAAATCTGACAACTCTCACAACTACACAAACTTAAAAAATTAGGCAATTTTAACCATTTAAAATTCGACCTTATTGTTAAGAAATTTATAATTATATTTCACTACGTGCACCGTTTTATGATAACAACCAAAACATCGCAACGAAATCCATATTCGCTTCATCTCTTTCATACGTATTTAAGATACTGTCGCTAGAACGAGAAACAACGAATATCAAAGGACATCGGTTAGTTTTGGTTTTGGGCCGTTTTCGGTTTTTGGCATATCGTTACAGTTTGCGTTTTACGTTTCGTACGTTGGTTAGTTGATTTTGGGTTTTGGTTGGATATGTGATAACGGTTATGTTCTTAGGTTTATCGATATGATATGATATTTGATAACATAACGTTATTAGTTACGTTTTGATATATCGGTCTCATGCCTAGTCCAAACTAAATGTACCAGAGACGTCTGTCTGAACGCGTAGTTTCTATATAGTTTGTGCTGGTTTGTGCTTTCAATCCTGTCATGCGCCTAAAAATTATTTTGTTTTGGTTTTGGATAATAATATTTGGCATAATAACTGCCTGCTTTACTGCATTTTATTGTTTTTGAAAACTCCTGTTTATTGATGTAAAAGTGAATCCAATTATATTAAAGCTATAGGAAACCAGAATGGCCTTTAGTGAAATTTGTAGAATTTGTTTATGCATTAATGTACGCATGTTTGTTCTAAAGAAGACTAGTCTCCGAAATTTGTATAAAACATTGACGAACAGTTTTGTAAGTTTGTTAATATTTCTTAATACTGCAAATTGAAGTTGCGGTAATTTGTTGTTATCGCCCCAGAAATACCGTGTAACTTGCCTGATATAAAATGCGATTGATCGGGCTAAGCTAAGGTGCAGCTTTAAATATAGTGCAACCAGATTCTGAAAAACAACTACTAGCCTGAAATCCTACTACGTACTTGAAGAGAAACCGAGACATAGTAGTCTGCAACACGCGTTAGAGCCCGTGGGCTCAACTTCCACGCGACCCGCACTGCCGTTTAAGATATTTTCGCGATGGCTGTTCTAGTACACATTATTACTATTACTGAGTATTATTGCGATTTTCTGTTAAGAAATTAACATCCACACATATTTGGACTATTAAAGTAGGAGATTAGTGCACATGTGCTTATAGACACAGAAATTCCTTCACTCTCATATTTCTCATATTCCAAGGGAATAATGTGCACATGTGCTTGCTTACACACACGTGCAATATAATCCTATCATGCACTGATAAATAGTCTCCATTGTTACCGAAATTCTGTCTGTAGAGCATTATTATCATTATTTTATATGTAGTGGAGCCACGCTGCAGCTGTATTATGGTTGTATCACAGGTTGGTCAGCTCTACCGGGGTGGTATCATGCTCGTTCAGAATACCGGCATTAAATAGTAACTTAATGCTGCTCTGACTTGTATGGTGAGTGTAGAGAACTGGACATCCTTTTTACTGAGGCAAGGTGTTCCGTCTTGGTCTTCAAGGGTCAACAGTACATCTGCATTTTGGTTTTTAATTGAGGATAAATTGTAGATGTCTATGGGCATTCACTCACCATCAGGTGGACTGTGTGCTCGGTTGTCACCCTTATGTATAAAAAAAATTAGCAGGCCGGCAGTTGAAACAACCGATATAAGCTGAAGCTTTTTACTTCAAAGTTATTTAGTGATCTTATGTTATGATCTCTATTAAGTTTGTTGTATAGCCTAAGGGCCAAAAAGTCAAAATGTCTTCTAAATACAGCACTATTTGGAACAGGAGATCATTCCATCCTTTTTTTAAGTTTTAGTTTAGGGTCAGTGACACAATGATATCTCCTTAAACTTTGAAAAAGAAATATTTTGCAAACAGATGACACTTTCTCTCTGTCATATACAGAAACTGTTGATTGGTGAAATGTTAGACGAAAGATTACTTTTAAGGTACTTAGCTCTTTGTGCGCGTTCAACCTTAATTACATAACTTTTAGTGGCACCGCTCCAAGAACAAATGCAGTAATTAAAGACACACTCTCCCAGTGCTTTGTATGTTTTAATGAGTAGTTTGTGATTGGTCATTGTCCATAAACTTTTAAATATATAAATGAATATTCTTACTTTATTAGCCACTGCATCAGTATGGGCCTCCCAAGTTAATTTATGTCAATGATTACACCAAGATATCTGATCAAATCTGTTTTGACTAAATTACTACATTGACATAGTGCTAAGTTTGTAAGGGTACCTGTGGATAGTAATTACAGTTTCTAGTTGGAAGAGAAGCATTAGTCTTACCGAAACATAGGTAACATTAAGGGATATTAAATTATCTTCAAGCTAACTAGTCACTAATCTAAGACCATTTTCTGTGAGTTGTGCTACTTTATCCCAAGGGTCGCCATGAAAAATCAATACAGGATTGTCAGCAAAAATAGTTAAATCGGCATTTTTTATATTGATTTTACACAATTCGTTAACATAAAGAAGAAAGAGCGAAGGACCTAAGAAACTTCCCTGTGGTACACCGTAAGAGCAAGAGGAAGTGCTGATTTATTTGTAAATTCTGACTAGTTGGCATCTATCTGATAGACAGTCCCTAAACCGGTTATAGACAACACCTCTTATACCCAAGTTTTCCGAACGGTTGAGTGGTATGGGAATCGAAACTGTATCAAAGGCTAAAAATAACAGGCTGTGAAGCTTTACAGTCCTCAGAGGTAACATCGCATCTGTAGCCTTTGCTTGCAGTTCGTTGCAGGTGCACTTACCATTAGGTGGATTGTAAGTTTATTTGTTACTTCAATGTTGTAAAAAAGTGATGTTGATAAAGAGCATTGTGGTAGCCAATAGATGTTATTACAAACTTGTATATTTAAGTAGTTTTCCAAATTTATGATGAACTTTCATATTTTCAGATGGATGAGGATGAGGAGCCCATTATTGTCTGTTTCACCTGTCATGCAAGACTCATTCGTTGCAGTACATTGCAACAACAGGCTGTTGAGTCAAAAAGAGTTCTGGAGCAGTTGCTTGCAGGAGGGTCCATGGTATTACCCATTCCTTCCATTAAAAACTATATAAGTCCCACATTGATTGCTTCATAGGAGCGATTTTACCAAATTTGCCAAGCTTGGCAGGTTGGTAACCACAGTTCATATTAGTCTGAGTTGTTATGAGGAAGATGCTGCCGCCCAACTCCTGTTTCTTTTTCCTTTTGCCGCCTCTTACGACACCCGTCCCGTGGGTAGGTATATAGGCTAGTGGATATTCTTACACCGTCACTACACGGTCCACGGTATTATACTTCTTATTAATAAAAGTTCACTGCTTGATGGGTCATTACCATTATAATGAAGTATTTGCCTTAATCATCACTTGGCAGGCACCTTGATGATCACTACCTGTTGCGTCTTCTACGCTGCTTCCCGTTGCCATATGGGAGAATGTTTTTTCTACTGCAAAGTTAAGTTTATCCTTCAATCCAACTTACTTTTTCGTTAGAGCAATGTTCTATGTTTTACGAATTACAATGAGTTAAGTACTTATTTTTACAAAACTAATTAGCTAACTGTTTATGCTGTTATATATTACTCTATTGCATACAACACGTAACATAATTAACGCACTTTGTGAAAGTAGTTTGTTAAGAATTGTTTACTGAATCGATTTCTATCATTTTTAATATAGGTAATTTTTTATCCCAAAAATAATTCAAACTACGTAATTTACAGTCACACTAAACCTGTACAGACAAAACAAACTGAAATGGACCGTAACTCAAGGCAATAAGACTTTAAAAGTGCAGTTTTATTTGTATTAATACAAATTCCGTCACTCAATACAAAATAAATAAAATTGAACCTTATTTTAAGTATGTTAAAGTTGTTACAAATACAGAGCTTGGAGTGCCTTATAAAGGTCGCAGCGGCCAGGCACCATACGAAACACAGCAGCGTTAAGCTGCTATTTTACGCTGGTTTTCTGTGAGAGCGTGGTCCTTTCCCGGTCGAGCCGACCCATTCGTGCTACAGCTATACTACCTAAGATGTTTTAAAAGTAATACGTCTTTGCATACTACTAATATAGCTGCAGCATGGCTCTACCACTTAAAAATTCAATATATATAATATATAAAGTTCAATACAAAATAAAGAAAATTGAACCTTATTTCAATTATGTTAAAGTCTTTACAAATACAGAGTTTGGAGTGCGTTATAAAGGTCGCGGTGGCCAGGCCATTGACCTCCCAGATCGGTTGATTTGACGCCTCTTGACTTTTTTTATGGGGACGTATTAAATCATTACTTCATTTTAGTGAGTTAACAAGTGCCGAGGACCTAAAAATAGTAATTCTATGAGTGAACGATTTTAGAATAGTGGAAAATGACACTGAATTGCTTTCTAAATTATTTTCGTTCTTTTTCAAAACGTAACCTCCACACTAGGATTTTCTCTTGTATTGTGGGGGCAGTGTACAAACATAAATTGCACAAGGGCAAACATCCAGACCCGGAACAATTATTTGTAGCCCATACAAATATTGTTCCATGCGGGATTCGAAACCGCGGTCCTTAGCGCTGCATCTCAATTGCTATGCCACTGCGCCACGGAGCTGTGGTGGACTTATTGAAAATGTATTATTGTAGAGTTTAGGCTATCAGTAAGTTAAATATTTGATGCTTAAAATTATTGTAATCTTGATTCACATCTTTTAAACACTCCGTATTTGAATTGTGTTGTCGTATTGCCTCTTAGTTTTAGCAGTTCATTATTATTTACAATTACAATTAAAATGTTATGCAAATTGATAACATTTTGTAACGAATATTGCCTATTGATATTGTATCATAATCAATAAACAAAATTATTCAGTGTCGAAAGTCCAAAGCCTGAAAAGTGTGATTGAAAGATGCAATCAAATGTTTACTAGACAATTCAATGCACGGAGTTCTGACATCTGTTAATGTTCGTAGCTAGGTATTTCTTTAACGTAACCAATCATGTACCTACCTACAGTTGTGTCAAGCGGCGGCGGCGTTAACTCGTCTCGAACGCGAGCGAATACCTACTAGGCTAGCAAGACCTATACCTAACGTTCGTGGTTTTGTACGGTGACCACAACATTCTTCCGGAATTACTATAACTAATTTAATATATTATAATCAATGCATAAACATGTTTAACTAAGAATTTAGTGTATGTATTATGATTATAACAATATACTAATTGGGGTGTCTGAGGATGTGCGTTAATTACGTTAGATGTTGTATAAACGAAATATTATCTATATGTATATAAAATTACTCAGTAAACAAAGATAGATCTTTGTCAATTTACGGCATTCGTGAATCTGTTTCGACAAATTTTTGAGACTCGATACTCGAGATGGATGAACTACATATCTACATTCTAATGTAAGTTTATTCGGAGTTCTCACTTTGTCCAGTTTTTATTATTATTTGGAGTTGTTGTCAGGATGATGCTGCTGCCCATTTCCTGTTTCAGTTTCCCTCTGTCCCTTGTTACGACATCTGCAGGATGGTATGGTAGTATGGATTCTCCTACGGCACCACTACACTGGCTTTTTCTCTTATTTAAAGTATTTATTTGGTTTCAGTCAATACCAAAACCGCATGAGGCTAGAGATAAGATTCAATTCACACCAATTAGTCATATAGATATCAGGCCAGTAGAGTGTGATGTAGAATATGATTGTAGGGATGATATGTTTAGCCTTGAATCTGTTAAAGTTGAGGAAGAGAATTTCGAAAATGAGAATTTCAATTTTGAAGAAAATGTGAATCATGAAATAGGTAAGATATGCACATTTTGTGATATTAATAAAATAAGCTACAAGTTACCTAATGGCAAGTGGTTACTGTAGCCCATGGACACAAAATAATATTATAGTCACATATTGGGGTGGATTGGGCTGTGTGTTTCAGACGTGTACCAATTTACTCGACAAGGCGTCTTTAATGTTAACATTCTTAATAGAATGGCTGAAGACATTGAGCTATTCTGTTGCACCTTGAGTGAATTCACTAGGGTAGGATTGTTTACAATTTGTTACAGTTAATGACCACATTTTTGTTATGCATGAGAAGAATTACACTGTCGCATTAGGTTATTCCTTTCATGATAGTTGTTAGTTTAAATAAATAAATAATTGTCAATGTAAAATAATTATTCATTATTTGATAAAAAAACTTTGTAAGATGCTCATTATTAATGAGTATAAACACAGCCAGTATGTATGTCACTAAGATGGATTAATTTCATAGGAATTAATGATGTACTTACAACTGGTAAGCAACCTGTCTTTGCTAATTTTATTAGGAATGCCACAAAGCACGGTCCTGAGCCACCTGCATCCATCGACTTCCTGCATGTCTTACCAGGTCGTCACTCCATCTAGTGGGGGCTGCCTTACACTTCGCCTGCCAGTACTTGGCTGCCACTCGAGAACCTTTCTTCTCCATCGGTTGTCAGTTCTTCGGCTCATTGCCACTTCAGCTTCTTACACTTAGCTTATGAAACATGCAGTACGGTAATGAAAGTGGGTGGCTCAGCCGCATAAGCTTTGTGATGGACTGTAATGATCTAGTCGCTTGAAAAACATATCAGTTATTATTTTATATATTGAGTCAGAATCTGTTTCATTCTAGAGAGTGCTGAAAAACAAGAAGATTTGGAGATTGATGCTTTTGAAGATAGACATACGGATTCGGAGAACGACTTGCCGCTAATTGCATTTGGTTCAAAAAGTAAAAAAGATGACGATGACATAGGTAAATGAATTTATGTTTAAAAACATGCATCAAAAAATAAAAAAAATCACCACAAATTCCTCTTGCATCATGTAGTTGGAGATGTACTATACATACAAATTTTGCTCTTAATTACTTTAGTCACATCTAGGTTCTGCAATAAAATCTTGCGCCTAGCAAAGCGAGCGGTTATCAGCTATACTAGAATTATTTTGTGCGTGCAATTTGGGTCATAATTTATTTGTTACTCGTATTTCGCTCTCTCTCCCACTCACGGGCTTTATGGGCGAGCATAGTGATGCGCAATATTGTTGTCGATAAGCGTTATCGATAGTGTATTTAGTTTTGTCATTATGTTGGCGTGATAAAAATGAAAAAAAATTAGATAAAACAACGTATTTATTAACATAATAATAATAATAATTCTGAATAAATTAGTTATCTATCTATTAAAAAACTATAAGTAGAAATGTTTCGCATCTAACAACTTATATTAAAAATAAATATAAAAATCATAACTTATATCTAAAATTAAATTTGTTGTTATCGATAATGGCGTTACGCCCTCGCAAAATGCTTACCGCCCTAGCCGGGCTGAGGCCGAGCTATGATTTATGACCCCAACTGCACGCACAAAGTAATTTTACTATAGTGTTAAATATAATGGATTTTCGCAATGTAACGCCTGATTCTATTAATAATCTTTTTGTCTTGTCTTACTACGCGGGCGAAGCCACCTCTGCCGTTTTTAACAGCCTTTCCGATTTCAGTCAACTTTTCGCTTTGGTTTTATTTTTAGGATGTGAGTACGAGGGGTGATCCAAAAGTAATTATTGATAATGAATATTAAATAATAAATAATTTATTTTTCAACATAATCTCCTAACAAGTCAATGCATTTAGTCTAAACCCAGAATTCCCTTTATTTTGACCCTCAAACAAAGCCTCAACAGCGTCCATGAGCCGAGTCCAGTGAGCGTCCATCGCTATCGTCTGCAAATTTCTTGCCTCAAAGGTGTTCCTTGAGCCGAGGAAATAGAAGTCACTGGGAGTTAGATCTGGCGAATAGGGCGGGTGTTCGAACAGTTCAAATCCCGTTTCTTGAATGGCAGCCATCGTAACTGCGGCTTTGTGAGGCGGAGCGTTGTCTTGTTGAAACAGCACTCCAGCTCGCAATTTGCCGCGTCTTTTTCTTTAATAGCCCCTGCAATCTTCTTATTTTGCCTGCGTAGTCGAGAGTATAAGCCCGAAATAATGGCTATCTTTTCCAAATATTCCACCATAATTATTCCTTCAGCGTCCCCAAAAACGGACGCCATAACCTTTCCCGCCGAACTTGGCACTTTGAATTTCTTTGGTGTCGGGAGGAGACTCGGTTTCATACCGTTGATTGTTGTTTGATTTCAGGATCGAAATGGTAGATCCAGGTCTCGCCCACGGTCACGAAACCTTATGAAAAATCTGGTCTGCTTGGAACCTTTCGAGATTCACCCTCGAAATGTCGACAAGTTTTTTCTTTTACTCGTCGGTTAACATTCTCGCTACCCAACGCGCAGAGATCCTTTTCATATGCAATTCGTTCGCAAGGATTCTTTGAACACTGCCATATGAGATACCTGTGACCTCAGCTATATGCCTGATGGTCACACTTCGATCTGCCAATACGATATCTTCGACTCCTTTCACTTTATCTTCAGTGAGGGATGTGGATGGGCATTCATCTTCCGTGGATGTTCAGCCCAGCTTAACCTCCTTGGCCCAGCGTGCAATTGTGAAAGGAGCAGAGTCCCTCTATATTTCACCAAGTCGCTGTATATGTCTTTGGTAGACATTTTTTAAACAGAGGGAACTCTCATTTAATTTTTCTCCATTTTGATGTTATCTCTTTGATGATTCGTATTCAAATGAATGTACCCCTCGGGAATCGTAGCCTGTTTATATGATTTTTTTAAATTCTGATTCGGTCTGAAATCGGCCCGACCTGCGGCTGCTCGTTGAATCTTCCGCTCATGGGCCCCGGGATATTCTACCTTTGCAGGGGCAGCTGTAGGCCGTAACAAACCTATTATCATTACTTTTGGATCTGTTGTCCAATCTATACAAATAAATAAAATTGAAGTGTCTGTTTGTATTCTCAAAATTACAGTTTTTTTTACTAAATGCATATGAAAGTAAATACGGTACTTATAACTAAAATAAATTTTAACAATTTTTGTCTGTCTGTCTGTTTGTTCCGGCTAATTTCCGAAACGGCTGGACCGATTTTGACGGGACTTTCCCTGACAGATAGCTGATTTCTTAAGGAGTTACTTTTATTTTAGAAAAAGAATTAAGGTTCCGCGCAAAAACATAAAAACCCTAACACGCGAGCGAAGTCGCGGGGAACAGGTAGTAGAGGAATAAATGTAAAATAGCGGTTTTTTTAACTTTCATGCAAGTCTTTTCATTGTTGCTCTGCGTCTAGCTTCGATTAAGTTTCTTACATTAGTGCCTGCCAGTAGCTGGAGACCTTCCGTACAGGCCCTGACGTTTGGCGCGTAAAAAATAAAATGGCCTAGCGCTTGACGGGTTAGCAAAAATCAATATGTAACTGAGAGAAGTAGCCTAATGCTATACTATTCCTCCTCCTCATGAATCTGGCTATAATATAGAAAATTTTTTCAAATCGGACTGATAGTTCCAGAATTGGCGTGTTTAAACAAACAAAAAACAAAAAACCCTTCCACTTTATTAACTTCCTTCTGCGTAGCATTGAAAGGAATTTAATGGTTTTAGCTGGCAGTCTGTTAGTCTGTATGCCGACACGATAACTTCCGTTCCACTGGACCGATTGACTTTAAATTTGGTATGTGGATACCTTGAGGTAGTGGCTCGGTCGAGTTTGAATTTGGGTCCTGTAGGTCAAAGGGCACCAGAGATATGGGATTCACGCAGAAGGAAGTTGTTTTTCTTGAATTTACATTCAACTCATTATATTAGTATAGATTACAAAGTTATAATGCTGTTGTTGTGTTATGTTCATGTTATTTTTATGTTTATGTCATATTCTCTTACTCCTTAGGTGTCGTTCCAACATTATGAAAGGCAGCCTTAGTGCATGCGATTCCTAAAAAAGGCTGGGACCTATCCAAATACAGGCCTATCACCATCACCTTCTAGTTCTCCAAAATAATGGAATCCATTATTAACTGTCAGCTCACGCGTCACGCGGTACCTTGAAGACCATAAGCTGATTAGTGACCTTCAATACGGTTTCCGTCGAAGCTGTTAGGATCGATAGCACGGAAACGGCGTGTATGGATGTATGTATACATACATACACACCTACTTACAAAATTAACTATTTTATGGGTGCCAGTGGAGAAAGGACCTCTTAATATTCCCTTAAACTTCCACTGCTGAACATGGAAGGATCTCTCCCTACGCAGGAAGGATTTGCCTTGAGAGTCACGCTTGGCATAGGACTGACGATCGCAGAACCAGACGTGAGCACCTCTGGCAATGTCGCCTGGCGCCGGTCTGGATATTTTACATCTGAAGTAAACGAGATGGATATACCGCCATCTGTCGGAAGCCATCAGATTTTTCTAGCAAACCCATAGTCGCCTTTTACGAAACCCATGGGACAAAATGTGATGATGAATTCTCTTATACCGCACTTACACGCCATCTTCGACCGTGTGTGTATAACACTAGTTCTGTGTGGAATTCGAAACAGCGATTATTAGATTAATGTAAATGTAACATGGTCAGAAAAATCATTCTATCCCTCCAAAAATGAATATGAGAGACATCATTCGGAGCAATTGACTAAAATACTTTATATCTGGCAACAATATTTAGTATTATTGTGTAAAATACTATAATTTCTTTATTTCCCCCTGGGTTAACTGATAGAGAATGCCATAAGGCATAAACTTCGCCCATTGTAAACCGTTTAAGGTGTCTTGCAATAAAGATGCAATAACTTACAATAAATAAAAAGTTTAAATTCGACAAATCATTTTTTAGAATCTTCTGAGAAGAAGATTAAATCAAATTCTACTGATTGTAACATAAACGATGTTCGTGAAGAAGACCTCGATTTTGAAGACCCTACTATTAAATCAAACCCTAAAGTGAAAAAAGATAATCAACCAATTAATGAAAAAGGAAAGCATCCTGCAAAGATAATGAAAACGAAAATTTTGAAACAAAAGAGTGTAAATATGCTTAAGAAACAAACATCTGGGACATCAACTAAATACATTTTTGAATGTGATGGTTGTAGTAAAAAATTTTCAACAAAAGACATTCTCGCCAAACACATTTCATACAGTCATAAGACGCAAAAGAACTCAGACACCACTGCAGTTCGGACACAAGTTGAACAAACTCCAGTACCACAACAAACAGAAATATTTTATTGTGATATTTGCGAATTTAAAACATCTAATAAAGGTTACATTTTGGCACATCTTAAAGTGCACGTCGTTAAACAAATGTACTGTTGTAATAATTGTGAATATAAATTTCTTACAAAAAGTAATTTGCAAACACATATGAAAATACACACCGGTGAAAAACCTTTTTCGTGTAATATCTGTAAATATAGATCTATTACAAAAAGTCGTTTGCAAACCCATATGAAAATACATACCGGAGAAAAACCTTTTTCGTGTAATATCTGTGAATATAGATCTATTACAAAAAGTCGTTTGCAAACCCATATGAAAATACATACCGGAGAAAAACCTTTTTCGTGTAATGTATGTGAATATAGATGTATTACAAAAAGTGATTTGCGAAGACATATGAAAATACACACCGGTGAAAAACCTTTTTCGTGTAATATCTGTGAATATAGATGTATTAGAAAAAGTAATTTGGAAACACATATGAAAATACACACCGTTGAAAAACTTTTTTCATGTAATATCTGTGAACATAGATTTATTAGAAAATATGATTTGCAAAGACATTTAAAAATACACACTGACGCAAAACCTTTTTCGTGAGCTATCTTGTAAAATATGTACAATATTGTGTAAACGTGTTTTGTATAAATATGTGTGTACCAAATAAAAATCTATTTTTTGTGAATTTGTGATGTAATTATATGACGAGTAGAAAAACCTTTCTGTGCCGTATGTACAAATTGAAACTGCATTTATTCTGACGAAGTTAATTCAGTACCTAATTTAAAATTTTGTACAACCGAATTTAATATAAATTATTAAGAATAATTTAAAAACTATTGGTCAGACCTTGATTAAATTTATATGAGGCCACATGTGAAGCACCAGCTTTCAAATAAAAAAAAAGAATTATCGAAATCGGATCATACAGAAAAAGTTTACATTTTATTAACCCATTGTTACTTAGTTGGATACTATACAATGTCTCAAATTGAGGAGATTAAAACCGCACAAAATAGCCTGGAGGAATGCTTCTCTAAGAGAATGGCCGAACTGGAAGCACATCTACAATCGGGGGGACCCGCAAAGGATACTGTTGCAAAGGTGGCAGAGTAGTTCCGGACCTTCCGAGAACTCATGTTCTCCATGATAGGTCTGCTTCGCAAGCAAATTAATGTGTGCTCCCGCATGGTTGATGTCATTGATACGAGACAACGACGTAAGGCCCTCATTTTCTTGGGAATCGCCGAAATGGATAAGGAGGACTGCGAGGCTGCTGTACTAAACACTATCCACACGATGAAACTGAGTGACACAGGAACTTCTATTCGTGCTTGTCATAGGATTGGAGTAGCCAATAAAGACCATCATCGGCCAATCCTTGTAAGGTTTGCTAGTGTTGAATCCAGATTATCTGTGTGGAGGGCCAAATCCCGGCTTAAAGGATCTTCTGTCTCAGTGAAAGAGTTTCTGACAAAGGCACGACAGACTGTTTTTGGCAAAGCTCGGTTGCATTTTGGTATGAGAGCATGCTGGACTCAGGATGGCATAATAGTGGTTAAAGCTGCTGATGGGACCAGATATAAGATAACCATAATGGATGAGCTGAACTCTCTTACACTAAAATATCCTAAGACAGCAACGGTTTCTTCAGGTAGAAGGTTGAAGGTAAAAGCATCACCAGTAATGAGGGAGAAGCGGGCTTCAAATCTAAGTCTCGCAAATAATAGCTGCTGATCAAAATTAAGTTTTAATTTTGATGATAAGATAAGTTTTCCTTATTAGTCATTAATATCTGTATTTTTTTCATAATAATATGTTCTTATTTTTGAGTACCTATAGTTTTAGTATAAAGGCTTATTTTATTATTATTTTTAGTCTTTAGCTTGACTTAATACATCTTCATACATCTTCCCCTACCCTCGTGTCCTCCCATGGTCAACACCTTGCTTCTGGCTTCTCCCATCATGATCTCATTTTCCTTTCTTATGTCCTAAAACCTCCTAAATTGCTGCCTAAAATCCTGCACATGCGATGTTTTGGTCGTATGGATTTAGAAAAGTTGTGTTCAGTCTAAATTAAAATGGGACAGAGTGGTGGGCGCCCTTACTGTGGACGAGAAAGTCGCTGCGTTTAATGATACTATTCTCAAGCTTTATGATGTACATGCACCAGTCAAGAGGGTGAAAGTCAAGCGACCACCTGCTCCATGGATGACGAGAGGTGTTCGCATAGCTATGAGGCGTAGGGACTGGGCTTTTCAACGATTTAGAAGAGAGCGGAGTGATAAGAGATGGAAGCTCTATAAAGCTGCTAGGAATCGGTGTAATCAGACGATACGCAACGCTAAAGGCCGATATATTCTTGATAACATAATTTCCTTTTCCTCTGCCGATATTTGGAAGTTCCTTAGGACTCTCGGAATCGGTAAACAGTCTCGTTTTGAGTTTCAGGGGACACTTGGTTTGGATGATATTAACAGTCATTTTGTTTCTCATACTCCTCTGGATCACCAAACCAAGTGTCACACTGTTGATTATTTAAATGGCTTACCTTGTCTAGATATCGATTCCTTCCATTTTCGCCAGTTACTTCGGATGAAATTAAAAAGATAATCCTTTCCATTAAGTCAAACGCTGTGGGTTGCGATAACATCAGCCACAGTATGATCATTTATATCCTTGACCATATTCTTCCAGTTATTTCCCATATCATAAACTTCTCCCTAGATTTCGGAGTTTTTTCGTCGCTGTGGCGCATGTCCCACGTTATTCCCTTGCCGAAAACTTCCAATCCGACTTTACCCAATCACTTCAGACCTATATCCATTCTACCTTTCCTATCAAAAGTACTTGAAGCCGGTGTACGTAGGCAACTATCTTTGTTTGTGTATAAGAACAATTTATTAAGCCCTTTTCAGTCTGGCTTCAGGCCCGGTCACAGCACTGTTTCCGCCCTTTTTAAGGTCACTGGTGACATTAGGGCGGGCATGGAGGACACCAAAGTCACTGTACTGGCTTTGGTTGACTTTTCGAACGCCTTCAATACCATCAGTCATGATATCCTACTTTCTATCCTTTCCCATTCCATGATTTCTTCCGAAGCACTGGATTGGTTTTCAACTTATCTTCGGGGACGTCAGCAGTCGGTCCGTATTGGTGAGTCTGCATCAAGCTGGTGTGACATAAATGCTGGTGTCCCTCAAGGCGGTATTCTGTCTCCATTGTTATTTTCAGTATTTATTAATCTTATCACCCACAACCTTCAGTGTGCGTATCATCTATATAGAACTGTAGCTCATCGGCATATGCCGATGAGCTACAGTTGTACGCACAGGCGAATGTTGACTGTGTGTCCGTCGCGGTGGATATGGTCAACAAGGACCTAGAGCATATTAAGAGCTGGTCTGACAGGTTCGGGCTAAGTGTTAATCCATCCAAGTGTCAAGCAATAATAATAGGTAGCCATCGCACAATCAAAAAAGTAGACACTTCAACTCTTCCCGCGATCATTTTCAACGGTTCTGTTTTGGGATTATGTTCTTCGGTTAAGGATCTTGGCTTAAACATTGACTCCACTTTGAGCTGGCATGCCCAAGTGACAAATGTTAGCCGGAAAGTCACCGGTAACTTGCGGGCTCTTTACCGCCTGAAAAACTTCCTTCCATCCGCGACCAAAACATTAATTGTGCAATCCTTAATTCTTCCCCTGATTGATTACGGTAATGTGAGTTATTTTGACCTGAATGCAGATCTTCTTGACAAATATGATCGTCTTCTTAATAACTGCATTCGATTTATTTTTAATCTTCGTAAGTATGACCATGTATCTACTTATCGTACCCAACTTAAGTGGCTTCCCATTCGTCAGCGACGAAGTGCGCACTCACAACCCTATATTCCATTCTGATTTCTCCTACTCCCCCCTCTTACTTAACTTGTCATTTTCAGTACCTTTGCTCTAGCCACGACAGAAACCTGCGTTCTTCGAACAATCTTTTACTAAAGTGTCCCTCTCATAAAAGGCTTCCTACATTCTTCCTTCACTGTACAGTCTGTTCTCCTCTGGAACGCACTCCCTCTTGAAATTAGGACGGCTAACAATCGTTATGCATTCAAGAAGAAAGTTCGCGAACATTACTTAAATAAACTGGCAGAATCATCTCATTTGTAGTATTTATTTATGTATTCATATAAATATATAATTATATAATGTATGCAATTTATTATTTTTATGTACATAAGTTATATATAATACTATGCATATATTAAATAATTTTTGATTTGTAAGTTTATGTATGGGTATATGTATTATATTGTTTTATATTTATATTCTTGCCTTTTAGCTTTTCACACACCTACTTCATATTTTTATCTCTGCATCACCTAAAGGTTGACTGGTAGGGAATGCCTCAGGCATTAAGTCCGCCTATACATCTTATTGTATGAAGTTTAAATAAATAAATAAAAAGGAGTAGGCTCTTTTCTTGAAGGTCCCTAAGTCATATCGGTCCGGAAACATCGCTGGTGGTAATCGAATCCACAAGGAAGTTGTGCGAGGGAGAAAACTTCTAAATCGCACAGTGTTGGACCGCCAATCATCCAGGTGGTATGGATAGCATCTTTGAGCGGCTTGAATTTGTCTTTGAGCGGCTGGAATTAGTAGTTATTAGAACGAGATCCACGATCATGTTATTCCACTCCTGAGCGTGAGTGCTCAGGCTGCCCCGCTGCTGTATTTATTAAGGGCTAAATTCCGCTCAAAAATATAACTGCTCGGGGCAAACTGAGCAACAATACCAAGGTGACCCCTGCCACACTATCCGTGAATTTGTGCAACGTCAGGGGACTTTACTCGAACCTAAACGCCGTCCACTACCATCTCGAGACGGCGAAGCCGGCTTTGCTCTTTCTGACCGAGACGAAGGTTTCCTCTCAAGCTGATATTTCGTGTCTCTCCTACCCGGGTTACAAATTGGAGCACTCCTTTGTCCCTTGGGCTGGAGTTTGCATGTATGTCAGAGAGGACATCTCTTGTCGACGCCTCGGCAGTCTTAAAGGTTCGGACCTGTCCATCCTTTGGCTACGCGTAGACAGCGACGACCATCCGCGGGTCTACGGGTGCCTCTATAGGTCCCATAGCGGTAATTCCGAAACAGACCGACTCATCGACCACGTCCAAATGGCTACAGGTTCCTTGCTACAACAGGTCCCATCCGCAGAGATCGTGATCCTTGGCGATTTTAACGCCCACCACGCCGAATGGCTCGGTTCACGTTTAACCGTTCATGCGGGGAGATCTATTTATGACTTTGCCTTGGCATATGGTCTGACACAACTGGTTACTTCGCCTACGCGGATTCCAGATGTGGAGGATCATACACCTTCCCTGTTGGACCTTCTGCTGACCTCTCATCCGGACGGATATCAGGTTTCCGTCGATGCCCCTCTCGGCTCTTCGCCCCATTGTCTGATCCGGAGTGTGGTGCCACTCACGCTCCCCTCGCGGTTGCGTTCTGCAGGTTGCCGCCGTGTTTGGCATTACAGGTCGGCGGATTGGGACGGAATGCGGTCTTTCTTTGCATCCTACCCATGGGGGTGGGTTTGCTTCTCGCAGGATGATCCCAGCGCTGTTGCTGACTCTGTCACTGATATGGTGCTACAGGGAATGGAATTATTTATTATTTATTTATTCCATCATCTGTGTATTTTTTTATTTATTCCATCATCCGTGGTACCCATCGGAGGCAGATCTCAGCCTTGGTTTGGTCGCTCCTGTAAGATTGCATTACGCAGTAAGCAGGAGTGTTATCAAGCCTGGATGCGGCTTCGGCGACTCGGGATGTAAACACCAGCACACTTAAAAAGAAGTATAACTTCGCCTCCAGGTCCTTCAAAAAAGTTATTGCCAAGGCAAAGTCAGAGCACATAGGCAGAATTGGCGAGAAACTAGTTCGTCTTCCTTCGGGAACCCGAGCATTCTGGTCTCTCGCCAAGGCTGTCCAAGGGAATTTCTGTAAGCCATCACTACCATCTCTGCACAGGGAGGACGACTCACTGGCCCAAGACGCAAAAGACAAAGCCGACCTTTTAGGCTCCCTTTTTGCGTCCAACTCGTCTCTTGATGACGGGGGGAAAACACCGCCGACCATCCCGCGGTGTAAGCGCTCCATGCCGGATGTGCTGTTCTCACAGCGCTCGGTTCGCAAAGCACTCCTCTCCCTGGACATCCAGAAGTCGAGTGGGCCTGACGGAATCCCCCCCATTAGAATAGAATAGAATAGAATAATTTTTTTATTCAATATTAATTATTACATAATACTTATTGAAAGTAATTTTTTATTTACCACTGGTTCGGAAAATACCTCAGTCCTGGGAAGAACCAGCAAGAAACCCAGCGGGATCTTTTTTTAAACATAATTTCACTTAACAATAATTTTGTTTATACAATTTTAAATGATTTTTCATAGAACCAGCATGGTGGCGATCACCCTATTCCCAGGGGTTATTTTCATTCATGTATTCCTTGATATTATAATAACTCTTTTTGTACAATTTTTCTTTAATAAAACTTTTAAACTAATCTTTCTTACAGCATAGGCTGCAGAACTAAGTCTGCTTGCTAATTTAGATATATGGGGGCCCCATTGAAGTTTCGCGTCAATAGTAATACCAAGAAAAACAGTGGTATCCACAAGACTCAACTCCTCCCCATTTAACAGCACATTGGTATTCGAATGTTTTACATTAGGTATTGTAAATTTAATACACTTTGTCTTATTGCCGTTTAAGAGCATATTGTTGGCGTTAAACCAATGTACCAATTTCGATAGAGCATTATTTACATCGTCATAATTAATTATGACGTGGTAGAGCCATGCTGCGGCTATATTAATAGTATAGTTGTAGCACGAATGGGTCGGCTCGACCGGGGAAGGACCACGCTCTCACAGAAAACCAGCGTAAAATAGCAGCTTAACGCTGCTCTGTTTCGTATGGTGAGTGTAGAGAACCGGAGACCCTTATTACTGGCAAAGAGGCATTCCATCTTAGTCCTCACGGGTGGCAACGCATCTGCATCTTATTGATGATAGATGTAGATGTCTATGGGTCACAGTAGCCACTTACCATCAGGTGGACTGTGTGCTCGTTTGTCACCCTATCCTATAACAAAAAAAAAATTAACTGTCGTTTGAGTTTGAAAATTAAAGAGGTATCGTCAGCAAATAATACTATATCGTGATTGTCCCCTACAAGATAAGGTAAGTCATTAATATAGATTAAAAACAGGAATGGGCCAAGAATCGAGCCCTGAGGAACGCCCATTGATACTACCGATCCGGAAGAACCTTTACCATTAATCACTACTTTTTGAATTCTGTTACTCAAATATGAAGTAATAAGTCTAAGCGCTAAATTTTTTACACCGTATTGTTGTAGTTTCCTGATTAATGTCTCATGATGAACACAATCGAAAGCCTTGGAAAGATCACAGAAAATACCTAAGGCAAGACGCCTTAGGTATTTTCTGTGATCTGTGTGTGATGTGAATTCTCCCAGGCATTAAAAATATATTTCATAAGCTCAACACCGGCGTCAGACATCGAGCGACCCCTTGTAAAACCAAATTGGTTTTTATGAAGTATTTTATTTGTATTAAAAAAAGTTAACAATTGATCCAAAATTATTTTTTCAAAAATTTTACTGAGAATTGGTAGTACAGAAATAGGTCTAAAATTAGCGGGGTCCAATGTACTACCAGATTTAAATAAAGGTATTACTTTACTATACTTCATTAAATCAGGAAACACACCAGAATCGATACAAGTATTAAAAATAATAGCAAGATGAGGTACCATTAAATCTATTATGGACGCAATAACTGTAACAGAAATCCCCCACAAATCTGCGGTCTTCTTTACATTAACGACTTTACTGCTTATAGTCATGATAGCCTAACATGGAAAGCTGGTCGAATTCCTATGCAAGTATTTTCAAACTGACACCGCGGCTGGACACGTCGAGTTAGTAGTAAATAATAAGAATTATGTTTATATTCCAGGAAGTAAAAGTTTTGTTTGGATTTTTTGTAAATTCAATTGTTATTGTGAACTGATTACGTAACCTACTGACCGTAACCTAATGTTTAAATAGGTATTTCGCGTGTATATTGAATTTAGAGACAGTTTTAAAACTTTTAACTAAGAGTTCTAAGCCAAAAAGTAGGAGGGAAAGATTTCATTTCGTTAACTAATAATTTAAAATTAAAAATTTTGTACAGCCGACTTCAATATTGGTTATTTAAGAATAACTCCGAGAATAACTTCCGAAGATATCCCGGACGTCAGTCTGAGCGAGATTAGAATGGCTCTCCAGCACCTTAAAAACGGCAAGGCCCCAGGCGAGGATGGAATTACAGCGGAGCTTCTGAAAGCGGGTGGAAAACCGGTACTTGAAGTCCTTCAGAAGCTCTTTAATTCCGTCCTCCATGGTGGCATTACACCGGAGGCGTGGAGCAGAAGTGCGGTGGTCTTGTTCTTCAAAAAAGGTGACAACGCTCTCTTGAAGAACTACAGACCGATTTCCCTTCTGAGCCACGTCTACGTGCTGTTTTCGAGAGTCATTACGAATCGTCTTGCGCGCAGACTTGACGACTTCCAGCCTCCCGAACAAGCCGGTTTCCGAAAGGGCTTTAGCACCATAGACCACATACATACCCTTCGGCAAGTTGCACAGAAGTCCGAAGAGTATAATTTGCCACTATGTCTGGCGTATGTAGACTATGAGAAAGCCTTTGATTCCGTCGAAATTTGAGCGGTGCTGCAGTCCCTTCAGCGGTGCCAAGTTGACTGTCGGTATATCGAAGTGCTGAAGTGTTTGTACAGTAGAGCTACGATGGCTATCCGAGTACAGAACCAGAGTACGAAACCTATCCAATTGCAGAGAGGTGTAAGACAGGGTGATGTTATATCCCCGAAACTCTTCACCGCTGCATTGGAAGACGTTTTCAAGCTTCTGGACTGGAAAGGATACGGTATTAACATCAATGGCGAGTACATCACTCACCTTTGATTTGCCGACGATTTAGTCCTTATGGCAGAATCGCTGGAGGACCTAAGCACTATGCTCAATGACCTCAATAGTGTCTCCCAACGGATAGGTCTTAAGATGAACATGGACAAAACAAAGATTATGTTTAATGTTCATGTCACACCTATGCGGATAGTTGTTGGGAGCACTAAGCTCGAAGTTGTTGACGAGTATGTTTACCTGGGACAAATAGTCCGACTAGGTAAGTCCAACTTCGACCGAGAGGTCAATCGACAGATTCAACTCGGCTGGGTAGCGTTCGGGAAGCTACGACACATCTTCTCGTCAGACATACCTCAAAACCTTAAAACGAAATTGTACAACCAGTGCGTGTTGCCAGTGATGACTTACGGAACTGAGACGTGGTCCTTCACTTCTGGCCGTATGAGGAAGCTCAAGGTCGCTCAGCGAGCTATGGAGAGAGCTATGCTCGGAGTTTCTCTGCGTGATAAACTTAGGAATGAGGATATCCGCAGTAGAACCAGAGTGACCGACATAGCCCAACGGATTAGTAAGCTGGAGAGGCAATGGGCCGGCCATATAGCTCGAAGAACCGACAACTGATGGGGATGAAAGGTTATCGAGTGGCAGCCTCGTACCGGCAGGCGAAGTGTAGGGCGTCCCCCCACTAGATGGAGTGACGACCTGGTAAGATATGCAGGAAGTCGATGGATGCAGGTGGCTCAGGACCGTGCTTTGTGGCATTCCTTGGGGAAGGCCTATGTTCAGCAGTGGACTTGTGAAAGGCTGTAATGATGTAACGATGAAGAATAACTCAATAACCATTGGTCTGACCTTGATCAAATTCATATGGGACCACACGAGAACTATCAGCTTTCATATAAAAAAAGAATCATCGAAATCGGTTCGCCCAGTACAAAGTTATGAGGTAACACACATTAAAAAAAAACATACAGTCGAATTGAGTACCGTCTCCTTTTTGGAAGTCGGCAGAAAAATTACAAACGTTCAGTATAAATTTTTGCCCGAATCAAATTAGACATTCATATATATATAGACACTAAAAAAATACTTTCAAGTATTTTTAAAACCTGGTTTTCGACCATGGTATTTTTCCATACTAGTACTTAGAAGCCCTGGTATTAAATTTTGCAAGCATGTCTCATCTCTAGTCGAATGTGCCTATGCTCGTCACACGCACACGCCATTCAGTGATACTAGTTTCTGGTGTTTGTAATCAAATTGTGCAAATCACTATTTTATTGATTAATTTTAAGTAATCGATATAATAAAGATTACGTATTACGTACGAAGATGTATTTTATGAGAATATAAAATGGAATAAAATAAACACGATAATGATGGTACTAATATAACTTTATTATACATATATTAATGGTACAAAAATGCAGACGTAATAAAATTTACAAATATTATTAAACAATTAATTTGCTCGAATAAATAAGCACATTGTGTAATGTTTAATTTTAACCGACTTCAAAAAGGCAGGAGGTTATCAATTATGTGTATTTTTTAATGTTTTTTTTTACCTTAGAATTCTACAATTTCTAAACCGATTTAGATTTTTTTATTTGAAAGGTTATACACACAGATTGATCCAATATACACGCTGAAATTTTAATGGTTGTTTTCCCGAAGTCAAATGATTTTGTCTTGGTAGTACAATAGATTTATTAAAATAAAAATTATTAGGATGTAAAAATGGCAGATTTACAATCGAAAAAACAAAACTCAAATGCGATCTCAAACCAATAGCAATATCTCGCAAGTAGGGCGGGCGTGTGGGCTAGCTTGTACCGTATTACTATAATAAATATATATATATATATATATATATATATATATATATATATATATATATGTATATATATGTAATATATATATATATATGTATGTATGTATGTATATATATGTGTGTGTGTGTGCAACACTAATCATACATATTATCACGTAAGTATTTTCTCTGTAAGTGATTTGTAAATCTTTTGAGAAAATAAATGTCTTAAACCTTCGCTGGACGTAACGTAGTGTTACGTCTATCGCACGCACTACCGCCCGCTTCCTACACAGTGAAGGGCCACTAATAAATGTTCAGAACATGAACTCTCAAGCGTAGTGATACGACATAAGCTAGTCTGGACGCCCGACTAGCTTGTGAGGTATTACTATTGTAAATCTGCCCATTTTTATTTGTAATATTTTTTAATTTAATAAATTGACTCTACTATCGATACAGTACAATTTGGCTGCGGGATAACAACCACTAAATTTCAGCATGTATATACGAATTGATCAAGCTTAGAAATCAGTATACATACATATTGATAACCTCTCTTTTTGGGAGTCGGTTAAAATAGGCTATGGGTCTAACGTAACATCTGGTTAATGTTTGGGTGTAAAGTGACATCTGCTTAGTAAAGGCGTTCTTATTAATAATCTCTTGATGTTGTAAATAAGCCTCAACTGCCAGTAGTTAATAAACAAAGCAATTAAAATAAAATAGTTAAAATGGCGTCGACGGATCGCGATCAGCTGATCACTCCGTATTAGTTTTAAATAGGCACCCTTTGTTAATATTATGTTAACACTTAGAGACGTAGGTATCTATATATAAACATTTGAGTTTTACACAGAGCGTTGCGATTAAACATTTTAAACACAAATAGAAAATAAATATTTTTAACAGAAAATTGTGATTTTTCCCCACAACTAGCAACATTTGTATTATGAGAGCTTAGCTAAGTATTTTTTTAGTTTTACGTATGTTACGGCCTGCAGCTGCTTAACTAACAGTAATCGTCCGGCGCAGAAGACCATACAAGCAGATGCAGTTCGGGCCTCAACAAGGGGCCACGTGGAAAATCTCTAATTACAATAAACAATAAGGGGGAGCGTTCTATCCTACTGCAATTCAACAGGGAGAATATTAAACAGAGCTTACTTACCTATATCCAAGGCGACTGGTCCCTCAGGATTCGGTCAGGTCGCATGTGGTTGTGTGGTGCAAGGGAAGTAAGGTGCTGTGATGTGTATCTGGGTGTGACTGGTGGTGATTGACCTTATTAGACCGTTGCCGTCGGCAGCAGCCCGGACGTCAGCACCGCTCCAAATTGAGGTAATCTTCCGCGGAGATTTCTTGTGGAGACTTTCCGTTCACAGTCACTTTCTTCGTTCGTCACGATGACAGTCCATTAACTCAATCGTATGATTAACTAACTTACAGAAGCCACGTTTCGCGTGGCAACAGTTATTTCTAGAATATCAAATGCCGCACTAGCTAATATTGTCGAATGCACTTATACAGATTCTGAGTTAGACACCATAAGTCCCGGGTGAAGCTCTCCAGCCAGGAATGCGCGTTCCAAATCCTAGACAGTATATTTACTTGACGCGCTTAAGCTATTCCGAGTTCCCGATAAAAATGACAGCGTGCTGTCCCAAGCACAGCTGGCAAAGGACTGCTTTTTCGCCCTTGCGCGTTCTCAACCGACGTCAAAACCGGTATGGCGCCGAGCCGAGCGCCTTCAGGCGTCAATCCCGAAACCAGCGTTCGGGCGCGAACAACGTACTTATAATGAATTAAATAATATATGAACTTATATGTGAAATGTAATATCATCACTTCTTTTATGTTTATCATCACTGTAGTGACAATATATTACAACACAAACGGTCATTTTTACAATTTTTCGCAAGCTCTTCTCCGTAAGACGTGACGTTAGTTTTACTTGCTTCTGGAGGTGGGCAAAGTGTATCATTTTTGCGATTGGAAGATTTGCATCTCGATCACTGAAATGTTCCGAAACACTGATATGTTTCATTTGGGTCATGGACTCAAAAGAAATAATATGTCGCGGGCGTTTATTACTGACTGATCAGTGCAATGTTATGTAGCAACAATGATGAATAATATAAGTGGTTAGGTTATTTATTGTGTACCGTAATAAGATTGTATATAAAATCGATCCTCCTTCATACTTTAACAAAAATGTCATTATGTCAATTCATTATTTACAAAAATGTCCATTTATACAAAACAACAATGTCTATGTACACAGAATTTTGTCGTAGTCTCAAAACTCTAACTTTATGATGAAAATTAAAAAAGTAAGTCACAATAATCACTACGCAAAGAAATCCTAAACAGAACTCAGTATGTTTTCGTAAACAGGCGCTATAGTCCGGCCGCTGAGTTATTACCGATTTGACACATGACGAATTGACAATACTTATGAAGTGACTGAACCAGTAACCCTAATATCATTTGGGAACAGTTTGTTTTTAAATATTCTAGTATAGTGTGTAATTAAATAAAATCAAAACAATAATAGTTAAAGACACAGGTTCTTTATTAGGTGGAGTATCCTTGATGGGCGTAGATAATTGGTCGAGGACATATCAAAATAAAACAAATTTGTAAACACTGTTACACATTTTAATGAATAGAGTAGGTACAAGATGTTTTAATAAATGACTACCTATCATTTATTAAAACAATTATTCAGACTCTTCACCAGATTCGCCAGAGCTGTCATCGCTATCAGTCACTTGTATGACAATTTCATTCTCTAAAATGGTGTCCACTTTTATATCGCGTTCATAATCTTCTGTTATTAGTTTTCGAGTCTTTTCGACGACCTTGACCCAATCTTCTTTCGTTATTTTGCTTCAAGCATCTTTTAATAGACCCATCATTTTATTGGTACTGAATGGCAGAGTCGTATTATTACGAGCTGCGTAACCTGTAATGTAAACATTAAATAACGTTAATTTATTACATTAAACAAACGAAATGTTACACAATTACCTACATGTAAGGGACATGAGATATTTATTTGTTAGTTATGTATCTTTTTACTTATATGCTGAATATTGGATGTTATAATAGTACAAATTATTCATATTCATAACTTATGCGATAAAAACAATACCTTTGATTTGTGCCCATATTAGCTCAATGGCATTGTACTGGCAGTGATAAGGCGGAATTCGAAGTACCCGATGTCCATGTACTAGAACTATCTCATCTACTTCACAACGGACTCTTGATGTTTTATTTTCGCGTACCAACTTTACTAAGTCAGACTTTAGCATTTCGGCAGTAGTTTCAATTCCATTTTGGTGTAGCCATGCTACGAGATCAGCTTTCTTGTCGGCCTGAGTAGGCGCTTTATTCACTTGTTTCGAGTGATATGAAGCGTTGTCCATTATTATGATAGAAGGCTCTGGCAGGCTGGGTAATAATTGATTTTCGAACCAATTCGTAAAAGTGTCTGTATCCATCTCCTCGTGGTAAACGGAAGTACTTTTTGACGCGAAAGCCAGCAGTCCATTTTCAAAGAAACCACTTCCAGCAGAACCGGCGTGACAAATTATCAGTCGCGATCCTTTTCCAATTGGAACCTTTGAGGTTGATGCTTTTATTTCGTCAGTCCAAGAGCGTGACACAGTGTGGTTCGCATTTAACCATGTTTCGTCAACAAAAACGACGTTGTCCCAAGACTCGATTTTTCTGGCTTCTCTTAAAAACTCGCTCCTTTTAATTATTAAATCAAATCTTTCCATTAATATTTTCCTTTTATTCGTTTTTTTATATTCAAACCCAATTTCGTGCAATAGTTTTGACAACGCCGTTTTACCGCCTTTAAACAAGCCAGCTTCTTTTAAAGAGACCAAAAGCAAACGTCTAGTTGGAAACTCGTTCCTAGTATAATAACCATATATGTGGTTTCTTATTGCATCTGCATCAAAAACATCAACACCTGTCACGGGCTTTTGTCTTCGTTTTTTCTTAGGAGTGCGTAAAACATTATCTTCACTTCCAGAAGCACCAAATTTTTCTTTATTTATATTATATAGTGTTTTTGCACCAATTCCAAGAGCTTGTGAAACCCGATCTTTCACTTGAGTGACAGGAATCAAAGGGCCGCCATTTTGTGACTCACGCTCAAAGTAATCCTGTAGCTTTAGTACAAGCTCACGATATTGACTATTCAATGTTTTTCCTCGTTTCGGCATTTTCAACAAAATTACCAAACACAAACAAAATTAGTCCAATAAAGCGCAACGATAAACAGGAGAAAGCCGAGTCAAAAAACAACGGTTACACAAGAGAACGTAGTCTGTGCGCACGAGAGTACGGAAGACGACTAAACAGATTAAAATAGCGGTGGTAAGGGTGTTGCCAGAATAGTATCGCCAATTACTTAAAAAAATACACCTATAACATTGCTTAATTGAGGGAGAAAATTATATTTATTAAATGTTGTTTTATATAACGTCAATTTGGGTAACTTTGAACATTTTTTACAGTATTTGTGATATTACAATCTGATTTATATTTATACACGTATGTTTTATTGAAAAAATAGTGTTCTGAGTTGGTTTATTATTTCAACACAATAAATTTACGGAGAAAACAACAGAACTACCTAGAAATTCCTCTAAAAGTCAAATTCAAAGTCACCACGAGTTTTGGGTAACTTTGAATCTAAATTTTTTAGGGTATAAAAACCTATATTAATCCAATATTTTAAGGTTCGGGTAAAATTAGACGACGTATTTTTATTTAAAAAAACCTTATCTATCAAAATGATATCTATGGTGACGTTCAAATATAATAGATAACTTGGTCTTGCCATATGAATCAAGGTGGACCAATTTGGAGGGAAAAAAGGTCGTGTTTTTTTTATAATTATTTATTACTTCAAGATAAAGTAGGAAAGTTGTGTGTAACATAACAAATTATACATTTATTTGGCTATTGAATGAGATCAAAATCGTAACTCTAAGTAACATTTCTTAAACAATATTTTAAACAAAATCATACACCCCATTGCAATAACAGAATTTCATCTTCAATAAAAAGTTGGCCGCCTTTTTTGGATAACTGTTGCTCCTTTAAAACACTTATTATATTGGCCTCGATTTGACATATGTCAGCTTTAGAGGGCCAAGACCAACCTCCTAAAAAGTTTTTTTTGGAGCACAGAGACTTGTAAGGGTCTAAGTTTTTGTATCCTTCCTGGGAACAAACTACCCTCTTCTCTAAAGACACAATATGTACCCTCTTTTAATTTCGGGACTTTAACGTCTCCCTTGTCTGTACACTTCTCAGTCGTCACGCCCTTTAATTCACCACTTTTCTCATCTACTATATATTCTTCTATAATGTCTTCATCTATTAAAATCACTTCACTTCCTATGTCTAAGTCAGGGCTTTCTTCCTGGATCATATCTTCTGCCATGACTTGATTTTCAAAAGCGTTGCTTAAGTCACCAGCAGATGTCTTGGAAAGTTTAGGAGGTTGGTGAACTAAAGCTTCTACTATTATTACTTTTCTTTCAATTTTTTCAGACTTATTATCACTATTTTTTTCAGTGATTGTATCTTCTGCTTCTCCATTTTTAATCTGGTCCCTGTCAAAATCTTTATTTTTTTCTTCTTCTGTATCATTATTAATCTTCTTTTTCTTTTTGTTCTTAGAACCCAGGGGTCGTCCTTTTTTCTTGGTTTGCGCGTCGCTTACAGCTCCCTTTAGTCCTATACTTTTGTTTGTATTATCTCTTTCTTCATAATATTTTTCGACCTCCTCAGCCGAAACGCTTTTCCCAACCGTAACAGGTAATTGAAATTTTCTACCTTTCTTCACATGCGAATCTCCTTGCCTTATTTCTTCTATGTAGTTTATGAAACTTGTACCAATAGAATCGCAAACATCTGCCTGAGACGTGTACCTTGGTAATTTGTTCAAAACGGTAGAAGGTGAAAATGGTTGCAAGCCACAGCTCTGAAATCCGGCTTTCACATTGTCAGATGACGTACCTTCAATATTATTTAGAGACTTTTTGAGCAGCTGGGCAAAGAGAGACTTTGGCAGTGCTTGTACTTTTTTTCCTTTATTAGTCTGTCGATAATCATTGAGAACTTTTCTCCATGAAGTTTTTAAGCCAGAAAAATAACCCACATCTGGTGGTTGCAACAGGTGGGTTGAATTTGGTAGTAAGCAAATAAACGTAATGTTATGTTCACTGCAAAGACGTAATGCTGCTTTTGGTGATATATGGGCGCTGAGATTATCGCACAACAATACCTTCTTGCCATTTTGCTTATCAACGTGTGGAATAAAATGTCTTTCCAACCACTCCTCAAAGATTGAAGAATCTATCCATCCAGATTCAGACACAGCCATTCTTGAACCTGAAGGAGCTTGAAAAAGCCAATCTGACCACAGTCTCTTGCCTTTAAATATAAAAAAGGAGGCAAAACTTCGCCACCAGCATTTGCACAAAAGACCACAGTGTAACACGATTTACTGGTATTTTTTATAACTTCGGGATGTCGAGAATCTCTACGGAAAAGCAACTTTTTCTTTCCAGGGTCGTCATGAAAACCTGACTCATCCATGTTATATATATTTTCTGGTGGGACTCCTTTTATTTCCGTTTTAATATGTTCAAAGAATTCCTCGACCATTTCTCGTGTGACTTGAGCCCTCTTTCGGGATATGTTATAAGCTATTTTTGTTTTTAATTCTGGGTTTCTTTCTAAGAACAATACACCCCATTCATAACCTGGAAGGTTGTTTTTAAATTGTGGCTTTGTCATATTATTGCTATCTAAGTAGTTTTTTTACTACAAATCTGAAGTCCATCATACTCATAGGTATGCCGAGATCGCTTAGCAGCAACAAATGAGCCTTGAAGCTAGTTTCTTCGTCTTTACTAAAACTAACAGGTTTACCAACTGGTTTTATGTGTTTACTTTTTAATTTGTAAAAAAGGGTTACCGCGGGTATTTTGTAAAACTTTGAAGCAGCGAGTCTAGACATGGCACCTGAACGAATTTTACTGAGGGCTTCTTCGAGCGTTTCAGAGGTATAATTACTTTTTAGTCCATATCTCCTAACCCCGGGGTTCACTTTTTGAGTTTTTCGGGGCATATTTTAGCTGTAAAAGGCGAAAATTTTAATCGTAATCGAGCAACATCATGTATTTACTTATTCAAAGTTATCCAAACAATATTTTTTATAATACGGGTAACTTTGAACCGTTCAATGTTACCCAAATTACTTCGATTTTGATCGTCTTCAAAACCTCATCAGTTCTACATAATATTTAACATCAAAATCGAGTAATGAATTGAAAAAAATAAAATATAAACTACATTTTAAAGATAAACACCAAAACATACCTGTGTAAAATAAGTTTAGTATATTTAATTACTATTTCAAATCAGAGCAAAAAACACTTCCAATAACTTCACTACGGAAAAGGCGGGTAATTTTCAAAATTATGTATTTGACAGTTTATTTTTTTACTCTTCGTTTGCTACAAAACATTTTGGCGATCCATTTTACGCAGTTACGATATTGTAACAAAAAGTTTCCTTATTATAAATTATTAAATCTTTTTCACAACTTTGTTCAAAGTTAAACCGCTATTCAAAGTTACCCAAAATGACTGTATTATGAATGTTAAAAATTATACATAATCATTTTAATTGTATTTATTTTTAAATCATAGAAAACAGTATTTCTGTCTTTGGATCACACATAAATCTTAAAAATCATAGAGATACTGGCAATACAGTGCAATTAGGAGACGCAAAAAAATGGTAGCATTATAGTCTAGTTGCTCGAAGGAATAAGTAAAATAAAAATATCCAAATAAAATAAATATCATATCTATTCCAATGAATTCGGACCGAATACTATCAAGCACATCACTATGAAAACTAGACGCACGATGTAACTTTGTACAAGCGCGCCAAAGAACAAAAAATAAATGTTTTCATATTATTTACAAACTATTTTAAGTTTTGAAACAGAGTTTATTGGAAAATTACTTGATTCTGACATTTTGACATAAAGTTTTATATTAAAGAGGTATTCTAAACCATTCGGCAAATGTGTCGCTCGTGCAAGGTTATATCGATTAATTTAAGAATAATCTGTCAAATCGGTAATAACTCAGCGGCCGTACTATAATGAACTTAAACAATTTGACAAGTGCCGCATCAACGTAAAATGACAACTTGTTAATGCAAACATTACATACAAAAAACGACCGTATAGTATTTGATACGTAAGCGCCTTAGTGGTAATTTTTACTTGCATGAATAATGACAGCGAAAATCCGTACGAGTTGAGTGATACACTTCTTATTTGTTATCTCTAGCTGACTTGTATGGGTTATAATTATTTCGCCCGCTCACTCGCCACTCGCGAGTCAATAGTTACAGGCGTGTCACTTTGTAAAAATCTGAGGTATGGAAAATGGTGGCGCGATTTTCAAATTTGTTCGCATTACTCGTGGGGTATTAAGGTTTAAGAGTTTGCAGTGTATATACTCAACTTATTTATTGAACTATAAGATGTGGGGTATTGAGGTTTAAGGGCTTGCGATTTATTTATATGGGGTTTGTAGTAATATGCGATTTATTTCCTAATTTCAGCTATGGAATTCCATACCTTGAAAAACTTGAGGTATGGAGTGCTCCATACCTTCCATAGTGGAAGTGACACCCCTGAATAGTTAAGTTAATTACTCTCTCGGTCTGTCTCTCTCGCTCGTGGCTCAATCGCCCAGCAAGCGACGCGTCGCGCGAAACGAGCACAGTAATGTTTTACTGTTCCAGATCCAAATGATGCATTTGAAACATCATTGTTACTGAACCAATCTTTTGAATCACTTCAGTGATTCGGATCAGTGAGTCGGTTCCGTAAAGAGATATACACGCCTACTTGCTTCACTTTCGGTGCGCGTACAAGTATTCTATGCGTAATAATTCTATGGGTTCCGAATAAACTCGCATAAGAATGTAGATAGTTCATCCATCCCGAGTATCGAGTCTCAACAATTTTTCGAAACAGATTCACGAATGCCGTAAATTGACAAAGATCTATCTTTGTTTACTGAGTAATATTACATATAGATAATATTTCGTTTATATACAATAGAGTAATATAATAATAATAATAATAAACCTTTTTTATTCTGAACTTCTTGGTTAAATATGAATACTAGACATGTTCTTGTTTGTTATAATATGTCCCGACGCTCAGTTTGCCTTTTGGCATAGGCCTCCTCTAACATTTTCCACTGGGACCTGTCCCGCGCTACCCTTCTCCAATGATGTCCAGCCGTGAGTTTTAAGTCGTCTTCCCATCTTGTTTGTTGGCGTCCTCTACTTCTCCACTTTTGTTGGTCTATTTGGGTTATTATATCAACAACTTTGGTTTTATCCCTTATTATGCTATATCTTACTCTGTCCTGTTTCCTTATTCCTGTCAAACTTCTCTCCATGGCTCTCTGACAGCGTTCCAACTTTTCTCTATGGTGTTTGGTGAATGCCCAGGTTTCGCATCCGTACGTAATGACTGGAAGTATACATGTGTTGAAAACTTTCCTTTTTATTTGCATACTTAGCTCCTTAGATTTTAAAACTTCTTTCAAAGACCAGTATTTCTTCCATCCATTTCCTATTCTTCGCTCAATTTCCTTAGTAGTTTGATCTTTGTGAGATATCATCTGTCCCAAGTAGATATAGTCTGACACATATTCGAGTGGTTGGTTGTCAATTTTTATAATTACTGGTTTAGAATTTGTAAGCAGTTTTGTTTTGTCTTTGTTCATGCTTAGGCTCACTTTCAGGCTTTCTTCATTTAGTGATTCTATCATTTTAACAGGATGCGTCGGATTTTCCTCGAATAAGACTATATCATCCGCAAATCTTAGGTGGTTCAGTTTTACACCCTGCACATTGAGACCGTATTCTTCCCAGTCTAGTTTGCGGAAGATACTTTCCAGAACAGCCGAGAACAGTTTTGGCGAAAGAGGATCTCCCTGTCTTACTCCCCTCTCGATCTTGAACTTTTTTCCCAAGGTTTCTAGTTGGATCCTCGCTTCGCCGTTCAAGTATATGTTCTTTATAATATTGATATAATTTAAAGGTATCCCCTGCTGTTCTAGGCTTTCCCATATTGCTGTGTGCTTTACTCGTATGCTGTCAAAAGCTTTACAGTAATCGATGAATGCCATATAGAGTTTTTTATTAAACTCATATTTTTCTACAATTTGTTTCACTGTGTGTATGTGGTCCAGAGTGGAGTAATTATGTCTAAAGCCTGGTTGCTCCCGTGGTTGTTTTTCGTCTAACTTTTTGCTTATTCTTTCAAGGATAACTTTAGAAAATACCTTGTAGATATTTGACATCAGACTTATGGGTCTGTAGTTTCCTATATCTTCCTTTTATCCTTTCTTGAATATAAGGATAATATTTGATGTTTTCCATTTAGTAGGGATTAGACCCGTTGTTAGTATTTCATTGAATAATGAAGTGATTATTGGTAGTAGTTCTTCAAGGGTGCCTTTAATAAGTTCGTTTGCCACTTTGTCTGGACCTGAAGCTTTTTCCATCTTAAGACTATAAATAGCCTTTTCTGCTTCTCTGGGAAGTATTTTTGGTTCAGTTATCACTCTTTCCTGGTTATTACTGGCGTCTGTCCTCGAATCGTGTTTTTGTTTTTTGTCTGGATTTGAGTAAAGGTCCTGGTAAAATTTTGTGGCTATTTCGTTTGTGTTTTTTCTATTGGACGTGGTATTCTCCTTTTTGTTTAGTTTTGGTATCCATTCTTTATTTGATTCTCTAAGTTCTTTAAGCGCTTTTTTCACTCCTCCTATTTTCGCTATATGCTTTTCTAATGTTTGCAGCCTCTTGATCTTTCTGTCTTTTCTTATGTTTTCTCTGATCTCTTTACTTAATTACGCTATTGTTTTTATGTGATCTTTTTTAGGGTGTTTTGAAAGTAGATTTTTTCTTTTTTCTATAAGTTGTAGCGTTGTATCACTAAGTTTGTACTTGTTTACCCTGCTAGTATCATGTTTTACTTGAGTAAGTAGATTTTCCAGCTTTTCATATTTCGTGTCAATGTTACTCATAGTCAATTCTTCTGCTGATTCAATTAAAGATTGTTTTATTTTCTTTAAGGTTTCATCACTGTGGTATCTTATAGAGTGTGAGACAAAATATTTTCTAGATTTTTTTGATGTTTCTATTCTTATGTTGCTTCTTACCATACGATGGTTTGTATTAAAGTTGAATTTAGTTAAGACCGACGTATCTTTGAAAGCCTTTCGATAGTTTGTTGTTATGTAGTCAATTTCGTTTCTGGTGTTGCCATCGGGGGATATCTATGTCCACTTGTTCTTTTGGTTTTTCTTGTAAATACTGTTCAAGAGCGTTAGATTGTGTTGCAGCAAGAATTCGACTAGCAATTCACCATGGGGACTTCTTCTTCCTTGGCCAAAGTTCCCCAGGACGTATTCCTCCTTGCATTGTTTCGATCCGATTTGAGCATTGAAGTCGCCCATTATAATAAGATGGTTATTTGAATCTCTTGTTAGCGTTTGTGATAATTCTTTGTAGAAAAGTTTAATTTCTGCTCTTGTTGCTTGCTCTGTTGGAGCATAAATTTGTATAATTGACCATATTTTTTTATAACCTGGTATGGCGATATTAAGAGTGGCTATTCGATCGGAGATTCCAATTAGCTCTTGTATGTGTTGTTTCATTGACTGTTTGATTAAGAATCCTACTCCTCTCTGTCCGGCTACTTCACCTTTATGGAATAGTATGTAGTCAGTGCGTTCCTCAATCTTTTCTCCTATTCTTCGCATCTCGCTAATTCCCAGGATGTCCCATTTTATGTCTTCAAGGGCTTTTTCTAGTTCATTTAGGCTTTCTTCCGTTTAAGGGTTCTGGTATTTGAGGTTGCAATGTTGAGTATTTTGTTTCTTATTTTTGTTAGAGGGTGGTTGTCTATAACTCCCGCGGGGACCAGCCGTTGTGGGAGATTATTTGTAATTATGTTTTGGTTGTTAATTTTAGTTCTTATTCCTATTGTTTGTTTCCGATTTTTTGAGGCGGTTATTAGTTTTTTGAAGCATTTATTTGTGGATCAGAACTTGTTCGGTTGACATAGTTTAGTGTGCTAGGTCTGATGACCTCTTTATTGCTAGTTTTGGATAGCGATTGTGGAGGATTTCTCAAGGTTTGGTTTATATTTACTTTCTTCTGAGCTGATGACTTTGGAGAATCTGAAGTTTCTCTTTTCCTCTTCCCTCTATTGTTGTCCTTCAATTTGTCATATTTTATGTATGCGATGTGTCTACTATGAGGTCCTTAATGTAGTCAACTAATTCCCCTTCAGATTTTTCCTTCTCTTCGATTCCGAAGAACACCAGGTTGTTTTTACGTTTTTCTTTATCAACTGCTTTCAGTTTTTTTCCAGTTCTGATACTTTATTTTTAAGGAAATTGATTTCCTCAATAATTGTTCTCATCTTCTCATCTAGCGCTTCCATGACATTTTTAGTTACCGAATGAGTAATTTTTTCAGCTTGTTTCTCTAATTTCTTGTCAAGTTTTGTAATTCCATGTTTTTATCCATTTGGTTTACCTATAATAGAGTAATATATAACAGTATAAACAGTTAGATAATAATTTTTGTAAAAATAAGTGCCTACTTAACTTACTATAATTCATAAAATATAGAACAGTGCTCTAACGAAAAGGAATGTCGGATTAAAGGATAAAGTAAACTTTGCAGTAGAAAAAAACAACATTCTCCCATATGGCAACGGGAAGCAGCATAGAAGGCGCGAGACAAGTAGTGATCATCACGGTGCTTGCCAATATATTATGGCAAATACTTCATTATAATGGTAATGAACCATCAAGCAGTGAACTTTTATTAATAAAAAGTATAATACAGTGGACCATGTAGTGGCGGTGTAAGAATATCCATTAGCCTATATACCTACCCACGGGACGGGTGTCGTAAGAGGCGGCAAAGGGAAACAGAAACAGGAGTTGGGCGGCTTTATGATAACAACTCAGACTAATATAAACTGCGGTTGCCAACCTGCCAAGCGTGGCAAATTTGGTAAAATCGCTTCTATGAAGCAATCAATGTGGGACTTATATAGGTTTTAATGGGTAATACCATGGACCCTCGTGCAAGCAACTGCCCAGAACTGCTTTTGACTCAACAGCATGTTGTTGTAATGTTCTGCAACGAATGAGTCTTGCATGACAGGTGAAACAGACAATAATAGGCTCCTCATCCTCATCCATCTGAAAATATGAAAGTTCGTCATAAATTTGGAAAACTAATTAAATACACAAGTTTGTAATAAAATCTATTGGCTACCAAAATTCTCTTCATCAACATCACCTTTTTACAACATTGAAGTAACAAATAAACTTACAATCCACCCAAAGGTAAGTGGCTGCTGCAGCCCATAGGCACCTGCAACGAACCTCAAGCAAAGGCTACAGATGCAATGTTACCTCTGAGGACCAAGATGTAATGCTTCACAGCCTGTTATTTTAGCCTTTGATACAGTTTCGATTCCCATACCACTCAACCGTTTGGAAAACTTGGGTATAAGAGGTGTTGTCTATAACTGGTTTAGGGACTATCTATCAGATAGACGCCATGGAGTCAGAATTTACAAATAAATCAGCACTTCCTCTTGCTCTTACGTTGTACCACAGGGAAGTTTCTGAGGTCCTTCGCTCTTTCTTCTTTATGTTAACGAATTGTGTAAAATCAATATAACAAATACCGATTTAACTGTTTTTGCTGACGATCCTGTATTGATTTTTCATGGCGACCCTTGGGATAAAGTATCACAACTCACAGAAAATGGTTTTAGATTAGTGACTAGTTAGCTTGAAGATAATTTAATGTCCCTTAATGTTACCTATGTTTCGGTAAGACTAATGCTTCTCTTCCAACTAGAAACTGTAATTACTATCCACAGGTACCCTTGCAAACTTAGCACTATGTCAATGTATTAATTTAGTCAAAACAGATTTGATCAGATATCTTGGTGTAATCATTGACATAAATTATCTTGGGAGGCCAATACTGATGCAGTGGCTAATAAACTAAGAATATTCATTTATATATTTAAAAGTTTACAGACAGTGACCAATCACAAACTACTCATTAAAACATACAAAGCACTGGGAGAGTGTCTTTAATTACTGCATTTGTTCTTGGGGCCGTGCCACTAAAAGTTATGTAATTAAGGTTGAACGTGTACAAAGAGCTAAGTATCTTAAAAGTAATCTTTCGTCTAACATTTCACCATTCAACAGTATCTGTATATGAAAGAGAGAAAGTGTCATCTGTTTGCAAAATATTTCTTTTTCAAAGTTTAAGGAGATATCATTGTGTCACTGACCCTAAACTAAAACTAAAAAAAAAGGATGGAACGATCTCCTGTTCCAAGACCAAATAGTGCTGTGTTTAGAAGAAATTTTGACTTTTTGGCCCTCAGGCTATACAACAAACTTAATAGAGGTCATAACATAAGATCACTAAATAACTTTGAAGTAAAAAGCTTCAGCTTATATCGGTTGTTTCAACTGCCGGCCTGCTAATTTTTTTTTATACATAAGGGTGACAACCGAGCACACAGTCCACCTGATGGTGAGTGAATGCCCATAGACATCTACAATTTATCCCCAATTAAAAACCAAAATGCAGATGTGCTGTTGACCCTTGAGGACCAAGACGGAACACCTTGCCTCAGTAAAAAGGATGTCTGGTTCTCTACACTCACCATACAAGTCAGAGCAGCATTAAGCTGCTATTTAATGCCGGTATTCTGAACGAGCATGATACCACCCCGGTAGAGCTGACCAACATATGATACAACCATAATACAGCTGCAGCCTGGCTCCACCATATATAAAATAATGATAATAATGTTCTACAGACAGAATTTCGGTCACAATGGAGACTATTTATCCGTGCATGACAGGATTATATTGCATGTGTGTAAGCAAGCACATGTGCACATTATTGCCTTCTCTGATTTCTGCCAGATACTTAATACACAAAATCACACCACTTTTACATATCAAAGTCCACTTCAAACCATTATTTAAACAATAACACAGGAGCAGCAAACTGCCGCCGGTTAAGTTCCCGCCAAAAAACTCTCAATTTGACAGCTATTGACAGCATCAAATCTCCATTAAAATTGTACATGTTTTAATAAGATTTTTAGCTTGGATGCATGCCCATGCCATTAAGACATGTCTTCATTTCATTCGTGATTTTCGTTTTTACAAGTTGTGTATCGCCAGCAACACAAAATCAGGAATTTGCATTTAGAAAAACCCAAAATTAGGGGCATTTTAGGCGCTAATTAGGTGCCAAGTTTAAAAATTAATTGCTCTAAAATTTTCTCCGCAACGAACTGTTGAAATTTTGCGTTGCTAGCAAAACGTCTCGCTAGCAACGCAATGAAGTTATTAGATATACGATAAATATTAATAGCAAGGAGTTAAGTGCTAATTAGGTGCTGCGAGTAAAGGCAATGACAAGGCGCCCCTAATAAAAATAAAGTCGTTATTCAGAACATAGCAGATGCAAAATTCAGGTTTTCTGAAAATCAAAATAGAATCAAAATGGCTTTTGTAAAAAGTCCAAATTATTGGCTAATTAGATACCAAGTTTAAAAATTAGTTGCTCTAAAATTTTCACCGCAACAAACTGTTGAAATTTGAGTTGCAGGAATATTGCCATAGTTACTTTTGCAACGGCTTCGGCGCTGCGGGGAGTGCAGCCCCTTCGCCCTTTCGTGGCAAATCACAAGCACCCATGCACACCTCCGCAGCTTCGGCTTATTGGTCGCCTTCGTCAGCTTCTACGGTTCACAAGGATGCCTGCGTTTTGCCACAGCGGGCGGGGACTCCACTCCCTCCGCGCCTACGGCTTTACAAAACACTCTAGGGATAGGACAGACACGACTACGTGAAGTCGGGGCGTTCTGATTTGGTTTTAGTACATGTTACGCCACACCGCCACAGCCAATCACAGCGCACCATTCAAGCCAGCCAATCCTAGCCAAGCCGAGTAGAAGCCACCACTCTAACCACCGGATGTCTCTGGTGTGGGGTAGTGCTATATAGTTTATATAGTTTCTTACAAGCTCAATTTTGGGGAGTGATCACACTACCGCTCGTAATAAAACGAAACTCTGCCGAAATTGTAATTCGAGTATAAAATAAAATTAGTGCGTTTAGTTCTACCTTCTTTTATTTGTACTGACTGTTACATCTCAGAAGTGGGAACTATGAAGCGTCATCACGTCGGAATGCCAAGAAAAGGCCATAAAGTCTGCCCTCAAGAGTCGAGCGAATCACCATGTGAAGATTCATCCGAAATAAGCGACACTGAAGACGAGGTCACACCACCAGACACTCCTCCGGCCCGGAAAATCCTTAGAAGACTATCGGAAACCGAAGTACAAAAGGCAATGCAAGTAGTGTAGTTGTACCAGAGTCAGACGTGGTTCAACGACGTTCGTCGACGCCCGATCCTAAAAAAAAAAAAAAAAAAAAAAAAAAAGGTTTTGGCATGCTCTGATCACGAATCCGCGGTCCATTTTTGTGTAGAATGCACGGTTCCGGAGATGTGTAGATCAATTAGCTAATATCTAATTGATATCCGGTAAGGGCCTCCACCGTCATTAGCGTCCCATTGTTGTTCCTATTTCTATTGTTCTATTGTTCCTTAATCACCTTCATTGCAGCGTGTGCGTCGACTATATCAGTGCTATTGTTTATTATAATTCTTTGTTTATACAACGCTAATCTGAATCATCAATAAAACACATTACATAATTTTGTTACAATTTTTATTTATAAAATACAAAATCTTATTAATTATTGTCTATAAAATAGGAGCGAAACATCTCATCCACTAAAATATCGTTGTACAATGTGTTCCTTGTAAATATACTCGTAAAACTATGTATTGAACATCCTTGAAACTTATATAGTAAATACATTAAGCAATATTCGCCACAAACTGAAGTCCACTCATTCTGAATCCTATCAACATTCCAGTTCCATCTTT
Source organism: Parnassius mnemosyne (assembly GCA_963668995.1). NCBI lineage: Eukaryota > Metazoa > Arthropoda > Insecta > Lepidoptera > Papilionidae > Parnassius > Parnassius mnemosyne. The sequence continues at coordinate 2,134,282 of CAVLGL010000087.1, forward strand.
TACAATTCCTTTTTAAAAACTCTAGATGATATCGTACAGGTGATCGTCCATATGAATCAAAATATTGACCGACGTCATTCGTATCGATATATAAAGCTACCCAATGTGACCCTGGTTTATCATCTGTATCCAAATTACATATTATATACGTTGGTACGTGGGTATACATAGGCAGTCTATTAGCTGCATAAACATTATTTTCTAGACTGGGGTGAATCTTTTTCAGATGTTGTTGTACATCTAGTGTATCCATGATATTACTGCTATTAGTAGATTATTACAGTACCTAGCTACTCAATGAATAACATAGGAATGGTCAATTATAGTGATTTCTACATATTAAATTGCATTTTTGTGATATACAAATCGTACTTGAGTCATTGATCACCAAACAAAACACAATACGAAGAAATGTTGAGATAGGCAACGGAAATGTGAGATAAACTGATATGTTTCTAAATATTAAATTGCATTTTTGTGTTATACAAATCGTACTTGAGTCATTGATCACCAAACAAAACACAATACGAAGAAATGTTGAGATAGGCAACGGAAATGTGAGATAAACTGGTTGACGCATAAAGTAATTATCAACTCATTACGGAAATACTTTAGATTAGAATTTTTACGTACTGGTGGTATATAAGACCAACAAACGCAGTCATCGAGTTAGTGTACGGTCGTTTGGCTACAGTGGATCTATCAATAGTACATTTGTGTTACTTCAATACACCAAAGGCTATGGATGTAAGTGTTTATTCTATTGACTAAATTACTTTTTTTCTGTTATTTTCATGTGTGTGTATTATTTTATTTAAATATTGTGTATGTATATGATTAAGCCGTGGTAACTCAGATGGTTAGCGCTAGCTGTAAATTTCACAGTACGCGACCCGGGTTCGATCCCCGCCAGCACCAATTAAATTGTTAATAGCAATTTTAAGTGCTTATTACCACGTGCTTGGTGGTGAAGGAAAACATCGTGAGGAAACCTGCATGTCTGAGAAAATTTCGAAGGCATGTGAAGTTCGCCAACACACATTGAGGGAGCGCGGCGGACATTTCCTTGCTCTAAAACCCTCTCAGAAATGAAAGGAGGCCTATGTTCAGCAGTGGACTTTAATAGGCTGTAACTTTAACTTTTTTAACTTTTATGATTAAGTGTTAACAAATTGATATTAACATGATAACTGTGTTGTTGCAGAAATCATTGAGCTTCGATGAAGATACCTATAAACAGTATTACTACTCGCCACTCTCCCCTCAAGAAGAGAGTGATAACCTCGTCATTAATAATAACACATGCGATGGTGGAAAAAGAAAATCGCAATCGATTGATCATTTTTTTGAAGCTGAATCAAAAATAAAAAAGAGGAAGGGAAAACTTCAGTGAAGTGTGCACCAGTGCTTTTTTCTCCACAATCATGGAAGAGAATACGGAACTATTCAATAGCGAATTAAATCAGGAGTTGTCTAAAGTTTGTGAAGAAATGGAGAGGGGTCAACTGTTCGATTCGTCATACGATGATGAGTTGTATCATCACTGTGCGATGGTTGAAACACAGTTTAAGTATGTAAAATAAACATTCATTTCGATCATAATTTACATATTGTCTTATACAGTTTTTAATAAATTTAAACATTTTAGCAGTCAACCACTACAACTTGGAAGAGGAACGAAGCGAACGTGCAGCAAAGAATCCAAGATCATCAAAAAACCAACAACGGAAGCAGAAGCGCATACCTCTGCAGGGAACAGTATCAGTAACGATGATCAAGTGGAATGTCCAACGTGCCATATATTTATCAAGAAACGGTATTTAGCTAATCATTTTAAAAGTAATGTTCATAAAAATAATCTTTTAAATTCACATAATTCTTTATCAAACGTTAGTGTTATTGAATCTGCTTTTGGAAATAGGATTTTAACTTATAAAATCAAGAGTAGAGTAGATCGTTCGACATGGGTAAATTTTGAAACTCCTGAACTATTTTTAAATTCTATTAAAGATGATATTTTATTTTTATTACAAGAGTGTATTCATCAACACATAATTTTTAAGGTAAACTTCATATTGCATGCTGATTTTGTTCAACAAACTAAAGATATTCATGATACGTTCGATTTTCAAACGCTTAACTATATTATTTGTCAAGGAGATGACTTAAATATTTTTCTTTCATCTTTAAATGATACAATTACTACTAAAATTAGTGCTTTCGAAAAAAAAGATAGTGGATGGAGTCTAAAAAACATAAAATCTATAGACATGAATGTTAATAAATTTAACCCCCTACGCGGTACTTCATACATAGATCTTCCTCGTGACATAAAATTAAAAAAGGCTGTTATAAATGTAAAAAACAAGGATTATTTTTGTTTTAAATGGGCGTTACTCTCGGCGTTATATCCTGTAAACAAACACACCGATCGGGTATCATCGTACGTTAAACATGCAAATAAACTTAAATTTGATGGTATTTCCTTTCCGGTTAAAATTTCTGACATAGCAAAAGTAGAGAAATTAAATGATATTAGTATTAATGTTTTTGGGTTAGAATATAATAAAGAAAAACGATGTAATTCTATAGTAGGTCCATTATTTTTAACAAAGTGTCGTAAAGATAGACATATCAATTTATTATTTTTTTCCAAGGATACAAAAAATCATTATTGCTATATAAAAAATTTATCGCGGTTAGTTAGTAAACAAATTTCAAAAGACGGTCACATCATGTACATTTGTGAAGCATGTCTACTTCGTTTTCCATCTCAGGAAAGGTTAAATAACCATGAACAATACGATTGTGCTCACATTTGTACAGTATTACCAAACAGTGAAACTTTAAAAAAAAAGAATTGGTTTGGTCAACCTATTTCAAATGATAAAATTAAATTTGATAGTTATGAAAAAAAGTTAAAGATACCATTCGTAGTTTATGCTGATTTTGAAGCATTTTTAAAACCAATAGAATCATGTTCTAACGATCCTTCCAAACCTTTCACTCATAATATTCAGAAACATGAAGTACATAGTTTTGGATATTATATAAAATGTTCATATGATGATAAATTATCAAAATATGTAACATATTGCGGACCCAACTGTGCACAAGTGTTTATGGAAAGTTTATCTAACAATCTAAAAGAAATAAATAGACTTCAAAAATATCCACCACTTCCGCTAACAAATGAAGACAAAAACCAAATTTCAAATGCAACCATTTGTCATATTTGTGAAACTGAGTTGGCAAAACATTTTTATGATTTTGATTGGTACACTGGTAGTTTTATAGGTGTTGCTCATGAATCATGTTGTTCGAAGATCAGAACACCTAGTTATATACCAATATTTTTACACAACCTTAGTCACTATGATGCTCATTTTATTGTTCACGCGTTAAACTTTTGTGATGGTGAAGTCGAAGTTATCCCTCAAAATAAAGAAAAATATATATCCTTTTCCAAAAAATTAAAAGTGAATAACCACGAAATTATATTGAGATTCTTAGATTCATTTAAGTTTTTATCGTGTAAATTAGAAGAATTGGCCAAAAATCTCAGTAATGATCAATTTCAAGAATTACGTAGAAATTACCCTAATGATGAAGATTTCTTTCGTTTAAAACGGAAAGGTGTTTATCCATATGAACTTATGACTAATTATGATAGTTTAAGTCTAACATCGCTCCCTGAACAAAAATGTTTTTATAGTTCACTCACAGATTCACATATTTCAAATGATGATTACAATCATGCTAAAGATGTTTGGGAACATTTTGGGTGTTGTAATATGCTAGATTATTCAAACCTATATTTAAAAACAGACGTTTTACTTTTATCCGATGTATTTGAAAACTTTAGAAAGTTATGTATTAATACATATGATTTAGACCCTGTCCATTATTACACAGCACCCGGTTTAAGTTGGGATGCAATGTTAAAATATACAAAAATAGAATTAGAACTTTTAACAGATTATGAGAAAATTGCATTTATTAGATCAGGTATCAGAGGTGGTGTATCTCAATGTAGTAATCGTTATGCTAGAGCTAATAACAAATACATGGAGGATTATGATACAGGGAAACCAAATTCATATATCACATATTTTGATGCCAACAATTTATATGGTTGGGCTATGTCTCAATATCTTCCTACTGGTGGATTCGAATGGGTAAATCCAAATACAGAATTTAATGTGTCTAAGACATCAGACTTCGGTTTTATTTTAGAAGTTGATTTGGAATATCCAGATGAACTTCATGATTTACATTCGGACTTTCCTTTATGTCCAGAAAACATTTGTGTAGGCAATATTAATGAGAATAAACTAGTCCCAAATTTAAATAATAAAGATAAATATGTAATTCATTACAGAAATTTAAAGCAGTGCATAGAAATGGGGGTTAAATTAACTAAAATTCATAGAGTTTTAAAATTTAAACAGTCTCCCTGGTTGAAGATGTAGATAGATCTAAACACAAAATTAAGAACTTTAGCAAAATCAGATTTCGAAAAAGATTTTTATAAATTAATGAATAATTCAGTCTTCGGTAAGACTATGGAGAATATTGAAAAAAGGGTTAACATAAAATTAGTTACGCACTGGGAGAACCAGGGTAAAGCTTTAGGTGCTCAAGATCTAATCGCTAAACCACAATTTCATAGCCTTTCAATATTTTCGGAAAACCTAGTTGCGGTTCAGTTGCGAAAAACGAAGTTAATATATAACAAACCAATTTATTTAGGGTTTTGCATTTTAGATATTTCAAAAACATTAATGTATGATTTTCATTATAACTATATGATTAAAAAGTTTAGTAAAATCAAATTATTGTATACAGATACGGATAGTTTAATATATCATATATTTACAAATGATTTTTACACTGATATAAAACCTGACCTTTCATCATACTTTGATACCTCAGATTATGATACAAATAATATTTTTGAATATCCAAAATTAAATAAAAAGAAATTAGGTTTTTTTAAAGATGAAAATAATGGTAAAATCATGAAAGAATTTGTGGGTTTACGATCCAAAATGTACGCTTTTAACTTAGAGAATAAGACTATAGCCAAGGCAAAAGGGGTAAATAAATGTATCACTAAAAAGATGACAATGAATAGTTATAAGTCTTCTCTATTTAATAAAAAAGTGCAATATTATAGTATGCTTAGATTTAAATCAATTAAACACACAATTTTCACACAAAAATTAAATAAGATAGGTTTATCATATAATGACACAAAGAGACATATTTTAGATAATAATATTGAAACATTAGCTTGGGGTCATTATAAACTGCGTTAAGTGTTGATTTTTACTTTTATGTCTGCGTTTAAGAAAAATTTATATTGATTGTAAAATTATGATAATACTATAATATGACGTAGTTTATTACATATTTAAACATTGTTTTATTGTAAATAATTTAAGTTAATTGTTGTTTCTATTTATTTGAGGTTGAGTTAATTGTAAAATTATGATGTACTAATTGTTGTTTCTATTTATTTGAGGTTGAGTTAATTGTAAAATTATGATGTACTAATTGTGTTAGAAATAGTATACAGATAATTCTGTTTTATATAATTTTTGGAATATATATTAATTGTTTACACCAACACTTTCATTTTTTATTTCACCCCTTTGAACTTTAGACGTGTGTTATGTTTCACTTTATCCATCCGTTCACTGCTATTGTGGCAGGACCAAGTGGGTGTGGGAAGTCAAATTTTGTAACAAATTTCATAAAATCAGTTACAGAAATATGTAATTGTGATTTTAATCAGATCACATGGTGCTTTGATGAAATCCAACCATTATATAATTTACCAAATGTTAACTATCATCAAGGAATTCCAAATCTTAATATGTTTGATGGTGAAAACCCACATCTTGTTATTATTGATGATCTAATGAGAGAGTCCGATGGAAGAATTGTGGATATATTTACAAAAGGTAGTCATCACAGGAATCTTAGTGTATTTTATCTAACACAAAATTTATTTCATCAGGGTAAAGGACAAAGAAACATATCTTTAAACTCAAGTTATATAATATATTTTAAAAACCCTCGAGATAAAACTCAAATAAGATATTTAGCAAGACAAGTATCACCAGATAACCCAAAATTCATTGAAAATGCCTACAGGGATGCAACTCTAGAGGCACATGGATATTTAATGGTAGATTTAAAACAGAATACCAATGATTTTTGTCGTATCAAGACAAATGTCTTTCCATTTAATGGTTTCTGTACAGTCTACGTCCCCACAAAAGAGTTTAAATACACCAAGAATCAAACAATTGAAATCATTGCTAAATGATGCATCGTCGACTCACAACGTATAAACATTTGCTAACCGCTTTGCATACGCTTAAACCAAAATATCAAAGAGCATTACTTAAAACGTGTGATGAAGAAGAAATTAACTGTATTTGTGAGTGTATTCATAACGTTTTACAAGGAAAAGTACCTCTTAAAGATCAGGATAAACAAAAATTGAATAAACATAAAAACATACTCCGTAAACTAGTACGTAAGTGTAAACATAAACTAAGAAAAAATATAATTATACAAAAAGGAGGGGCTTTCTTACCAACAATATTAGGTGCAATATTGAGTGGATTAGTGAGTGGACTAGCCAGTTAACATGGAAAATGCAAAGAAAATGATACTTATCGAACCTGGATTGATTGAAAAATTAAAACAAGAAAATAAGGTTAATAGTAATTTATCTCGATTAGATATTGAAATGCAAAATATTATGAATAGTAAGACGGAAGACCGAAAGAAATGGATATTATATTTACAAACACTGCAAAGATACCTTCATTTTACCGAAGAGGATCGTCAACCACTCAAATTACCAATTTATTCTGATACATCTAATGAAGATTCAAATGAGTCAAAAATTGGTTTTAAAAATAAAGATAGAGATCTAAAAACTTCAGTTGATATTGAATCTTTGCTGGAGGAGAATCGATCCATTAAAAGTAAAGAAAATGATGAAAATCCACTTTACACACCAGCTCAAATACTCAGTTTAATACCAAAAACTTATCATAAAAAAGGGCAGTTATTATTAAACTTAGTTGAAACAAGTAAAAGTAAAATACATTGGGATAACGAAGGTACAGTCATAATTGATAGTGAAAAAATTCCTGGAAGTAATATTGTTGATTTAATAAATGATTCACTAAGACCCCTAAAAAGAAGTGATCCGGTAGGGTGGGTTAGATTTGCTGAAGCATTAAAAGATATTAAAGTACCACTTACTTATATTGGAAATCCAAGGAGATGTGAGTTTATTAACCAACTTCAAGCAAAAGATCTGAACAAACCCTCTGAGATTGAAGTTCAAGAGTTTTCTACACCGTGCAGTAGAGATAAAAAGTCTACAACTAAAATACGTAAAGGACTTGAGTGGGAAAAATGGACTCCGTACTAGAAGAAATTAACAGGATTTATTATGATCCATCTAATCCCGCTGGTTTTGGTAGTATTGATAAATTATCAAAAGCCATGAAGGGTAAAATGAATAAAAAGCAAGTAAAGGAATGGTTAAAATCACAAGAAACATACACATTACATAAACCCATTCGAAAAAAATTCCCGCGTAATAGGTACATTCTATCAAATATTAATGAACTGTGGCAAGCTGATTTAAGTGATATGCGAACTTATTCTCAATATAATGATGGTTTCAAGTATATACTTTGTATTATTGATGTATTTAGTAAATATGCTTTTGCAAGACCAATGAAAAAGAAAAACTCAGAAACAACTAAAGAATGTTTTGAAAGTATATTTACTGAAAGTAATTTAACACCTACTCACATACAATCCGATAAAGGTACCGAATTTGTTTCAAAAGATGTACAAAAATACTTTAAATCCAAAAAGATTAATTACTATACCACTAACAATCCTGACATTAAGGCCAGTATTGTTGAACGATTTCAAAGAACACTAAAAATGAAAATGTGGCGTTATTTCACTCATAATAATACTTATAGATATATAGATGTTTTACAAGATTTAATATACTCTTATAATCACAGCTTTCACTCTAGTATTAAGATGTGCCCATGTGATGTAAATTCCAACAATATTATGACAGTTTGGACTAATCTTTATGATAGACGGTCAAAAAAACTTTCTTTAGAAAATCCTAAACCAAATTTCAATGTGGGTGATTATGTTCGAATAACTAAATATAAACATGTATTCCAAAAAGGATATGAATCAAATTGGAGTGATGAAATATTTATTATATCTTCAATAATTGATAGATCTCCATGGGTTGTTTATACAATAACAGATTTACAAAATGAACCAATAATTGGTACTTTTTATGAAAGAGAATTACAGAAAATCACTTACAACCCCACCTCACAACATAAAATAGATAAAATAATTGACACTCGTTATTCAGGTAACAGAAAAGAAGTATTAGTGAAGTGGAAAGGTTATCCAGATAAATTTAACAGTTGGATTTTAGCTTCTAGTTTAAAAGAAATATGAATAAAGAAAGTTTCTATTTAACTTTGCTCAGCAATAGTTCAATGGAATACTTTCCTGATAACAAGACCACAAATTTTTCAACGAAATTACCAAAAGCTATAAAATTAGAAGGTGAATGGTCGGTTGGAGTTGTCGAGTTTCAATATCCATGTACCATGTTTACTGTTCAAGACCATGAAAATGTTATATACATTACAAAATCTATGTTAATGCCTAATGAAGATAAGCCATCCACAGTGTACTACAAAAAACATATTCCAGCTACCAACTATGATAACGTTGAGCATATTTTAAGAGTGTTAAATGGTATCGGAGAAAACTTGAAATTTCGCTATGATGAAATAACAAAATTTGTGTCTATTTCGGTATTGGATAAAAATATAACATCCGTAACATTATCACCCAAATTAAGTTTACAGCTAGGTTATGAACCAAATAAAAATCTCCTAGAGAGAAATTTTGGAAAGTGTCCTGCTAATTTACACTTAGGGTTACCATCTCAACTATTCCTATATTGCGATATTATCGATCCTCAGATTGTGGGTGATGTTATGACTCCTTTATTAAGAGTCATTTCATTAGATCCTACAAAATACATTTATGGTGCAAATAAAATGCACGTTTTCTCTCAACCTCACTACTTACCTGTTATGCGAAGAGAGTTCGATACGTTGGAAATAGTTATAAGATCGAGTACAGGACAAAAAATACCATTCCAGTTTGGAACCGTGTGTATTAAACTACATTTCCGAAAATTATAATAATGAATTCTCTTCGTGATCATCATAAATGTCCATATGAAAATTATTATACACATCAAGCTGGATCAGGAGTTGGAGTAATTTATAAGGGTTCACCATATCAACGCGGTCATGGTATTGGGAGCTTCTTAGGGGGGTTATTCAGATCAGTTTTACCTTTACTTTCAAGTGGTGCTCGAGTGATTGGTAAGGAGGCATTAAGCGCTGGAGTAGGACTTTTATCGGATATGGTTCAAGCTCGTCCTATGGAAGCCTCAATAAAAGATCGTCTAAAGCAAGTTAGTACGAATTTAAAACGAAAGGCTGATGAGAAAATTGATCAATTTAACATGACTGGATCTGGGTATAAAACTAAAAGAAAACGATTGACATCGTTCATTCCACCATTAACTGCTAAAGTGAAAGCTGCGAAAAAACTTAGTCTAAAACCAAAAAATATCAAAGATATATTTTCAAACTAAATATGTCTTTCCTTCATAATCATTCTTGCGAGTGCGTTAAGTCAGAATTGGATTTGTTTGCACTACCGTCTACACAAACTAGCATTGAAAATGGATTGTGGATTCATTATAAACCAATTTCATCTCTTGGTGATGATGGACCTATCGAGTTTCAAGTTCCTGGGACCAGCGATGACTACATAGATTTGTCTCATACATTACTCCACATAAAGGCAAAAGTATTAAATCAAGATTCAACTAACTTGGTATCTACTACAATAGTAGCACCTGTAAATAATTGGTTGCATTCACTTTTTAGTCAACTTGATGTTTATTTAAACCAAAAACTTGTATCACCACCTAATAATACCTATGCATATCGAGCATACATGGAAACCCTTTTAAACTATGCCCCTGCTGCTAAACAATCTCATCTTACTTGTAGTCTTTGGTATGAGGATACAGCAGGAAAAATGGATTCTACAGATGGTAAAAACATAGGATTTGTTAAAAGACAGGAATTGATTAGTGAAAGTAAGGAAATAGAAATGATTGGTCATCTTCACGGTGACATTTTTAACCAAGATAAATTTTTAATTAATGGTGTTGAAATGAGTGTTAAATTGGTTCGATCAAGAGAGAGTTTTAATTTAATTGTTGGATCAAACGATGTAAAGTTTAAAGTTTGTATTACGGACGCAACTCTTATTGTTCGACGAGCACGAATTAATCCAAGTGTATTACTCGCACATCAAAAAGTTTTAGCTTCTACCACTGCTAAATATCCTATTACTCGAGCTGAAGTAAAAGTTTTAACAATTCCTTCGGGTGTTCAAGGAAAAACTCTTGATAATATATTTTTAGGACAGGTACCGAAAAGATGTATAATTGGATTTGTGAACAATTCTGCATTTAATGGTTCCCTTACTAAAAATCCATTTAACTTTGAAAACTATGGTATTAATTCTTTCAGCTTATATATTGATGGTCAACAAATACCTTCAAAAGCTTTGCAACCATCTTTTAATAATAGCATATTTACATCAGCATATCATACTCTATTCTCGGGAACTGGTATTCACTTTCTTAATGAAGGAAATTTAATCTCTTGTGAACAGTATGGCAAAGGTTACTGTCTATTAGCATTTGACTTAACTCCTGATTTATCAGCTAACTCATCAACTCATTGGAATCTCATAAAGCATGGTAGTGTAAGAATAGAAGTACGATTTGAATCCTCATTAATACAAACAATTAACTGTATAGTTTATGCTGAGTTTGATAATATTATTGAGATAGATAAAAACAGAAATGTTACTGTAGACTATAGTAGTTAAGGTTATAATATGTGTTGTGTGTTAGATTTTATGTGTTATGTGTAATGCATTTTGTGTGTATGTAACTATGTGAAACGTTATAAAATTAAATAAAACAAATTGTATGCAATATATTTTTTTTTTATTTCTTTATAAATCTTCTATTTAATCTAATACAAAACACTGTTCGAGTTGAAATTTTACATAAGCACACTGACTAAACCACTGAACATGCTGCTGCCAAGGATCATCATCATCTTCCCAATCTTTTAAACCACCACCACAATGGAAACACTTGGTCCCGTCTGCATGGCCAGTATAAAAGAAACCAGCTTCTGCAAGATCTTCAGGTTTCTGTCGCATAACTAGAGGCCAGTTTTCGAAACTAAGCAAACGGCTAGATTTTGAACTGAAGAATGGATATTCAGCTCTTGAGTACTGCATACTCTTCTCGTTTTCTTCTCCACTCAGTGTTGTAGTTTTGTTATTCAATGATGTGTTTTGTACACGTATGCCACACTCATCTCTTCCTTCCGCTCTTGTCTTCCTGTAATTGAAGCAAACAGAATCACATTCACTAATGATCAGCTAATGACTGTCATTGTTAAAAAAGTATTTTTTAACTTTTTCACTTTCTGCTATTGTCTTTGTTATATTGTATACGAGGGCGTTTGTGTTGTCGTAGATGCTATCCTTATTAGTCTTTACGTAATATTTAATTCTAGTGGAAGCATGTTTCCAATGATCAGTAGTTGGAATCTTGGATAGCTTCTTCATATCGTACATTTCAATTTTGATGAGATGCGTCGCTTGGTCTCCGTCGTCAGAATTAGTAGAAATGTATGATACACCATCTCTAGCGGCTCGTGCTACGGTTGATGATAACAGCTTCCTCTTTTTTATTTTTGATTCAGCTTCAAAAAAATGATCAATCGATTGCGATTTTCTTTTTCCACCATCGCATGTGTTATTATTAATGACGAGGTTATCACTCTCTTCTTGAGGGGAGAGTGGCGAGTAGTAATACTGTTTATAGGTATCTTCATCGAAGCTCAATGATTTCTGCAACAACACAGTTATCATGTTAATATCAATTTGTTAACACTTAATCATAAAAGTTAAAAAAGTTAAAGTTACAGCCTATTAAAGTCCACTGCTGAACATAGGCCTCCTTTCATTTCTGAGAGGGTTTTAGAGCAAGGAAATGTCCGCCGCGCTCCCTCAATGTGTGTTGGCGAACTTCACATGCCTTCGAAATTTTCTCAGACATGCAGGTTTCCTCACGATGTTTTCCTTCACCACCAAGCACGTGGTAATAAGCACTTAAAATTGCTATTAACAATTTAATTGGTGCTGGCGGGGATCGAACCCGGGTCGCGTACTGTGAAATTTACAGCTAGCGCTAACCATCTGAGTTACCACGGCTTAATCATATACATACACAATATTTAAATAAAATAATACACACACATGAAAATAACAGAAAAAAAGTAATTTAGTCAATAGAATAAACACTTACATCCATAGCCTTTGGTGTATTGAAGTAACACAAATGTACTATTGATAGATCCACTGTAGCCAAACGACCGTACACTAACTCGATGACTGCGTTTGTTGGTCTTATATACCACCAGTACGTAAAAATTCTAATCTAAAGTATTTCCGTAATGAGTTGATAATTACTTTATGCGTCAACCAGTTTATCTCACATTTCCGTTGCCTATCTCAACATTTCTTCGTATTGTGTTTTGTTTGGTGATCAATGACTCAAGTACGATTTGTATAACACAAAAATGCAATTTAATATTTAGAAACATATCAGTTTATCTCACATTTCCGTTGCCTATCTCAACATTTCTTCGTATTGTGTTTTGTTTGGTGATCAATGACTCAAGTACGATTTGTATATCACAAAAATGCAATTTAATATGTAGAAATCACTATAATTGACCATTCCTATGTTATTCATTGAGTAGCTAGGTACTGTAATAATCTACTAATAGCAGTAATATCATGGATACACTAGATGTACAACAACATCTGAAAAAGATTCACCCCAGTCTAGAAAATAATGTTTATGCAGCTAATAGACTGCCTATGTATACCCACGTACCAACGTATATAATATGTAATTTGGATACAGATGATAAACCAGGGTCACATTGGGTAGCTTTATATATCGATACGAATGACGTCGGTCAATATTTTGATTCATATGGACGATCACCTGTACGATATCATCTAGAGTTTTTAAAAAGGAATTGTAAAAGATGGAACTGGAATGTTGATAGGATTCAGAATGAGTGGACTTCAGTTTGTGGCGAATATTGCTTAATGTATTTACTATATAAGTTTCAAGGATGTTCAATACATAGTTTTACGAGTATATTTACAAGGAACACATTGTACAACGATATTTTAGTGGATGAGATGTTTCGCTCCTATTTTATAGACAATAATTAATAAGATTTTGTATTTTATAAATAAAAATTGTAACAAAATTATGTAATGTGTTTTATTGATGATTCAGATTAGCGTTGTATAAACAAAGAATTATAATAAACAATAGCACTGATATAGTCGACGCACACGCTGCAATGAAGGTGATTAAGGAACAATAGAACAATAGAAATAGGAACAACAATGGGACGCTAATGACGGTGGAGGCCCTTACCGGATATCAATTAGATATTAGCTAATTGATCTACACATCTCCGGAACCGTGCATTCTACACAAAAATGGACCGCGGATTCGTGATCAGAGCATGCCAAAACCTTTTTTTTTTTTTTTTTTTTTTTTTTTTTTAGGATCGGGCGTCGACGAACGTCGTTGAACCACGTCTGACTCTGGTACAACTACACTACTTGCATTGCCTTTTGTACTTCGGTTTCCGATAGTCTTCTAAGGATTTTCCGGGCCGGAGGAGTGTCTGGTGGTGTGACCTCGTCTTCAGTGTCGCTTATTTCGGATGAATCTTCACATGGTGATTCGCTCGACTCTTGAGGGCAGACTTTATGGCCTTTTCTTGGCATTCCGACGTGATGACGCTTCATAGTTCCCACTTCTGAGATGTAACAGTCAGTACAAATAAAAGAAGGTAGAACTAAACGCACTAATTTTATTTTATACTCGAATTACAATTTCGGCAGAGTTTCGTTTTATTACGAGCGGTAGTGTGATCACTCCCCAAAATTGAGCTTGTAAGAAACTATATAAACTATATAGCACTACCCCACACCAGAGACATCCGGTGGTTAGAGTGGTGGCTTCTACTCGGCTTGGCTAGGATTGGCTGGCTTGAATGGTGCGCTGTGATTGGCTGTGGCGGTGTGGCGTAACATGTACTAAAACCAAATCAGAACGCCCCGACTTCACGTAGTCGTGTCTGTCCTATCCCTAGAGTGTTTTGTAAAGCCGTAGGCGCGGAGGGAGTGGAGTCCCCGCCCGCTGTGGCAAAACGCAGGCATCCTTGTGAACCGTAGAAGCTGACGAAGGCGACCAATAAGCCGAAGCTGCGGAGGTGTGCATGGGTGCTTGTGATTTGCCACGAAGAAACAAAGAATTATAATAAACAATAGCACTGATATAGTCGACGCACACGCTGCAATGAAGGTGATTAAGGAACAATAGAACAATAGAAATAGGAACAACAATGGGACGCTAATGACGGTGGAGGCCCTTACCGGATATCAATTAGATATTAGCTAATTGATCTACACATCTCCGGAACCGTGCATTCTACACAAAAATGGACCGCGGATTCGTGATCAGAGCATGCCAAAACCTTTTTTTTTTTTTTTCTTTTTTTTTTTTTTTTTTTTAGGATCGGGCGTCGACGAACGTCGTTGAACCACGTCTGACTCAGGTGGTCTAGAAGTGGTACAACTACACTACTAATGCAAGAGCTAGACGAAGAATTACCCTCCGTAACTACAAGAAAAGAACACCGTACAGCCTCACTTATTCCAGAATTTGACCCCGATAGTGAAGTATGTAGTACCGCAACAGCGTGGCTCAAAAAAATAGATCAACTAGGCGAAATTCACGGCTGGAGCGGAACTACAAAGTCGTTTTACTTGCAGCATAGACTAAGAGGTCAAGCCAGACGATGGTACAATCGGCTTGATGAGTACAATTATTCCTGGCAAGAATGGAAGCAGATGCTGACGCGTGCTTTTCCCAAACATCACGATTTCGGGAACATGTTAGAAGAGATGATGAGCAAAAAGAAACTACCAACGGAATCGATAGCGAAATACTACCAAGACAAAGTGGCCATGTGCTTCCGGTGTAAGTTGTCTGACAGCGCAACAGTCTCCTGCATCATTCGTGGTCTACCATCATCACTTCAAGTGAATGCGAGAGCATTTCAGTGCGAGCATGCCGAAGAATTATATGAAGGGTTTCTCTGTGCGCTGGATGATTATCAACCGCCGTCAACGTCAATTAGAACACGTGTGCAAAATAAAGATGCTTACGATCGACAGGTAATTGATAAAAAATACACGCCTATTAACCCTGACATTGACCCGTGTCCGCGCTGTAAGAAGACCGGCCACATATTACGTAACTGCCCATATCCAGATTCACGAACATGCTTTAAATGTGCACATTGCTACGCGCTGCGGAATCACTCCGAAACCTTCGCCACTGGCTGATGATAAAGTAAAAGAAATTAAACTTTTACAAAATCACAACAAGATTTACGAAAAAGCGGTAAAAATCAATGGCATTCAACGTTAAATCTTATACTGATACCGGCAGCCAAGTAAATTTATTATCTACCCACGTGTCGAGACTATTGGATCTCAAAATCAGCCCGACCAGCACCATCCTAAAGGGATTCTCTGGAGAACATCTACCCAGCTGCGGAGAGGTAGGTTTTAAACTAGAAATCGATCGTATACATATCCCGTGCAAGGCTCATTTAACAGACGTGGATATGGGGAACATCCATCTTTTGGTTGGACAGCCCATCATCAACAGCGACGGAATGGCCTTAGAGGTCAGGGAAGGAAAAGCCACTCTCAAACAAGATATCGACTTTACAAGGCAAATGGATGTGATTGAAGAGCGTGCTCGCTTTAAGGACGTCACTACAGAAAAAGTGTCTATTGCCTGGACTTTCCATCATCAGAGTTAACGTGATAGATAATGATGAAGATAACCGTGTCGTCACTACGCCACAACATTATGAGCTACGAGGTGTTTCGTACTCAATTCCTGCCACTCTACTACGGGGCACCGTCGGGTACATCAAAGTCATCAACAATGGAGCTCAAAACATCATCTGGGAGCAAGGCGAGGTGCTGACCGGAGCAGATAGCTGCGTCACCGCACAGCAACCAGAAGTTCAGGTTAGCCCTCAAAATTACACTTTGCCATCGACTTCCATAGCCAAAGCCAATAATGATTATTATAGCAACTCTATAGCATCTCTGTTGCACACTAGCCTAGCAAACGTTAGCACTATTGGGGAAATAAACATAGAAGATATTAAGTCGGGTCCATTAAATAAAAACGATCATGATAGTTTAATTACTTTATTGACTAATTACAGTGACTGTTTTGCGAATAAAACAAAAGACTTGGGATGTACAGATTTGTTAAAAATGAAAATAAAATTGACAACTGAACAACCTATATACCGCCAACCCTACTGCTTGTCACATAGTGAGCAGGAGATAGTTAGGTCTAAAGTCTCTGAATTATTAGACGCAGGTATAATCCGAGAGTCCGAGTCATGTTTTGCTTCTCCAGTTATCATTGTAAAGAAAAAGAACGGCGATAGTAGGCTCTGTGTCGACTATCGAGCACTTAATGCTATTACAGTCAAAGATAGGTATCCGTTGCCCAATATCGATGATCAGGTTTCAAAGTTAGCCGGCAAGAATTTCTTCACAAGTCTTGATTTAGCACAAAGTTACCATCAGGTTAAAATTGATCCTGAAGACATACACAAAACCGTTTTTATCACACCACAAGGGCACTTTGAATATACACGTGTCCCATTTGGCCTGGCTAATGCACCATCAGTTTTTATGCGACTTATAAACAAAATCGTAGATTCATTACGAAATTCGTTAGTTATTAATACGAATAATAAATTAAGATTAGAAAACTTAAAACTAAACATGAGTAAGTGTTAATTTTTACAAAATAAAATCACGTACTTAGGACATGAAATTACACCGAGTGGCATTCAACCTGGTGAATCTAATTTGGCAGCAGTGTCACAGTTACCCACTCCTAGTAACGTTCACGAGATACGTTAATTTATTGGGTTATGTAGTTATTTCCGTAAATTTATTAAAAATTTCGCAATTATTGCCCGCCCATTGACCGATTTAACAAAGAAAAACGCGGCTTGGAATTGGGGCCGTGAACAATCTAATAGTTTTGAACAATTAAAACAGTGTTTGTGTACAAAGCCCATACTAGCTCTATACGACCCTGCATTACCGACGGAGATTCACACGGATGCATGCAAATCAGGTATCGCAGGCATTTTGTTGCAAAAACAAACTGATAATTCATTACGTCCCGTTATGTATTTCAGTAGGGTAACGAGTAAAGAAGAAAGCATGTATCATAGCTACGAGCTTAAAACTCTTGCAGTAGTCGAATCGTTGCGTCGATTTAGGGTGTACATCGTAGGCAAATATGTCAAGATCGTGAATGACTGTACGGCTTTTCGTGCCACCTTAACTAAACGTGACATTATCCCGCGTATAGCCAGGTGGTGGCTGTCAATCCAAGATTTTGATATGAGTGTAGAATATAGACCCAACGCCGTCTTAGGCCATACCGGGGCCCTTGGGCACACGAGTATTTGGGCCCCAGTTGGAAAGTAAAAAAAAAGTGAATGACAAAAGCATTTTTCTGCTGATCTTACATTTATTATAGTTAATTGGTAAAAATCAAATAATATGTTATTAATTAGATAAGTATGCTGGTGGTTTGAATTGGTAACCATTACGACAGTGGTTTCTTTTGGATTTCGGTAGTGCAAAATCTTCTAATTTCTATCAACTTCAAAAAGGAGGAGGTACTCAAATCGAAAGCATGTTTTTTTGTGTGTTATCTCATAACTTTTTTCTGGGTGAACCGATTTCGATGATTCTTTTTTTGATATAAAGTTGGCGCTTCTCATGCGGTCCCATAAAAATTTGATCAAGGTCTGACAAATCGTTTTTGAGTTATTCTTAATAATTTATATTGAAGTCGGTTGTACAAAATTTTTAATTTAAAATTATTTATTCTCTTTAGGTGTGCAAATGATCGCTCTCTATTACAATTATTGGTAACCATTAAGCAAAGGAACATTCTTGTATCAAAATAATTATTAAAATGTTCAATATTTAGAAAAAGATTAAATAATCGGACACCTATTCTGGTGTCCGATTAAAATTACACATTTATTTACCTGTAATTATATAAATACATAGATTGTCGAATTTAAAAAAATACCCGGCTAAAGTAAGGCCATTGTACAGCTCGACAAAAACGTTTAGATGGTGGCGAAACATGGAAATACATATTTTCTACCTTGGATATCTGTCAATGCTACGTTTTCTGTCAAACTCGGCAATTTGTGACTTGTCACTGCTCATGGTTACCAGAAAGTGACTAAAACGCCCTCACTTACTCTATAAAATTTTAGTCGGGTTATATTTTCCTAAAATTGAAAAAAGATTGTGTAGTATAAGCGAATATATCGGCCTTTCGGGGCCCCTATGACGATAGGGGCCCTGGGCACGGGCCCCGTGTGCCATTATGGTAAAGACGGTACTGTATAGACCCGGAGATAATGAAACATGTAGACGCGTTAAGTAGGAACCCAATCGATACTGTGAATGTGAATCGCCTTGAAGTGTCGGACTGGTTTTATACTGTCCAGTATCTGGATGACAAGTTGAAGCGAATCATTGATCAGCTTAGGGATGGCTCAGCCACCACTGAAATAACCAATAGTTATGTATTCTCAGATGATAGATTGTATAAAAAGACATTGCATGGTAATCGTCTCGTAGTGCCAGCATTAGCTCGATGGAGGCAAGTCCAGATGCACCATGATGACATAGGACATGTGGGTTTCCAAAAGTGTATAGACTTAATAAAAAAAGACTACTGGTTTCCAAAAATGGCTCGCTTTATTCGAAAGTTTGTTACTGCTTGCCTTCATTGTGCTTAAGAGTGATCATGGAAAGAAAGAAGGAAAATTGTTCCCTATTTCCAAACCCACAGAGCCCATAATCATGATTCATGTCGACCACTTGGGCCCCTTTTGCAAGACAGCTAAAGGCTATCAGTATATGCTGGTTATAACAGATTCCTTTTGTAAATTTGTTATTGCTGAGCCAACTCGAACAGTCAATTCGGTGGAAACTATTAGAACACTCAGAAAAATATTCAGCTTATTCGGATACCCCGATAAACTTGTAAGTGACCGCGGGAAGGCTTTTACCAGTAGATACTTCAAAAAGTTCTCATCTGATAAACAGTTTAGGCATATCTTAACCTCCGTCGCATGCCCGCGAGCGAATGGTCAAGTGGAACGCACTACCCGTACCATATTGAATGCCTTGCGTGCCACTGATGCTAGCAAGGCTGCAAATAACTGGGCGAACAGCTTACCTGATATTCTATGGGGCATTAATAATACCGCGAATGAAAGTACAACCTACAGACCTTACGATTTGATGTTTTCCAAAAGCTCCAGGCCACGATGTGACATCGTTAGCAATGAAAGTGTTAGTGAGCCAGTGAACGTTAGGCGTAACAAAGCTAGCAAACAGTTAAAACTAGCGAGTGATAGAATGAAACGTAACTTTGACAAGAAACGCAAAACAAGCAGTCTCTATAAAAAAGGGGATTTAGTTCTTTGGCGGCAAGCATCAACAAGCAGTACTTCAAGGGTAAACACTAAACTTGATGACGTCTTCTCGGGTCCATATATCGTAATCAAGGTGTTGGGCAATGACAGATATAGGATCAGAAGTATTAAGGGACTCCGAGGCTACAGGACCTTCACAGGCCTTGTTGCAGCGGACTCCTTGAGGCCCTATCACAGTACGGTTCCTATATCTGACATTGCCAGCAGTTCCGATGAACAACTGGAAACCGAAGACCTTATTGACCTGCTAGAAAGTTAACCAAGCTTTCTCTCATTGCGGGAGCAATTGTTGTTTCAGGACGGCCGAATGTTACGCCACACCGCCACAGCCAATCACAACGCACCATTCAAGCCAGCCAATCCTAGCCAAGCCAAGCGGAAGCCACCACTCTAACCACCGGATGTCTCTGGTGTGGGGTAGTGCTATATAGTTTCTTACAAGCTCAATTTCGGGGAGTGATCACACTACCGCTCGTAATAAAACGAAACTCCGCCGAAATTGTAATTCGAGTATAAAATAAAATTAGTGCGTTTAGTTCTACCTTCCTTTATTTGTACTGACTGTTACATACAGATTCGACCTATCTTATCTATATAGACGTGGTAGAGCCATGCTATAGCTATATTAATAGTATAGTTGTAGCACGCATGGGTCGGCTCGACCGAGGAAGGACCACGCTCTCACAGAATACCAGCGTAAAATAGCAGCTTAATGCTGCTGTGTTTCGTATGGTGAGTGTAGAGAACCGGAGACCCATTTTACTGGAAAAGAGGCATTCCATCTTATTTCTCACGGGTGACAACGCTTCTGCAATTTACTTAGCAAACGAAGATAGATGCAGATGTCTATGGGCCACAGCAACCACTTACCATCAGGTGGACTGTGTGCTCGTTTGTCACCCTAATTTTATATATATAAAAAAACTAACTAACGAACTATGACTGACTTTAACTATTCTGTGTAGGGTAAACTAGGGACGGTGGATGAAAAGATGGTACTGTAGGCGATTATATATTGCACTATTTACAAGCGGCGTTAATCAATTATATACAGATGGGAGTCTTCAATGGAGCATTTTCTCTCTTGAGGTCTTCTTTCTTGATGTTGTATCTCGTAGTGCCGCTGCCTAAATGAACGACGCACAACCCAAAACGCCCTTCTTATATTCTCAAAAAGGGTGTCTCGGCGCGTGCGTGGCATTATAAGGTGTGCCGCGCGCTGATTGGTCGGCGGCATCGCGTGATCTTCGGGCGGCGTGCGGGGTGCGCAGGGCGCAACGGGGTATGAAGGGGCGACGGGGCGGCGGCTCCCCACGCCGTCCGTAACAATTAGGTCTTTACATAAGAAATTGGCGTTTTGTTGACGTTGACGGAGGAATATAAAGTCAATTTTTTTTTGTAAAATATATTTAATTAACCGGTTCAGTGCGGATAGCACACCAGGCGTGCCATCCATTACTTTTGTTTGTGGCGTATGACACACGCGTTGTCTTTTTAAAAATCGTTATAACTCGCTCAAATTGCGTTATTGGAAAATTTATCCATAACAAAATTGTCATTATTTTGCAAGTAGTTCATGCCTGCGGCTTCGTTTCTGGATATTTTGAAAATTTGAAATTTTTAGGGGTTGACAACCTTTTTTTACTCTTGTACATGGTACTCTTTTTACTTTGTGGGTTTTAAATCATGTTGTGGAAAAATAGTCTAATAAGTAACAAATAATAGCACTCATTGCGATCGCTCACAAACTCAAGTTGTAAATAAATTTCTGAAAACAAGTCTCCTGTTAAAAAAAAAACAATGCGTTTGTCTTATTGTTTAATTTTGTTTAAAATGCTTGAACTGCCGTCTTATTACTATCATATGGCCGAATAGACCTACGAAGTACCATGTGCTTTTGTGATATAGTATGATGTTTATTTTTGCTTGAAACAGTTTGAAACCGGTCATGCATAAAAAAGTTCGTTAATAAATAGTCTTTTGTCAATCCGCCGCCGTATAGCGCCGGCGTTTGTTTCCTTTTAAAAAAAACTTGTTTTGCTGTTCTTACTAATTAGACGTTTTCACATCAACTTTACTTTTACATTTGTATAACATTAAATATTATATATAATAACATTAATAAATAATAATATTATATAATATTTAATATTATTATTATTTTATATTATATATTATAGTATTATAATATTTTTTTATTTTTTGATCTTTATTTGCGCCCAATAAAAATAATATTTATTGGGCACAAATAAAGATCATTCCAGAATAGCTGATAAACTTTTACTGCGTATGCCTGCTCACAACTCAAAATATTTTCATTCCTCCTTTTGTGTCAAAGCAATCAAATTATGGAACTCACTTCCTTTAACAATTTAAAAAGCCCAAAGCATTGAGTCTTTCAAAAATGTGGTTAAAGATTATTATTTAAATATGTGATCTACTTAATATATTTTATTGTCATATCTACTTTTCTTGATAAGGTTTATGTATATGATATACAGGTTGTTTTTGGAACGCTCCCGAAAACTAAGACAGGCGACAGCACCAAGTATACCTTTGATCATGGGTCACAAATAAATTTGATATTGATGAAAAAAAAATCATATTTTTACAACGTTTTATTAGCTTTATTCACGCGCCATCATGTTAGTACAGCTAAATGAAACGATAATTTCATTAAAAAAATCATGAAAATAGTGAAACATAAAACCAGCAGTGGAAACTGAATTGATATCACCTGACTAATGGAGGTTAATGTACGAGCGAACGGTGAAAAAGGAACGCTGGCCTTGAACTTGGGCACTGAGCGATTTATCACATATTGGTACGAAGGGGGCGCGACGGGGGAACAATCCGCCAGTATTACTGTGCCTGCATGCTATTGGTTCCCGCGCTTTGTTCGCTCCAAAAATACAGTCGCATACACAGCTTACTTTGTGACTCGCGACGATGTTTTAAAAAGGAAGGAAAGAAAAATTATTTATATCTATTGTTTTATGACTGAACTAGTGAACGAAAAGGTAAATATGATAGGAGAAGGTGAATGGGGAAAATTGTGCAATAAAGTTAAAAGTGTTGAGGAAGAATACCGAAAAACTTACCATGTGATCGACCTGATGACGGAAGCTCAAGCGAAGATGAAAGTGATGATGAAGTAGCATCCAGTAACACCAACACACCATCAACATCTGGCTTCCATGTGACCCAAGACGACATAATGGACGGCGTGTCACCCTTAGCTTAAGTTTTCTTGTTACAAACTACTTTATATTTTACGATAGAAATAACAAATAATGCTCAAGTAAACATTATCCATTTTTAATTCCAACCTTTTCCAAAGTTCTAAGTAGCTAGTAAAGCACCTATTATGATTCTACAATAAAACAATTAATTACTATAATATTATAAAACAATATCCCAATACCATGTAGTACTTTAGAACGCGACTGTAACTACACTGTCGACCTGTATCTAGCTCGGTGCGAAACAATGCTGCCGTCATAAGAAAAAAGGGCGCATCTAACAATTTTTGAATAAATGAGTTAAATATACCATTCGACTCATGATAAAAAGGCGCATCTACTAAATTTTTTAATATTCAAAAATATCAATATTTTAGAAAATATCGTAAGAATTTTAGACGTAACTGTTGATCACAGATGACTTTTTTTAGTAGAAAAGACTTATACAAATTATGGAGTGTAGAGTACAAGGAGAACCATCTTATAAGGGGCGAAAGTTGAAAAAGTGTCCTACTATTTACTGAAAATAGAGGTTCCAAAACCTACCACAATAGCGCTGGGGTTTGAAAAACTACGATATGAAGATAGCTGTTATGGACGGAGTGAAGTCAGCTGAATTGAAATATTTAAAAAATTTCATGACTAGAGTAGTTAGTAAAATGCCAGTACACAAAATCTCAACTATTTACGTAGTACAAAACCAAGCGGATTAATCGGTCCTTGTTTATTTCTTCATCTTACTCTAATTACTTTTGGCGCTTTTTTTAATTTATCCTATACTACTGCAGCGCCACCCTTATTCGACACGTTTTTAGGGACACTTTTCATAGTATAGAGATGGTCCTTCTTCTCTCTACACTCCACAATATAAATTCGACATAAAAGAAAAGACTTATTTAACCAGTTGCTACGTCATCTTTAACAATATTTGTTATTCTATATCTTATTATTAAGAGCTTATATCTTATTATTAAGAGCTGGTGTTTCACATGTCGTCCCATATAAATTTGATCGAGGTCAGACCAATAGTTTTTGAGTTATCCTTAATTATTTATATTGAAGTCGGTTGTAAAAATTTTTAATTTTTTATTATTATCGTAGTAAGTCTGGTATGATATCCCCTTTAAAATCATAACTCAAGAGTTGCGGGTTGTTATTTTATGTATCTCACTACCAATGCTTTTCTAATATTTACTAATAATAAAAAAGTAGTAAATTACTATTAGCGTCCTTTCAAAAAAAATTCATCTATTTATTTTTTATTTCGATTTTACGTTTTTGTTAGTTGTGTCCTTCTTTATTATGACGGCAGAATGCCTAACCCTGTCGCCTCACGCTTGTGACGCAGTAGGTTTCAGCCTTGGCGGGGTTCGTTCGTTTTAGTTTTTGAGACAGTTCCGTGTTGATTTTGTACACGCGTGCGCGAGCGACAGTTCAATCGTTTTGTTTAATAAATTTACTTGTGATTACGTGTTGATATTATTGTTGTTGTTACGTTTTTGGATTCTTTTTTGTTTTAATAATGCCTAACGCGTACGTTTATAGTGCTCAACATGTTAGGTATCCGAACCTAGGTACACGAAGTATCGCTAAATAAATTGTTAAGACGTCGGGACGGAACAAGTGTGTCATACTTTGCAGTGCACAAAGTGTTGAAGCGTAACCAGATGCGCCCATACAAATTGCACAAAGTGCAAGCTTTAGTTCCCGGCGATCACGACCGCCGACGAGTTTTCTGCCGTTGGTTATTAAACCAGCAACAACGTGTGCCTGGTTCCATTGAGCACATTATCTGGACGGATGAGTCGACATTTACCAGAAACGGCCTGTGGAACCGAAGAAATACACACGTGTATTCAGAGGTTAACCCGCACGCTGTTCGACAAACCGGGCACCAAACCCGATGGTCGGTTAACGTATGGGCAGGTATTAAGGACCGCATACTGGGACCAGTGTTTCTGCCACAGCGACTGAACGGACAGCGATACCTAAACTTTATAAGTGAACAGTTGGTTGACATTTTAGACGACCTATCGTTGGCTGAATATCGCCGACCATGGTTCCAGCATGATGGTGCACCTCCACATGTCGTGAGGTTTGTCTGTGAGCGTCTCACCGAATTATTTGATGATCGCTGGATTTGGCGGACTAGGACCACTCGGTTGGCCACCTCGCTCGCCAGATCTGACCCCGTTAGACTTCTTTCTGTGGGGGTATGTGAAAGAAAGGGTTTTTAATCGTGAGTGTGATAGTGCTGACGAAACTACAAAAGGATCGTGGATGTTTTCGACAAACTACATACGGACTGTGTCGAAGACTACACGATGATGCCCCGCCTGCATGAGGAGATGCAACACCGAGCCCAAATCTGCCTTGAAATGAATGGAGCACAATTTGAGCCGCATCTCATAAGACCACGGAGGATTTAGAGCGGTAAGCTGTTTCATAAGTATTTTTTTAAATAACTTAGTACTGGACTAATCTGAATAGGTACATAACTGAATACATGAGAATAATAAACATACCTACACGATGAATAAAAACGCATGACTCCAATCTTGGTTACATTTCATTAATTTAAGTATTTTTTTGATTAGCGGGGAATCGAACCAGTTATTTGGGTTATTTAACTTGTAAATTCGTATTAAAGTGGCTACGTGGAGACAAGTACAGTGGCAAAATAGTAGGTTAAGTAGATAAGTTAGGTATTTAGACAAGTGTTGTAAATTATTAGGTAATGTGGTATGGCCCGCTAGTTGCGGGCCGCGCGAATTTGCGTTCGCGCGTACATTGACCTCCATTAGTCAGGTGATATCAATTCAGTAATTCCACTGTTGGTTTTATGTTTCAGTATTTTCATGATTTTTTTATGAAATTATCGTTTCATTTAGCTGTACTAACATATAGATAGCGCGTGAATAAAGCTAATAAAACGTTGTAAAAAGATGATTTTTTTTTCATCAGGATCGAATTTATGTGTTACCCATGATCAAAGGTATACTTGGTGCTGTCGCCTGTCTTAGTTTTCGGGAGCGTTCCAAAAATACCCTGTATAGTTATAATGTATTACAGAAATATTTATAAAAGTGTATGTATTCTATGTATGTATATGTAGGTATATGTGTATATGTATGTGTGTATGTATATATTTGTTTATGTGTATATGTACTCGTATATATAATATTATTTAAGTGATTATTACATTTTCTTATATATTGTATATACCATGTACTTTTAATATATGCTTATTTATCTCTATTTATGCACACTTCTATATATTTAAATGAAAATTATCTCCTTCACCAAGGTTTGCCTGGAAGAGATCGCTGTTTAGCGATAAGGCCACCTAATTGTACATTCGTTGATAAATTTAAGTTTGCTGTGTTGTGTAGTGTTTTGTGTGCAATAAAGAGTGTAAATAAATAAAATAATATTTGTAAATATTATTATATAATATAATTTTTTACAAATTAAGGTTCTTGATTGTTTGATACTTTTAGGTGAAAATTTAATTTACGAGTAGTAAAAACCAGTTTTCCAGTGTGATTTAGCTGTACTTACGTATAAATGATTTTTTTATAAAACAAATATAGTACAAAAGGTATGTAATCTTATTTATTTATTTATTTATTCTTTATTGCATTCCTTAACCTAAAAGAATACAAAGGGCGGACTTAATGCCTTGTGGCATTCTCTACCAGTCAACCCATGGAGTGGTGAGAATTTGAAGTAGGTGTAGCAATATAGAATAAAAAGAAAATAGAAATGTATAATTAATTACATTTTATATACATTTTACTATTATATACAATAAATAAACTATAAAAATATATCCTATTTATACATGTATACAAATATATACGTACATACATACATACATACTGTGGTAGAATACACGATACCTAATGTAAATTTTACGAACACCTAACTTACTGTATTCACAAATAAATAAATGAATGAATGAATTTGAATGAATACATAAGCATACATATATTCATACCAACATACATATACAAATAATACATATAAATAACTATAAATATATACGTCTAAAATATAAATGACATGGATGATTCATCTAAGTAGCGTTGTCTTTAACAGATAGATGATCTCTGCATAAAAAAAGTCAATTACTCTTAATTTCAAACAAAACACGTAAAAAAACATGTAGTTACCCACTAAAAACAAGTATCCTTCCGTTTGTAACTGATGTATGATATCAACTAAACTTAATTACGTCTAAACAAGTGAAAAAAAGCATAAAAAAGAAAATTATTTTTTACACATGGCTGACGGCACGCCAGGCGTGTCATGAAATATTCCGTGCCATAACGAATCGGTTAAGAGTCCTTATCATAAATTAAGAAATAAAATGCAGATGCGTTGTCACCATGAGGACTGACAAGGAATGACTCGTTACCAGTAAAAAGCGTCTCCAGTTCTCTACACTCACCATACGAAACACTATTTTCTCACGAAAGCTGCTGTTTTATGCTGGTATTCTTTAAGAGCGTGGTCCTACCCACCGATCCATTCGTGCTACAACCACAATATAGCTGCAGCGTGGCTCTACCACGTACAGACAGACACCACCACACTGCATCATAACATGGGAAACAAACTACAAGATGGGCAGCCGCGTCTCCCTGATTACAAGTGAAAATAATAAAAAACCGCGGTTGCCAACCCACCTGCATGGCAACTATGGCAAATATGACGCAAGCCACGGGGGAAGCCTATGTTCAACAGAGTAGTTTTAAAGGCTGTATCGGTAACGATAAACGTCGAAAAACGTAAACTATCATTTAAATTAAAAAAAAAACATGAAGGTCTAGTCTGTTTCCACTAACCTCCATTCACACATACGGTATTTATTTTAAGGTTCCATTATTTTTGGCTTTCTACCGACTTCAAAAAGTAGGAGGTACTCAATTCGACTATGTTCTTTTTTTATGTTTATTACCTCATAACTTTTTTCTGTATGAACCGATTTCGATAATTATTTTTTTATTTGAAAGCTGGTGCTTCACATGTCTGGTCTCATATAAATTTGATCAAGGTCTGACCAACAGTTTTTGAATTATTCTTAATAATTTATATTGAACTCGGTTGTACAAAATTTTAAATAAGTTATTGAATTAACATATTCAGATCAAATGCAGTTTCAATTTGCACTTAAGTCATGGAAAGGTTTTTTTACTCGTTATATAATTACATCACAAAAAATAGATTTTTATTTAGTACACACATATGTATATAAAACAAGTTTACACAATATTGTACATATTTCACCAGATAGCTCACGAAAAAGGTTTTGTGTCAGTGTGTGTTTTTAAATGTCTTTGCAAATTATCTTTTCTAATAAATCTATGTTCACAGATATTACACGCAAAAGGTTTTTCACCGGTGTGTATTTTCATATGGCTTTGCAAATCATATTTTCTAATAAATCTATGTTCACACATATTACACGAAAAAGGTTTTTCACCAGTGTGTATTTTCATATGGGTTTGCAAATTCCTTTTTGTAGTACATCTATATTCACAGATATTACACGAAAAAGTTCTTTCTCCAGTATGTATTTTCATAATATGTGATTGCAAACGACTTTTTGTAATAAAACTATATTCACAGATATTACACGAAAAAGGTTTTTCACCAGTGTGTATTTTCATATGTCTTTGGAAATTACTTTTTGTGGTACATCTATATTCACAGATATTACACGAAAAAGGTTTTCCACCGGTGTGTGTTTTTAAATGTATTTGCAAATCATATTTTCTAATAAATCTATGTTCACACATATTACACGAAAAAGGTTTTTCACCAGTGTGTATTTTCATATGGGTTTTCAAACTACTCTTTGCAATACATCTATATTCACAGATATTACACGAAAAAGGTTTTTCACCGGTGTGTGTTTTCATATGTATTTGCAAACTACTTTTTGTAATACATCTATATTCACAGATATTACACGAAACAGGTTTTTCACCGGTGTGTGTTTTCATATGTATTTGCAAACAACTTTTTGTAATACATCTATATTCACAGATATTACACGAAAAAGGTTTTTCACCGGTGTGTGTTTTTAAATGTATTTGCAAATAACTTTTTGTGGTACATCTATATTCACAGATATTACACGAAAAAGGTTTTTCACCAGTGTGTATTTTCATATGGGTTTGCAAATGACTTTTTAAAATACATCTATATTCACAGATATTACACGAAAAAGGTTTCTCACCGGTGTGTGTTTTCATATGTATTTGCAAACAACTTTTTGTAATACATCTATATTCACAGATATTACACGAAAAAGGTTTTTCATCGGTGTGTGTTTTCATATGTATTTGCAAACAACTTTTTGTAATACATCTATATTCACAGATATTACACGAAAAAGGTTTTTCACCGGTGTGTGTTTTTAAATGTATTTGCAAATAACTTTTTCTAATACATCTATATTCACAGATATTACACGAAAAAGGTTTTTCACCGGTGTGTATTTTCATATGTGTTTCCATATCACATTTTCTAGTAAATCTATATTCACAGATATTACACGAAAAAGGTTTTTCACCGGTGTGTATTTTCATATGGGTTTTCAAATTACTTTTACTAATACATTTATAATCACAATTATTACAACAGTACATTTGTTTAGCGACGTGCGCTTTAAGATGTGACAAAATGCAACGTTTTTGAGATGTTTTAAATTCGCAAATATCACAATTAAATATTTCTATTTGTTGTGGTACTGGAGTTTGTTCTACTTGTGTCCGAACTGCAGTGGTGTCTGAGTTCTTTTGCGTCTTATGACTGTATGAAATGTGTTTGGCGAGAATGTCTTTTGTTGAATTTTTTTTACTACAACCATCACATTCAAAAATGTATTCAGTTGATGTCCCAGATGTTTTTTTCTTAAGCATATTTACACTCTTTTGTTTCAAAATTTTCGTTTTCATAATCTTTGCAGGATGCTTTCCTTTTTTATTAATTGGTTGATTATCTTTTTTCACTTTAGGGTTTGATTTAATAGTAGTACCTTCAAAATCTAGGTCTTCTTCACGAGCATCGCTTATGTTACAATCAGTAGAATTTGATTTAATCTTCTTCTCAGAAGTTTCTGAAAAATGATTTGTCTTTTTGACATAAACATAAAAATAACATGAACATAACACAACTGCATTATAACTTTGTAATCTATACTGTTCGCGCCAAGCGCTAGTTTCAAGGATTGACGCGAGAGGACGCTCGGCGCGGTGCATTCATACCGGTTTGACTTTCGGTCGTGCGAAAAACGCACAAGGGCAGTCAGTCGTCTTTAAGCAGTGCTAACGATTGGCACGCTGTTATTTTTGTCGGGAACTCGGAATAATTAAGCGCGGACAGTAAAAATACGGTCTAGGATTTGTGGCGCGCATCCCTACTGGAGAGCTTCCCCGGGACACATTGTGTCTGACTCAGAATCTGCATAAGTGCATTCGGCAATATTAGCTAGTGCGGCCTCTGATATTCTAGAACTAACTGTTGCAACGCGAAACGGTAGCGACCTTTGATCCAGAAACTCCGTATGCGTTTTGTGCGGTAACCTTATACCCCGCGATAGTTAGTGGCTTCTGTAAGTTAGTTGATCGCACGATAGAGTTAATTGACTGTCATCGTGACGAACGAGGAAAGTGAATGTGGACAACGCCTCGGAGGG
This sequence comes from Parnassius mnemosyne, assembly GCA_963668995.1. Classification (NCBI taxonomy): domain Eukaryota; kingdom Metazoa; phylum Arthropoda; class Insecta; order Lepidoptera; family Papilionidae; genus Parnassius; species Parnassius mnemosyne. The sequence continues at coordinate 2,165,184 of CAVLGL010000087.1, forward strand.
CCCCCTCAAGTTGGAGCGGTGTCGACGCCCGGGCTGCTGCCGACGGCTAAGGTCTAGGTTCAATCATCATCAGTCACACCCAGATACACATCACATCACCTTCTTACATTTATTTTAGCAGAGCAGATGCCTGAACCCGCGGCAGCAAATTCAATTACTTATAAATGTAAGATCCTATAATTTTGACATATTAGCTTTTACACTTTGTACTATTAAACTATATTAATATAATTTATTTTTGCAGCTAAATCTGACTCTCCTCAGAAAAAAAAACTTTTAAGGCAATTACAGAATTATAAAATAATAAATAAACATCTGAAGAAAACAGTAAAAGAAGTAGAAAAAATTGAATCGCCGGTATTAAAGAGCCTTATTCAATCAACTGTAAAAAATCAGAAACGTAAACCGCATGGCAAGAGATGGTCAAATTTAAATAAAAGTGTAGCTTTAGCAATTTATAAAAAGTCTAACTATAACTAACATAATAAATACCAATATCAACGCCATCAATTCAGTTGGATATCAAGTTCTCACAACAGTTTGCGATCAGGGTCCTACAAATGTAGGTGCATTAAATTTACTCAAAAAGAGAAGTGGTCTTCCTCTAGATCATAATTATTTTTTACTAAACAAAGAAAAAATATACATTATTTATGATGTGCCTCATCTATTTAAGTCTATCAGGAACAACTTTCTTCACGCTGGGGTTATGATGCTGAATAATAAAAAAGCTCAATGGTCTCATTTGATTCAGGTCGAAGAAAAAAACCGAATGAAGCTGAGATTTACTAAAATAACAAAAATGCATGTTGCTCCTAAATATCGTGCTAAAATGAGGGTAAAAACAGCCGCACAAATTTTGAGCAACACAGTAGCTGCTATTTTGAAATTAATATCTGAGAACACTGAAAATAAAGAACAAAGCAATGCTCTTTTACAGACTGCTGAAGTAATTGAATTGCTCGATAATTTGTTTGACTGCACCAATGGACCAGCTTCTAAAAATGATGTGAAAAAAGGTATACGGACAAATGTTAGCAAAAACAGTTTTCACCACCAACTTTGGCCAAAGTACAAGGAAATACTAAAAACTATGGTTTTTTTAAAAGCCGATAGTGACATCAGATTAAAAAATGTTCGATGCATTAATGGCTACCTAATAACAATAAAATCTCTGGAATGTATCTGGGAGTATGTTGCTTCAAAAGGTTTTAAATATCTAAATTTAAGACAGCTAAATCAAGACGCTCTCGAAAACTTATTTGGAATAATAAGGCAACATAGTCCAACAAATAGAAATCCAACTTGCCATCATTTCAAGGGAGCATTAAAATCATCAATACTGACTCGCCTCAGCACGCCGCTGAGTAAAGGGTCCAACTGTGAGAAAGACAATAACAATGTACTATTTGATTTCAATGATATTGTATTTCCAGCCTTAAAACCTACAAACCAAGTAAGGAATTCCCAATCCCATGACAGTTCTGCGTTTACCTCAGGAGAAACAGTCCCGCAATTCCAAATCCCAGACTATATTCTAAATAAAGAGATGGAATTAGAAGAAATTAATGCTTTTTTCAAATCATTTGATAAACAACCGACTGTTTATGTAAGTGGTTACTTAGCTTACGCTGTTCTTAAAATATTCGTTGTAGAGAATGTGAGGCTTCATTGACTGTTTCTAGTCCAAAAGAACATCCCATTTATAATTATATTTTGCTAAGGGAGTGGTAGAACGATAAACAGTCACTCACATATCCCACAATCAAGTTGTGTGAAACAATAGATTTGGCGACAAATATTTTTCAAGAGGAAATGTTACCATGTTTGTATAGACAAGATTTATGCACTTTTGTAAAAACCTTAATGTTAGTCACCTTAGATTTTAGTTGGATATGTGAAAGTCACAGAAGCTCTATTGTCGATGAGTTAATACAGCGCTTAAGCTTATTGTTAATTAGAAATGAATGCAAAATTATAAATATATCCTTGGCGATAACTGAAGAAAACTTAGCAGATTATTTGAAAAAAGCAGAACAACAGGGTATGGCTAAATAAATATTATATTATACTTTCCACAAGTTATGGTTTGTATCTGATTAAGAATAAAGTGTTGAATCACATTTACGCGAGAAGAAACCTGAAAATCGGGATCGTGAATGCTTTGGGAACGACTACACAATACGGATATCAAACTAAAATATATGCTCGTTTCCCCATTCCTATATAATAAAAGCCACTTAAACTACTAATTTAGTTGTGCAATATTTTCAACCGACTTCAAAAAAAGGAGGAAGTTCTCAATTCGAGTGTTTTTTTTTTATTGTTTATTTTAGAACTTTTTTTCTAGGTGCACCGATTTTGATTATTCTTTTTTATTAGAAAGCTGGTGCTTCTCATGTCGTCCCATATAAATTTGATCAAGATCTCTCCTGTAGTTTTTGAATTATCCTTAATAATTAGTTTTTAATTGACTTCGACTACATTATCGATGTTCTCATATTATTTATATTGAAGTCGGTTAAACAAATTTTTTTAATTTACCACTTGTTTATACACATTTTTGTACTTAATAATTGTAAATATATTAACAAATTGCTGTGTAAATACATTGATTTCTTATTCTGATCGGCATTTTTATTTAATCCCCACCTAATAATTATTACTTTCATAATGGATTTGAGAAATATTGCATAAATCATTCAGTATAGAGATCTAACTTTTATTATGTAAAAATATCGATAAACAATATATCGATAGATGTTACATCGATAAAATTATACGAGGATAGTCATTTACAGCACTATTATAATTCGCCTATGTTGTCAGCACTGTTTGTAAAAAATTAAATGTAATATCTTGATGTTGGTAGAGTTGCTTGGCGCAATATCATACATTTACTTTTTGTTAGGAAGTCCCGCCTCTTAAACGTAGTGATTATATTCTCTTTGGTGCAAGCAATTCGGCCACTGACAAGGTACGACTTTACCTTCTCACGCGCAACGACACGCCCTCGAATAGTGCGAAACCGCGCCTACTCAAATGTCACTGGGTTGTGCAAGGACAGAGATTGTGTGCGTAATAAACAACATCCACTCCACACTACCACAATATCACTTGGCGCATCATACTGTACAATACCTGTTTGCGCTTATACTCTCCTGGTACTCGGATTGATTTGACTATACCAGAAGAAAGCTAAATTCCGACGTTGCCGTGTAAGATAAGTCTTTTGGCAATCAAATATACCCAACATACAACAACTACGAACCAGGCTGTAATTACTTGCCCACTTGTTATTATCTCCTGGTACTTATAATGGAAGACATGAGCGGCAAATCCCTCTCTGAATCGAATATTTCCGGGCAAACAGAACAAAACACCCCTCCTAACTTCATTTTCCAACGAAGTAAAAGACCAAGAGAATGCTACTGCGACTCTGACTTCCTTGCTTTCAAACAGGAAGTCAAATCACTGATATCATCTCTAATGTCACCACAGCAAGAGGAGTTAAACAAAATCTACCCGACACTAATGGAAATTAAATCTACAAATAATAACATAGAGAGCTACTCGAAGTACAAACAACAAAGGATAGAAATTATATCACTATTCTAGAGGACAAGTTAGAGGATCTGCAAAGGAGCTGCCGAAAGGCTAACTTTGAGATCAAAAATGTCCCAAAAACGGCTAAAGAATCTAAAGAAGAATTAATGAAAATGGTCATTTCTTTATCTAGTGTAATTGGATGCGATATCGTAAAAACGCAGATTAGTGACATATACCGAGTTCAGAACAAGCGTGCTAAGACTAAAAATAGTACAATTATAGTTGAGATCACATCAACTATTCTGAAGACCGATTTATTGAAGAAGTCTAAAGACTACAATAGAACACATAACGAAAAATTATGCGCCAAGCATCTCGGATTTAAGACGGAAGAGTACACTCCAATTTATGTCTCGGAACAGCTAACTACAAAAGGAGCTCGACTTCACTTTCTCGCGCGTGATCTAGCAAAATCCAAAGGATATAAGTTCTGCTGGACAGCCTATGGCAAGGTATATATAAAAAAGGATGACAACTTTTCTACTATTGCCATAACAAGTGAGTCACAGGTCCATAATCTTTTACAACTTAAATGACTAGATTTTATATTATTGTTGATCATTTGTCATGCTTACCATACATTGGTCTGTTGTTGCACCTATTTGTCTTGGGCCTATATGGACTTTAGATACTTAAAATTAATTAGCCGTAGGATAAATATTAAGTTTAATATCAAGTTAAACATTAACGAATACTATGTAATACTACTGATGATTATTTGTTGTACCTACCATATTTTATGCTGTTGTTACGCCTATTTTTCTGGCTTTTATAGGGACATTAGATATTTAAAATTAAATAGAATTAGTATTAATAAGAAGCTTATTATAAATATAAACTTATACTATCTAAACATTTTGCGCGCTAACACACACTTTACACACAACTCCACACTCGTTCACGCTATCTCTTCCACAACAAACACACATACACTCACACATATACTTAATGTCTATATAGCTACGTTCTCCAGCACCTATAAAACCTATTATAATGAATAGCACCTTACAGACTTTGAACGACATAGACAATCACGAAATAGCCCAAGTGTTCGAATGTGACTGTGACTGTGAACTTACTAACCATATCAATTCTAACTCCCATGGCTTTACTATTGTTTCACAAAATATTAGATCCATTTACTCTAACTTTGACGACCTTCAACTAAACATAATATTTCTTAAAATAGATATTGACCTGATAATCTTAACTGAATGTAGATTAAATCTAAATAAACAAATACCTCATATAACCAACTATAATTCGCACCAATCTACTAATCATCTTAATAAGGCTGATGGAGTGGTCGTATATATTAAAAACACATGTCAATATAAAATAAGGGAAATAAAGCTTACTCATGCATCTTGTTTGGAGGTCCATATCTCACCTGACCTTATAGTCATAGCGCTTTATCGATCCCCCTCACCTACAAACGCTGACGAATTTATCCATTCCTTAAATCATCACCTTAATACCATTGAATCAACTAAAATGTAATTATCACAGGTGACATTAATATTAAACTGATACTAAATCAAGGCGAGCAATCACATGAACGCACAAATAGGCTTAATTATCTCAATATGCTGGCAATGCATGGACTCCTCCCTGGTCACTTGCTACCCACGAGAGGCAAAAATTGTCTAGACCATATCAATATAAAACTCGAACCTGCCAATAAAACTGCGGTCATTGCAATTATTCATACAACTATCACAGATCACTTCATGACTTTCCTAAAAATTACAAACCATACAAACATAATAAAACCTACTAAAATAAAATCAGTTTTTAACGTTGAGAAAGGACTCGACCACTTAAAAGATAGCAACCTAATCGACCTGCTGCAACTAACAAACCCTAACACACTAACTAATAAATTAATCGAAATTCTTCAAAACTGTATCGCTCTTAGTACTATCACTATTGTAATCCCGTCAAAAAATAGAACCCTGAAACCGTGGATGACTATTGGTTTATTGCGCTGTATTCACAACCGAAACAACATGCAACGGAGACTGAGACTTGACCCTTTCAATGAGGCACTAAAAGTTACCTACAAAAGGTACCGCAATTACTGCAACTGCATCATCAAAAAACAAAAACGAAAATATGACAGAGACGAACTTGCCAAAGCACATAAAAACCCTAAAAAAACGTGGGAGATCATTAACAACATTACACAGCGAAAACCTAAAAAAACAAATAACCTGGAACTCCTAGAGCTATCTAATACTCCCCAAAACTCTATTAACAAAATGAATAACTTTTTCTCTAACATAGGAAAGATTCTTGCAGAAAATATCTCACCACCTCCGTATTCTACAGCAGCTAATAACGATCCTAGCTCATCTTTATCTGCCTGTACATCGGCCTCTTCTTTTGCCCTGCTCGACACAGACTTTTATGAAGTTCATGCTACACTAATGAGCTTAAAACCAGATAGTGCTCCAGGTTGGGACCACATTCCAGTTAAATTCCTTAAAGCTGCACACGAACAACTTGTGTCAATCTTAACTTATTTGACAAACCTTTGCTTTGGGCAGGGACTTTTCCCGGATGCTTTGAAAGTAGCCCTAATAACGCCTGTGTACAAGTGTGGAGACAAGTCAGACCCGTCAAACTATAGGCCAATTTCAGTTCTGCCACCCATCTCAAAAATCCTAGAAAGACTCTTAAATTCGCGTTTTTCTAAATACCTTTCTAAGTATAACATTCTGTCACCTTCTCAGTTTGGATTTAGGCAGGGAAGGTCTACTGAGGATGCGGTCCTGTCTCTAACATCTACTATAGTTGACAAAGTGGATAAAGGTAGCAAATGTCTGGCGGTTTTCCTCGACCTCAAAAAGGCCTTTGACACAGTATCTGTCCCCATACTTCTAGACAGGCTTGAAAACATAGGCATAAGGGGAACCCCTCTCGATCTGTTCAAATCCTACCTAAACAATCGCAAACAAACAGTCAAAATAGGGGAGTTTACTAGCTCACAAGAAACAATTTCATACGGTGTCGGGCAGGGAAGTGTCCTTGGTCCGACATTGTTTCTTATATATATTAATAACCTATGCAATATGAGTATTGACAGCAGTCACATTTTCTCATACGCGGATGATACTGCCATAGTCTTTGCTGATAACACTTGGACTAAAGTTAAAAGGTCAGCCGAAATCGGCCTGTCTAAGATTGCAGTTTGGCTTAAGCGTAACCTCCTTACACTAAACGCCTCCAAGTCCAATTACGTATGCTTCACCAAGTATACACACACTCAACCACCACCCGAATTCCAAATAAAGATCCACTCATGTACTACCCCCCCCCCCCAATTCCCGACTGTTCTTGTACAAAAATTGACAGGTTACAGTATACTAAATACCTGGGTATCATGATTGACCAACGCCTGTCCTGGCATATGCATACTGAACTGATCATAAATAGGGTTAGGAAATTAATATGGACTTTTAAAACATTACGACACGTTTCCTCAAAGAACCTTTTGCAGAAAGTCTATGTATCATTAGCCCAATCTATCCTTACATACTGTCTGCCATGTTGGGGTGGAACAACAAAAATTAAATTTTTAGAACTTGAGAAGGCGCAGCGATATCTGCTTAAGGTTATGCTTTTTAAACCCTATAGATTTTCAACCCAAAGCCTTTACCTAACCTCTAACCTACTCTCTGTAAGAAAACTTTACCTACTCCACCTTATTCTGAGTAAACATAAATCCCTCCCGTATGACCCCAAAAAACCGATTATGAGTAGCAGAAGAAGCTACTTGGTCGCTCCAACTGTCCCAGTTAGATCTGTTTTTGCCAAGCGGCAGTATGCAAGGCAATCTTCCCACCTATATAACCTATTGAATAAAGAACTAAACATCTATCCTCTAAAACTCCGTGACTGTAAAATATCTGTGACTGATTGGCTTAAGACTAAAACCTATGATGACATTGAGGCTATGGTATCATCGTTACCATAATCTGTCTAGTAACCAACAGGACCGCAGTAACTAAATCGTTAGTGGAGGAAGCTTTGCCTGGCTTCTTCCGGTCCCAAGACATTGTCGTAGGGCTAACCTAAACCTAAACTTAAACCCAAAACTCATATCTACACGCAGGTCAACAACATTAACCCATAAACACAACGAACGAACACACACACACACACACACACACACACACACACACACACACACACACGCACACAAACACGTGTGCGCGTACACTCAAAGCCCCACTCACTACATCACACAAGTGCGCTTCTTATCCTTTTTGTATTTGTACCTTCTTTTCTTTTATTTTGTTTCTTACATACACTGTATAATGTTAAGTGGAAGAGCGGAGCCACCTAACACAAGCATCTCTTTGCTTAAAAGGTGTTCTCCAAACCATGTATCTTAAAGCTTTATGTAATTGAAATAAATATTTTTATTTTTATTTTTATCACGCCCACATAATGACAAAACTAAATACACTATCTATAACGCTTATCGACAACAATACTGCCCATCACTATGCTCGCCCATAAAGCCCGTGAGTGGGAGAGGGAGCGAAATACTCTGATAATTTATGACCTAAATTGCACGCACAAAATAATTCTAGTATAGCTGATAACCGCGCGCTTCGCTAGGCGCAAGATTTTATTGCAGAACCTAGATGTGACTAAAGTAATTAAGAGCAAAATTTCTATGTAGTTACATGATGCAAGAGGAATTTGTGGTGATTTTTTTATTTTTTGATGGAGGTTTTAAACATAAATTCATTTACCTATGTCATCGTCATCTTTTTTACTCTTTGAACCAAATGCAATTAGCGGCAAGTCGTCATCCAAATCCGTATGTCTATCTTCAAAAGCATCAATCTCCAAATCTTCTTGTTTTTCAGCACTCTCTAGAATGAAACAGATTCTGACTCAATATATAAAATAATAAGTGATTTTTTTTTCAAGCGACTAGATCATTACAGTCCTTCACAAAGCTTATAGGCCTGAGCCACCCACTTTCATTACCATACTGCATGTTTCATAAGCCAAGTGTAAGAAGCTGAAGTGGCAATGGGCCGCAGAACTGACAACCGATGGGGAAGAGAGGTTCTCGAGTGGCAACCTCGTACTGGTAGACGTAGTGTAGGGCGGCCCCCACTAGATGGAGTGACGACCTGGTAAGACATGCAGGAAGTTGATGGATGCAGGTGGCTCAGGACCGTGCTTTGTGGCATTCCTAATAAAATTGGCAAAGACAGGTTGCTTACCAGTTGTAAGTATATCATTAATTCCTATGAAATTAATCCATCTTAGTGACATACATACTGGTTGCATTTATACAGGATCAAAATATTTTTAAAATATATTAGTGCATAAGTAAAAAAAATGTCTAAAGAAGCTCATTATTTTACATTGACAATCATGCCTAGCGCAAAACGCATAGGTATGTTCTACTAGCGCCTAAAAATCAAGATTCCAATGTTTTGTCGCATAAAATCGCATCTAACAATTACATTGAACATATAAATGATATAAAAACCACATTGTCAGAAAGATAAATGATTGTTGGACTTATTAATTTTTTTTAAATCGATTAATTGCTATTTTTGACTACTTATTTTTTGGTTTTAGTGGCTTATGATGTCGATTTATCAAGTCCGCATTTTTTTATAGGATAGGGTAACAAACGAGCACACAGTCAGCCTGATGGTAAGTGGTTGCTGTGACCCATAGACATCTACATTTATCCTCAATGAAGAATCAAAATGCAGATGCGTCGTCACCCGTGAGGACTAAGATGGAATGCCTTTCTTCCAGTAAAATGGGTCTCCGGTTCTCTACACTCACCATCCGAAACACAGCAGCGTCAAGCTGCCATTTTACGCTGGTATTCTATGAGAGCGTGGTCCTTCCCCAGTCAAGCCGACCCATGCGTGTTACAATTATACTACTAAATACTAATATAGCTGCAGCATGGCTCTACGGTTTTGAAAATATTAATTGTTTAACTCTATCTATTTTTTAATCTGTTAGCAGAATAATTTTATTTTGTTTAGTTATAATTAATATTTTTATTGAGTCATTTTTAATAATACCTGCAAAATGCCAGACTAATTGAGCGGTTTTAAACAACTCCCAGACGTGAATAAAGTTTACAAATGAATACGACAAAAAAGTCTTCTTATGCGTAGCCATAAGTGTGAGAAAGATAGCTTATCGAAGCATGCCGACAACGGAGGGGGGGGGGCTAAGCTTCTCGCGCTGTGATTGGTTATTAAGAAATACCTATTTCAAAGATTTTAAGATTAAATTCTTAATTTGGGATTCAGCATGTATGTATGCGCATATATGGCCATGTAATTATCTATGTATACAGTTTGAACTATTTAAGATCAGTGCCGTAATAATTTGTAAGATAGCTATTAATTTTAACCTTGTATTAATAGTAACCTTGGCAAAAATATGTTTAGATAATTACCGCCCCATGTTCTTAAAAAAGGACAATATGTATAAAGTGCTTAACGCCCAGAGATGAAGGTGGAAAAAATAACAACTAGTAACTTTTTTCACAATGATGTGGTACAGATATAGATGACTTTTGTACTACCTAAATGTAGTTATGTATGAGCTATATTATTGTAAAGTTTCTTTAACATACATTCTGTAGCTTTTGCGTGGAAGAGTAACAAACGTCCATACATCCATACACCCTCACAAGCTTTCACGTTTAGAATATTAGTAGGATTCAATTCAATCATTTCTTATTAATTACTATTAAAATTGAAAAAATGAGAAACTAGGCCACGGTCAATAATTATTCTTTTACCTTGACAGGAACAATAATTTTTAGGTTGACGGATTAAATCATTCAATAATTCTTTTTATTTCCAATTTTTATAAAATTAATAATTTTGTTTAAATGATAATATTAAAGGAAGTTTATAGAGATTTATCATTTTATTAATTTTCCTCCTCTTCTTCACTGCTCTCTGAAGATTCACTGTCTGGTTCCAGATCTTACGGCATGGAGTCGTTTTACTCAAATATTATAATTTATGAGGTTTCAGTTCAATTTGAAAGTCAGTTATCCCGTTTTAGTTTTTTATGATTGTGTGATTTTGTTTAGTGTTTGTTTTGTAATTGATAATAAACGTATCTGCCTAGTGTGATATTTAAAGCACAGTTTAAAAATATCTACTTATGCAAGTACTGCCCGATGTCCTATAAAAAGATATAATAAAACTATATTTACGTGGTTCCAAAGTCATCTATATCTGTACTAGATGTGGGCGCCGCGCCGCCGTGCGGGGTGATACGGCGTGCGCTTGGTTCCACGCGCGGCGTGAGTGGCGTAAAGACGTTCGTTTGTTTTAGTGATTTTTCGATTTAACTTAACTACAAATTGGACGTAGTTATGCAAAAAGGATTCAACCCATCATCATCATCATCATCATTACAGCCCTTCACAAGTCCACTGCTGAACATAGACCTCCCCAAAGGAATGCCACAAAGCACGGTCCTGAGTCACCTGCATCCGTCCACTTCCTGCATATCTTACCAGGTCGTCACTCCATCTAGTGGGGGGACGCCCAACACTTCGCCTGCCGGTACGAGGCTGCCACTCCAGAACCTTTTTCCCCATCGGTTGTCCTGCTGGCCCCTTGGGTTCCGTTGCCCTATTCCAAATTTCCCTACTTTGAGCTCACCATTCTCTCTTGTGCCTAATTTTGCATTGAAGTCTCCCATTAACACCGTATATTGGATTTTGGAGGAATGCATGGCTCTAGAGATATCCTCATACATTTCCTCCACCTCCTCATCGGGGTGTGCCGAGGTTGGTGCGTAAACCTGTACGACCTTCAGCGAATACCGTTTGGTGATTCTGAGTATAAGGTACGCAACCATCGTCGACACACTCTCAATCTTTGAAAACAATGTTGTTAACGAGAGACTTGTGGACGATAAATCCGACACCTCCTTGGGACAGATGGTCGCCCTCCCGGTGATAGAGCAAGTTGCCGGATTCGAGGATTACCGTGTCCTCCCCTTCTCTTCGGATTTCGGATAATTCTATAATATGCCAGCGTAACTTATTTCTCTTCTTCCAGCTCCACAATCTTCTCGTCAGTCCTCAGGGTACGTGCATTGTATGTTGCCAGGTCGAGTCGTCGTAGGTGGCAATCGAACCTCCACCGGAGATTTTTAGCACCCCCTGCTCCGCCGTTACCATGGTCGCCACCGTAGCCAGGAATAGTGGGACCGCCGAGGACTGGGGGCCGTCTCTTAGTAACTTTATCCATTTTGGGGGTATTTGCCGTAGTTGCCACGCTTGGCGAGCGGGTTGGCAACCGCAGTTTTTAATCCAACCCGCAATAAGTTAATTTGAGTTCATGATATTTGAAGTATGGATACTTCAAAAATCATAAACTCAAATTATTGGTATGGCTTCTGTCTGTTTGTAATTTTTCTTCTTATTTGTGTTACGTTTGCTAAAATTGTTACATCACATAATAGTATAGACCACAAACATTATTTTTCAAGTCAACATTTTTGACACAAACTCGGGTTGGATCCTTTTTGCATAACCACGTCCAATTAATGATGTTATTGATGACATAAAGAAGAAGTTTATATTGGACGGCAAAGCGATTGTTGCAGTCACTGATGCTGGAAATAATGTGAAACGAGCAGTTGGGATCGCCAATTTGACTCACCATCTATGTCTAGGTCATGGGCAATCTGGTGACAGTCGACGGCATAAACTCGGTTCCAGAAATTGCAGTACTAGTTCAGAAATGCAAAAAAGTCGTCAAGGCTGTGAGATATCGCGCCCCAGAGTTGCAAGCTGAAGCCGAAAAGGTACAGCAACAACTAGTTTTTGGAGAAAATAGAAGGCGTTGTTGAAACCTTAGAAAGTGACGAGAGCGACCCTGTTCCTGAAGTTGATCTAATACTGGAAAATGCCGAAGAAACCGAAATTGAGGACAGGGCTTTACCATCAGGATCAGGACCCGAAAATTACAAAATTATTCAAACAATCAAAACCGCAACCCCAACTCGTTGGCACAGCATTTTCACACAGGAAGATTGGCCAAGAAGAACTTAGAATAACTCAAAGTGAGTGGATTCTTTTAGAAGATTTAGTAAAGTTTTTGAGAAGCTTTCGCGAAGCCGTCGAAATCTTGTCATCTCAGAAAACATGCACAATGAATGTTGCTCTGGTGTTCCGTTCTGAGATTATGGACGTATTAAAGCTCAATCAAGATGATGATGCACTAATAATGTTGAGCTTAAAAAGCAACATGATGAAAAAAATGAGTAAAAGATTCCCAGTAACAAAGCCCATTGTCGCAGCAGCACTTTTGGATAACCGCTTTATGAGTATGACAGAAATTGATTTTTTCTAGAAAACTCGAATATGGCCAGAACGTCCATCCTTTCCTCGCACATCAGAGAAGTTATAAATATTAATAACGAGCGAGAAGCTTTAGGCGAAAATGCAGGCAATACAAGCACCAGCAATGTAACCGACACATCATTCTTGCATAAATTGTCGAGGAAACATAGTGTTAGTACATGCCAAGGGATTCGAGGTAATCCAATGGAGCAAGAATGTTGGCGTTACATTGCTGGTGTTGATCCTACAGAACCAAAAGATGGTGATTTATTAACTTATTGGAACAGTAAAAAAAAGTATTTCCTTATATTGCTGCTCTTGCTAAAGCTCTACTCTGTGTGCCTGCCACAAGCACTCCAAGTGAGAGGGTATTCTCGGTAGCCGGGTTAACCGTTACGGCGAAAAGATCTCACTTGAGCTCTATTTATTTTCTATAATCAACTATATAATTAATTTAAGTTTTAAAAAATAAATTATTTTATTTATTTATTTATTATAACATGTTTTCTATTTCCATCAATAAAGTATAATGCTACAATTCGGGTAAATAAAATTATATTCATTCATGATAATTATAAAATATGTAAGATGGATAGTAATGAAATTAATTAGTATGTTAAAAAAACTGTTTATGAGGCTGTTAAAGTAAGCGTTCATTTGTAACATTATTTTTTTTTTTGTACCTAATCTAGACAAGGTATGTAATATACTGACATTTTCCTGTCGTCCACCTGAATTGGTGTTAATAACCAGCGTGTTGAGATTTAATCCAACTAGGTGAAGAGGAGTAGATTGCGTGTTTTATAAAAAAATACAGGGAAAGTAGCCACGCCGCCGCCGACTGAAATTTGACAGCACGCCGCCGCCGACAAATTTTAAGGCGGCGCCCATATCTAATCTGTACCATATCACCGTAAAAAAAGTTACAGCTGTAGAGAACGTGCAACTTGTTACTTTTTCTACCTTCATCTCTGGGCGGTTAGCACTTATACATATTCTCCTTTTTTAAGAACCTGGGCTGGTAATTATCCAAACATATTTTTGCGAAGGTTACTATTAATGCGAGCTATTATACAAATTATTACAGCATTGATCTAAGATCATTCAAACTATATACACAGATATTTACATGGACATATACTCGTATGTGCATACATACATGCTAAATCCCAAAACAAGAATTTCATCTTAAAATCTTTGAAAAGGATATTTCTTAATAACCAATCACAGCGTGAGGAGCTTAGCCCCTCCTCCGCTGTCGGCATGCTTCGATAAGCTATCTTTCTCACACTTATGGCTATGCATAAGAAGACTTTTTTCTCGTATTTATTAATTTGTAAACTTTATTCACATCTGGGAATTGTTTAAAACCGCTCAATTCGTCCGTCGATTTCCAGGTATTATTAACAATTACTCAATAAATACGTGATTAAAATTTGATATTGCTAAAAGTATATTTTTTGGGAATTTAAAAAATATATTTTTGGAGAGGTCTGGTAATACTTTATAACCGACACAAACGTCTGGGATAAATAAAAACTAAATTAAAAGATAAAAGAGAAAACAAGTTGCATAAAAAACATTTTTTAGGATTTTTTTTTTGTAAATGTTATATGCTGCGCAGTAACGAAATAACCGCAAACGCTCTGCCAGACTCGCGGGACTGGATTCGCCAATTGTCGTAATTATATTTTTTCACAATTTCAACTTGCCAAAAGGACCTTCCCAAAATTCGTCGCCAGCTCGACTATCGCTAGGCGCACGATATTTTATTGCGGAACCTAGATGTGACTAAAGTAATTAAAGAACAAAAGAGCAATGGCAGACTTTCATACATAAAATTAGTTGAGAAGAAATGGTAGCGTCTATATACCAAAAATATCTTAAAATGTTAAGCTTCAGTCCCTTAATAACTCTGTCAAAGAATTTTGTACTGAGAAGGCGTCAAAAAAAAGATATTTACATTTGAACCTTTTTAGGTTATGTCCAATGTCACTTGGAAAAAGTCATGCTTCC
Organism: Parnassius mnemosyne; assembly: GCA_963668995.1. Taxonomy (NCBI): domain Eukaryota; kingdom Metazoa; phylum Arthropoda; class Insecta; order Lepidoptera; family Papilionidae; genus Parnassius; species Parnassius mnemosyne. The sequence goes on from CAVLGL010000087.1 coordinate 2,180,188, forward strand.
TGTGGTTGTCTGATGTTAGCCTAATACATAATACATAATTGAGAGTTTTTAGATTATTGTATCTCTATTATATATTTGCATACTATAAATGTATATTTCTGGCATGGCTCCAGGGCTTTTGTACCATAGTGACATTCTCAGAAGGGCTAGAACCCAGAGCCGTAAAGCCAGTAAAAAAAACAGTGACATTTTATTTTAGCTAGTGTTGGAATAACATTAAATGGAATTGTTACATAGTACTATGATTGAGATAATGTATTATTGTAGGAAATTCTTTGTAAGAGACTTATTTTCAGCCATATTACTTTTATTTTTGTTATTACTGATAGTACAGTTGTTACGGCCTGCAGCTGCCTAGCTAAAGGTAGTATCCACCTAGGCCCATAGTAGTTAGATCCTACAGGCAGATACAGGTCGGGCTTTTGGCCAAAGTAAAAATTTCTGATGGAAACAAACGAGGGGAAATGTTACTACGATAAAGTCACTCACCTGCTCCAGGAGCGGAGACGATTCTCCGAGACCGGCCCGGCTGATGACAGTGTCGTGAGTGTATGTGTAATTGTATGTGCGCGCTGGTATCTTCGGAACTTCCCCCCTCTGGAGGCACTCTTCCTGAGTTGTCACGAAACTACACGTAGTACTTCAGAGGTAAATCACGATTATGGTTGCACAATGAATTTAACGGAGTTAGTAGTTCCTGATGAACGATACGATTCTCACAACGATTTACGCGGGTTGATACTTTCGCAACAAGTTAGGAGCGGAAAAAACGTCAGTCTCTCTCGCAAGAAATTCTACAATAATCTCGAAAAGTCCTATCCCGCCGCGTCAGGCGGCCGGGGGGAGGGGAGGTGACCTCGATATCGAGGCCAAGCGCGCGCGTTAGAATACGTCTCGAAGTTAAATAATAAAAATAAACATTCTTGCCTAAACAAACCCCCGCCCCGGACATAAGGCATTAGGTCCGCGAGTAGATTGGCAAATGGGACAAGGTCGCGACGGCACGCTGCAAGACCGAATCTCCGACTAAAACCTCGGCCACCCTAGGCACCCCATCCGCTCCATACGACAATTTAACAATGCGCCCACGGCGCCAATACAAAGGTAGAGCGTTTGGTTCTTTAATCAACACGAGGTCTCCCACCCGAGGAGGCTCCGTCCTGTCAGACCACTTAACGCGCTGCTGCAAAAGATGTAGGTACTCCAGGGACCATCGGCGCCAAAAGCTTTGAGTCATCTGTTACAGCAGGGCAAACCTGCTAAGCCGTGAAGCGCTCGTTTCCCTGAAGGGGTACTCGGGCAGAGCGTTAAGAGGCTGGCCAATCAGGAAGTGTCCCGGGGTTAGAACCTCCAAATCATTCGGGTCGGAGGAGAGGGGACAGAGGGGCCGAGAGTTGAGTACCGCCTCAATTTTACAGAATACAGTGGCGAGCTCCTCAAATGTCAAAATAGCTTCACCAATAACGCGACGGAGATGCGTTTTTGCCACTTTAACCACCGCCTCGAAAATACCGCCCCAGTGGGGACACGCCGGAGGGTCGAATTTCCACTGGATGCCCCTTTTTGACATAGCATTGCCTAAATAAGTACGGTGGCTAGACAGAAACTCGACGACCTCCTTTAGATACCTATCCGTGCCCTTATAATTCGTTCCGCAATCCGACCGGATCAAGTCCGGCAACCCGGGCCGCGATACGAAATGGCCAAGCGTGGCCAAGAAGGCTTCCGTGCTGAGGACGCTTACAAGTTCCAAGTGAACGGCTTTAGTGGAGAGGCACACGAAGACGCAAAGATAGGCCTTATGCGAACGGGCGTTACGAAGGTTAGAGGACTTAACGAGGAAGGGGCCAGCAAAGTCGGTTCCGCCTCCAGCAAATGGTCGGATGGCCCTGACGCGGTCGGGCGGCAAGTCACCCATGAGGGGCTGCGATATGGTGGCCTTCAGTTTATAACAGGATATGCAATTAAAGATGACGCTCCGGATGAGACGTCGGCCAGACAAAATCCAAAACTCCCGCTGTAAAATAGCCGAAAGAGCGTTGCACCCAGCGTGGGCATTCTTAACATGGTGGTGGGCTACCAGCAATCGGACCAGGGCGCCGTCCTTAGGGAGCAGCAACGGGTGTAGAGCCCCGTACGGCAGTTGAGAATTTTTCAAACGTCCGCCAACGCGCAGCATCCCCGCGTTATCCAGAAAGAGGTTCAGGCGGGCCAGGGCGCCCTTGATAACGGAGCCACGCTTCAAGTTTTCAATGACGGGCTCAAATTGCTCAGTTTGGACCATACGGGTCCAGTGCATCAAAGCTTCCCGGCGCTCGCTAGGGGACAACACGCTATCAGAGAGTCGGTGGGATGGGTATCTCGAATTGCGGACAAAGCGGCGCAACCAAGCAGTAACTCCCAAGAGCTTATCGAGGGAGCTGTACCGTTCCAGAAGAGAGAGATCCCGAGTGGGCTTATCCTTGCCCACTCCGACTCGGGCTCGTAGGCCCGGCAATTCGGTAGGTTCGGAGTAATTGCCCCGGGGCCAGAATGACTGAGACCCAGATAACCAATCGGGACCCCACCACAGTGGTCCCGATTGGTCCACCAGCGATGGGGCCTCACAGCCGCGAGAAGCGCAGTCCGCGGGATTCAACTCCCCTGGGACACGTCGCCAGTTGAGAGAAGTCTCAGAACTCTGGATTTGAGAAACGCGGTTCGCCACAAAGACCTCGAGATTGTGAGGTGCAGCTCGGAGCCAACAAAGTACTATCTCACTGTCCGACCATGCGTAGACGCCCGTAATGTCGATTACAGGCTTCAAGGAAGAGTGAACGTGGTTGAGGAGTCGCGTGAGGAGAGCGGCACCGGACAGCCAATTTAGGGATAGTTAAGCGGGACCTAATGGGAGCAACCTTGCTTTTAGCGAGTACGAGATGAGCGGCAGTATGACCAGAGGAACTCACCGTCCGCAAATATACGACAGCAGCATAGCCCTTCTCAGAGGCGTCGCAAAACCCATGAAGAGTAGCCCGACATTTCCCGGAGGGAAGGAAGCACCTTGGCATGGAAACCCGGTTGATATCCGGAAGGGAGGAGAGCATGGAGAGCCACTCTCGCAAGAGGGCTCCGCCAATCGGCTCGTCCCAACCCAACCCGGACATCCAGAGCTTTTGAAGAAAGCACTTAGCTAAAAAGATGACCGGGGTGATCCACCCATTAGGGTCGAAGGTGCGGGCTACGGTGGACAGCACGAAGCGTTTAGTCCATGCTTTGGGCGGTGGGTCAAGTTTTACTCTATACGTAAAGGTATCCTGAACAGGCTGATATTGAATGCCCAGCACAGTCAACAAATTAGGATTCTCAGGGTGCTCGAACAGATGAGGGTCTTGCTGATCCTCTCCTGGGAGGTCCTTCAAAATATGAGGGGAGTTCGACAACCACTTGCGCAACTCATAGCCTCCAGACTTCAGGATGGCAATTAATTCGTCTCGCAAGACCAGAGCCTCCTCGACGGTGGAAGCGCCCGTACAAATGTCGTCCATGTAGACCGAAGTCTCCAAAATAGAAGCTCCCCGAGCGTATCTCAGGCGCTCTCTCTCAGCGAGTTCAAGGAGGGTTCGCATGGCGATATACGGGCTGGACCGGAGTCCATATGTGGTGGTGTTCAACTCAAATACCTGTATAGGATCGCTGGGCTTCTCGCGCCACAATATCAGCTGATATCGGCGGTCATCACGATGGACCACTGATTGGCGAAACATCATCCGAATGTCCGCGACAAAAACTACTTGGTGTCGACGGAATTGGGTCAAGATGTCGGATATGTCCTTGATCAGTTTAGGACCCGAGTGAAGACACTGGTTCAGAGACACACCGTTTGATGTGGGGGCGGAACCGTCAAAAACTACCCGAATCTTACTCTCAGGGGTCCTCAAGACCGCATGGTGAGGGAGGAAGTAATGCTCCTGTGAACGCCATTCGAAGTTGGACGGTGACATGTGACCCAGCTCCTGATACTCGCGCATGAACTCGACATATTTGTCGCGAAAGGCTGGGTCGCGCCGCATGCGGCGCTCCATGGAAAGCAACCTCTTCTCGGCCAGAGCACGAGATTGACCCAAAGAGGGGCGTGAATCCAGAAAGGGTAAGCGAGTGACGAAACGACCGTCAACCCGCCGGCCGGTATTGTTCTGGTAGAACAACTCACACTCACGGTCCAGAGGGTCGACTCGAGCTGCATGTGGTGGTTCCTCAATTTCCCAGAACCGCATCCGATAGAGACACGCCCACGACGGAGAGCGAGTCGGCCGTCGCGGGGGGAGGAGACCACATAACCGGTCCAAAAAAGCTGTGCCCAAATATCGTGGAAATGGCTGACAGGCCATCGGGCTGCAGAGCTCGTATCTCACCTAACAAGAGGACACCCAGCGTGTCGGCCCCCAGTAACAAATCTATAGGCCCAGGTTGGGCCCACCGAGGGTCTGCCGGTCTCAAAGCCGACGCACAGCGCACAGCGCTGTCATTTATACGAACGTTAGGGAGGAACCCTACAATGTCGTCGAGGACATTTACCTTGACTAAAATACGAAGGTGTTCGCTGTCAGGGCTGAACACCAACTCCGCTTGTCCCCTAGGAGCGGGAGGCTCGGGACCTCCGATACCTACCATCGGACGTGATTCAGAGCTCCAGGGGAGCCCCAGTCTTCCCACCAACCGAGTAGAGGCCACACTACGTTGGGAACCCGAATCCAATAGAGCTCGAACCGTTAAGCGGTCGCCGCTCGGGTTGTAAACCTTCACTGAGGCCGTCGGCAATAGAACAGTTTGACAGGTGGACTGCTGACGACTTATAGGCTCAGTGGAGGCTGCCATGGCGGGAGCTAGGGCGGCAGCCTCCTATCTGGAGCTGCCTCTGTTGGACCGGCACCCGAACCCTGGGGCCCCGAGAGCGGCACTCCGACGGCGTCTCGATGACCCTTGACTGGAATTCCCCGAACGGGCCGACCTGAGGAAACTCGGGGATCCTCGGCTCCAAGGCCCGGGGCCGATACGCAGTCTCCGGAACCCGGTAGTACCGGCACCGACCAAAGGGGGGCGGGCGGCGTTCCAGTCGCGGCCACTCAGCCAACGGGGGTGAGAACGGTCTAGCTGACCGCTGAGTGGCCGCGAATCCACTATCCACTCGCTGAGGGGGGGTGAAGACCCCCCCGCCCCTGGGGGAACGACTCCCAGACCGATCGGGGGAGGGACTCCCCTCAGACCGAGGGGCGCTGTGCTCCACCGGTGAGCGCCGGGCGTTGCCCGACAGTGGGCGTGGCTGGGCGCCCCCGCCCGTGGGAGTCGGGGGGCTGTCAGGGCCCTGAGAGGACGAGCCGCGCGCACCCAGGCACAATATGACGTGGTGGTTACCCTGGCAGTGCGTGCAGGGCCGCTGGTGCGGGCAGTCTCGTTGTAAATGCCTCTCCAGGCACGAGAAGCACCAGCGGCGCTCCCTGGCGATGGTTCGCCTCGCCGTAGTCGGCTTGCGCAACAACTTCGGGCACGACGCCGCCCGATGGTCGGATGCTCGACAATAGGAGCAGGGAGGCGCCTCCCGGGTCGCTAGGCCACTATAGGAGGGTACTGGGGGGCACCCTCCCGCGGGGGCTCCGCTCGGCCTCAGGGGGGTGGGCGCCGCCTTGGCCGGCTGATTCCGCCTCTCCCTGGGCACCGCTCGGGAGGCGGCCGGGGGGCCCTCGACGGCGCCTGCTGCGTTCTCCAGCTGCCTACACTGCTCCTCCAGGAACCGCAGAAGGCCCCTAAAGGGCGCCATCCCCTCCGTACCTCTCCTCAAAATGGAGCCGAAGGTCGAGGGGCAAGCGGGACAGCACTATATGAAGGAGCAGAAAAGACCACTCGTCCACAGGTAAATCCAGCCGCCGCAACGAGTTGCACGCTACGACGACTGGATTCACTATGTCTTCACGTAGTCTAGTCCGGTCCTTCAGCAGCGGGAGGTTCAGCAGCCTCCGCACATGGTCGTCCGCAATCCGCCGGACGTTGGCGTACCTTCCAGCGAGGAGGTCCCTGGCGTTTTGGTAGGCGTCGTCCGACAACTTAAGGTGGCCGACGACGCCCCGGGCCTCCCCCTCCAGTGATGCCAGGAGGTACCCCATTTTTTGGCAGGGGGTCAGGTCCCTCCGGGCGTCCACCAGGCTGTCAAACATGCCGACGAAGGTCAGCCACTCCGAGAGGACCCCGGAGAACCTTGGCAGGTCCAGCGTTGGGTCCAGTCGTCCTAGCAGCTCTGGCTGAGTAGGCGGCTTCCGCGGGGACTCGAGAAGGCTACTCAGCCGAGCTTCGCGCTCCCTCTCCGCGTCCTTGGCCCCCGCCTCGATCAGGTCGTCCGTTAGCGCTAGGAACTGCTCGTAGTCCGCGCGGCAGGAGTCCAGGACTCCCTTTTCCACCTTCGAGTCCTCGAGCTCAGAGTAAGCCTCCTCCACGGCAGCCCTTCGAGCATCGACCTGCTCGAGCCTCTTCCTCAGATTATAGACCCTGTCCGGTCGGCCTATCAATGCGTGTGCGCTGGTGGCCCAGCGCAGCTCAGTCCGCAAGCAACGAATTAGTAGCTTATGTGACGGCATACTAAATACAATACAATAACGAATACTAATAACAAAATAAAAGAAATAACGAATACAGTACTACTAATACGATAATATCAATCAAAACTACAAGTAAATACGAAAAAACACAAATCAAATTAGCACGTAACAACCCTAGTACGGTCAAATCAAGTTAAATTCAAATTGCGCAAATACAATTACTACTCTTTAGTTCAAATAGAAATTGCAGTATAAACGAAGATACTTCGAAATTCAGAAATCGATAAGTAATCCACTACAACTATCCGACAACGATAATTAACCGATTACGTAAAAATAACCATCTACCTACATGACGTATATCTCTAGAAAAACTCCCGCTTGCGCAACCTATGGCGCGGTTTTTCAAACTACCTACTAACCAAAAAAAAGGCAAGCAACAAACAACAAAGGGAAATAATTCTATTATTACGTACAAAAAAGTATTTTTACGTATTACGGACGGGCGTGATTGTAGATACAAATTAAACCAATCAAACCAACGCTCCCTGCCACCAGAATTGTTTAATGTTTATCAACACTATGGTCGGGATCGACCGGGAATCGAACCCGGAACCGCGTTCTGCTACCAGTTGTTAAGGCCTGCAGCTGCCTAGCTAAAGGTAGTATCCACCTAGGCACATAGTAGTTAGATCCTACAGGCAGATACAGGTCGGGCTTTTGTCCAAAGTAGAAATTTCTGATGGAAACAAACGAGGGGAAATGTTACTACGATAAAGTCACTCACCTGCTCCAGGAGCGGAGACGATTCTCCGAGACAGGCCCGGCTGATGACAGTGTCGTGAGTGTATGTGTAATTGTATGTGCGTGTATGTTGACGGGTCCTGATCTGGATGACGCAATGCCGTCCGGGAGAAGGTATGCGCTGGTATCTTCGGAACTTCCGCCCTCTGGAGGCACTCTTCCTGGGTTGTCACGAAACTACACGTAGTACTTCAGAGGTAAATCACGATTATGGTTGCACAATGAATTTAACGGAGTTAGTAGTTCCTGATGAACGATACGATTCTCACAACGATTTACGCGGGTTGATACTTTCGCAACAAGTTAGGAGCGGAAAAAACGTCAGTCTCTCTCGCAAGAAATTCTACAATAATCTCGAAAAGTCCTATCCCGCCGCGTCAGGCGGCCGGGGGGAGGGGGAGGTAACCTCGATATCGAGGCCAAGCGCGCGCGTTAGAATACGTCTCGAAGGTAAATAATAAAAATAAACATTCTTGCCTAAACAACAGTTATTACTAATAATAACTTAATATAAAAATATTTTGTGTGTTATGTTGGTAGTGTTACAAAGTGTATACGAAAATAGTAGCAATATTCTAAATGGCAACATTTGAATAGAGTAAAATGATTTCAGTCATTTGATATTCCCAAAAATGTTTGTTTTTTTTTCTGTGGCTTTAATTAAAATACATTTTTATTTGAAAAATCATAGAAAAATAATAAAACTCATTTTATATATAACTTATTTCTAGATGCTATAATTTTTGTCAACTATTTTTCTGTCATTGCTCTTTGGTATGTATAGTACATCTCCAACGATTTGATGCAAGAGAAATTTGTGGTAATTTTTTTTATTTTTTGATACAGGTTTTTAACATAAATTCATTTACCTATGTCATCATCATCTTTTTTACTCTTTGAACCAACTGCAATTAGAGGCAAGCCGTTCTCCGAATCCGTATGTCTATCTTCAAAAGCATCAATCTCCAAGTCTTCTTGTTTTTCAGCACTCTCTAGAATAAAACACATTCTGACTCAATATATAAAATAATTACTGATAGTTTTTTCAAGCGACTAGATCATTACAGTCCATCACAAAGCTCATGGGCCCGAGCCTCCCACTTTCATTACCATATTGCATGTTTCATAACCTAAGTGTAATAAGCTGAAGTGGCAATGAGCCGAAGAACTGACAACCAATGGAGAAGAAAGGTTCTCGAGTGGCAGCCAAGTACCGACAGGCTAAGTGTAAGGCAGCCCCCCACTAGATGGAGTGACAACCTGGTAAGACATGCAGAAAGTCGATGGATGCAGGTGGCTCAGGACCGTGCTTTGTGGCATTCCTAATAAAATTGGCAAAGACAGGTTACTTACCAGTTGTAAGTACATCATTAATTCCTATGAAATTAATCCATCTTAGTGACATACATACTGGCTGCGTTTATGCCCATTAATAATGAGCATCTTTCAATGTTATTTTTATCAAATAATGAATAGTTATTTTACATTGACAATTATTTATTTATTTAAACTAACAACTATCATGAAAGGAATAACCTCATGCGACAGTGTAATTCTTCTCATGCATAACAAAAAATGTGGTCATTAAGTGTAACAAATTGTAAACAATCCTACCCTAGTGAATTCACTCAAGGTGCAACAGAATAGGTCAATGTCTTCAGCCATTCTATTAAGAATGTTAACATTAAAGATGCCTTGTCGAGTAAATTGATACCCATCTAAAACACTGCCCACTCCACCCCAATATGTCACTATAATATTATTTTGTTTCCATGGACTACAGTAACCACTTGCCATTAGGTAACTTTTAGCTTATTTTAATAATATCACAAAATGTGCATATCTTACCTGTTTCATGATTCCCATTTTCTTCAAAATTGAAATTCTCATTTTCGAAATTCTCTTCCTCAACTTTAACAGATTCTAGGCTAAACATATCGTCCCTACAATCATTTTCTATATCACATTCTACTGGCCTGATATCTATATGACTAATTGGTGTGAATTGAATCTTATCTCTAGCCGCATGCGGTTTTGGTATTGACTGAAACCAAATTCTTTTATTAAATAAGAGAAAGCCAATGTAGTGGTGCCATAGAAGAATCCATACTTACATAACATCCTGCAGATGTCGTAACAAGGGACAGAAGGAAACTGAAACAGGAGATGGGCAGCAGCATCTTCCTGACAACTACAAATAATAATAAAAACCGGACAAAGTAAGGGTTCCGAATAAACTTCATAAGAATGTAGATACATATGTAGTTCATCCATCTTGAGTATCGAGTCTCAAAAATTTTTCAAAACATATTCACAAATGCCGTAAATTAACAAAGATCTATCTTTGTTTACTGAGTAATATTACATATAGATAATATTTCGTTTATATACAATAGAGTAATATATAAAAGTATCAACAGAGAATTATTTAGTAAAAATAAATACTTATCTTACTGTAATTCATAAAATATAGAACATCTAACAAAAAAGTAAGTTAGATTGAAGGATAAACTTAACTTTGCAGTAGAAAAAATAATACCCCATATAGTAACAGGAAGCAGCATAGAAGGCACGAGACAGGTCGTGCTCATCAAGGTGCCAGCCAAAAGATGATTAAGGCAAATACTTCATAATAATGGGAACGAACCATCAAGCAGTTAACTTTTATTGATAAGAAGTATAATACTGTGGACCGTTTAGTGGCGTTGTAAGAATATCCACTACATAGGGTAGTGGATATTCTTACCTACCCATGGGACGGGAGTCGTAAGAGGCGGCAGAGGGAATCAAAAACAGGAGTTAGACGGAAGCATGTTTCTCATAACAACTCAGACTAATATGAACTGCGGTTGCCAACCTGCCAAACGTGGCAAATTTGGTAAAATAACTACTATCAAGCAATCTATGAGGGACTTTTATAGGTTTTAATGGATGGAACGGATAATACCATAGACCCTCCTGCAAGCAACTGCTCCAGAACTGCTTTTGACTCAACAGCCTGCTGTTGTAATGTTCTGCAACGAATGAGTCTTGCATGACAGGTGAAACAGACAATTATGGGCTCCTCATCCTCATCCATCTGAAAATATGAAAGTTCGTCATAAATTTGGAAAACTACTTAAATATACAAGTTTGTAATAAAACCTATTGGCTACCATGATTCTCTTCATCAACATCATTTTTTATAACATTGAAGTGACAAATAAACTTACAAACCACCTGATGGTAAATGGTTGAGTCACTTGCAACGAACTTCAAGCAAAGGCTACAGATGCGATGTTACCTCTGAGGACTAAGATGTAATGCTTCACAGCGTGTTATTATACTAGCTCTCAATGTCCTTCACACCGGGACACATACTGCTGCTGGTGGCAGAAATAGGCAAGAGGATGATAACTACCTAGACAGACGGGTTGGCTATAGATATCCGGTACTTGATTTTAGTTATGTTTTCAACTTAGGAGGCCTGTCAGGGTTAAGCATGAACATTTTAAACTGTTTTTGAATGTCGGAAATGCGTTTTTAATTAATTATGACAAAAATAAATTTCAATAAAAATTCCGTATAACGAAACGCAAATATGACAATTTTGTATAGTGTTATGAGATTAGATGTCAAAAACAGATGCAAAAAGTGTGAATCGGAACGGTTGTTGACGGCCATGTTGTCGGCAACCGTAAATGTCAAATATAATATATTATCTATGATGTCAAATGTAAATTGTGATTCCGTTTCTCTAGTAGTCACGCGAATGTTCTTTTTTGTGCTTAGTGCTGTGTTTTCCCTGTTTTTTCGACGACTTCTGCTCTGTTTTTGGACTTCTTTGATTGCCCTTACGTATGACCTTGGCTTTGTTTCTGGTTTTGATTGGATTGCATTACTTTGGACTTTGGCTTGCTTACCGGACCTGAGAATGAGCGATTACGAACCCGTAGCGGGGCCTTCTTCGGCATCTGACGCTTTACTCGAGGAACCATCACACATCGACGAAGACTTCTCTGACTACGGCGACTATGTGAAGCGTCGACTATACGTGTCTGAGATTATGTTCATGTGGAATCTGTCGGATATTGTGCGTGAACTTGGAACGAACGAGCAATGTGTTCGATATAGTGAGGATGAAGGGCTGGTCCTAAAGGAACGAAAGTGCGGCAAACATAAAACTAATATGAAAATTTCATACTCAAGTGGCTGCAAATCGCTTGGTACTTTCATATGTGCTAAAGCATCCTGTAAGGGGAAAGCTGGAGGCAGTGGAGTTAAAATCTCACGACGACAAGGGACTTTTTTTGAAAATGTAACTCTTGATATGCCCCACATATATTACCTCATATATGCATATTCACAAGGATGGTCTTATAATCAAACAATCCATGAAGACCCATATAAACGACAGAGACAACAATGTTTAAGCCCAAATACAATATGTGATTGGTACAATTACTGCAGAGAGGTAGTTGTTATTTACTACCTCGAGAAACAGAATCAGTTTACTGGAAAGATTGGTGGCCCTGGTAAAATTGTACAAATTGATAAGAGCAAATTTGGAAAACGAAAATACAATAAAGGTAAATATAAGTATGATTATGTTTACACCTTTTTTTGTCATACTAAATGTCTAATATTAATTTTATTTGTTATAGGACGTCACATCGAAGGCCACTGGGTGCTCGGTATGATAGAAGATGGGTCTGAGGATCTCAGATTAGAGGTGTACCCGGACAATATTAGGTCTGCTGAGGTACTGGTGCCGCTTATACAGAGACATGTGGCGGCGGGTACCACAATTCATACTGATTGTTGGCGGGCATATGATTGTTTGGCAGAACACAGAAATTATTACTCATAAACTATACATTTCCACAAGCGGGGAAGGGTAGGGGGGCTTCCCCTGACCCCCCCTCCCCCTACCAACCTCGTAGGTGAGTACCGGATGTCTATAGTTTAACCAGACAGACTCCTAGGAAGAAAAAAAATTGTACCACCTAGTGAATCATCATCACTGCAACAACACAGTCTTAAGCCACCTACATCCATGGACTTCGTGTTGCCAGATTACCACTATCCAGTGGGGGGCCACTCAACAATTTGCTTGCCAGTATTAAAAGACCAAACCAGGGTGGATTTGGATATCTTGACAGAAAATCGCAATAAAACTCAGTAATATGTACTAGAACATAGACCGGGAAAAAACTATGTAGCAGTGCGGGTCGCGTGGAAGGAAGGCACAAGGTACCTTTTTATGGCACAGACTAAGTAATTTTTATCTCGCAGGCGCTAACGCGTGTTGCAAACAATTAAGTCTCGGTGCCTCTTCTAGCACGTAGTAGGATTTCAGGCTAATTGGTGTTTTTCAGGTTCTGGTTGCATTTGTCTTAGCCTAGCCCCATCTATCACATTTTTATATGGCAAGTAATAAAGTATTTCATCGGCAGTAGCAACAAATTACCGCAACTTCAATTTGCAATATGAGGAAATGTTAACAAACTTACAAAACTGTTCGTCAATGTTTTGTACAAATTTCGGAGACTAGTCTTCTTTAGTACCAACATGCGTACATTAACGCATAAGCAAATTCTACAAACTTCACTCAAGGCCATTCCTGTTTCCATTAGCTTTAATATAATTTAATTCACTTTTTCAGCAATAAATCCGAGTTTTCAAAAATATTATTATAATATATTACAATTATAATGCACAGTTGGTGATTGGTGTTGTTTGTTATTTTTATTATTCGCTCGAGAGAGCAGGCAAAGGAACTATGCCATACAGTCTTGTCTTCATGTATAATTATCCTTCATAGTTCACTCACTGCTTTACAATATGTTGATGCGTCACATTGTGCAGCCCTTGGGAGATTTTGACGGCAACTTGAGCCAGCAGGCAGCTGACAGTTGGCGATGGTATCTAAAACAAACAGCTTATCTTGAGAATCCATCACCATCAGAGCACTTGTTTCACAGTTTCCACTAATAGTTCACATGCGCAGACAATACACAAAATCGCACCACTTTTACATACCAAAGCCCACTTCAAACCATTATTTAAACAATAATACAGGAGCAGCAAGCTGCCGCCGGTCAAGTTCCCGCCAAAACTCTATAATGCACAGGCAGTGACAGGATTGACATTGACACTGTCAATTTGACATAGCGATTATTAAGCCCGCTTTTCACTATGGCATATAATATTGTTACGAGATTGGGGTTCGACACAATTAAAAACTGCCGAGTGAATTACCAAAATTGACACTTTAATTACAGAACACTAATTACAACTTATAATCACACTAATAACAAAACAATTGTACTACAGATCACTTTAATTCGCAGTTGTATCGCTTCGAAGTATTCGCTTATATCGCCAATTCAATATAGTGATACTATATTGAATTAGCGATATAATTCACAAGGTGTCTTAGGTATTTTCTGTGATCTTTCCAAGGCTTTCGATTGTGTTCATGATGAGATATTAATCAGGAAACTACAACATTTCGGTGTAAAAAATTTAGCGATTAGACTTATTACTTCATATTTAAGTAACAGAACTCAAAAAGTCGTGATCAATGGTAAAGGTTCTTCCGGATCAGTAGTATCAATGGGCGTTCCTCAGAACTCGATTCTTGGCCCATTCCTGTTTTTAATCTATATTAATGACTTACCTTATCTTGTAGGGGACAATCACGATATAGTATTATTTGCTGACGATACCTCTTTAATTTTTAAACTCAAACGGCAGTTAATTAATTATGTAAATAATGCTCTATCGAAATTGGTACATTGGTTTAACGCCAACAATATGCTCTTAAACTGCAACAAGACAAAGTGTATTAAATTTACAATACCTACTGTAAAACATTCGAATACCAATGTGCTGTTAAATAGGGAGGAGTTGAGTCTTGTGGATACCACTGTTTTTCTTGGTATTACTGTTGACGCGAAACTTCAATGGGGCCCCGATATATATAAATTAGCAAGCAGACTTAGTTCTGCAGCATATGCTGTAAGAAAGATTAGAAGTCTCACAGATATCGAGACAGTTAGATTAGTGTATTTTAGTTACTTTCATAGCGTAATGTCTTATGGAATTTTGCTATGGGGTAATGCGACTGTTATTGAAGCTATATTTGTTTTGCAAAAGAGAGCCGTACGGGCAATTTATAACCTAAATTGTAAAGAGTCCCTCAGAGAAAAGTTTAACGAAATAAACATATTAACTTTGGCATCGCAATATATTTTTGAAAATGTAATGTATGTATATAAAAACATAAATAGCTTTAATAGGAATAAGGATGTGCATACTTTAAACACTAGGAACAAACATAAGCTTGTAATGCCAATTACTAGACTCCACAGAATCAGTAATTCATTTATGGGGCAATGTATACGCTTTTACAACAAAATCCCAGAACATATTCAAAGTTTGTCAATAAACAAGTTTAAAAGATTTATTAAAGAAAAACTGTACAAAAAGGGTTATTATAATATCAAGGAATACATGAATGAAAATAACCCCTGGGAATAAGGTGATCGCCACCATGCTGGTTCTATGAAAAATCATTTAAAAATTGTATAAACGAAGTTATTGTTAAGTGAAATATGTTTGAAAAAAAAAGTCTAACTGGGTTTCTTGCTGGTTCTTCCCAGGACTGGTGTGATTTTCGAACCAGTGGTAAATAAAAAATGGCTTTCAATAAGTATTCTTACTATTACTACTTATCAATATTGAATAAAAAAATATTCTATTCTATTCTATAAACTCACTCATGAGTTGCCTCGTTTGAGGTCCTCGTGACGGCAAATCGAAAGAGTTACTCGAATTTTAACATTAAAACACCTCTCTCACTCGTTCACGACCTCGCTTATGACTGACAATATGAATCGTGTCCCGAGAGAGTGAGCGAAGAACTCGATTAAAAATAGTTCAAGTTGGTATCGAGATTATGTATTATACAGCAAAACTAAATGAACGAGGTGTCAATATTGAGGAAAAATGTTAATAAAGAACAAAAATAATTTTTGAGTAATGGAATTTGAAACATTCAAGTCACATAAATGAGTGTGAATATAAAATCATGCGCACCTTTTTGTGACCTCGAATTTCATTTGCGACCACTGATAACGCCTGTTGTAACATAATAATATTATAATTATAATGAAAATGGTAAGAAACTTCCTCATGAGCAATGACATTAATAAACGGCCCCCAGTCCCCGGCGGCCCCGCTATTCCTGGCTACGGTGGTAACGGCAGGGCAGGGGGTGCTAAGAATCTTCTGTGGAGGTTCGGTTGCCACCTACGACGACTCGACCTAGCAACTTATAACGCACGCAGATTTCATGGAGAAAGAGGGACTCTTTATGATGAACTCTTTCTTCCAGAAG
Source organism: Parnassius mnemosyne (assembly GCA_963668995.1). Taxonomy (NCBI): domain Eukaryota; kingdom Metazoa; phylum Arthropoda; class Insecta; order Lepidoptera; family Papilionidae; genus Parnassius; species Parnassius mnemosyne. The sequence continues at coordinate 2,195,944 of CAVLGL010000087.1, forward strand.
CGACGCCACAGGAAATGGACCTGGTCGAGCCCCGACGGTGCGACAAAAAATGAGATTGACTTCATTATGACGACCAGACGACAACTGTTCAGTGATGTCTCAGTGATCCCGAGGGTGAAAACCGGCAGCGATCACAACAGAATGGTGAGAGGCATACTGAACCTAAACGTTAAGTTGGACAGGTCACGTCTACTCGTAATGAAGTCTATACTCCGTCACTCTAGTGCTCTAATCCAAAGTCCCGAAACCTTTTAGCTCGAGCTACAAAACAGTTTTCAGTGCCTAGAAGATTGCAATGCAGTGGACGATATGAATGACAAGCTCTTGAAAATTTTCCATGCGGTCGGAGCTAAGTTTTGCAAGACAAGCCGCAGAAGAACAAAAATATCCTCCGATCATACTCTTAATCTCATGGCTGTTAGACGGTAAATAAAGCTGCAGTCTTCAGTAGATTTGACAGCATACAGGCAACTGAACAGACAGATCTTCAAATGCATGCGGCGGGACATACGCAACTTTAATACTGCTCGTATTGAAGCAGCGGTCGAGCGGAACCAGGGCTCCAAAGTCTTTGCCAGAGTTCTGTCTGCCAGAAAGAGCCAACTGTCAAAGCTGAAGACAGAATGTGGCAGCATCGTTTCCGGGACACCTGAGATTTTGAGTGAGATTGAGAGGTTCTATGGGCAGCTGTGTACATCATCGTTAGAGCCACACGTAAGTGTGAGTAACGGTCCAAGAGCGAGTCTTTTCCGACGCTATTCCGATGATATCCCGGACCCAGCACCTTAAAAACGGCAAGGCCCCAGACGAGCATGGAATCACAGCGAAGCTTCGGAACGCGTGTGGAAAACCGGTACTTGAAGTCCTTCAGAAGCTCTTTAATTCCGTCCTCCGTGGTGGCATTACACCGGAGGCGTGGAGCAGAAGTGCGGTGGTCTTGTTCTTCAAGAAAGGTGACAACGTTCTCTTGAAGAACTACAGACCAATTTCCCTTTTGAGACGCATCTACGTGCTGTTTTCGAGAGTCATTACGAATCGTCTCGCACGCAGACTTGACGACTTCCAGCCTCCCGAACAAAACGGTTTCCGAAAGGGCTTTAGCACCATAGACCACATACATACCCTTCGGAAAATTGTACAGAAGTCCGAGGAATACAATTTGCCACTATTTCTGGCGTATGTGGACTATGAGAAAAACCTTTGATTCCGTCGAATTTTGGGTGGTGCTGCAGTCCCTTCAGCAGTGCCTGTCGGTATATCGAAGTGCTGAAGTGCTTGTACAGTAGGGCTACGATGGCTATCCGAGTACAGAACCAGAGTACGAAACCTATCTAATTGCAGAGAGGTGTAAGACAGGGTGACGTTATATCCCGAAACTCTTCACCACTGCATTGGAAGACGTTTTCAAGCTTCTGGACTGGAAAGAATACGGTATTAATATCAATGGCGAGTAAATCACTCACCTTCGATTTGCCGACGATATAGTCCTTATGGCAGAATCGCTAGAGGACCTAAGCACTATGCTCAATGACCTCAGTAGTGTCTCCCAACGGATAGGTCTTAAGATGAACATGGACAAAACAAAAATCATGTTGTCCGTAACGTTGTTGGGAGCACTAAGCTCGAAGTTGTTGACGAGTATGTTTACCTGGGACAAATAGTCTGACTAGGTAAGTCCAAATTCAACCGAGAGGTCAATCGACGGATTCAACTCGGCTGGGCAGCGTTCGGGAAAATACGACACATCTTCTCGTTAGACATACCTCAAAACGAAATTGTACAACCAGTGCGTGTTGCCAGTGGAGACTTACAGATCTGAGACGTGGTCCTTCACTGCTGGCCGTATGAAGAAGCTCAAGCTCGCTCAGCGAGCTATGGAGAGGGCTATGCTCGGGGTTTCTCTGCGTGATAAACTTAGAAATGCGGATATCCGCATTAGAACCGGAGTAATCGACATAGCCCAACGGATTATTAAGCTGAAGTGGCAGTGGGCCGGCCATATAGCTCGAAGAACCGACAACCAAAGGGGAAGAAAGGTTCTAGAGTGTCAGCCTCGTACCGGTAGGCGAAGTGTAGGGCGACCCCCCACTAGATGGAGTGACGACCTGGTAAGACATGCAGGCAGTCGATGCATAGGTGGCTCAGGACCGTGCTTTGTGGCATTCCATGAGGGAGGCCTATGTTCAGCAGTGGACTTGTGAAGGGCTGTAATGATGATTGATGATGATAGCCGTTTTTAAATAAGACTCTACGGGGAGCGAATACAAGAATTCGACTAAAGACATCTGCGATTATTAAGGACCTAACCGAAGTAGCTTGGTGATTATGAACGACGTAATTATATACGTGATGTGTGTGTGTGTGTGTGTGTGTGGAAGAATATATCCATATCTCATTTTAAGGGTGCTGCATACGTAACGAGTTTTATTCCGGATGAAGGGGATGTCAAATTTTTGAAATACCGTTCCCTAGAACATTACGGATACGCGGCCGGCACGGGGACGTGGTGTGAACGGAACGAGAAAATATCGCCGGCGACGATGTATACCCCCCCCCCTCGCCCCGCCAACTTTACAAACGAAGAATTCACCTTTCCCAACACTAACATGTTAGCTTGGAGTCACTCACGTTACGGATGCATTAAACTCCCGTCCGTGTGGAGATACAACCAGTTCCGTTTCCATCCCGTACACGTGGTGATTCCGTCCTGTATGCAGCGACCTTTAATCTACAATTTTACTCACTCCGCATGTAACAATAACAACACGGAAAGATTTTTCTACTCGTTCTATAAATACATCTAAAATTCACAAAAAATAGATTTTTATCTGGTACACACATATTTATATAAAACACGTTTACTCAATATTGTACACATTTTGCCAGACAGCTCACGAAAAAGGTATTGCTCCAGTGTGTGTTATTAAATGTGTTTGCAAATTACTTTTTGTGGTACATCTATGCACAGATATTACACGAAAAAGGTTTTTCACCGGTGTGTATTTTCATATGTGTTTGCAAATGACATTTTCTATTACATCTAAATTCACAGATATTACACGAAAAAGGTTTTTCTCCAGTATGTATTTTCATATGTGTTTGCAAATTAGTTTTTTAAATACATCTGTATTCACAGATATTGCACGAAAAAGGTTTTTCTCCAGTATGTATTTCCATATGTCTTTTCAAATCACATTTTCTAATAAATCTATGTTCACAGTACACGAAAAAGATTTTTCACCGGTGTGTATTTTCATATGTTTTTGCAAATCACTTTTTTTAATACATTTATATTCACAGATATTACACGAAAAAGGTTTTTCACCGGTATGTATTTTCATATGTTTTTGCAAACTACATTTTGTAATACATCTATATTCACAGACATACACGAAAAAGGTTTTTCTCCAGTATGTATTTCCATATGTCTTTTCAAATCACATTTTCTAATAAATCTATGTTCACAGTACACGACAAAGGTTTTTCACCGGTGTATATTTTCATATGTGTTTGCAAATCACTTTTTTTAATACATCTATATTCACAGACATTACACGAAAACGGTTTTTCTCCGGTATGTATTTTGATATGTGTTTGCAACTTACTTTTTCTAATACATTTATATTCACAATTATTACAACAGTAGGTACATTTGTTTAGCGATGTGGGCTTTAAGATGTGCCAAAACCTAACGTTTTTGAGATGTTTTAAATTCTCAAATATCACAATTAAATATTTCTCTTAGTTGTGGTACTGGAGTTTGTTCACCTTGTGTCCCAACTGCAGTGGTGTCTGAGTTCTTTTGCGTCTTATGACTGAATGAAATGTATTGGCGAGAATGTCTTTTGTAGAAAATTTTTTTTACTCCAACCATCACATTTAAAAATTTATTTAGTTGATGTCCCAGACTGTCCCAGATGTCGTTTTCTTAAGTATATTTACACTCTTTTGTTTTAAAATTTTCTTCTTCATTATTTTTGCAGGATGCTTTTCTTTTTTATTAATTGGTTGATTATCTTTTTTCATATTAGGGTTTGATTTTATAGTAGGGCCTTCAAATTCGAGGTTTTCTTCACGAACATCGTTTATGTTACAATCAGTAGAATTTGATTTAATCTTCTTCTCAGAAGTTTCTGAAAAATTAATTGGCGAAGTTAAACTTTTTATTTATTTAAATTATTCTTTATTGCAAGACACCTTAAACAGTTTACAATGGGAGGAGTTTATGCCTTATGGCATTCTGTTAGTTAACCCAGGTAGTAATAGAGAAAATTTCTCCGAATAATGTCTCTCATATTCATTTTTGGAGAGAAAGAATGATTCTTCTGACCATGTTACAATTACATTCATTTAATAGTCGATGTTACGAACTCCACACAGAATTATTGTTATACACACAGTACAATCGAAATTGGCGTGTAAGTGAGGGATAAGAGAATTCATCATTACATTTATCCCGTGAGTTTCGTAAGAGGCGACTACAGGCGTGTCACTTTGTAAAAATCTGAGGTATGGAAAATGGTGGCGCGATTTTCAAATTTGTTCGCATTACTCGTGGGGTATTAAGGTTTAAGAGTTTGCAGTGTATATACTCAACTTATTTATTGAACTATAAGATGTGGGGTATTGAGGTTTAAGGGCTTGCGATTTATTTATATGGGGTTTGTAGTAATATGCGATTTATTTCCTAATTTCAGCTATGGAATTCCATACCTTGAAAAACTTGAGGTATGGAGTGCTCCATACCTTCCATAGTGGAAGTGACACCCCTGCTTCCCGAGAAATATTTGGCACGGCCAGTGTACAAAGCATCACCAATGCTGTCATCCGCATAGCAATGAATGTTACCGGTTTGCAACATGTCATTGATATGCAGAAGAAACAGCGTTGGCGATAGCACGCAGCCTTGTGGAACACCAGCGTTAATGGGCTTGTAACCGGAGCATCCACCGTCTACTACGATCTTGATGCTCCGATCTGCAAGAAAACTGGTGATCCGATTGCATAATTTCTCGGGAAGTCCATAGGAAGGAAGTTTCCTAAGAACCGCTTTGTGCCAAACCCGATCGAAGGTCTTCGCTATGCCCAAACTAACTGCCAACGCCTCCCCCTTGGAACAGAAACAGAAACAGAAACTTTTTATTCAATATAGATTATAAATAATACTTAATGAAAGTCACTCTTTTGTTTGATTACCACTAGTTCGGAAAAAACCTCCGTCTTGGGAAGAACCAACAAGAAACCCAGCGGGACTTTTTTTTAAATAACAGCTTACAATCATGATGTTACACAAATTAACAACACAACAAATTAGAAATAGCTTGGTAGCGATCACCTCATTTCCAGGGGTTATTATCATCCATACATTCCTTAATATTATAATAACCCTTTTTATACAAACTTAGTTTAATAAAGTTTTTGAACTTTGAGCTGGTCAAACTTTGTATATTTTCTGGAATTTTGTTGTAAAAGCGTATACATCGCCCCAAGAATGAATTACTGACTCGATGGAGTCGAGTAACTGGTACTACTAGCTTGTGTCTGTTACTAGTATTTACAGAATGAATATCACTTATTTTTATAAAACTACTTTTATTTTTGTGTACGTACATTACATTTTCATAAATGTATTGTGAGGCCAAAGTTAATATATTAATTTCCTTAAATTTTTGTCGCAGCGACTCTTTAGGCTTTAAATCATAAATTGCTCTTATGGCCCTCTTCTGTAAAACAAATATAATTTCAGTGTCAGCTGCGTGTCCCCATAGCAAAATACCATACGACATTATGCTATGGAAATAGCTGAATTAAACTAGTCTAGCCGTTTCAACACTGGTTAGACTTCTAATCTTTTTTACAGCATATGCTGCAGAACTAAGTCTGCTTGCTAGTTTTGATATATGGGGGCTCCATTGAAGCTTCGCGTCTAGTGTGATTCCAAGAAAAATGGTGGTATCTACAAGACTCAGTTTCTCCCCATTTAAAATTACATTAGTAGTCAATTGTTTGACATTTGGAGTCATGAATTTCATACATTTCGTTTTAGTGCCATTTAAATGCAAATTATTAACATTGAATAGATTGATATAGCATTATTTACTTCGTCATATTTTAGTAATTGTCGACTTAATTTGAAAATTAAAGAAGTGTCATCTGCAAATAATACTATATCATGGTTATCCCCTACTATGTAAGGTAAGTCATTAATGTACACAAGAAACAGAAAGGGGCCGAGAATTGAGCCTTGAGGCACGCCCATTTGTACCATCGATCCGGAAGAGCTCATATTATTAATGACAACTTTTTGCGTTCTCTTACTTAAATATGAAATAATTAATTTAAGAGCATCACTTCTTACACCGTAGGACTTGGACTCTACTGCCTCCGCCCATCTATGAATCAGGTACCTTGAGGATCACGAGCTGATCGACTCCGACGGAAACCGTGCTGACGGTCACCAATCAGCTAGTGATCCTCAAGGTACCGCATAAGCTGGCTGTTAATGGACTCCATTATTTTAGAGAACAAGGAGGTGATGGCGATAGACCTGTAGTTGGACGAATCTGAGTGGTCGTCTTTTTAAGGATCGGGTGCGCCAAAGCTATCTTCCATGAGTTCGGGACTACGCCTAAGGAGTAGGAGTAACGAAAAAGACACGTTAAAGCCGGTGCCAACTCCGGAGCATACGCCCTCATCACCATTGGGGGATACCGTAAGGCGCACTCGACTTGTGGATGTCCAGGGAGCGAACCGAGCGTTGTGAGAACCGCACATCCGGCATGGAGCACTCACACCGCGATATGGTCGGCTGTTAGGTCTTTAAGGGTCGAGTTGGACGCAAAAAGGGAGCCTAAAAGGTCGGCTTTCTCTTTTGCGTCATGGGCCAGTGAGACGTCTTCCCTGTGCCGAGATGGTAGTGCTAGCTTACAGAATCACCCTTGGACAGCCTTTAATTTAAGTAAAAATTTCGAATAAGTGCCTATTAATATTTATCAATCATAATAATAATAGCGCTCGCTGAAAGTTTCACAGTACGCGAGCAACCCGGGTTCGATACCCGCCGGCACCAATGAAATTGTTAATTTCAATTTTAAGTGCTGATTTACCACGTGTTCGGCGATGAAGGAAAACATCGTGAGGAAACCTGCATGTCTAATAAGAAAGCTTTAATTTTTTGATCATTAAAAATAAATACCTAGAAAGAAACAGCAGCCAAATATATAAGAAAGATACACAAAGTTACGACCAAGCAAAATGCAAACAGTACTATAGGTCTTATATATAGGTTGATAGGTATCTATCACTCTTACTGATAGGATTGAGTTGAGCGAAGCGAGCCACGCTGAGTGAGCAACGCAATGTAATGCGATGCGTGTCGTGAACGCGAGCTTGATCTACTGATACATAAGGATATAAAGATATAAAAGAGTGATACATATCCTAGTGATCAAAAGATACATATCAATCTCTTCTTTTAAGTGATACACATTGCCCATGTCTATATTATAGTATAGATTACAAAGTTATAATGCAGTTGTTGGGTTATATTCATGTTATTTTTATGTTTATGTCATATTCTCTTATTCCTTAGGTGTCGTTCCAAGCTTATGGAAGACAGCCTTAGTGTATTCGATTCCTAAAAAATGCTGGAACCTATCCAAATACAGGCCTATCGCCGTCACCTCCTTGTTCTACAAAATAATGGAATCCATTATTAACTGCCAGCTCACGCGGTACTTTGAAAAGCATAAGCTGATTAGTGACCTTCAATACGGTTTCTTTCGAAGCTGTTGCGATCGATAGGACGGAACGGCGTGATTGTGTGTATGTATACATACATACATAATACATACATACCTACTTACAAAATTAACTATTTTATGGGTGTCAGTGGAGAACGGACCTGCGTTGCTAGCGCACTGTAAAATTTTACGGCAAACTCCTAGCCTAGCCTAGTCTAGGAGTTTGCCGTAGAATTTTACCGCTACCGTGACGATATTTTTTTTTATAGTATAAGGGTGACATACGAGCACACTTTCCACCTGATTGTAAGTGGTTGCTGTGGCCCATAGACATCTACATCTATCTTCGATTACGAATCAAAATACAGATGCGTTGTCACCCATTGAGGACTAAGATGGAATGCCTCATTTCCAGTAAAAAGGGTCTCCGGTTCTCTACACTCACCATACGAAACACAGCAGCGTTGAGCTGCTATTTTACGCTGGTATTCTGTGAGAGCGTGGTCCTTCCCCGGTCGAGCCGACCCATTCGTTCTACAACTATAATATAGCTGCAGCATGGCTCTACCACGTATACCGTAAATATATATTTCCGCATCAATGGAAGTGTGCACACACTCCCTGTACACAAGAAGGGATCACGTACAGAAATAAAGAATTATAGAGGTATTTCTATTTTGAACACCGCAGCTAAGTTCCTTGAACGAGTAGTATATAACGTAATTTAATCCACGCTCTCACGTTCCTTCCCTGAGCAGCAACATGGTTTTTTACAAAGGCGATCCACCACTACGAACCTGGCAAGTTTTTCTTCTTTTGTCCTTGAAAATATGGATCAAGATGGGCAGGTTGATGTGTTCTACACTGATTTTGAAAAAGTTTTCGATCGTGTGAATCACATGATCCTGCTCAACAAATTACAAATATTAGGAATTCACGGTGACTTGACACACAAACCCTTTACAGGCAGTTGTGATAGGTGGTTTCCGTTCGAGCTACATAAATATACCTACAGGAGTTCCTCAGGGCTCTCACCTAGGTCCACTTTTTTACGATGACTACCTATATGACATTGGTTTGTGCATTGTACACACAAATTATCTCATGTATGCAGATGATAAGAAGATTTTTTGTAAAATTAACACCATACTTGACTGTCTATTGATACAAAAGGACCTGGACGGTTTATTTGAATACTACAAAATAAATAATATAACTGTTAATGCAGGCAAGTGCGAATGTATTAATTTTACACGGATATCTAAGCCTAATTCTAAATAAATATCGCTTTGACGTATTAGAAATCAGCCGAAAACAAAGTGTTAGTGAACCTTTTATTCCATCCTCTGTGGTGTCCATCGGAGGCAGATCCCAGCCATGGTTTGGTCGCTCCTGTAAAATAGCATCACGCTATAAGCAGGAGTGCTACCGGGCCTGGGCTGACGCATTAACGTCTCGGGATGTAAACATCAGCGCACTTAAAAAGAAGTTTAATTCCGCCTCCAGGTCCTTCAAAAGCGTCATTGCCAAGGCAAAGTCTGAGCACATCGGCAGAATTGGCGAGAAGTTAGTTCGCCTTCCTTCGGGAACCCGTGCATTCTGGTCTCCCGCCAAGACTGTCCAAGGGAACTTCTGTCAGCCATCTCTTCCATCTCTGCACAGAGAGGACGATTCACTGGCCCATGCCGCAAAGGAGAAAGCCGATCTGTTGAGCTCTCTTTTTGCGTCCAACTCGACTCTAGATGACGGGGGGAACACACCGCCGACCATCCCGCGATGTGAGTGCTCCATGCCGTGTGCGGTTTACACAGCGCTCGGTTCGCAAAGCACTCTTCTCCCTCGACGTCAGCAAGTCGAGTGGGCCCGATGGAATCCCTCCCATTGTGCTGAGTTGGCACCGGTTTTAACGCGTCTTTTCCGGTACTCCTACTCCCAGGGCGTAGCCCCGAATTCATGGAAGACAGCTTTGGTCCACCCGATCCCTAAAAAAGGCGACCGCTCAGACCCGTCCAACTACAGGCCTATTGCCATCACCTCCTTGTTCTCCAAAATAATGGAATCCATTATTAACTGCCAGCTCATCCGGTACCTTGAGGATCGCCAGCTGATCAGTGACCGTCAGTACGGTTTTCGTCGGGGTCGATCAGCAGGTGATCTTCTAGTTTACTTAACTCATAGATGGGCGGAGGCAGTAGAGTCCAAGGGGGAGGCATTGGCCGTTAGTTTGGACATAGCGAAGGCCTTCGATCGGGTCTGGCACAAAGCGCTTCTTTCGAAGCTTCCTTCCTATGGGCTACCCGAGAAATTGTGCAAATGGATCACCAGTTTCCTTGCTGATCAGAGCATCAAGGTCGTAGTAGACGGTGCATGCTCTGATTTCAAGCCTATCAACGCTGGTGTTCCACAAGGCTGCGTGCTATCACCAACGCTCTTTCTCCTGCATATCAATGATATGTTGCTAACTGGTAGCATTCATTGCTATGCGGACGACAGCACTGGTGATGCCTTATATACCGGCCGTGCCAATATTTCTCGGGAAAACGTCGCTGAGTACCGGGACAAACTTGTGTCTGAAGTCGAGTCTTTGCTTAACAAAGTCTCGGATTGGGGCCGACTAAATCTAGTCCAGTTCAATCCCCAGAAGACACAATTTTGCGCGTTTACCGATAAAAAGAACCCCTTTGTCGTATCTCCTCAGTTTCAAGGCACTCCCCTTGCTGCCTCAGCTAGTATCGGAATCCTTGGCGTCGATACATCGAATAGTGTGCAGTTTCGTGGTCACTTGGAAGGGAAGGCCAAATTGGCCTCTAAAAAGCTTGGTGTGCTCAGCAGAGCGAGACGGTATTTCATGCCGGCACATCGCTTGCAACTTTACAAAGCGCAAGTTCGGCCCCACATGGAATACTGTTCTCATCTCTGGGCCGGGGCACCCAGTGCCAGCTCCTTCCACTTGACCGCATCCAGCGCAGAGCGGTTCGAATCGTCGACGACCGAGTTCTTTCTGATCAGCTCGATACACTGGCACTGCGTAGAGATGTTGCATCTCTTTGCGTATTTTATCGCATCTATCACGGGGAGTGCTCTGAGGAATTGTTCGGACTAATTCCAGCCGCTCAGTTTCACCATCGCACATCGCGACAAAACACGCGTTTCCATCCATACCATCTGGATGATTGGCGGTCCACCACTGTGCGATTTAGAAGAAGTTTTCTCCCTCGCACAACTTCCTTGTGGAATCAATTACCACCAGCGAATTTTCCGGACCGATACGACTTAGGAACCTTCAAGAAAAGAGCTTACACCTTTCTAAAAGGCCGGCAACGCATCTGCAATTCCCCTGGTGTTGCGGTTGTTCATGGGCGGCGGTAGTCACTTACCATCAGGTGAGCCGTATGCTCGTTTGCCCCCTCTTCTATAAAAAAAAAGGTGATAAAGGAATGGTCCTGTTTAGTAGAATCAGACCACCGCCATAGCCGTCACTCCTATCACTACGGTAACGGAAGAAGCCTGGGATTCTAAATGGGGACCCTGGCTTAAGCCAGGTTTCCGATATTGCAAGTATTGAAGGATTATAAGAGTTAATTAAGTGAATTATATCAGGTTTCTTAATCCTGATGCTCCGACAATTCCACTGGAGGAGGGTTAGGGACTCAAACCTTATATATTCTGGAGAAGAGGACATCTAGTTTGTTTTTCACGTTGAACGGTAAATGGGAATCATCGAATTTGCCAACAATATCTGTAAGGGAGGCCACAAGATTTTCTAGAAGATTGTCATTAGAGGATATTACATTGTTTTGTAGTGCATGTCCATTGGGGAAAGATGAGGACGGAGTACTTGTAATGTTATAATGTGAAACTTTATCATAACCTAGTGAAGATTGCACTGGGATAGATTTGGTTTTATAGATTGTTTTCCTATAGGATTGGGAAGGAGATGGAAAAGTAGGAAGGTTTATAGGAGCCTGAGTATAGGGGAGATGGCTTGCAGGAACTTGTGAGGATGCAACATCAGAATAAGGTCTTCTGACAGCTGGGAAACGAGCAGAAGCTTCAAGGTATGATACATTCTCTTGCGACATTACTATCTTGATAGCTTTTTGCCTTGAGTGTTCAGGGCAACTTTTTTCAATGGCCGAATGATTTGCAGAGCAGAAAAGACAGGTTGGGGAATCTGTGGGACAATTTACTCCAGTATGCTCTTTGCTGCATTTAAAGCAGCGTGGTTTGGATCGACATTGAGCTTTGATATGACCGAAACGGCAGCAGTTTAGACACTGGATGGTAGGGAGAAGGTAAGTCTCTACAGGTATTGATGCATAAAAGCAGTATATATGGGAGGGGAGCACTTGTCCAGAGAATGTTAGAACAACAGTTTGAGTAGGGACCCACTCTACTTCATCGCCCTTCTTGACCTTTCTATTAAGTCTTCTGGCTTTAATGATTTCCCCTCTGCCAGGAGGGAGCTCAGATTCACAAACTAATTCCTCTATAGAGATGTCAGTTAGGATACCTCTAATGACACCCATACGAGTAACATTAAAAGGTGGAATGACAGCAGGAACTTTATATTTCGAAAGAAACAGAGAGTCAATAAAATTATTAGCATCAGTAGCTGTTTTAAAAGCAATTGAAACCCTATTACGCCCTAAGATTTTGTTGCCCTGTTTTTCAATATTGGCTACTCTATTTTGTGGGAGGATATGGCCAATTTTCACAGGTCTAATTGTATAACCTGCTGATCAGGTTCTGATCGACTTAAATGTATAACGAAGGGGCCTTTATTGCTATCTACATACTTCTTTTTTTCTTGGAATTCAGGATGGACGAATGTATTTTGGTAGGAGGCCGAAGGTTGATCTTCGTGCCCTATTTTTTTCTTTGAGAAGCTGGGTAAAGGGTCCGCAAGTTTACGTTTGACAGAGCTAGAATCACCGCATAAATCCGGTGGTTCAGCATCTCCCCCGTCAACATCCATCGTCGTCACAAAGATCTACATCAACTATCTAAACAAATAATACTCACCAACTAACAAACAGAACACACACAGACAACACAAAGAAAATTGAGAAAGTTTACGCAAATTTAAATCGAAAAAGAATTAAAAACTTATTTCAGTAGAAAAAAACGTGTAACCACCAATCACTCTGACAGCAGAATCCAGCTAGCGACTTCTAGCGACTTTTCAAGCGCACGTTAACGACTTTTTGACATGTAGTGTTGACAACACTGAATATAATGTATGTAGCTATGTGAGTTTTGGCGGGAAATTGACCGGCGGCGGTTTGCTGCTCCTGTATTATTGTTTAAATAATGGTTTGAAGTGGACTTTGATATGTAAAAGTGTTGCGATTTTGTGTATTAAGTGTCTACGCATGTGAACTATTAGTGGAAACAGTGAAACAAGTGCTCTGATGGTGATGGATTCTCAAGATAAGCTGTTTGTTTGCATAGGCACCTTTAGATACCATCGCCAACTGTCAGCTGTCTGCTGGATCAAGTTGCCGCCAAAATCTCCCAAGAACTGCACAATGTGACGCATCAACATATTGTGAAGCAGTATACTATGAAGGAGTGGGGAAATTACAATAAACCGAATAAAAATACTTAAGACTTGGCCTAAAGGTCTAGATACCAGGCCATAAACTCCAAAAAAAAAAAGAAAAAAAAAGAGTGTATATACCGTAGATTGAGGATTGACTAGATAAAGCATTCGCGTATGCTTTTGAGATAGAAATAGGCGGGAGGTACTTTCACTGGGTTACCAGATATTGTTCCATTTCCCCCGTTATGGGTTTATTTATATTCACAGCACTTACATTCGTACAAAAAACTTAATTGTTACCATAAAAAAATGTTCTTTTATAATTCAGATGATTAATTCATTTCTCTTGAAAATACATTCTGTGACTAAAAACTACAGGCGGAAACGGCGTAAAAACAGAATCATCATTCTGTATTCAACGGCGAAACGACGATTTTACTGGACATTCAATAAACTCTTTGGATTTTGACGGCACTAAGTGAAGACGCTACTATCACAAAGTGTGATATTGCTAATAAATAACAATATGTCATGTATGTACTTAAATATTAATTAAGAATAAAAATATTTAATAATAAACAAAAATTTCCTCGTGTCGAGTTTTGTTTTTACAAAAAAAAAAAATCAATAATGTTTTAACATACCATTCCATCACAAGTTCAGTGCTGAACACAGACCACCGAAAGGAAAGGCTTTCCACTTAGGTTTTGTAGTACAAAACACGGTAAAGAGGCTACTCCCGCGATTTCCTGCATGTTTTGCTAAGTTAGTGTCTTGTGTGCGGCAAGTTGTGGCGTACAAGATAATTTGTCTGTACACGGAATGATATTACCCCGCGTCGTAAGCAATAATACAAGATGGGGATGGGGCAGCAGCACTTTCCCGATGAAAACTTGAAAAACTGCGGTGGCCAACCAGCATAACGCATATTTTCACGCAGGCGTGGCAACTATGGTAAAAGTCATCCTATGAGGATATCTAGGGAAGGCCTTTTTTAGGTGACTTACTTATGATTAGGTGGCTTAATCATGTTACCTAATGGTTAAGGTGGTAAAATATTTTAGTTAATATACGTTGTAAAGCATCAACAAAGGGTTTGTTTTTGTAATATGTTGGTATATAAAATAAAAACGAATGTTTTATAATATTCTATTTTAATTTACCATGCAGTGTAAGATTATCTGCTACCTCATATCATTCCATGGGTGGTGTATGAGGCGACATAGGGAAACATCAAAGAAGATAAACAGCAGCATCTTCCTGATAACAGCTAAATAAAAAAAAACAGTGGTTGACAATCCGCTTTCCAAGCGTTGAAACTATGTCAAATAACTATAATCATGTTTATGTTCAACAGTAGACTTTTGATAGACTGTAAAGATATATATTCTATTCAAATGAATATATATAGAAATATAAAAAGGAAAAAGAACTCCTATTGGTAGGCATTCCCAGTCAGTTTTACAATTATTATTGCATAATAAATTATTCATTTGTATATTTAGGTCAGGACTTTAAATTATTTATTTATTTCTTTTATTTAAATCTTTATTTGCATAAAACATCTACCATGTTTTATGCAAATAAAGATAAAGTTCCAACATTTGTAGATGAGGACTCATGTTTAATCAATCCATCTATAAGTAAATATTTTGCCTTTGTCATTCAACCAAATTATTACAACTCTTAATAATACAGAATGTCAGCATTTGAAAATAAAATAAGCAATGCTAGTCAATTTTTAATACATACAGAACAATGTCAAAAATCATAACAACTAACAAGGTCAAACTTATATCACTTATGGAGAAACAACAAGATACAACAAGAAATTATAACATTTAAAAAAAATATCTTAATTATATTATAAATTACATAAGTATATTTAGTCCACCTAAATCAATGAGGCTCACAATGTTTTGAGCATATACTGCTAAGTTTTGTTGGTTATCTATAATTACTACCAGTAGCGATTATCCAACAGTTACGGATAGATGATTCCTTAGAAAAGCTGTGAAATAATATATTTAAAAGAAATTAATATATTAAATATATAGTACACTTTTATATCAAGGCATTTAACAAAAAAGAATCAAGTATGGATATCTGTGCATAAATACAATACCTATAACAATTAATACAATATCAATTGATTTAATTAAATAGCAAGTATATGTAAATGTAATGATAATATTACTCATACCAAACATTTAAAAAAATTATGTACATATTAAGCTTTAGATATTGTTAATTAATACATTTACAGCCTAACATAGTTATGTCCTCCACAGCTGAACATAGGCCTCCCACACAGTTTGTCTCCAAATAACTGCAGTTGCCAATTCTCCTGCCAAGCTAGGCAACTATCACAAAAACTATAACTTTTGACTTTTGATACTGACTAATGGTAACGGTAAGTATATTATCATCAAATTTTTTCTACATCATTAATTGAGAATATTATCTTATGTTGTTGTGTTATTGTGTACCTTAAGATTAAGACTTAATTATTTATTTATTATTTTATCTATGTTTATATTTATTTTTATATTAGTATGACATATATATATAAATCTTTTAATAAATATTGTAATGTAATTGTTGCTAATGTATAATAAAATTAATGGAATGCAATAAAGTTTTGTGCATATGATTTCAGGCAATACATATTTTGTGAAATTAAATATACTTTGCCCAATGTTTATGTACTTGAATCCAAACATGTTTTCAGGTTGATACTTACATAATATTATTTGTGACGTCTATGTAATATGGAAAATGATTGAAGAGTTGTAGGGCAATAAGGAGTTTCCTTTAAAGCTGAACATAAAAGCGTATGTATATGTATAACATTATGTGATTCATATTTATGGACATAACTACTAATCACAATAACAATTATTATTCAACAACGCGAAAACATTATTGTACTCGCTGATATCCCTAAAGTTTCTATAATCCTACCAAATCAAAAAGTACACGTTTGTTATGACTTTAAGCTTTCGAATGACCGTTCAAATTAAGGAGCATTATCATGAAGAATTTACAATTTGGGAGTCCAAATATTTGTCAAAATACATCACAAAGTTCATTAAACACATGAAATGTTACACTTTATATTCAAAACAATAGATATTAATCAGTACAAGTAGCAAATGTAAGCACAAAACAAACTTACCGATGAAAGGTAATATTATCAATTTTTCGTTGACTGATGCTGTTGCATCCTAAAATGCTACAACTTACCATCTTTTTAACCTTACCTAATAACTAAAACCCACAAACAACACTAAATTCAATTACCCGTTTGCTTATAATATCAATATTATTCACAAGAGCTTGACATCGTTAATGTCAAATAAAGGAGGGAAAACAATCAAAAACGCATACCTAGAAAAAGACAAGAAATATAGATTTGCTTCTCCCTTACTCTTATGTCTAACTATATACGTGCATTCCTTTCACATGCTGATGACGTCACGGAATGTTTAGTCTATAAGATACAAAGTCTATGGTATATACGGAAAATATAGTTTTTGGAAGTCTAGTCTAGTCCTGTATATAGTATATACTTATTATACTCTTTGGTCTAGTCTGTGATAGTAACTGCCTGTCGTATTGTATTAATGCATTTTGATATTTTTGAAAACTCCGGTTTATTGATGAAGAAGTGAATTTAATTTTATTAAAGCTATAGAAAACAAGAATGGCTTTCAGTGAAGTTTGTAGAATTTGTTTATGCGTTAATGTTCGCATGCTTGTACTAAAGAAGACTAGTCTCCGAAATTTGTACAAAACATTGACGAACAGTTTTGTAAGTTTGTTAATATTTCTTAATATTACAAATTAAAGTTGCGGTAATTTGTTGTTATCGCCGGAGAAATACATTATACCTTGCCTGATATAAAATGCGATAGATCGGGGCGAGGCTAAGGTGCAGCGTTAAATATAGTGCAACCAGAACCTTAAAATCAACAATTAGCCTTAAATCCTACTAAATACTAGTCTTCTAGTATGTAGTAGGACTTAGTTGTTTGCAACACTCGTTAGAACCGGCGGGCTTAGCTATTTCTGTTTCTTCCACACGACTTGCACTGCTGCATAGAATTTTTCGTGGTGTCTGTTCTAGTATATATTATGTCAAGAAATTAACATCCACCCTGGTTTAGTCTTCCACTCACTAAGAACCATTCTATCCGACTTAAAGTGAGAGATTAGAGTGCACATGTGCTTACAGACACCAAAACTCCCTCGCTCTCATATTTCTTGTATTCCTAAAGACACAAGTCTGAGAAGGGAATAATGTGCACATGTGCTTGCTTACACACACATGCAATATAATCCTGCCTTGTAATAGTCTCTATTGTGATAGAAATTCTGTCCATAAGAAATTATTATTGTCATGCTGCTGCTATATATCTATGTGTCACAGGTGGGTCGGCTGTACTGGGGTGGTACCATGGACTAAATAGAATACCATTGTAAAATAGCAGCTTAATTCTACTCTGATGTGTATGGTGAGTGTAGAGAACCGGACATACTTTGTACTTAGGTGAGGTGTTCCATAGTGGTCCTCATAGGTGACAGTATATCTGCATTTTGATTCTTAATTGGGGATTAATTGTAGATGTGTATGGGCTCACTTACCATCAGGTGGTATTCTACTAGTAAGATTAGGATGAAGAGAATTGTGGTAGCCAACTGATTTTATTACAAACTTGTACATTTAAGTAGTTTTCCATATTTATGATGAGCTTTCATATTTTCAGATGGATGAGGATGAGGAGCCCATAATTGTTTGTTTCACCTGTCATGCAAGACTCATTCGTTGCAGAACATTACAACAACAGGCTATTGAGTCAAAAGCAGTTCTGGAGCAGTTGCTTGCAGGAGGGTCCATGGTATTATCCGTTCCATCCATTAAAACCTATAAAAGCCCCTCATAAATTGGTACATATAGGAGGGATTTTGCCCCATTTGCCACGCTCGGCAGGTTGGCAACCGCAGTTTATATTGGTCTGAGTCGTTATCAGGAAGATGCTGTTACCCAACTCTAATTTCTGTTTCCCTGCTCGCGTACTAGGAAGCTTACATCGAGCGCTAACCATCTGAGCTATCACGGCTCTTTATACTCTATTGTATATAAACGAAATATTATCTATGTATATGTAATATTACTCAGTAAACAAAAATCAACAAAGATCTTTGTCAATTTACAGCATTTGTGAATCTATTTTGAAAAATTGTTGAGACTCGATGCTCGGGATGGATGAACTATCTTCATTCTTATTTAAGTTTATTTGGAACCCTCCTTTTGTCTGGATTTTATTAATATTTGGAGTTGTTGTCAGGAAGATGCTGCGGCCATCTCCTGTTTCAGTTTCCCTCTGTCCCTTTTTACGACATCTGCGGGATGGTATGGTAGCATCGATTCTCCTACAGCACCACTACACTGGCTTTTTCTCTTATTTAAAATATTTTTTTGGTTTCAGTCAATACCAAAATCGGATGAGGCTAGAGATAAGATTCAATTCACACCAATTAGTCATATAGATATCAGACCAGTAGAGTGTGATATAGAAAATGATTGTAAGAACGAAATGTTTAGCCTTGAATCTGTTAAAGTTGAGGAAGAGAATTTCGAAAATGAGAATTACAATTTTGAACAAAATGAGAATCATGAAACAGGTAAGATATGCACATTTTGTGATATTATTAAAATAAGCTAAAAGTTACCTAATGGCAAGTGGTTACTGTAGCCTATGGACACAAAATAATATTATAGTGACATATTGGGGCTTGCTGTGTAGTGGCGGTTACGAATATCCACTACCCCGTATCTTCCTGTGGGTGTCCTAAAAGGCGACAAAGGGAAACAGGCAAGAGATGGGCAGCAGCATCTTCCTGGTAACAGCAAAAATACAATGAAATAACTGCGGTTGCCAACCCGCTCGCCAAGCGTGGCAACTATGGCAAATACCCCCCTATGAATGTAACAAAGAGATGGCACCCAGTCTCCGGCGGCCCCGCTATTCCTGGCTACGGTGGTGACCATGGTTATGGAGGAGCAGGAGGTGCTAAGAATCTCCGGTGGAGGTTTGGTTGCCACCTAAGACGACTCGACCTGGCAACATACAACGCATGCATCCTGAGGACTGACGAGAAGATTGTGGAGCTGGAAGAAGAGGTAGACAAGTTACGCTGGCATATTATAGGATTATCCGAAGTCCGAAGAGAGGAGGAGGACACGGTTCTCCTCGAATCCGGCAACTTGCTCTATCATCGGGAGGGCGACCATATGTCATAAGGAGGTGTCGGATTTATTGTCCACAAGTCTCTTGTTAACAACGTTGTAAAGATTGAGAGTGTGTCGACGAGGGTTGCGTACCTTATACTCAGAATCACCAAACGGTATTTGCTGAAGGTCATACAGGTTTACGCACCAACCTCGGCACACCTCGAGGAAATGTATGAGGATATCTCTAGAGTCATGCATTCCTCCAAAACCCAATATACGGTGTTAATGGGAGACTTCAATGCAAAACTAGGCACAAGAGAGAATGGTGAGCTAAGTTCTGCAAGACCCGCCGCAGAAGAACACAAAAACTCTCCGATCACACTCTTAATCTCAAGGCAGCATACAGGCAACTGAACAGACAGATTTCCAAATGCATGCGGTGGGACTTACGCAACTTCAATACAGCTCGTATTGAAGAAGCGATCGAGCGGAACCAAGGCTCCAAAGTCTTTGCCAGAGAACTGTCTACCAGAAAGAGCCAACTGTCAAAGCTGAAGACCGAATGTGGCAGCATCGTTTCCGGGACACCTGAGATTTTGAGTGAGATTGAGAGGTTCTATGGGCAGCTGTACACGTCATCGTTGGAGCCACACACAAGTGTGAGTAACGATCCAAGAGCGAGTCTCATCCGACACTATTCCGAAGATATCCCGGACGTCAGTCTGAGCGAGATTAGAATGGCTCTCCAGCACCTTAAAAACGGTAAGGCCCCAGGCGAGGATGGAATTACAGCGGAGCTTCTGAAAGCGGGTGGAAAACCGGTACTTGAAGTCCTTCAGAAGCTTTTTAATTCCGTCCTCCATGGTGGCATTACACCGGAGGCGTGGAGCAGAAGTGCGGTGGTCTTGTTCTTCAAGAAAGGTGACAACGCTCTCTTGTAGAACTACAGACCGATTTCCCTTCTGAGCCGCGTCTACGTGCTGTTTTCGAGAGTCATTACGATTCGTAATTCGAGTGAATACGATGGAAGTCGTCAAGCCTCCCGAACAAGCCGGTTTCTGAAAGGGCTTAAGCACCATAGACCACATACATACCCTTCGGCAAATTGTACAGAAGTCCGAGGAGTATAATTTGCCACTATGTCTGGCGTATGTGGACTATGAGAAAGCCTTTGATTCCGTCGAAATTTGGGCGGTGCTGCAGTCCATTCAGCAGTGCCAAGTTGACTGTCGGTATATCGAAGTGCTGAAGTGCTTGTACAGTAGGGCTACGATGGCTATCTGTGTACAGAACCAGAGTACGAAACCTATCCAATTGCAGAAAGGTGTAAGACAGGGTGACGTTATATCCCCGAAACTCTTCACCGCTGCATTGGAAGACGTTTTCAAGCTTCTGGACTGGAAAGGATACGGTATTAACATCAATGGCGAGTACATCACTCACCTTCGATTTGCCGACGATATAGTCCTTATGGCAGAATCGCTGGAGGAACTAAGCACCATGCTCAATGACCTCAATAATGTCTCCCAACGGATAGGTCTTCAGATGAACATGGACTAAACAAAGATTATGTTTAATGTCCATGTCACACCAATACCGGTAGTTGTTGGGAGCACTAACCTCGAAGTTGTTGACGAGTATGCTTACCTGGGACAAATAGTCCGACTAGGTAAGTCCAACTTCGACCGAGAGGTCAATCGATGGATTCAACTCTGCTGGGCAGCGTTCGGGAAACTACTACACATCTTCTCGTCAGACATACCTCGTAACCTTTAAAGGAAATTGTACAACCAGCGCGTGTTGCCAGTGATGACTTACGGATTTGAGACGTGGTCCTTCACTGCTGGCCGTATGATGAAGCTCAAGGTCGCTCAGCGAGCTATGGAGAGCAGGGCTCGGAACCGGTTTAAAAAGAGCGGTTAATTTCGATTAATTACCGGTAATTTATCGCTCCTTCAATTACCGGTTAAAAAATTAACCGGTTTTTATTAAACCTAAACGATAAAGGTTACCGGTTACGTAACGGTTTTGACACCCAAATTAACCGGTTAATTCCGTAAAACATAAAGACAATTATGAATAGGACAGCTAGATTCACGTTGTGAGGTGCTTATGCGGCATCGCCGCATGCGGGCATACATCAATTATCTGCCTTTAAGCGGTTCGTTTTCCGCCGATTTCCAAAAAGGAGACGGTACTCAATTCGACTGTTTTTTATTTTTATTTTTTTATGTGTATTACCTCATAACTTTTAACTGGGTGAACCGATTTCGATGATTATTTTTTATATGGAAGCTAATACTTCTCGTGTGGTCCCATATGAATTTGATCTAGGTCAGAACAAAAGTTATAAGTTATTAAGAATAACTCAATTATTCTTAATAACTTATATTGAAGTCGGCTGTACAAAATTTTTAATTATAAATTATTTAAGTCGCGATCAGGGTGTCTAGGCCTTTACGAAAAACGTGAAACGTATTAGAGAAGTTTTGAAGAAAAAAAGGCAGTTATTGTGTTTGGTATATTCGTTAAGACTGAACTTAGACAAGTTCAGTCTTAACGAATATAATAACGAAGAAAATAATTTATTTTTGTGTATCGGTTGTTTATTTATGATGAGCAGAAAAAAGTAAATAGAACTTATTCCCTGTTTACGTTTTAATAATGGTAGAGCCTTGCGGCAGCTTTTGCTATCGCATGGATGGGCCAGCTCGAACCAGGGTAGCACCACGACCTCATTTCACTTGGTAAGTGTTAGTGGTCGGAGGCCCAATTCCCCCTCCCCCCTTTAAAGTATGGTAGCGGAATCAAATAAAAAACTACCCCAGGAGGGTATCAGCATCCTGGTGACGGAGAATCCTTCGCTGAGCACCCACGCCCAAGCTACCCTATTGTTCCTGAGCGTGTGTGCTTAAGCTGCCCCGCGTATTCTGTGGGGGGAGGGGTATCCACAGAGATCGTGATCCTTGGCTCGGTTCACATTTAACTGATCACGTAGGGAAATTTGTTTATGACTTTGCCTTGGCATATGGTCTTACACAGCTGCTTACTTTGCCTACGCGGATTCCAGATGTGGAGGATCATGCACCTGCCCTGTTGGAACTTCTGCTGACCTCTCATTCGGACGGATATCAGGTTTCCGTCGACACCCCTCATGACTCCTAGGGCCATTGTATTGTCCGGAGGGTGGTGTCACTCACTATCGTTGCGGTTGCATTCTGCAGGCTGCCGCCGTGTTTGGCACTATAGGTCAGCCGATTGTGAAAGGATGCGGTTTTTTTTGCATTCTACCCTTGATTTTCTTCTCGCTGGACAATCCTAGCAATGTTGCTGA
This sequence comes from Parnassius mnemosyne, assembly GCA_963668995.1. Taxonomy (NCBI): domain Eukaryota; kingdom Metazoa; phylum Arthropoda; class Insecta; order Lepidoptera; family Papilionidae; genus Parnassius; species Parnassius mnemosyne. Next base: position 2,218,803 of record CAVLGL010000087.1, read on the forward strand.
TTCTGTCGCTAATGTGGTACTTCAGTCAACCTTGGAATAAAAAGGATATGGAACTTTTTATTCGATCTTCTGTGGTGCCCATCGGAGGCAGATTCCAGCCATGGTTTTGTCGCTCATGTAAAATAGCATCACACTATAAGCAGGAGTGCCACCAGGCCTGGGCAGACGACATCTTTACATCCCGAGACGTTGACGTCTCGGGATGTACACACCAGCGCTCTTCAAAAGAAGTATAATTCCACCTGCAGGTTCTTCAAAATTCATTAACAGATCAGAGCACATCTGAGGAGTTGGTGAGAGGCTAGGTCGCCTTCCTTCGGTAACCTGTGCATGCTGGTCTCTTGGCAAGGCTGTCCAAGGGAACTTCTGTCAGCCATCTTTGCAAAGAGACTCACTGAGTCCATGTCGAAAAGGAGAAAGCCGATCTGTTAATCTCTCTTTTTGCGTCCAACTCGACTCTCGATGACGAGGGAACACACCACCAAACATCCCGCGATTTGAGTGCTCCATGCCAGATGTACGGTTTACACAGCGCTCGGTTCGCAAAGCCTGGTCTTTCTGTCCCTGGTCGTAAATAAGTCGAGTGAGCTTGATGGAGTCGCTCCCATTGTGCTGAAGACGTGGGCTCCGAAGTTGGCACTGGTTTTAACGCGTCTTTTCCGGTACTTCTACTATTAAGGCGTTATCCCAAATTCATGAAAGATAGCTTTGGTTCACCCGATCCCTAAAAAAAGGCGACCGCACAGATCCGTCAAACTATAGGCCTATCGCCATCACCTCCTTGTTCTCCAAAATAATGTAATTCATTGTAAACAGTTTTCGTCTGGGTTGATCAGCTGGTGATCTTCTGGTCTATCTAACTCATAGATGGGCGGAGGCAGTAGAGTCCAAGGCCATTAGTTTGGTAATAGCGAAGGCCTTCGATTGGGTCTGGCACAAAGCGCTTCTTTCAAAGCTTCCTTCCTATAGGTTTCTGACAAATTGTGCAATTGGATCAACAGTTTCCTTGCTGATCGGAGCATCAAGGTCGTAATAGACGGTGCATGCTCTGATTACAAGCCTATTAACGCTGGTGTTCCACAAGGCTGCGTGCTATCACCAACGCTGTTTTTACTGCATATCAATGATATGTTGCAAACTGGTAACAATGACAGCACTGAACAGCCAATATTTCTCGGGAAAACGTCTTCGAGTACCGGAACAAACTTGTGTCTGAAGTCGATCAAAGAATCTCGGATTGAGGGCGACTAAATCTCGTCCAATTCCATCCCCAGAAGACACAAGTTTGCACGTATACCGCTAAAAAGAATCCCTTTGTCGTATCTCCTCAGTTTCAAGGCACTCCCCTTGCTGCCTCAGCTAGCATCGGAATCCTCGGCGTCGACATATCGAATAGTGTGCATTTTTGTGGTCACTTGGAAGGGAAGGCCAAATTGCCCTCTAAAAAGCTTGGCGTGCTCAGCAGAGCGGGGCTGTATTTCATGTCGGCACATCGCTTGCAACTTTACAAAGCGCAAATTCGGCCTCTCATCTCTGGGCTGGGGCACACCGGTGTCAGCTCCTTCCACTTGACCGCATCCAGCGCAGAGCGGTTTGAGTCGTCGACGTCCGAATTCTTTCTAATCGGCTCGATTGACTGGCACTGCGTAGGGATGTTGCATCCCTTTGCATTTTCTATCGCATCTACCTCGGGGAGTGCTCTGAGGTTCGGTTTAATCTCAGCCGCCATATTTCATGAACCCACATCGCGTCAAAATTCACGATACCATCCTCACCATCTGGATGCTTGACGGGCTACCACTGTGCGTTTTACTAGGAGTTTTCTTCCTCGTACAAGTTCTCTGTGGAATTGTTTACCATCGGCGATTATTCCGGACCGATACGACTTAGGAACCTTCAAGAAAAGAGCTTACTCCTTTCTTAAAGGCCCGCAACGCACATGCAATTCCTCTGGTGTTGCGGTTGTTCATGGGCGGCAGTAGTCACTTACCATCAGGTGACTCGCATGCTCGTTTGCCCCCTTTTCTATAAGAAAACGTACGACGAGGAAACCCAAAAATCTTAAGTGCTTGATTGAGGGCTGTAATACGACTATCAAGGGGTTTCTAGAACATTCATTATACCCGGGACCCGGGATTCAAACCCAGGACCAAATCATGATCCACAGTCGCGCTAGTAACCACTAGACCAACGAGGCAGTCGGCAATCGGACCAGTGAGAGCACCGCACAGAAATCGTAATAATAAGACACTAGAAATGAATTAGCGCCCGATTACTTCCAAAACCGATGTCGCCACATCTTAACACATACGCATTAAGCAAACAAATAGATATAACACTCGCACACACTTGCAATACACCGATGAAGTGTATAGGGCACTATCTATTATGAACCTTAATTTTTAGTGATTACACTGGATTTTACTCCAATACATAATGTTACACCACTGCAAGCACTTTCGATGTGTGAGGGTCCCTGTAAACAATGCTAGGGATTGACAAAAATTTTTGAAGGTGTCGATACTGTTTTTATATATTAAAATGGATTACAAGTAGCAAAGAAAACCATAGATATATACCAATTTTTTAATATTTAACAGTAATGATACTTACTATTTAAAATCGAGCTATCTATTAACAGTCAGAATACATAATTAATCGAGGTTATAGCGTAGGTACACTTATGAAATAATTAAGTTAGAGTGATATTAATACACACAAAATTACAAATTCGACTATTTTCTGTAGGGAACCAGTCCTGTCTACCAGTAAGATTTATCCATTTTTCTTTAATATCAGGATCTTTCGGGAATCTAGAAATAATTGATAATTATGTTCTAGTAAATATAATTATTTATACTTCCTAAAAAAACAACATTTTCTGTACATTTATCAGCATGCTAAACATTTATAGACGCAAACTTAAACAAATAATTAAATTTTAACAAATAATTTAATTAATGAAATTACTGTATAATTATTATTAAGAATATTTTACGTTCAAATGTTGTTTAGTTTTTACGTTCGAGAATCTAAAAATATCCCTTTATACAAACATCGATATAACCCGTGCTTTCATTCAAATGAATGACACGGTTACACCACTAACGTGCGACCGATGCCTGCAGCCGTATTATAAGCATACGCAATTCACAATGATATCTAATGTTCACATTACATTGCTTGGCGATTTTGTCAACGTCGCGTACGTTGCGTATTACGATAGAACAAAAGCAGCAATGGTAATGTACAATACGAAAACTATAAACGAAAGTTTACAAATGTAAATATCATAGTAAAGTATTCTTCTAGAAGTAAATTAATTATAACAATGATAATTAGTAAATAATCAACTTTCCGATGAAAGGTTATGCCTTTATTAGTTGAATTACACGTCCTTGATGAGTTTTTACAACCGTTTATGTTGCAGTTCACCATTATAATAACATAAATTCACGTCCGACGTTCCGCGCAACTAAATCACAAAATGTGTAAATGATGTCCGTCAACACATCATAGCGGCGACAAGGTCACGCGTCGATGCGACTTCTAGTGTCTTATTATTACGATTTCTGTGGAGCACCGTCAAAATCGTTGCAGCCATTTCGGAGATTTGCCGGAACAAAAAGACATAATTTTTGTTTTTATATTAAATGACTCATAATATGTATTTAGTAAAAACCTGTTATGTTCACGTTACGAACAGACACTTAAATTTTATTTATTTGAATAGTTTCATATTCGTCAAGTATGAAAGTTTGTATTTTGATCTTGAGGCGTCAAAAAACTTGGCTGCACTTTTAATAATTCTCTTTTATAATTCAATACAAGATCGCAGATATCAGTGTGATTTATAGTGATGATCTAGTTAATTGGGAGTTATTAATAACTACTTTAAATAAAACACATGATTTTTAGTGTATGTATTTCGTTACAGTCGACAGCAAAGTATAGCCGAATTTAATTTCATCTATGTGGTTACTTTGCGCTCTATTTAGGAAAACTAATATTTTTAGTAGCATTTTGTACGTATCCAACATGATAAGATTTGCTTCAATTCCTCATTAATGAGATGTGAAAAATGATAATTTCTTTTGTTAAAATTATCTGAACATAACAAACAATTTTTTATCATGTTTAGACATGACTTCTAGTTAAACTGTACACCTCAGAAGTGGTCATTATTGATTTTTGCAAACACGGAGGTAGAGGTTGGTCCTAATCACGAGCTTCTGAATTTAAAAAAATCTGGTAATCTGCCTCACTTTAGTCCTAAAAAGAACATATCATAAACTTTTAAAAATATCATGTTCTGTTAAGAAAATTCATCATTTATTGCGATATATTACTAAAACTTTACCGTGCCTAACTTATGCTTGTCGGACTTGGAAATACACAGAAAAAAACAAAGAAAAAATTACCACGTGTCAACGAAGCCTAGAAAGAAGCATGCTAAAATTAGGAAAACTCCAAAAATACCTCTTGGAGGAGGCCTTCACCTGCGGATGGGTTCTTGCAGATTAAATATTTATCTTAATCCTAAGCTTAGTTTATTTAGTTTGTTACTTTTGCAAGAAATAAAAGGCTAAAAATAAAAAATAAAAATTTATTTATTACTAAAACTAATGACATTGAATTAAAGATGAAAAGCGTAATTTTAATAGAAAACGTTAAATATAATTAAAGTCAATTTAAATATATAAGGTCAAATTAAACTTGATATCGAAACTTAATTTTAAAGTGAAGATAACGTATAATTAATTGAAACAGCACTTACATCTGTTATTTATAACACGATCGGTGCTGAAAGATGAAAAAATATAAGAGAGTACGTTACAAGGCAGTCCTGTGTCTAAAAACCTCGTGAATTAAACACAGAGCAGCAGTACAAAGTTGGGTACATGTGGGGTAAGGGAGAGGGGGGACATTACAAAACTTGGTTTTAACCGGTTAATTCTTACTACCTTAACCTAAATTTGTGAAAAACCGGTATTCCGCAAAAACCGGTTTTGGGGTCAATGACCGAAACCGGTTTGGAATTTAAACCGGTTTCCGAGCCCTGATGGAGAGGGCTATGCTCAGGGTTTCTCTGCATGATAAACTTAGAAATCAGCTGAAGTGGCAGTGGGCCGACCATATAGCTCGAAGAACCGACAACCGATGGGGAAGAAAGGTTCTCGAGTGGCAGCCTCGTACCGGTAGGCGAAGTGTAGGGCGACCCCCCCCCCCCCCCCACGAAATGGAGTGACGACCTTGACGTGGACCATGGACCGTGCTTTGTGGCATTCCTTGGGGGAGGCCTATGTTCAGCAGTGGACTTATGAAAGGCTGTAATGATGATGATTGGAGCGGATTAGGCCGTGTGTTCCAGACGGATACCAATTTACTCGACAAGGCGCCTTTAACACAAACGTTATGCATTCTTAATAGAATGGCTGAAGACAATGAACCTATTCTGTTACACCTTGAGTGAGTTCACTAGGGTAGGATTGTTTACAATTTGTTACAGTTAATGATCACATTTTGTTTTGCATGAGAACAACTACACTGTCACATTAGGTTATTTCTATCAAATAATGAGCTTCCTTAGATATTTTTTTTTTAACTTATTTATTAACATATTTTAAAAATATTTTGACCCTGTATAAATGCTGGCAGTATGTACGTCACTAAGATGAATTAATTTCATAGGAATCAATGATATACTTACAACTGGTAAAAACCTGTCTTTGCCAATTTCTTTAGGAATGCCACAAAGCATGGGCCTTAGTCACCTGCATCCATCGACTTTCTGCAAGTCTTACCAGTTTGTTACTCCATCTAGTGGGGGGCCGCCCTACACTACGTCTACAAGTACAATGTTGCCACTCGAGAACCTCTCTTCCCCATCGGTTTGTCGGTTCTTCTTCTTCTTTCTTTTTTTATGGCGGTTTTTAATTATTCGCCAATGTCAGCGTGGAAGTGTTTATTGAGTACAAGCTCAGTAGTTACAAATACTATGCCCATGTACTAAAGAAGATTGTGATAATACAAGTATCTTATTTTCTTTAAACAATTAAATTTTCCCTTTGTATCTTGTAATACTAGTGGTTGTACTGTTGAATTACCTAGAACAAATGACAAACACAGTTGCTATAACTACATTAGTATATTAGTATTGACAAACATTAAACTTTTATACTATTAGTGTTAATAAAATCACACAGAATATATACATAAGGAGTATTTGTGTAGGTTAAAAGTGAATCAAAATTTATAGGACGAGGGATGTCAGGAGGGAGATGATCATAGAGTGAACAAGATAATTTAGGACAGTTAAAAAAAATATGGTTAGAGGTTCCCTCGTCTAACCCACATTCGCAGAGGGAACTATCCCTAATCCTCAGTTTGGCTAAATGTACCAGTGTACAAGCATGGCCAATTCTAAGTCTACAAATAGTTGATGTTGACTGTTTGTTAGCTTTATTAAATTTGAAAAACCATGGTTTTGGAGGGATGGCACATTGTATAGCAGCATAGTGTTTACCTTTTATATTTTGAGTGGCTTTCCATAATGTGTTCCAATTATTACTTAACTTCTTCTTTGCAAGTAACACTATGTCTGAAGAGTAAATTAAATTACATGGCAAACCATTTCGACTTGCATTTTTAGCCATCAGATCAGCTGTTTCATTGCCCTTAATGCCACTATGACCTGGAATCCAAGCTAAGGAAACCTGAATGCTCTTGAGATGACATCTATACAATGTGTGTTTAATTTTGAGGATCAAGGGTAACTCTTATATTTACTTTGGAACTGGTTTGACAAAATTGCTAACAAACAGCTTTTGGAGTCGGTAAGAATAACTGACTTATTTAAGTTGTGTGCTTCTATATAAATCAAAGCTTCATAAATTGCCGTGGCCTCGCCAGTAAAAGTGGAAGAAATAGAAGGGCATTTAAAATTGAGGATTATTTTGTATCTGGGAATCCAAACTGCCCCGCCAGTGCAACTTTCACCTGACTTTTTGGAGGCATCAGTGTATATAATAAGCCAGCCTTTCAATAAATTATCTATGACTCTACTTAGTTTACTATTTGTTATAGGGCAATCTTTCTCAATACCAAGGTCGAGGTGGATATTTGGTTGGAAAATAATTGCATCATATGGGATATCTGTACGTGGTAGAGCCATGCTGCAACTATATTATGGTTGTAGCACGAATGGGTCGGCTCGAACGGGGAAGGACCACGCTCTCACAGAAAACCAGCGTAAAATAGCAGCTTAACGCTGCTGTGTTTCGTATGGTGAGTGTAGAGAACCGGAGACCCTTTTTAATGGCAAAGAGGCATTCCATCTTAGTCCTCACGGGTGACAACGCATCTGCATCTTGAGTCTTTATTGAGGATAGATGTAGATGTCTATGGGTCACAGTAACCACTTACCATCAGGTGGACTGTGTGCTCGTTTGTCACCCGATCCTATAAAAAAAAATATCAAAGATGGGACAGGACTTGCATTGTGATACTGGGTGTGGTAGATGGAGTAATGTTACCAAACTGTTGGATAAGCAGGGAGATTCTTTATGAGTCCAGTAATGCTTTGTTCAAATATATTCCAAAAGAAGGTGTAATTTAGAAATGAGAGGATGTGAAGAGAGTTGATAGATTTTAAAAAAGAATCGGTCCGAAAGATATTGTCTTCTTAGGTAAAGAGGGGGATCTACACATTCGACTTGGACAGCATTTATTGGGGAAGATTTCATTGCCCCAATGATTATACGAAGGCTTTTCGTCTGAACCCTGTCTAGGATATTTAGGGAAGACTTATTACATGGTTCCAAGACAAAGCACGCATAATCCAAATGACTACGAATAAGGGCGTTGTATAATATTTTTTGAGAGAATGGATGGGAGCCCCACCAAACTCCCGATAACGCGCGAAGAATATTTATATTTTTTTCACATTTTTTTGAGACATAGTTGATATGATGAGAAAAGGTTAGTTTGGAGTCAAGAATAACTCCCAAAAATTTTACATTCTCCCTAATAGGGATAGGTTCATTATTAAAGAGAATGTCGATTTCAGGGAGTTGCCTATGGCGAGAGAAGATGACAACACTGCTTTTGGGAACAGACAAGGACAAACCATGATCATTTAACCAATCTTGTAAATAGGACATCGATAAATTCAAGCGGGAACAAGCTGTAGCAAGGTTATCCAAGGAAATATATATAGCTATATCGTCTGCATATTGGAGGATGTTACAGAATGAGTTAACAGAAAGTTCTAGATCATAAGTATAGATAGAATAGAGCAAAGGACTAAGTACTGAGCCTTGTGGGAGACCCTTCCATACAATTCTTGGCAGGAGTAGAGAATTTTGACTATCAATATAAATGGATCTAGAAGAGAGAAAGTTAGAGACAAAATTTACTATCCTCACTGGAATACTCAGATTAAGCATTTTTTGCCTGAGCACAGGAAGAAGTACATTATCATATGCAGACGAGATATCTAGAAAGACACCAACAAGGTATTCATGTTTAGAGTAAGCTATACGAATATCAGTAACTAGAGTACTAAGGCTATCCATGGTGCTTAAGCCCTTTCGGAATCCAAATTGGCTTTTTGCTAGAAGGTTTTTGCTTTCAAGAAACCATTCTAGACGATTTTTTATTAGGTGTTCAAGAATTTTGGTCATGGTACAAGAAAGAGCAATAGGGCGGTAGCTTGAGGGATCAGTGTGAGGCTTACCTGGTTTGTAAATAGGTAAAATAACTTGGGATTTCCATTCTTCAGGAGGAATACTGGACATGTAAATACAATTTAAAATAGAAAGAAGATGGGCTTTAATAGATTCACTGCTATTAGTAATAAAAGAATAAGGAATTCCATCAATTCCTGGTGAAGAGTCTTTAAGGACACTAAGAACAGCATATAACTCCTCATAAGAGAAAGGGGAGTCAAAACTGTGTTGATAGTGCAAGGACTGTGATTGAAATGCTATACTTTCATTGTAAGATGGTACTGAAGGAGGAGCAAGATTACTAGCAAAATTTTCAAGCCAATAAGACTGATCATTAGAATTTGTGTTTTCAGGGGCCGAAACTGAACATCGGAATTTTTTTATATTTTTCCAGACCAGTGATGGATGAGTCCTAGGCGACAGTGACTCACAGAATTTAACCCATCCAGCCTTTTTCTTCCCAGATAATAATTTTAATGTTTCAGCAGCAGTTTTTTTATAAAAAATATAGTTGTCAAAATTCATTGAGCGGGAATATCTTAGTTCAGCTTCCTTTCTCATCTTGCATGCTACAGAACAATCTTGATCCCACCAAGGCGGTGAAGGAGCATTATTTTTATAAGGTTTTTTGATGGGGATTGTCTTATTGGCAGCAGATAAAATAGCATTTTTAAAACTAGAATACACCTGAAGAACATTATCTTTCCGAACAGGAGGAAGGGCTGATAGTTTTTCCTCTAGAACTGTGGAATATAGTTGCCAGTTTGCTTTGGATGTGTTATATTTTAACCTAGGATTAAATGGAACATTGACTGTATAGGAGCTAGGGGGATTAATAACAATAGGGAAATGATCACTGCCGTGGGAAAAGGGTAATATTCTCCAAGAAAGAAGGGATGACAGGGCAGGAGAACAGAGTGACAGATCTACTGCACTTATAGGATTTTGGAGGGGGGATACTCTACGTGTAGGTGAACCATCGTTAAGGAGGCAGAGATCTAAATCATCAATGATGTCTAAAAATGTAGAAGACCGGGGATCACAAAAATGGGAGCCCCATAAAGTATGGTGCATATTAAAATCACCAAGAATTACCATAGGATGAGGGATGGAGGATACAATCCTCGTAAGTTCTGACAAGATATTTAAACTAGGTTCGGAAATGTAAATAGAGAGAAAAGAAGTGTTATGAGCTCTAACTGCTACAGCATTAATTGAAGGACTATGAGAAGGAAGGGAAATTAATGTATAAGTAATTGATTTTGAGATAAGAATGAAAGAGCCAGCATGACCATCATGCCTATCATCCCTGAGGCATGAATAACCTGAGATCCTAAAATGGGACCCAGGCTTAAGCCATGTCTCTTGGATGGCTAGAATGAGGGGATGGTATTTATTAATAAGGTAAATTAATTCATTTTTCTTATTATTAATGCTCCGGCAGTTCCACTGAAGTATTGGAGGGAAGGTTATTTGTTAATGAAATGAGCTCAGTAAGTTTTTGGCGGAGGGCAAGTGGGAGATCCATATCGCTGAAACGGGAAAGCATACTTATAAGCATGGAGATCATTAACTCACATAGATTGTCATTAGGGGAAATACTCCGCCCTATTAAAGCACAACCATTAGTAGTTGAAGAAGAAGGGGTCTCTATTATTGCCTCATGGGCAGATTTATCATATCCATGACTTGATGCTGGATTTGGCGGAAGTCTTGGAGTAAATGTAGTTTTCCTGTAAGAATGAGATTGTGAGGGGACAACTGAAGGTAAAGTGGAATTTGAAATAGGATAGAGACTCTGATGATCATACGAAGGAAGGATTCTAGCAGCATCTGCATAAGATCTTCGGACTTGAGGGAAACGGGCAGATGCTTCTAGATAGGAAATATTTTCCTGTGACATGGTAAGTTTGATAGATCTCTGCCTAGAGTGTTCAGGGCAGGAAGGATCTTTAGCCGTGTGAGATCCTGAACAAAATAGGCAAGTGGGAGACTGTCTTGTGCATGATATTCCTTCATGATTTTGAGCACACACAAAACAACGGGAAGATGACCTACACTGTGAGGTTACGTGTCCAAATCGACAACATTTGTGACATTGAAAAAGAGGTAAAATGTAGGGCTCAACAGGCATTGAGGTGAAAAACAATAAATGTTAGAAGGAAGTTTTTGGCCGGAAAAAGATAAAACAACTGTTTGAGAGGGAATCTACACATTACTTTGGTTTTCATTAACTGACTTTCTATTAAATCGGCGAGCTTTAATAATTGAGCCAAAACCAGCTGGGACCTCGATTGATGATATGAGTTCCTCTAATGTCCACTCTACAGGGACCTGCCTCACTATTCCCATGCGTGTGACATTATAGGAAGGGATTACAGTATCATATTTAGCACCTGCAATGGCAGGGTTCTCAATAAAACAATTTGCATCAGCTGCACTTTTAAACTCGACAGAAATTCTATTGCGTCCTATTCGCTTAACACCATCACTAACAACATTTTTAATATTATTATGGTAGAGAAAATGACCAAACTTTATCGGTTTTAAAACTACTCCAGTTGATAAATCATCTACTCTCTTACTTACATGAACAATAAACGGCGCATTGTCGTTATTAGAATATTTATGTTTTTTTTTCTATGTAGTCAGGATGGGTATAAGAGGTCTGAATAGATGGTACAGGTTGAGATGGATCTGTAATTAATCTTTTCTGAGGATGAGCTGAGTTATTGGTTACTTGCAATCTTTTACGCTTCGACTGATCAATTTCGATAGGCATATTATTATGTTTTTTGGTAACAGTATGAGAGTCACATGGAACCCCGTCGGGATCGGGAGGATCTTCCTCCATTTTATTGTAACTAATTACATATAACACGGCACAATTACTAAATACTTACGGATTTATAACTACTAAAACCAACACCAATAGAAATAATAAACAAAAAAGTAAATCAACAGCTCTCAGAATAAGAAATAGCCAAAAACACAATGACACTTGTACACCTCACACCACTCCTCCTCCGTCAGTCGGTTTGTCGGTTCTTCGGCCCATTGCCACTTCAGCTTATTACACTTAGTTTATGAAACATGCAGTATGGTAATGAAGGGGGTTGCTCAGGCCCATAAGCTCTGTGATAACTGTAATAATCGAGTCTCTTGAAAAAAAATATCAGTAATTATTTTATATATTGAGTGAGAATCTGACAATTCTAGAGAATGCTGAAAAACAAGAAGATTTGGAGATTGATGCTTTTGAAGATAGACATACGGATTCGGAGAACGACTTGCCGCTAACTGCATTTGGTTCAAAGAATAAAAAAGATGACGATGACATAGGTAAATGAATTTATGTTAAAAAAACCTTTATCAAAAAATAAAAAGAAGTCACCACAAAGGAGATGTATGAAATTGGGTGCTTGACATCGTTTCTAACAGTCATACAAAAATATGGAGGTAATAAAATGATAACTTATAAGCATAAAATAAATGGTTTTTATCTCTGTAATGCTTGTGACAATGATAAAAACATTTTTTTTAAACTGAAATACAAAGCTAATACTTTTGCTTTAGCAATAACGAAAAGTTTTTAAATATCTTTCTTTATTTTGTCTACGGCAATAGATAATAAAGGCTATTTTTAAAATAAAATAGCCTTCCTTATTAAAAAAAATATAATATTGAAACATTGAAATGAATCTGTAGTGATTAACATTGAATAAAATAATATATTTAGAAAACGATTGAATAGGCTATGTCATAAAACATGGAAATATTTGAATATTAACGACTGAATAGGCTGTATGGTCATTGACCATTGCATATTCCGAAGGAGACTTGTTAACTTCAAGTTTCAGCTTGTCATGCGGCATGCGCATTTGGAATTGTAGCTGTTTGTTTTTTTTTTTTTTGGATAGATTTCGTGTTTTTACTTTCGTGGATTTATTTAACTTTACCCTTGGATTTTCGCTCGGATCACAGGACAGTAGTTTGTTGCGCCCACATAATGAAAATAATGTTGTAATAAGTTTTGAGAGGAATAGAACAGACAATGTGCAGCCTCCGGCTGTTTTTTCAAATGCCATTTTATTGATAATTGCAGAAAATAGTTAAACAATTAAAAAAGGTTGAGTGTTATTTTACTGTATTTAATAATAACTACACAACTGTATTCTTTTGTTCTTTTCAATTTTTTCAAACAACTTATCACAAGAACGAGTGATTTTACTACATAACTTACAAATCATAAAACATAAAATAAAAACAAAATCCCAAGTCCTAAAAAAATATATTTTTTTATATATTAAGTAGCAAATGTTAAATCTTCAAACTAAGACATATTTTAGGTTTGTTTACACCGGGCTCAAGCTTGTATGGAATCAAGTTCATCTCCTTTCTCTTGCATCAAGTAGTTGGAGATGTACTATACATACAAAATTTTGTTCTTTAAATACTTAATTACTTTAGTCACACCTAGGTTCCGCAATAAAATATTGTGCACCCAGCGATGCGAGCGGTTATCAGCTAGTTTTTAATATAATGGATTTTCGCAATGTAACGTCTGATTCTATTAATAATCTTTTTGTCTTGCCTTATAACGCGGTCGAAGCCACCTCTGCCGTTTTTTAACATCCTTTGCGATTTCAGTTATTTTTAGGATGTGAGTACAAGGGCTGATCCAAAAGTAATTATTGATAATAAATATTAAACACGGTGATTATTGTTAAAAAATAATTTATTTTTCCACATAGTCTGCTAACAAGTCAATGCATTTAGTCCATTTTTGCTCTAATCCCAGAATTCTCTTAGAAAAAAAAAACTATCTGCACCCTCCAAAAAAGCCTCAACAGCGTCCATCACTTCGCTATCGTCTGCAAATTTCTTGCCTCGAAGGTGTTCCTTGAGCCGAGGAAATAGATAGAAGTCACTGAGAGCTAGATCTGGCGAATAGGTTGGGTGTTCGAACAGTTCAAATCCTGTTTCTTGGCAGCCATTGCAACTGCGGCTTTGTGAGCCGGAGCGTTGTCTTGGTGAAACAGCACTCCCGCTCGCAATTTGCCGCGCTGTTTTCTTTAATAGTCTCCTGCAATTTTCTTATTTGGTCTGTGTAGTGGAGAGTATAAGCCCGAAATAATGGCTACCTTTTCCAAATATTCCACCATAATTATTCCTTCAGCGTCAAAAACTGACGCGATAACCTTTCCCGCTGAACTTGACACTTTGAATTTCTTTGGCGTCGGGAGGGGGCTCGGTTCCAAAAAGTTGATTGTTGTTTGGTTTCAGGATGGAAATGGTAGATCCATCTTGCCCATGGTCACGAAATGTAATAAAAAAAATCTGATCTGCTTGGAACCTTTCGAGATTCACCCTCAAAATGTCGACAAATTTTTTCTTTTACTCGTTGGTTAACATTCTAGGTACCCAACGTGCAGGAGACCCTTTTCATATGCAATTCGTTCGCAAGGATTTTTTGAAACTGGCATATGAGATACCTGTGACCTCAGCTATATGCCTGATGATCACTCTTCGATCTGCCAATACGACATCTTCGACTCTTTTCACGTTATCTTCAGTGAGGGATGTGGATGGGCGTTCATCTTCCGTGGATGTTCAGCCCAGCGTGCAGTTGTGGAAGGAGCAGAGTCCCTCAATGTTTCACCAAGTCGCTGTGTATGTCTTTGGTAGACATTTTTTTAAACAGAGGGAGCTCTCATTTAATTTTTCTTCATTTTGATGTTCTCTTTGATGATTCGTATTCAAATGAATGTATCTCTCGGGAATCGTAGCTTATTTATATGATTTTTTTAAATTCTGATTTAGTGGGTACATAAGCAAGCAAAAAAGTTTTTTTCGGATTTTCATGTGCACTGGAAATAACCTACTATCGTTACTTTTGGATCACTCCTCGTATTTAGGAATACGATTTTTCATTAAGTTTCCGGTTCCATTTATATTTCTCTCCACTGTTTTCCAATAGAGGAATAAATGTGTGTGGAATAGCGGTTTTTTTAACTTTCATGCAAGTCTTTTCATTGTTGCGTGGCATCTAGCTTCGATTGTTAAGTTTTTTACATTAGTGCCTGCCAGTAGCTGGAGACCTTCCGTACAGGCCGTGACGTTTGGCGCGTAAAAAATAAAATGTCCCAACGCTTGACGGGTTAGCAAAAATCAATATTTAAGGTTAACTGATAGGTGTAGCCTGATGATATATTATTGCTATACTATTCCTTATGAAAAAACCCTTCCACTTTATTATATTAGTATAGATTACAAAGTTATAATGCAGTTCTTGTGTTATGTTCATGTTATTTTTATGTTTATGTCATATTCTCTTACTCCGTAGGTGTCGTTCCAAGCTTATGGAAGACAGCCTTAGTGCATTCGATTCCTAAAAAAGGCTGGGACCTATCCAAAAACAGGCCTATCGTCGTCACCTCCTTGTTCTCCAAAATAATGGAATCCATTATTAACTGCGAGCTCACGCAGTACCATGAAGAGCATAAGCTCATTACTGACCTTCAATACGGTTTCCATCGAAGCTGTTAGGATCGATAGAACCGAAACGGCGTGTATGTATGTATACATACATACAAAATACATACATACCTACGTACAAATTAACTATTTTATGGGTGCCAGTGGAGACTGGACCTGGGTTGCTAGCGTATTGTGAAATATTACGGCAAACTCCTAGCCCCCGAGCTACCAGGGCTTGTTGTGAATCTTTGTATGGCCTACAAATAATTCCTCTATCTTAATCTTCCCGTAAACTATCACTGCTGAACATGGAAGGATCTCTCCCGATGTAGAGAGGATTTGCCTTGAGAGTCACGCTTGGCATAGGACTGACGATCGCAGAACCAGACGTGAGCACCTCTGGCAATGTCGCCTGGCGCCGGTCTGGATTTTTTTTACAATACAATACAATACAATACTCTTTATTGTACACCAAGAAAAGATAACAACATCAAAAATAAAAAATAACAATTTTTTTTTATAGAATAGGGGGCAAAGGAGCATGCGGCTCACCTGATGGTAAGTGACTACCGCCGCCCATGAACAACCGCAACACCAGGGGAATTGCAGATGCGTTGCCGGCCTTTTAGAAAGGTGTAAGCTCTTTTCTTGAAGGTTCTTAAGTCGTATCGGTCCGGAAAATTCGCTGGTGGTAATTGATTCCACAAGGTAGTTGTGCGAGGGAGAAAACTTCTTCTAAATCGCACAGTGGTGGACCGCCAATCATCCAGATGGTATGGATGGTAACGCGAGTTTTGTCGCGATGTGCGATGGTGAATTTGAGCGGCTGGAATTAGTCCGAACAATTCCTCAGAGCACTCCCCGTGATAGATGCGATAAAATACGCAAAGAGATGCAACATCTCTACGCAGTGCCAGTGTATCGAGCCGATCAGAAAGAACTCGGTGGTCGACGATTCGAATAGCTCTGCACTGGATGCGGTCAAGTGGAAGGAGCTGGCACTGGGGTGAGAATAGTATTCCATGTAAGGCCGAACTTGCGCTTTGTAGAGTTGCAAGCGATGTGCCGGCATGAAATACTATCTCGCTCTGCTGAGCACGCCAAGCTTTTTAGAGGCCAATTTGGCCTTCCCTTCCAAGTGACCACAAAACTGCACACTATTCGATATGTCGACGCCAAGGATTCCGATACTGCCTGAGGCAGCAAGGGGAGTGCCTTGAAACTGAGGAGATACGACAAAGGGGTTCTTTTTAGCGGTAAACGCGCAAACTTGTGTCTTCTGGGGATTCAACTGGACTAGATTTAGTCGGCCCCAATCCGAGACTTTGTTAAGCAAAGACTCGACTTCAGACACAAGTTTGTCCCGGTACTCAGCGACGTTTTCCCGAGAAATATTGGCACGGCCGGTATATAAGGCATCACCAGTGCTGTCGCCCGCATAGCAATGAATGCTACTAGTTAGCAACATATCATTGATATGCAGGAGAAAGAGCGTTGGTGATAGCACGCAGCCTTGTGGAACACCAGCGTTGATAGACTTGAAATGAGAGCATGCACCGTCTACTACCACCTTGATGCTCCGATCAGCAAGGAAACTGGTGATCCATTTGCACAATTTCTCGGGAAGCCCATAGGAAGGAAGCTTCGAAAGAAGCGCCTTGTGCCAGACCCGATCGAAGGCCTTCGCTATGTCTAAACTAACGGCCAATGCCTCCCCCTTGGACTCTACTGCCTCCGCCCATCTATGAGTTAAGAAAACTAGAAGATCACCTGCTGATCGACCCAGATGAAAACCGTACTGGCGGTCACTGATCAGCTGGTGATCCTCAAGGTACCTCATGAGCTGGCAGTTTATAATGGATTCCATTATTTTGGAGAACAAGGAGGTGATGGCGATAGGCCTGTAGTTGGACGGGTCTGAGCGGTCGCCTTTTTTAGTGATCGGGTGGACCAAAGCTGTCTTCCATGAATTCGGGACTACGCCTTGGGGGTAGGAGTACCGGAAAAAAGGCGTTAATCCGGTGCCAACTCCGGAGCACACGTCTTCAGCACAATGGGAGGGACTCCATCGGGCCCACTCGACTTGCTGACGTCCAGAGAGAAGAGTGCTTTGCGAACCGAGCGCTGTGTAAATCGCACATCCGGCATGGAGCACTCACATCGCGGGATGGTCGGCGGTGTGTTCCCCCCGTCATCTAGAGGACGCAAAAAGAGAGCTCAACAGATCGGCTTTCTCCTTTGCGGCATGGGCCAGGCAATAAACCTTGCCTTGGCAATGACGCTTTTGAAGGACCTGGAGGCGGAATTATACTTCCTTTTAAGTGCGCTGGTGTTTACATCCCGAGACGTTGATGCGTCAGCCCAGGGCCGGTAACACTCCTGCTTATAGCGTGATGCTATTTTACAGGAGCGACCAAACTATGGCTAGGATCTGCCTCCGATGGGCACCACAGAGGATGGAATAAAAAGTTCCATACCCTGAAGTACCACATCAGCAACAGAATCGGCAACAACGCTAGGATCTTCCGGCGAGAAGCAAACCCGCCCCCAAGGGTAGGATGCAAAAAAAGACTGCATCCCGTCCCAATCAGCTGACCTATAGTGCCAGACACGGCGGCAAGTTGCAAATCGCAACTGCGATTGGAGCGTGAGTGGCACCGTACTCCGGATCAGACAATGGTCCGAAGAGCTCAGAGGAGCATCGACGGAGACTTGATATCCGTCCGGATGAGAGGTCAGCAGAAGGTTCTGCAGGGAAGATACATGGTCTTCCACATCTGGAATCCGCGTAGGCGAAGTAACCAGTTGTGTTAGACCATATGCCAAAGCAAAGTCATAGACAGATGTACCCGCATGATAGGTTAAACGAGAACCAAGCCATTCAGCGTGGTGGGCATTGAAATCACCGAGTATCACGATCTCTGCGGATGGGACCTGTTGTAGCACGGAGTCTTCAGCTATTTTGACGTGGTCGATGAGTCGGTCTGTGTAGGCATTACCGCTATAGAGGCACCCGTAGACGCGGGGATGGTCGTCGATGTCTACGCGCAGCCATAGGATGGACAGGTCCGTACCTTCAAGACTGCCGAGGCGTCGAAAACTGATGTCCTCTCTGACGTACACGCAAACTCCAGCCCGGGGCACAAAGGAGTGTTCCATTTTGTACCCCGGGTAGGAGAGATATGAAGTATCAGCCGGAGAGAACACCTGAGTCTCGGTTAAAAAGAGCAAGGCCGGCTTCGCCGTCTCTAGATGGTAATGGACAGCGTTAAGGTTGGAATGAAGTCCCCTGATGTTGCAAAAATTCACGGATAGCGTGAAAGGGGTCGCCTTGGTTGGTCGCTTGCCCCGAGCAGCATTAGTCGCGAGCGGAATTTTGCCCCCCCCCAGAATATGCGGAATTCTGCCCCCCCCAGAATACGCGGAATTTTGCCCCCCCCCCCCCCCCCCAGAATACGCGGAATTTTGCCCCCCCCCCCCCCCCCCAGAATACCCTGGGCAGACTGAGCACCCACGCTCAGGAGTGAAGTAGTTTGGTCGTGGATGCTCAGCGAGGGATTCTCCAGGGGTGCTGGTACCCTCCAGGGGTAGCCTTTTATTTAATTCCACTACCATATTGATGGGGGGGGGGGGGGAATTGGGCCTCCGGCCACCTGCACTCACCAAGCGCAACGCAGAGGTAAACCTCTACTTCACGCTGGTATTCTGTGAGGTCGTGGTACCACCCCGGTTCGACCTGGCCCATTCGTGCGACAGCAAAAGCTACCGCTTGGCTCTACCACTGTTAAAATATTTTACATCTGAAGTAAACGTGGTGGTTATACCGCCATCTGTCGGAAGCCATCAGATTTTCTGGTAAACCCGTAGTCATCTCTTACGAAACCCACGGGATAAAATGTGATGATAAATTCATTTATGCCGCACTTACGTCAACTTCGATTGTACTGTGTGTATAAAACTAGTTCTGTGTGGAATTCGAAACAGCGATTATTAGATTAATGTATGGACAGAAGAACCATTCTTTCCCTCAAAAATTAATATGAGAGACATTATTCGGGGTAAATGACTAAAATACTTTATATCTGGCGACAATATTTAGTATTATTGTGTAAAATACTATAATTTCTTTATTTCTCCCTGGGTTAACTGATAGAGAATGCCATAAGGCATAAACTTTGCCCATTGTAAACCGTTTAAGGTGTCTTGCAATAAAGATGCAATAACTTACAATAAATAATAAGTTTAACTACGACAAATAATTTTTCAGAAACTTCTGAAAAGAAGATTAAATCAAATTCTACTGATTGTAACATAAACGATGTTCGTGAAGAAAACCTCGATTTTGAAGGCCCTTCTATTGAATCAAACCCTAAAATGAAAAAAGATAATCTACCAATTAATAAAAAAGGAAAGCATCCTGCAAAGATTATGAAAACGAAAATTTTGAAAACAAAGAGTGTAAATATCCTTAAGAAGAAAACATCTGAGACATCAACTGAATACATTTTTGAATGTGATGGTTGTAGTAAAAAATTTTCAACAAAAGACATTCTCGCCAAACACATTTCATACAGTCATAAGACGCAAAAGAACTCAGACACCACTGCAGTTGGGACACAAGTTGAACAAACTGCAGTACCACAACAAACAGAAATATTTAATTGTGATATTTGCGAATTTAAAACATCTCATAAACGTCGCATTTTGGCACATCTTAAAGCGCACGTCGCTAAACAAATGTACTGTTGTAATAATTGTGAATATAAATGTATTTTAAAAAGTAATTTGCAAACACATATGAAAATACACACCGGTGAAAAACCTTTTTCGTGTAATATCTGTGAATATAGATGTACTACAAAAAGTTATTTGCTAACCCATATGAAAATACACACCGGTGAAAAACCTTTTTCGTGTAATATCTGTGAATATAGATGTATTTTAAAAAGTACTTTGCGAACACATATGAAAATACACACCGGTGAAAAACCTTTTTCGTGTAATATCTGTGAATATAGATGTATTACAAAAAGTAGTTTGCAAAAACATATGAAAATACACACCGGTGAAAGACCTTTTTCGTGTAATATCTGTGAATATAGATGTATTAAAAAAGGTCATTTACAAACCCATATGAAAATACACACCGGTGAAAAACCTTTTTCGTGTAATATCTGTGAATATAGATGTATTAGAAAAAGTAGTTTGCAAACACATATTATGAAAATACACACCGGTGAAAGACCTTTTTCGTGTAATGTCTGTGAATATAGATGTATTAAAAAAGATCATTTGCAAACCCATATGAAAATACACACCGGTGAAAAACCTTTTTCGTGTAATATCTGTGAATATAGATGTATTAGAAAAAGTAGTTTGCAAACACATATTATGAAAATACACACCGGTGAAAGACCTTTTTCGTGTAATATCTGTGAATATAGATGTATTACAAAAAGTAGTTTGCAAAGACATTTAAAAACACACACTGGAGCGAAACCTTTTTCGTGAGCTATCTGGTAAAATATGTACAATATTGTCTAAACGTGTTTTATATAAATATGTGTGTACCAGATAAAAATCTATGTTTTGTGAATTTGTGATGTAATAAAACCTTTCTGTGTCTTATGTGCAAATTGAAACTGCATTTATTCTGAAGAAGTTAATTCAATACCTAATTTAAAATATTGTACAACCGAATTCAATACAAATTATTAAGAATAATTCAAAAACTATTGGTCAGACCTTGATCAAATTTATATGGGATCACATGTGAAGCACAGCTTTCAAATAAAAAAAAGAGTTATCGAAATCGGTTCGTGCAGAAAAAATAAAAAAGAACATACAGTCGAATTGAGTACCTCCTCCTTTTTGAAGTCGGTAGAAAGCAAAAAATATTGGAACCTTAAAATAAATACCGAATGTGTGAATGGAAGTTAGTGGAAACAGACTAGACCTTTATGTTTTTTTTTTTTTTAATTTAAATGACAGCTCCGACGGTTATCATTACCGTTACAGGCATTAAAACTACTCTGTTGAACATAGGCTTCCCCCGTGGATTGCGTCATATTTGCCATAGTTGCCTTGCAGGTGGGTTGGCAACTGCGGTGTTTTATTATTTTCACTTGTAATCAAGGAGACGCGGCTGCCCGTCTTGTAGTTTGTTTCCCTCTGTCGCCTCTTACGACACCCACGGGACGATACGGGGTAGTGGATTGTCTTACACTATATCACATTATGATCTTGTGTGGTGGTGTCTGTCTGTACGTGGTAGAGCCACGCTGCAGCTATATTGTGGTTGTAGCACGAATGGATCGGTGGGTAGGACCACGCTCTCACAGAATACCAGCATAAAATAGCAGTTTTCGTGAGAAAATAGTCTTTCGTATAGTGAGTGTAGAGAACTGGAGACCCTTTTTACTGGTTATGAGGCATTCCTTCTCAGTCCTCATGGGTGACAACGCATCTGCATTTCATTTCTTAATTGAGGATAAGGATTCTTAATCTTTCGACCGCCAAAGTCGCCTATACTTGACCAGCACCTGCGGGCTCTGAGCGCCAACGACGTCTATAATTGACAAAAAACCCGGCCCACAAAAATATGAAATATAGATATTGGAAAATTATTACTGGTATTTTAATTCCACACTCCCGAAAGAAGAATAACCCAGCAACATGTGAGTATAAAAAGATGTCTCCTAGAGCCACAAGTACTAAGAAACATTGAACTAAAAAAATGGATTTTTATCTAAGCAAATACTATGTCCAGCTCGCCAAAGTCGTCTATAGTTGACCGCTAGTACCGTGCGCGGGAGGCATAGATTTCTTGAAAACTGGCCAAAATTCAGCTCAAACGTGTTATTTTTTTTTTTCTATTATTATTGATATTTGAATGAAACAAAAGGTTAGAAACATAAAACTATAATTAGCTACATGAATAAAAAAAATATTATCAAATCATCTTCGCATAATAAATCTAATATCTCAACTCTGGCGCATACTTAGCGCGTCATCGAAAATCATTTCACTGGGCGCCGTGGTCAAGGATAGACGACACCCTGATGACGTAAAAAGAAAAGTAGTGCAGTGCAACATGAACGATTCTGACCGATTTACCTAATGCAAATAATTATATACAATTGTTAATTAGTGAATAATTATGTACCTTTTTTTATTTTAATAATATAAAATTACAAATAATAAATGTGTTTTTTTTTTACTTAAGATATGAAGAGCAATTTTTCATTTTGTGTTGTGCGATTTTCTTTCTCAATTTCAAAATCATCTGGCAGCATCAGCGTCATATCAAACCCCCATTGTCATAAAAGCGTTAGACTTTTCTTCTGTGCTTCACTTGGCCTACGCCTCCCCCGACACATTAAATATTTTTATTTTATTTTATTTTTATTTTATTTATTAACACAATACAGTTTACAGTTGTGGAGATAAAAGTTTCTTAAAATTAAATGATTAAGTACTAAACTGTAAGCCAAAACATGTGTTTATGAAGTAAGTTATTAAGAGTTACATCTGCTAAACTTATAAAACATTTAAAAAAACAAATAAAAAAAATAAAACAGTGGCTTTGCAATCAACAAGAGAGGCCTGTTACAAGATAGAACAAAAGTATATAGATGAGAGCAATTATTTCAGTTATTTCAAAATATCACGGATAGATCTATTGAAGACATTTGGAGTTGAACCTAGAATATCAATATTTGGATGGTCCTGGGATATATCATTGTAGAGGCGACACATCCTAACCACTGGGTTGTAATATGATGTGTTGTTACGGTACACTTGGCGTGAAAACAGCTTAGGCTTGCGGTCACGGGCCCTGTAGTGAGTGTTTATGTTAATTGACGCCAGCAAGCACGGAGAATCAATCGTAGAGTGTACTATTTTGTGTAGATATATAAGCCCGGACCTTATGCGTCTCGTTTCTAGCGTAACCGTGTTAAATTTCTGGAGCTTATCTGTGTAGGAGGCCAACTTGCGATGGTAACCATGACGAAAAGAGAAACATCTCAAGAATCTTTTTTGAATGTTCTCGATGCGTTCAGTATGTACGGCGTAAAACGGAGACCAATTTTGACTGCACCATATTCCAGAACACTCCGGACAAGTGAATTATACAGATACTAGCTTTTTGCCCGCGGCTTCGCTCGCGTGCGCTTGAATTTAGAAACATCATTAAATGCTGTTCCGTGCCAAATTTATAAAACTTCGATCACTTTTAGTCACCTCGGTCTCTATGTCTGTAAGATCTTTTTTCATTCTAAAATACTATTAGACATAGATGATTGGTAACATGCTACAGAAACACGTGAATATATACATATGTCTAGAAACGACTACTATTTTTTATATCGGGCGTGTCTTCCGATGTATCCATAAGAAAGTTAAATAGTCTTGAAATCAAAATGTATTATTATTATTTACATTTTACTCTTTACGTTTATTCTTTATATATTTATCAAAGTTAATTTAGTTTTAACAAAGTAATATAATGTTTATTTGAGACATTTTATTCATATCATTGGTCCTATTCAATATTGATTGGCACCATAAAATAGATGTAGATATTTCTTTACTTGGAGTAGACTTGAAAATTTCATAAATACAGTTCTATAATAATGAATACTACACATGGATTAAAACTAACGTTACGGGTTTTTTTATGCATCTTGGATAAAAGTTCCGAGTAAAAGAACATATTATCGTTGATGTGAAGCACCGAAGCTCCGGGAAATCTAAAGTATGTCAACATATTTAGTATCAACCCAACCATTATATCGGATCTGATAGAACAACAAATCCTTGCAATAGAACACCCAATCCTATCAATGATGATTCGCGAGGTTATTATATTATATTATATGTAATATGGAGGATGGCTGAGTGCTACCATCTGCTAAGGACCCCTATAATTAATAAAATAAATTCATAGTACTACTGCATTTATTCTATTCTATTTTAACGATGACATCAGGTCGGCAAACACATCAGTTCTCCAGCTCCACCCGTAGCTATGGGTGCTGTAAAGTGCCCAAAACATCGGGAATTTGAAAAGTTAAAATTAAACGCGATAAAAACCTTAAACTCAGTTTTATTCCTTATAAATTTTCCATCACCTCATATCGTCCTGTCGTAAGAGACCACATAGGGAAACAAACTGCAGATGGGATGGGCTGCATCGTCTTCTTGACAACAGATCAAAATAATAATAGCTGCGGCTGCCAACCCGCCTACCAAGCGTGGCAACTATTGCAAATATCCAGCTACTTGACAATTTATGCGGGAGGCCTATGTTCAATTCAGTGGGCTTTTGATAGGCTGACGATAATGAGTTCTACTCATCTTTGAAAGCCTTAATATTTACCGCAGAGTGAAAACAAAAAGTAACATACCCGAAAACACGAATGAAAGAAAAACTGCATATATTGCCCCATGAAAAGTAAAAAAGTAGCAGCTTACATAAATCATACATGTTACTACTGGGCACAGGCCGCAGTTTTTGGCCAAAAAAGTTTTCGATGCGCTGATTCCAACGCGGGATGAATGTAATGTAAATTAAAAATTATTCAATTATTTACATCGTATATTCAGTAGCATTGTATTATTTCATTTGATCAATAACTTGCCATTTTAGTTTATTTAGAAGTAAGTAGGTGGCGCTAATATTAGGTGAAATAATGAAAGCCAAAACTATACCATCTAGTAATATCAGCAATAGAAGCGAACATTTATTTATTATATCAATAAGGAATAAAGTGATGTCAATTCTCTTAAAAGTTTTGTTTCTGTTAAAAATACGCAATCAGCGCCGCTAGCGGTGAAAAACGATTTAATGATATCGTCATATGATCATATTATGAAATAGCAACGTTGTGTTTAGTTATTAATATCTTCAAACGATTTCTATTTATTGATTTGATCATGAAATGACCACACCATTTCACGAAATGATAGATTACTTTA
This sequence comes from Parnassius mnemosyne, assembly GCA_963668995.1. Taxonomy (NCBI): domain Eukaryota; kingdom Metazoa; phylum Arthropoda; class Insecta; order Lepidoptera; family Papilionidae; genus Parnassius; species Parnassius mnemosyne. The sequence continues at coordinate 2,243,993 of CAVLGL010000087.1, forward strand.
TGATATATGATCAATTCTACGATCTGGCCACGACATACATAAAACTCTCTTTAATAATACTATAATGATAATGAAAATTTTGCAACAATTACAGACAGACCAATTTTAATCACTTTACATATAATATATTAGTAATTAAAATAAATACCTTAACAATTTTCATATTTTTGATAGACGTCACTATTATGTATTGAAATTATTACACTTTTAAAATAAATTAACAAAAATACTAAAAACTAAACGTTAAATTATGTAATAATTTTAAAAATCTAATCATATAAATGTAAGTTATTTATATTATTTCTTCTATTATTAACTGAAAGCAAAATATACTACTTTTTCCATTTGAAGAGAGATGGCGCTGTTTTGAATACCAGATCGGTGCAGTTTCAAATTATTTTACCAAGATTATAACTATATTTTAAACTTTATTTACAAATATCGTTTTTATTTTAAAAACACCCGTCATCCCGCCTATAACTAATATGTAATAGAAAATTAACATCTAAAGGAAATAGAATACATAACCTTCCTTTTTTGAAGTTCCGTAATCGGATAAAAAGTAGCCTATAAGTTGCCTCGGGGTATTCACTACCTATATACAAAATTTCATGTAAATCGGTTCAGTAGTTGTTGCGTGAATCCGGAATACACAGACAGACAGACAGACAGAAAGACAGACAGACAGACAGACAAAAATTCTAAAAACCACAAATTTGGTTTCTAAACTCTTTATTTAGTCCCCTGGACTTGTTTTTTTAAGAAAATATTAGAATTACAGACACGACTTTTCTACAGATTTATTATATGTATAGATACCATACTATTTGGCTTTTTAAGCTGCTTAGTGTTTCGCAGGACATAACCCAGCATTTTACCACTCCTCATAAGAATGTAAAATTTTCGCGCAGCAAGACAGTATACTGATAGGTCTGTAGTTTTCGCAAATAGCTCTATTTCCACTTTTGAAAATAGGGATTATGTGAGCCGTCTTCCATCGGTCAGGGAAAATTCCTGAACTGAGTGATTGGTTAAAAAGTATGCAGAGTAGAAAACTGATTTCATTTACGCAGGTCTTGATGAAAAAAGGAGGTATTGTATCTGGCCCAGCTCCCTTAGAAGAATCAATGCTTTATTTACATTTATGATTTCTTCAACCGTAACTGAGACAGAGGCTAGGGTATTGCTGACAGGGACATCAATAGAGTTAGTGGAGGAGTCATGAAAATTATTAGTCTCAAAAACTGAACCAAAGTAAATTGAAAATAGGTCACATATCCCCTTGTGGTCAGAAGCTTCAAGGCTATTATATTTCATCGAATGTGGTATCGAGTTACTTTCTTTACGTTTGCTATTAACAAAAGACCAAAAAGGCTTTGTATTGTTACACGTAACTCAGTCTCAGTAGATGCAATATAATTTTTATAACATTGAGACATTTACTTTTTGCTACGTACACGAAGTAGACAGAAAACATCATCATCTTGAGGATTTTTAGTTTTTTTTTTAATATAATTTGTGGAATTTTTGTTTCTCGGCAATAGTTTAATATAAATAATTTTTTTAAGCTGTAGTTAAACCAAACGGGGTAATTATCCTTCATTTTATGTGAATAAGGGATGTGTTTCCTGATAATGTTAAGCAAAGTGTCATAAAATACATCAACATTTTCATTTATATCGGAAGAAGACAACAGGGATGACCAATGTATTTCAGAGAGTTCAGTTTTTACTCTATCAAAATTACATTTTTTATAATTTAACCGTTTGGGAGGATTAAGCGTAACTCTGTTGGCAGTCAGGCGAGGCATTTCAATAGTAAGAGCTGGATGATGTGTATCCAAACGACTTAAAGGAGAGCACTCAGTAACAATGACATCCTCAAAGGTACAATGCACCAAGTCTAAGAACCGACCATTCCTGTTGGGCACTCCATTAAACTGTTATAGACCACATAATGAAGCAGTTTCTAGCATGAGACTCGATTTGCGGTCAGTAGAGGGGGAGGGTGCCAAGTAGGATACACCCGAGATATTTATCCACTGTATACCAGGGTTATTGTAGCCTCCTACACAAATAAATTTATTATTTTCGTTCGCCTCTAAAATAATATTTTGGTAGTTATTGTAAAATATAATAAGATCTTCCACGGTGACATAGGAAGGTAAGTAATTAACGCAAACATTCAAATTAAAGTGATTAGAAGAATTCGACCGAATAGTAATTCAGATGTCTTCCAGGTGAGTTTCCCATAACTGTTGACGAATAACATTATATATTTTTTTAATAGCAATTGCAACTCCGCCGCCGTCCTTTTTTATATTACTTGTAGTTAGTCTATCCCTACGGAAAACGTGATATCTAGAATCAAAGATTTCGCTGTTACAAATATCATCAGTTAGGTTAGTTTCAACAAGACAGATGACGTCATAGTTGCTATTTAATACATTAATGTGGATTTGATGCAATTTCGACCTTATTCTATTGACATTTTGATAAAATATTTCCATTTAAAACAAAACAAAAAAGTATAAAATGTTGAGTAAATATAATGTTGTGGTTTTAAGTAAGTCAATATATAATTATGTAATATATTTTTATTTCCGCGGGGGTTTTGTTAGCTTAATTAAGCAGTTAGAATTTTTAATCAGAATTGCGCTGGAAGAGTCGTCTTGACGAGTGTAAATCTTGCCATATCGCACCCAAGTGTATTTATAATTGTTATCTGCGGCACATCGACGAGTTTCGGCGTATAGCATCTTCATCTCCGGAGACAAATGTTCAACGACATAAATTCTGTTAGAAGTACCAGTCACCTCAAGATGTCTCGAGTTTAGCATGGCATCCGAGTGGCTTTTATTGTAGCGAGTGACAGCCGAGATGACAAGGTCACGCTGTCGGGACGATGCTAGGGTGACTAAGATGTTACGGGGCCGGGAGGACTTGGGGTCCATTTTGGATACTCTGCGACATGCCCTGATCGATGATTCCTCTATGTTAGCACCGACGACTTCGCATAGTTTACGAAACAGTACTAATAAATTTTCATTTTTATTTTCTGGGACGGCATGAATTTCTAAGTTCAGACTACGAGTCATGTTGTCCATACTCGATAGCTTAGTACTCATTTTGCTAATTTGCTGCTTCAGGGCGCAGTTCTCTTCTTCCAAGCTCTTAACTACAGAATTTTGATCTTCTATTTGTTTTTTAATATCTAGCTGCTCATTGTGCAGAAAATCGGTAGTAGCTGTAAATTCCTGCTTTAACCCATCAATACGGTCACGAATCATATTGTCTATGTCTGTTTTCAAGGAGGAGCGCAGGTTATACAAGTAATATGAAAGAAAAGAGTTCAGTTTATCATCCATAATTTGCGAAATTTTTTCTATAGTTATTGGCTCGGCAGTCGACTGAGATGCGCCTCTAGACGTAGTTGTGGGATTTTTCAAATCATTAGCACAATCCGATTTATTTGCGCCGATTGTGTCTTGATCAAATGACATATTCGTTGCGTCATCCGCTGTCGGCACCTGATTGAGGCGAACTGGGGTGTTACAAGTAACCCTATTCTTACGTTTCGTTATGTTAGTGCAGGCAGGGCATACCCAAGATGAAAGGAAATCCTCGGGCAGAGCTGCAAATTGGCTACTACTAATGTTCAAGCATTTATAATGATAATCGTGTTTGCACAATCGACAGTGTAAGCAGCTATCAGCTTGAAGATGTTGATTACAGGCATTACAATTCATAGTTATGGATTACGTAGCGACCTCTATCGATGTGTATAGAAATGAGATAATGCCTGCGGGTGACTAGTAGGGATGTAGTTGCTAGACGCCGTAACAGTCGTTAGCAAGTAGGTAGATGAGTACAAGATTAGCGAACGAATTAACACTATGTATATCCGCTAATATGTGGGTAAATAAATTATTATGTATTTTGACACTGCGCGAGTTCTGGGTTTTTACACAAAAAAATAAGCACTCAAAACCACACTGTTCACCGAGATAACATTTGATGGGAGCACTGAGGTACTAATGAACGCGAAAAACTTTCATATAGATTAGTGTACAAAAAGTTTACGAAGTTATCATTATTTAAAGTAGGAAGATGTGCTTTGCAACTTTGTAACTCAACGAACGCCATCTATGATGTTGTATCCATGTCTCTATATTTTGGTTAGATCGATTTCGAAATCGATACACAACGTGCGACACGGCTACATCTCTAACAAAGTTTCAAAAAGGAAGGTCAGCAACGCCGTTGTCGTCCATTCGTGACAGTGACGTCATCACGATGGAGAGTAGTGCTGTGGTTTACTACTATTTTATTATTATTGTTTGCTTTTTATTTATGTACAAAGTGCATATATAAAAAGAGTGGAAGACAGCACAAGATTAAATAAAACATACCAGATTATAAAGAGTCATTTATTGCATAAAAAACCTACAAAAACAAGTTATTTTGTGTTATCGATATATCAACTCTTGGCAACACTGTTATTTTCGTAGGTATTTTTGTTTACTTTTCGCTTTGGCGTACAGGACACGGTAATGCGTTTTTGGCGTGGCAGTGAAAAGGTTTATAGATGTCCATGGGCCACAGCTGCATAGCATTCACTTACCATCAGGTGGACTGTGTGCTCGTATGTCCCCCTTATTCTATTTAAAAATTCAACGAATATCTCAGATCCACACTGGCTTGAAACCATTCAAGTGTGAGGTGTGCGAGAAATTAGTTAAGGATCTTCATAAGAAGCGGCTCCACTTCACATACGTTCATTTAAAGAAGCCGTGGCCGAAACGCGCGAGAAAGGAGTCGACGAAGTCGCAACAGGTCAGTAGTGTTACGTGCGCAGTGAGTAAAATTGTACATTAATAGGGATATGTATGTATCCTTCCACCCACTCAGCAAGTATATAATGACGTCGGTCGAATTCTCGTAGTCAATCCCCGAAGTAGCGTCAATGACCCTCCACCAGTATGCAATAATAATGCATACGCAATTTGAGTGACTCCAAGCTAACGTGCTAGTGGGGGGTGGGGTTCTCGTTCCGTTCACCCCCGTTTTAATCTTATTTAAAAACGAATATATCATAGATAAAGGTATGATAGTTAAGCTAGCGCTCGCCGGCACCAACCAATGAAATTGTTAATTGCAATTTTAAGTGCTGATCTATCAAGTGCTCGTCGGTGAAGTATAACTGTACGTCTAAAAAATTTGAAGAAAAACCTAATTTGTAAATTGATCTGAGTTTGGCACAAGTATTTTCATTGCTTTCCTATTCCTATGTGGAGCTGGAATAAAGTTTAATGAATAATGGCATAAAACTAAAAACGAGAGCATATGAGCATGACATCAAAAATTCTGTTACTTTTGTTTTTATATCAATCATTCATGTAGGCTTGTTTTAAAGCAACTGTTACAGCAAAAACCATATCCGAAGCATTTTTGTGACACAATGCAGTTATGTTATGGTTGTATTACGAATGAGTCAGCTCGACGGGGAAAGACTGATTTTATTGCGTACGCACACATTCGTAATGGTCGATCGGCAGGCAAAAACGTTGTTGCCCAAAAATCACATACAGTTTGGGATTTTTGCAAATAAACGTAGAAGCTTTATTTACCATTCTATAAACACTCACGCCTGTCACCCAGAGGGGTAGGCAGAGACTACGGACTTCCATTTGGCGCGATCCTAACACACCTCTCTCGCCTCTTTTACATATATATATATAAGTAAGTCCAAATATATATATATATATATATATATATATTTGAACTTACTACTCTACTCTTTGAAAAATAACCCATTATAAGACAGCTTGCACAACATCTTGCTTGGATGAATACATGCGGTATAGTGGTGAATGTTGTCCGAGAACCGTTCTACAAAGTGAAAGATATTACTCAATTTATACAAAAAAATTAAGTATATCATACATTTTCCGCAAGAAGTTTAGTAATTTCACTGATATTTTCATCATTTAACTTTACTTGTTCATCATGAAAATCTGAAAGAAATTTTCAAAAAAAATCTTATTATAGTCGCTTTGCCATTGCCATGCCAATGTGACTGTACATAACAAAAAAAACTAAGAAGTCGAATATACTGAAGCATCAACCACCAACCAGTAGGGCGCGAGCGCCGATAGCTGTTAAATGTTTTGTCTCCAATTAAATTAATCGCCCGCGTAAATTACTTCCGGACGGATCTATTTTTTACATTGAGAAACTAAGTAACAGGCGTGAGTGATTTGTATCCGATGTCTTACTCAAACCACAGAATAAATAATTGCTTAAACGAGAAATATTTTAATATATTGATATGTCTTGGAATCACCGCGATCACCTGATCTCACACCTTTGGATTTTTATCTCTGTGGTACGATTAAGCATTCAGTTCATTCTGCGTAGATCGGACCAAAATTAATAATTAAAAAAGCTGAAGGTACTCCGGGATAACTCTGACATTGGGACGTTAATCACCTCAGTCCCAGTCCCCCGTGACCCCGAAACGTCGGGAATTAATAAAAATAAGTAAATTAAACGCGATAAAATCCGTAAAAGTAGTTTTATTCAGTGTGTAGTGTTCGCGTAAATATAATAAATCATTACAAATATTATTTAATTTAAATTTAAATTGATTATTTTTATGCCGTATCCCAGCGACAGAAATTGAGAAAACGGGAATCATTCGATTTATGCCAACCAATATCTCAAATATAGATTTGTGTTGTGAACTCCTCAAAATATGAGATAATGGCTGTGCGCAGGTTTCTGAACAAACTTGGTCAGGAAAGGTTGCCACTATAGACTGTCAGCATTATTTTCCTTACCAACACTTTACCTGACAATGTGCAATATGATTTGTTTTCCTACAAAGTCTAAATTTTTGCAAAAGGATTACTAGCGTACGTAGCAAAATGTTTTAAAGGAGATGTATGGAATTGGGTTGTTGACATCGTTCGTAACAGTTATACAAAAATATATAGGTAATATAACGATAAATAATAAGCTTAATTAAATGGTTTTTATTTCTGTAGTGTATGGGACAATCATAAAAACATTTTTTAAAACTGATAAACGAAAGCTAATGCTTTTACCATAGCACAAACAAAACGTTTTTAAATATTTTTATGTATTTTGTCTATGGCATTAGATAATGAAGGCTATTTTTTGTAATAAATTGAAACTTTGAGGCGATTCTGTAGATATTAATAGTGAATAAAAGAAACCGATTTAGAAAATCGATTGAATAGGCTACGTTATTAAACTAAACAAAATATTTAAATAATATCGGACACGATTGAATAGGCTGTATGGTCGTTGATCATTGCCTGTTTTGAAGGAAACTTAACTTGGTAACTTCGAATTTAAACTTGTCATGCGCTTTTGGCATTGTGGTTGTGTTTATGGATATATTTCGTGTTTTCATTTTCGTGAATTAATTTAACTTAACCCCTGGGTTTTCTCTCGATTTACAGGACAGTAGGTTATTGCGCCCACATAATGACAATAATGTGTTACTTGGGTTGAAGGGAATAGAACAGACAATGTACAGCCTCCGGCTGCCTTTCTAGATGACATTTTATTAATAATTGCCGAAAATAATTAAACAATTAGAAAAGTTTAAGTTGTATTTTATAATAACTAAAAAGGGCATCCTTTTGTGTTCTTTTCAATTTATTGAAAAAAATTATTCCAAGAACGAGTGATTTTACTACATAACCTACAAATAATAAAACAAAACCCCCAGGTCCTACAAAAATATGTTTTTTTGTCATAAGTAACAAATGTTTAAATCTTCAAAATAAGATACATTTGAACTGTTTACCCCGGGCCCAAGCTTGTGTGGAACGAAGTTCATCTCCTTTAAAACAAAAATTAAAAATAAATTACAGGTATTTTTGGATTATAACAATTACTATACTATAGTAAAATTATTTTGTCCGTGCAGTTAGGGTCATAAATCATAGCTCGGCCTCAGCCCGGCTAAGGCGGTGAGCATGTTGCACAGGCACAACACCATTATCGATAACAACAAATGAATCATCGAAGGCAAGTACACGGCGGTGGTGCGGTATACAAAAGGCTGGTGCGACATTGTTATGTTATGAGTCATTGGCAGAATTTATTCAAAATAATATTTTGCTTGTTGGCACCAATATACAAGCACAAGCGTGTTGTTATGAACAATGTATTAACATTTTTCAATGAAATGAGAATAGATTCCGAAAAGTTACAAAGTGTTAATTTCTGCCGTTCTCGTGAACTTGCTGCGGCGATATGTGGTGTGAGCGTTAGAGCTTTTACACTATCGATAACGCTTATCGACAACAATAATGCGCAATACTCCGATAATTTATGACCCAAAGTGCACGGACAAAATAATTCTAGTATAGATATACAGATGGCGGTAAACTAATTCTCATGAAAAGAGCGCTATGTATGATTCACAGATAAAGTTTTGTCAGAGCTTTCTTCTCGATAATAGTTGTATTAGAATATTTACGGCATATGCAGTCTTTGAAAAGTGAAAGTGAACCCATTGCAAATAATGACCCACGCCGCTAGACTGTGGTTTTTTTTAGAATATGAAATTTTTTTGTAAATGTAAAAAGGCAATTCACAATAGAAAATCTATAAAAACGAAGATCCGGAATGAAATGAAGATACGGCTTAAAATACAAGCATCTAGGCGAAAAATCATAATAAGAAAAAATATTTATTAGAGATTTGATCCATGAAGTTATAGATAAAGATGGAGACCACACTCCGAATACCTACTTGAAGCTTAACCTATGTATTACTATCTCGCTTTCTGTGGGCAGGCCCTCCTTTCTAAGTAGGTAACCTTTATTTTATTTTTCCCAGGATATCGCTATAAGTAGTTGAGATACATTAAGTGTTTTATTTATAAATATCTATATCTCTGTTTACTACTAAGACCTAGCCTATATAGATTATATATTTTTGTACAATTTTTTTTGGGAATTGACTAGTTTTACGAAGAAAGGTTTTCATTTCCATGGGCAGAACCGGTATTAAAATATGACCACGCATTTCCGTCACAACCCATATAATACTGAGCCTATTTAGAACATGTGGAAAATAAATATATCAGAGAATATTTTATAACTACCATTTCGATAATGTATTTTCTGGTTATTGTATACAATTCCTAAACGGTACCAACGAAATATAAAATTAAAATTTATTATAACCCCGGGTGATCAATGAATTGGGCAAAATATACCTGATTTATTGTTCAGACAGACTAAATCTATTTCTGGACAATTATTTAAAAAAAATATCACGAGGACTAAAGCAGCGTAGCGGAGCTCCTGCCTTAGCCTTCTGACCTAACACATCCGAGTCAGGCTGCTCTGAGCTGAAATGTGTATAATACTATATTGCACACATCCAGTTCATTTTAAGAATTATCTACAATTCCTAGGAATTCTATATAATAACGGATTTCATAGATTTCTAGTAACATATGTACTATAATAGGAACGATAATATATTATTATTTTGAGTTGTTATCAGGAAAATGCCGCTGCCCATCTCCTGTTTCATTTTCCCTCTGACACCTCTTACAACACCCTCGGAATGATATGGGGTAGTGGATATTCTCACACCACCACTACATGGTTTGTTAAAAACCTTAAAAAAATAAATAAAAACACTTTCCATATTAAAATTATTTATTGAATTTTTCACACCATGTGGATTACTCTGTGGCTTTTTGAAGTCCTTACAGATATGAGCAAAGCGCTCTTGAATAATATTTTCAATTTCTGACTGACCCGTATATTTTTAATAGTGTCCATTAAAGAAGACCTATCCTGAATTTTTTAGTTTGGCGCGCCACTTTTTGCTTAAGAATCTTAGTTTTCGTCTCAAGTATTTCTTCTTTAGTACACTTTATTTTCACTTGCACGCCCATATCAATCTTCGCGGGATCGTCGTATTCACTGCTGACCTAAGAAAACAAGAAAACTTTATGAAACCAGTATTTTTAGCATCGTACATAGTCGTAGGGGTACAGGGTCGTAGCGTGATGTTAGATAGACTTCCTGAAGAATTGGTTTTAAAAATGCAAAAAAATGTTTCCAAATCAGACTGGTATAGTTCCAGAGATTAGAGAACTCTAACAAAAAAAAAAGAAACAAATAACTCTTCTACATCATAATGTCAGTACAAATTTACATCACTTAATAGGTAACATATAATACACCGGAGCGCGCCTTCATGAGCACGCATAAATGAAGCATCAAACAAGAAGCTTTATGCTTAGTATCGTAGTAGTTACCACACTGCGATTGGCACTAAAGAGTTTAAATATGTATGTGTTTTAAGCTATACAATACATTATGTGATGTAATATAAAAGTCATAATAAATACAAATAAAAGGTATGTATTTAGTAATAAAGGAAAAGGACACTTACAGGTAATTCGTTAAGATTGCATAAATTTTCAAGAATTTTTCGACATCGTTTTTTACTAGTTTGGTCTTCAATATTACAGCCAGTACATTTCACTTCTGTTTCCTTAAGTGCAGAACTACTTTCATAAATGCCAGAACTAGTGCTTGGTACAGCCAGAGCAGCTATTTGCACAATAGACTCTTCATGTAATGCACTTATTGTCTGCAAATAATAACATATTTTACAAAATGTTGCTTTATATCATACATCTAAACTACTACATTTCTAAATACATAATTATTATAAGCGTTATTAAAGTATCAGAATAATGAGAAACAAAAACTAAATAAAAATAAATTGTCTACCAAAAGAATATATTATGTTACTCATTTTTAATTCAATATTATGAAATCTATGAAATCCGTCATTATATAGAATATATAGGAAGTGTACATAATTCCTAAATTTCATGCATTTCCGGTAACATTATAAGAAACATGTACATATAATTAGTTAAGGTCACACGGAAAGTCTCAGATACATCATCAATATGGTCACACTACTTCAGTGCGATTTGTTTTAAACAAAAACAATAAAATTGTTCAAACTTAATTAAATTCAATGCAAAACTATTTGATTTTGACAAAGTTATCATTTACTAATATGTTTAAAACACTAATAAAACGTTTCAGCAAAAAATTAAGTGAAAATACAAAAAGTATGTTTACAAGTATTCAATGTCAGAAGTCACTATTTAAACACTTACGTGTGAAATCTTATATCACCTCCTGGACACCAACTACTGTCGCAACCACGTACTACACAAGTTTGCACCATTTCTTGAATTATAAAAATAATTAACTTTAAATATCTCAAACGACGCTGTGAACTGCTAAGGTGCTAAGTAAACATCCGCCATATTTGTCTAATATATGTTGAGTTATAGGGCTAATGTTGCCATATTACCGAATCCTTAGGAAATGGGATTGTAATACACTGATTCATGAACCCAATAATGCATACGAGACCTTTAGTTTTGGAATTTTTAATGTAACTAATCGTAGATCAACTATTTATTTGTTGGTACATTATTTTACAAAGCTTAACTTCTGATTTAGTTAGTGTGGAAATTATTTCTAAGAATTTATCGGGAGATTCAAATAAAAACATAGCAATATTGTGTTTCACACTAAAAAGAGAAGTCAGACCACAGAGAGTGAGATAAAGATACGTAGGTATTTGACTCAAGCTGTTGTTCCAAGTGTGGCCTCTATCTTTATCTATAACTGCGCTAGCACTTCTTACTAGTTTGTGTCTATAACTTCATGATTTGATCACAAACTATAATGAAATGCTTTTTTTATAACTGGTTTTACGGCTCTGGGTTCAAGCCTTTCTGAGCCTAAAGTTACAATGTATAATGTTCCTTCATAGTACACTGCTTCACAATATGTTGATGCGTCACATTGTGCAGTTCGTGGGAGATTTTGCCGGCAACTTGAACCAGCAGACAGCTGACAGTTGGCAATGGTATCTCAAGGCGCCTAAGCACCGTACACCGACACCGTATCTTGAGAATCACGTCACCATCAGAGCACTTGTTTCACCGTTTCCACTAATAGTTCACATGCGTAGAAACTTAATACACAAAATCGCACCACTTTTACATATCAATGTCCACTTCAAACCGTTATTTAAACAATAATACAGGAGCAGCAAACCGCCGCAAATCTCCTGAAGTGTTTTATTGCTATTAGCAGCACAGGGTACACATTTGCAGATTTGATTCTGTCAAATTGACAGTGTCAAATGTCAATGCTGTTGTCTTAGCCATAGATATAAGAAAAATATATTTTCTTATATCAATGGTCTTAGCAGAGTTGATCGTTTGATCCTGTCAAATTGACAGTATCAAATGTCAATGCTGTCACTGCCTGTGTGTTGTAAGAGAAGCGCGGGAACCTTGAATCGTGATAGGCTCCTTTTTTTAAACTTAAATTTTAATTATGTTTTATTTAGTTAAAAGGCACTAAAATTTTATTTTACTGGGTTTTTATTGTTACTGGGTTTCCTCATCATGGGGAAACGTAGAACAAAAAAGTTGCCGGGAGAAGAAGAAGTGTTTGAAGAAACGTCTGAGGAGGAAGAAATTGATACCAGTACTGAGGAAGATCCTGAGAAAGAGCAGCGCAAGTATAAGCCGTACTTTGTATCTGACTACAACAGGAGGTACCCTGAGGACTCTATTCTCGTTGATTTTGTTGTATTTGTCGAATTAAAGGATGAAAGAAGGCCAATCGGCACGCGGGACATGATGTCTCTGTTCACACATATGAAGAGGTTCAATAAGGGCATTAAATATTTTCAATCTATGAATAAATACAAAATAGGCGTTCATTTTGAAAAGCCCTCTCTAGCGAATGCATTTTTAAATAATATTACTTTTCTTAATGAATACAAAATGAAGGCATCTATCCCAGCTGTAGGGACAGAAATAATAGGAGTCATAACCAATGTTCCCACTAATCTTTCTAATTCAAGAATTTTTGGTATGTTAACGACTTACAGGAAGATAATATGTGTTAAAAGGATAATGAGGAAACATAAGAATGATGCAGGACGCAGTTTGCTGCAGCCGACGGGCACCGTGGCCATCACATTCGCTTCTAATGTATTGCCGGACCACGTCGATCTTCATGGTTGGCATTTCGTGGTAAATCAGTATATTCCACCAGTGAAGCAGTGCTACAATTGTCTGAGGTATGGTCACTTAGCAAAGTATTGTAAAAATTCTGTGAAATGCTCAATTTGTACTGAAAATCACAGCTACAAAGATTGCCAAGTTGATATGCGAAGATATCATAGCAGAAAATTTTATACAATAATGTGCAGACATAGATTTGGCTACTATCGACTGAACGCTCATCTTTCCTGGATGAGAATAGTAGCATCTGCAACATGCAATTTCTGCGATACAGAAGCATATCAGACTGCAGAACATATAATATTTAACTGCCCAGCGTACGCCATAGAAAACTTATACAAGTTTATGAAAATTCAGAAAGCGTCCCGCGTGCCACGCAAGATGTTCTTAGGAATACTAAGACATATTTAGCACTTTGCAATTTTATTCATAATACTGTAAAAGAAATATGAAATATGGTATCCCTGTTTTTGAAAATATTGGATCTACATGGATTGAAACTTACAAAGAGTATAATATAAAGAAGACTTGGCTTTAGCCTTTACGGGTTTTTGAAAATATGAAGAATTAAAGAAAATAAGACTTCGGCCTTTATGGATTTTGAAGAGATGGAAAGAAGAAAATTAAGACTTGGTTCCGGCCTTTACACTCTAAAATTCTATATATTCAAAATAAAAAAGACAAGGCTGTATGGCTTAGTTCCTTTGTCTGCTCTCTCGAGCGAATAATAAAAACAACAACAACTGTGTGTTGAACGCGTAGTGTTTCTATATAGTTTGTGGTAGCTTGCTACATATATATTTATCTATGGGTAAGGGTATTATCACGGCTGGTAATCTTTGAGCAAAAGTCTTTGACCGTATGAAATGCAGTGAGCAATTCAAAACATGACGTTTCCCTCGTCCCTCCCACCTCTTGCCCATTCTCGCTGCCGCCATTTTGTCATGTTATTGTCGCGTAACTGTCAAGTTAGAAGTTTTCTTGGAAATTTTTATTTTGTTTTTCTATGAAGTATGAACTAACTATAAATTATAAATAAAGTTTTATTGGCATTTTACTGCTATTTTACTAAAGGTTGTTTATTGTTTAATAGGTTATATATTTCGACGGGACGTTTTCTTTAGCTTTAGTGTATTTTGTATATAATTTTTAGTTTTAAAATCTATTTTTAAGTGTTTCATTCTCAATTGTGCAAGTAGCAGAGAAGAGTCTGACGAAGGCCAAAGAAACAAGTGGTTGGACTTTATAAACTGTGACAAACTTAAAAGTACGCTGCATTCCAGTAACCTTTTCAAGAAGCCTGCTTGGTTACAAAATTTTTGAATAAAGGGTTTCATACTGCTAAATCTGACATTAATAAGGCTAAAAAAGGTTGGATAAACTCAACACTATTCTTTGGAGTAAATTGAGTTAGGTTTATCATCAAAGATGACAAAGGTATGTACATTTAATTATTCCTTAATAAATATAACTGCTCAGTATATTCAGTATTCATATAAAATTTAAAAAATTATAATAAAGATTACGGACATACTGTACATTGAATAAAACTACTTAATTCCTGGTATTTCAAGTGATCTCTTTGATAACAACATAGTAATAATAATAAACTGGTTGCCAACTTGTCTGCCAAGTGTTACAACTATGGAAAATATACACCTTATACGATAACCTATGAAGCCTCTGTTTACCAGTAGCTTTATGATAGTCTGCAATGAATGAATGATTAATGAAACATAATAATAAATTATTTTTATAATAACTTATTAAAATTTTAAGTTGATGGCTGAATTAAATGAGGAATTCTATTATTTAAATAATTAATTGTCAATATTATTTTATGCAGAATCGCACACAAATTACAAAATCAAGGCTATCTGAATGACAATGACAAACAATCTTTTATGTTTTTATTTCAGATGATACAGTTCAAATAAACTTAATGTGATATTTGATTAGCCATTATAAAAAAGGTATGAGGAATAATTTTGCTATCAAAACACATAATAACTGATGGAGATGTATTCAAATGGCAAGATGATGTGTACTAAACAGACTGCAAGCATACTCGATTGCGCTTGTTAGATAAACTAAATGATGAACATGTGATTCCCAACGAAGTAAAAAAATTAAGGTAATAATCATGTAAAATTTAAATTGCAAAACAATCGCCATTCTAAAACTTTAGTTCAGATAATATTTTTGTTAGGATTAGTAATATGTTTATATTTTTGAACAAATCTGATCTTTGTCTACACCAGTGAAATAAATGAATTAATGTTAATTCCAATTTTAAGTGCAAATTTATCATGTTCTGGAACATTGTGACGAAATCTGTGTGTCTAAGGAATAAAAATATTTTAAAGATGTAGTCACCGGCTCCGTGGCGTAGTGGCTTAGCAATAAGTTGCAACGCTTGGGGCCGCGGGTTGGAATCCCGCACGGAACGAGTATTTGTACAGCCTACATATAATTGTTCCAGGTCTGGATGTTTGTCCTTGTGCAATATATGTTTGTAAACTGCCTCCACAATACAGGAGAAAATCCTAGTGAGGGGTAACGTTTTTTTTTAAAAAAAAGCACCTTGCCCAACTCATTGTTTTATAACCCTCTGAGAAATGACATAGAGTCTGTGCCTCGCAGTAGAACATTAATATAGACTCCAATAGATAATTGGCTACTTTAAAAATACTTTTATCCTCCCAACCTTCTATCAAAAATCAATGTACTTAATTATGTTAGGTATCAATGATAATTATGTTTAAGAATTATTGGAAATTTCTGTATAATTGTGAAAGCTTCTTAGATTTATGGGAAAGTAACTTTATCTGATTACAATGGTCTCTTCTTGTCTTGACATTTTCTATGCAAACATTTATAAACAACAACAATTACAATTAGCGCACATATTCAAACTTGTAATTTACATATTTAAATATTCCTTTTTCCAGCTCAATACACTGGATATCGAATGTATTGAAGAGAACCTTTCCACTAGCATATACCACAGATGGGATTCTGAAAGGCACGGACATCATTAGAATCGAAAAGTGTACATTGCCACCAATGCAAAAAAAAAGCCTTAAACGAGTTTAAAAAAGTAAAAAAAATAAATCATATAATAAATAATATATACAATGCATTTTATTTTTACGAATCCTCCTTCATCCTCCTTCATAATAAAATAGTAATAAAAATAATATATATAAAAATATTATATAGGTATGTACTATATATATATATATATATATATTATACTAGGCTGAAATAAAATTATTCCTTTGCCTATATCCAATTCATATTTAAAAAAAACGAAATGTCATGTTCTGATTTGCTCTACTCTACACTCCATAGCTCTACGGACTAAACTAAATGTACCAGAGACGTCCGTCCACAGAACACTAATACCCTTAGGCGGGAAGAATGTCAACTTCAAACAAAGAAAATGGCACCAATAATGCACGCCATCTCTGTCGTGCCCCCTAAAACTTTTTGCGCGGGAATTTTGACACGTGATTTTTTTTTAGTTGTCGTCTTGGTTGTTTCGTTTCAAAAATGGCTTAAGAATGTAAAATACCATATAGATAGATATAGCTTGTAGTTTTTCGTTTCAATGATATATATTGCTAAATTAAAACGAAAACAAAAGCACAAAGTTATTTGTAAATTATGGTACTTTACATTCATAAACCACTTTTGAAACGATTAGCAATCATTTTAATATAAAAAAGGAACTATTTTTCAAATAAAAGTGGTTTTTGAAATACATATTTTTTATTTACATTACATACATTGGTACATAGAAAAACCGTTGGTACATTGATGGACGTAAGTGACGGAGTAATTAACTAATTTTTAACATGGCATATGTAACATGACATTTAAGCAAAATGGAAAGTAAAAGTACATTGGTTTTATATAAAAAAGATTAGACAATCTAATATAAACACTTTTTTCTAACAAGAAAACATTATTTACATTCACATTCTACAAACAAGGCAATAGCTTTGCAATATTATGTCTAAACTCCAATAACCTGATTATATTATAGATGCCACCAATAATTACATTTGTAGAAATTATTTTCGTTATGTTATTGTTATTGACTGCATTAAAAACTAATAAGTCAACATTTTCATGTCATTAAGTAGCACTACCTGCTGCAAATCCATCCACGAAAAACAAAAAGGATAAAGATATGTTGATAAAAATGAAATATCATCTGAGAAAAATTAACAAGCTTCAAAAAACTGTAAAGCATCTAAAGAATGAAGCATTTCTCAAAGTATTGAGCAAAAATGATTCCGTAAATGAAATATTAAAATGTAAAATATCCCCCTCTTTTTCAAACTGCTCTTCAAAGAAAAACTGATATCCTGCAGAATAAATAAGATGTTACATGGATATATACGTAATTAACTAATTTTTAACTTTATGCATGTAAACAGTTCTGAACAGCTCTTAACTAAATATCGATTTAATAGTTAAGTAGTTATTATTATTTTTCGATAATACAGGTAGATGTCTAAGTGTCACAGCATTTACTTGCTAAATTCTATAAAAAATACAAATGTATGTGTTATCCATATCCCACAGTAAACTTAAAAGTTAGTTGCATAGCAATACGATTGTTTGTAGAGTGACTAATAAACTATCCGACATTAAACGATAAAAAGACTGTAAGGTATGATTCGCACCAGTAAAGTGATAGTTTCGAAAATACTATATTCGAAATCCAAAAGTGGCTCTATATGGCAAATATTTAAAAAAATAACTTAAATTTAAATCCTACCTGCCTCGCGGAAGCAAGGAATATCTGACCCACTCCGACTAAAACTCTCAGATGTTTCATCTTCACCACTTATCGGCAGGACTACGGGTACACTTTTACACACATCCGTAGCCTCATCAGCGCTAGTCACTCCTTGGCAGCCTCTCTCGAGAGAGGACAAATTCTCCCTCTCCTTTTATCTCCTTATATAATGTCACCACTGAAGTGATTATGACTGTACATACAGAAAAAGTAGTTCCATGTAATATCTTATTTATTCTGCAGGATATCAATTTTTCTTTTAAGAGCAGATGCAGAGTACTCTTCTGCAAATTGCCGATTTTTCAAAATACAAAATCTCTTCATACAAATGTGAAATACGCTATTAAATAAGTAATCTATATTCATATCTTTATGTTCTGGACATTTATCGAGAAACGCCCAATTTATTGAGTTTTTGAACAAAACTTTAATTGTCCCTTTTAATTTTTTTTTATATGCTTCTGCCTCTAAAAAATCATAAATCATCGTAGCACTACTTTCAATACAGTTAATGAGGTTTTTAGAGGCGTATTTAAGGGACTTTTTTAGATCACTATATTCTTTAAAGTCAATAAAAGTATGTGATCTCTCTTGTGTCTCAGATACAAAAATTTTTTTACAAATTTCACATTTGTTGAGATTATTTTTTACTATAAACCCACAGACATAGGCACATGCTTGTATTTCGCCACTGCTTTCTTCCAAGCTACATTCAAATGTAGAATTTACACTTTCTTCTAACTCATCGGTTAAAATTGTGGCATAAGCAGTGTGTGTGTCTGTGGGTGGAGACAATAAAGATTTAAAATTTGTCAATATAACTTGATTTTGGTCTTCTTCACAATTTCCTGTCCCAATAAAAGATAAGTTGCTAAGGACAGCCGTTTTAAGACCCGCAACAAACTGCCCAGCAGTGGGATTTGAATTGCAGCCGCAATTGGCCCGAATGCATCCAAAAAGATTTTCTAACGGGTCCTGCTGGAGCCTTCTTGTTTCCAAACTTTTTATTGATTTATGTTTAGAACTGAGATTTCTTCAAATTCGTTCTATTCCATTGATGGACCATATCCAACCTTCTTGGGATGGAGAAGCTCGTTTGCATCCCAAAAACGTCAATTCTTTAAAAAAATTCTTCATTAAAGTGAAATGTGTGAGATGTGGTGTATTATTTGTCATGTTTGTCGAATATGGTTTCCCCCTTCTTAGGTCTGGTGTGCATGCGTTGACACAATCAAACAGCTTGTCCATATTTGCAATAACATTAGCTGTAGTGACAGCCTCTGAAGAGAGTTCCCCTGTAAACAACACATAATTTAAGATCTTACTATTAGGATTAAAGAAACATGATTTAAAGTATGTTACAAGACAACTCAAAAATAATATCACATATCAGTATCACACAATAAACAATAATTTGTACTTGGGAGAGCCTAGTTCCTTTTTAAGTTAATAATTATTTTAATGGGTGGACATATGTTTAAATATTATACTTTAAATTATAAATTTAATTTACCTTGTGAAATTTTAGCATACATTCCTGCAGCAACTGAGTGGCTTAACACTTGTGCAGCTAGCTTCACCTTCATCTTCTGCTTCGTATTTGGATTTAAATGTTCTTGTTTTAAGCAAGGTGCAAACACAAAATTGGGATTGGTGTTATCTGTTTCATAAAACTCCTTTATATGGCTCCATTTAGCAACACCTGTAAAAAAAATTTGTGTAAATATCCAGTAAATTGGAAATATGTATAATATTATGATTGTAATAAAACAAAATATCTTACCAAATCCAATTTGATCATTTGATGTTATATTTGTTGGACATTTAATGTCATATTTTAAAAACATATTTCTAAAGCATTTGAGCAAATGCGGAGTATCAAAAATGGTAACCACTTCTCGATTATTTAGCAGAATATATGGCTGTTCTACAGATGCTCCCAAGATACTTAAAGCTCTCTTATTCACACCATCCATATCACACACCGTAGCTGAAATATTAATTCCAGCATCAAAACAATGTTGCAGGACCTAGAATGATAAAAGGGTAAATTAATATGGTAAAATAGTACTACTACATATATTGACATAATAACAAATAAAAGACCATAATGCTCACCTCCTTAGAATAATAAAAGTAATTGGTTGTTTCAGCTTTTTACGGATTCCGCCAATCATGAACACGAGGGCATGTGTTGCCATTTGTGGTGACCTGACCTGCAGTGCATGGTCTTGTTAACCCTCAATTATGTCCTCCTTTTTGTTGTAAAACAAATTCTTTTTTATTGACATCTCATCAAACATAAGGATATACTCATTGTCTAAGGGAGTCTGTTGCTTTATTGCTTTTTTTCAAAACATTAAAAATTTGGTCATTAATACCAACTTTCATGTGAAACTTGCTTAATAACGCTTTTAATGAACTAGGTGTTGGCAGGCAAATCATCCTTCTTAATAATTTGTAGCACCTAGGTGACCTTTTATACAGTTTTAGTGCTATTACTTTGGAGTCCATGTTCCATCTTCGACCTTATGATTTTTTTTTATAGTTTTGCAATTCTCCTTGCAAAAATAATGCAAAAGAGGGGGATATTTTACATTTTAATATTTCATTTACGGAATCATTTTTGCTCAATACTTTGAGAAATGCTTCATTCTTTAGATGCTTTACAGTTTTTTGAAGCCTGTTAATTTTTCTCAGATGATATTTCATTTTTATCAACATATCTTTATCCTTTTTGTTTTTCGTGGATGGATTTGCAGCAGCAACAGGGTTGATATTCTCAGTTACTTGAGGAATATCACTAGTTATGTCAGGAATGGTTTTATAATTTACATTCTCACACAAGGGTTGTATAAATTTTGACGGACCCGCAACAGGCTCAAATACATTTGAAACAGTTATAGTCTTCTGAATATTTTCAGACAGTGGTTGTTTATTAGTTGATGGACCTGCAATATGTTGAATGACATTCCTTTGTTCCAAATTAAGGTCAGCTAATGTGATCTGAAAATTAGAGATTATCAAATCATTATTTATATCATGTATCCCAGCATTGGTCAACCAATCTCTAAATTTCAAACAGCCTTATAAATTTATAAACATTAAATACAACTTGTTTTTTTTAATGAATGTTGCTTTAACACCATTACCACCACCATCCTATTTTTAAGACACTATTTTAACAATTTCTTTTATTTGTAAATATATTCTGTAAGTAACTAAATTATAATCATGTCATTTAAACAACATTGACAGCTCGCGGAGCAGTGGCTAGCATTGAGTTGCAGCATTAAAGGTCACAGGTTCGAATGCTACACGGAATAAGTATTTGTAAGGGGGTCAATTTAAAATTGGTTGCAGATAAAGTCGTCCCTGAGCAAAAATATTTTCTTCTCGGTGATATTAATTAAATTGTTATAATGTTATTGAATTTGTCAAATATGGGGCGAATTACTAAGCTTATTCTCAAGAAAAATGAATTTTATTATTGATTTATCACCACTTTTATCAAGTAACAGAGTGGTCATTCTTGGTAACATAGTTGTTTTCCATACAAAAAAATTCTGTCCCATATGCAGTGCATCATGCGAAAATCATAATATCTTTTTATCAATTCAATGTAATTGTTATGTTTGAAAGCTAGTGTAATAAAGCAATCATAACACATTTAAAAACATACTTCATCCATATTAAATAAATTAATTGAAGCTTGTACGATTATTTTAAATTTCTACTGTTCTATCCGTACGGTTTGCGGCGGTTGAGGCGCGGGTACACGATTCATTTATCCGATGGCTGCGGTGTGAGGCTCGTGGTTTTATTCTGTGTGTACTCTGTTACCGGTGTTTTCGCGTAAGTATTCAGATATTTGCGTATAGTTTTATATTATTGAAGTAGCTCTAGTGTAAGATATATCAAATGTGCTTTTCTTTGTACATAATAAACTTTCATTTCTAAAAAAAATGTCACTAAAGTTAAATTTACCATTCTGTTACTGCACAACTATGTTACTAGCTACTGGTAACAGAGTTGTAGAGAGGTAAAAGAGTTGTTATTACTAAGCTGTTACAAGCCATCGTTGGCGTCTGTATATCCATATCTCTGCTTCTATGTTAGTAGGAATCAATATTATATAATAGCTATCTAATAAATTACATCATTTGTTCTAGATAATACATAGTACTTTGCTATGGCTCTCACTGCTGCTGAAAAGCAGCGGCGCTATAAAGAAAAGTGCAAATAAAACCCTGAAGAGGTAGCGGAAACTAAGAAGAAGGATTTAGAGAGATATCATAAAAAGAAACGCTTAATAAAAGACATGACTCAACTCAGTATAGAAACTACAGATCTTGTATAGATGGATTGACAGAAGAAAAAATAGCGCTACACGTAGATTTCAGTGAAAATTACAATTGCAAGTTCCATGAAGTGATATAATCACACCACTTTCGTGATACTCGTAACCAGGTATCCTTACATACTGGCGTATTGTATAAGCGAAGCTTGGAAAATCGAAACATAGAGGTGAAGTCTTTTTGTACAGTATCAGGTAACCTCTCACACGGCCCTTCGGCAATCTGGAGTCACCTTCATCCTATACTTTCCTCAATTCAAGACCAATCCCCTAAGATAAAAGTGATACACATATTTTCAGATGACCCGCTACTCAGTACCGCCAGAATCAAAACTTCTGCTTAATATGGACAAAACTTTTTTCAAAGTACAACCTCACCAAGCCTACATGGAATTTTTTCGAGTCGGGACACGGCAAAGGAGCAGCTGTTGGTGTTGGTGGCTTTCTAAAACGGACTGCTGACCAGCTTGTTGCTGTTGGGAAAGACATTCTGATAGCGTCTTCGTTCTATCAGTCTCTGAAAGATAGTAGTAGAGTTAAGGTCAATCTTGAACTGATTATGATATTGAAAGAATCACAAATGAAATTCCAGCAGAAATTGTTCCTTTCAATGGTATAATGAAAGTACATCAAGTGTACTACTAGTGTATTACAGAAGAAGTGGGAGCGCTGAAATATCGAGAGTTGAGCTGTTTCTGCTAGCTTGGTTTCTCCTCATGAATGAATCCAAAAAACTATTGTCTACTAAAGGATACAGTCGAAGAATCAAAGGAGTAATTCTACTAATCTAGCGGATATAAGTAATTTGATTGAACAGAAAAGGAAATCTTTTTACAATGTAATTTACAGTTCGAGTTCGGAATCAGATGATGATAATCCTTTGCTACGATTAAAAGATAAGGCATCAGATCAACCCTGCTTGTCTAAAGAAAAAAATGATGAGAATCACTTGATTCATAAAGAAAATATTCATCCAAGTAAAATCAAAGAAGGAGGCTAGGTCTTAGTTAAAGTTTACAATTCTGAAAGTAAGTGTTTATCTAGGCAAAGCATTAAGCGAAGTAGACGATGATGGTGAAGTAAAAATTGTCTTTTTAAATTCTGTTGACAATACTAGAAAAACATACAAATTAGTTTAAAATGATATATCATATGAACAATATGAGAGTTTCATAAGAGTTGTTTCAGTACCTAAAAAGTAAATAAAGGCAAAAGGGTATATTACCAGTTCCATACTCCACTAGAGATATTTGAAAAATAAGTTATCAGCTTAGGTTTAATTTGATCTCAATAAGATTTTTTAGCTTTTTCCCCTTAAGTTTTATAATCTAATTAAGTTTCTAAACTTCTTAAAACAGTTCATAGCCAAAAATATTGTTTTTTGTGATAGTAGTTCATAAATTTGTTGCGAATAGTACAACTATGTTATTGTTCCTACAACTTTGTTACTTTTGTGTCCCTAAATATATAAGAGTAATGTCTCGAATTTTATGAAAAGCTGACACCTGACTCTATGCATTGTTTATTAATTATATAATATAATAATAATAAAATGAAATATAATCATCATTATATTTTAATAATTTAATTCAATTTACATAGTTTATAGTGAAAATTTGATCATTAAAACAAAGGAAGTAACAGAGTATATTTAACTTCCATTACTGTTCCTACTTAAGAAGAACTATTGTGTAATTTTGCATGTTGAACATGAGAGTAAAGACTTAATTAATGTTCATAACAAAGAATGTTTCTAAAAATAATTGTTTGTTGTTTAAATGTGAATAAATATATGATGGTAACAGAGTTGTAATTTTTTTTACCCTGCACTAGTAAATTCCTTGAAAATCTAAAAATAGTGGCAAGACATCATGCCCAACCACGATATTGCATTTAACAATGATATCTACATAGCATAAATACCTATACAACTAAGTTAAACAGAATTTTATTTTCTTTTGTTTTCGAAATTTACAGTCACATTTTCTGCCACCGATTTTAAATTGACCCAAGGCCTATAAATAATTGTGCCGGGGGTTGTTTGTCCTCATCCAATTTATGTTTGTAAACTGCCTCCACAAAGAGGAGAAAATCCTAGTTTGGATAAGGTTTTTTTTTAAAATAAAAGATAACTTTTTTTTTAAAGTTTATATCTTTTGTTTTTTTATGGTTGAGAAGTAATGGAAAAATAGGTTACGTCGCATACCCTTATAAATCACCACTCAATCTGCTACCACCGTTTGTTAACTAGATAATATTTTCACTGTAGTATGACAAAAGCCACACAAAAGTAAAAAATGTAGATAGTAACAAAAGAAAGATTAACTAACCTTATCACATTCCTCATTTACATACATCACTGCAGATTTGACTAGCCTCTTTCCAAAATTATCAATGAATGATGATTTCTTAAAATGTTTAGTGCACAACATTAAATGCCTAGAATGAAGATTGTTTTGAAATTCTGGTGACCACCAAGATTCATGAGGAAACAGTACTTCGCCCATAATTCCCATCTGAAAAAATACAATTAGATAGTAATATACTACTGAGGTGCTAAAAACGTGCTTGAAAGGAGAGTGCAATACAAGAAGATTGTTCCTTTCAAACAATGTGATTGTATTGTATACATATATAAATATTATTCCACAAGTTATTTCTATGTATACCAATACATCTAGAACTTTTTATTATGTTATGATTTCTATGTGATAAACCTCATGCTGTTCTGCATAATTTCTCTAATTTTCAGATTTATTTGCACACGTTTTTAAATCGCTTAATATGTATCTTAGGTTTTATTAGCTGATGCGGCCCATAATAATTTTTATTTCTGCTACTTTATTAATTCAGTGGTTCAAATTTAAACATTTTAAAACTGTTTTAATCAGTAATCAAAAAGCTATTTAACATACGTACCGTACGCTATTTGTTCTCCCAGGCTTAGGAAAACGATGCAAGGTGATGTTACGATCATGAGCAGGAGAACATCCACACTTGTAACATTTCCTTTCGTTTACTTTCATGATGAAAGATAAAATTGAGTCTCTGTCTCTTTAGCACAATGCACAGCACTTGTTTTTGAGTCTCTTTCTCACTGTAAACACTAAAACGGAGGAACGGGATGTTCAACTCAACGTTAGTAATGTAAGAAATAAGTTTATATCGAAAGATAAACTTAATTTGCAACACAAATAAACAAGAACGAAACGGCAAGCGGCAAGCGCAACGGATCTGCCATTTGTAATTTTGTTTATTTGCCGTTGCCATAACTTGCCTTTTTATTATAGTATGCAGTTTCATATTTATACATTTTGTTACTTCAATAAAGACGTAATAAATATATGTTTAACGAAATATATTATATAATAAAGTATTATAATTATTAAATAAAAAAATGATTAAAATGATGTGTCATTTAAAATAATATTTCTTTCATGGCAATATAACATAACGTGCGAGGGAGATAGATATTATTCCATCTCGCTTCTTTAAAGCCCCCCAAGGTCATCTCCCGGTGCCAATCTGCTATTAGGAAGTTGACCGGCCCTGCGTCCGTCTGAACCTAGGAGTAAAGTATTCTGTGGTCTGAACGCGTAGTGTTTCTAATTTCTATATACTTTGTGGGTATTATAAGTTCTGTGACACCAACTGTGCACTGTGCACAGTTGTAATATTTTTGAAAACTCGGATTTATTCACAAATTATAAACTTGTATGTACAAGATTGTTGGATTTATTGCTGAAAAAGTGAATTAAATTATATTAAAGCTAATGGAAATAGGAATGGCCTTGAGTGAAGTTTGTAGAATTTGCTTATGCGTTAATGTACGCATGTTTGTACTAAAGAAGACTAGTCTCCGAAATTTGTACAAAACATTGACGAACAGTTTTGTAAGTTTGTTAACATTTCCTAATATTGCAAATTGAAGTTGCGGTAATTTTTTGCTACCGCCGATGAAATACTTTATTACTTGCCATATAAAAATGTGATAGATGGGGCTAGGCTAAGACAAATGCAACCAGAACCTGAAAAACACCAATTAGCCTGAAATCCTACTACGTTCTAAAAGAGGCACCGAGACTTGTATGCAACACGCTTTAGCGCCTGCGAGATAAAAATTACTGAGTCTGCCATAAAAAGGTACTTTGTGCCTCCTTCCACGCGAGCCACACTGCTACATAGATTTTTCCCGGTGTATGTTCTGGTACATATCACTGGTTTGGTCTTTTAATACTGGCAAGCAAATTGTTGAGTGGCCTCCCACTAGATAGTGGCAATCTGGCAACACAGGAAGTCGATGGATGTAGGTGGCTTAAGACTGTGTTGTTGCAGTGATGATGATTCACTAGGTGGTACGATTTTTTTCTTCCTAGGAGTATGTCTGGGTAGTTATCATCCTCTTGCCTATTTGTGCCACCAGCAGCAGTATGTGTCCCGGTGTGAAGGACATTGAGAGCCAGTATAATAACAGGCTGTGAAGCATTACATCTTAGTCCTCAGAGGTAACATCGCATCTGTAGCCTTTGCTTGAAGTTCGTTGTGACTCAACCATTTACCATCAGGTGGTCTGTAAGTTTATTTGTCACTTCAATGTTGTAAAAAATGATGTTGATGAAGAGAATAGTGGTAGCCAATAGATTTTATTACAAACTTGTATATTTAAGTAGTTTTCCAAATTTATGACGAACTCTCATATTTTCAGATGGATGAGGATGAGGAGCCCATTATTGTCTGTTTCACCTGTCATGCAAGACTCATTCGTTGCAGTACATTGCAACAACAGGCTGTTGAGTCAAAAACAGTTCTGGAGCAGTTGCTTGCAGGAGGGTCCATGGTATTACCCATTCCATCCATTAAAACCTATAAAAGTCCCTCACAGATTGCTTGATAGTAGCAATTTTACTATTTTGTCACGCTTGGCAGGTTGGCAACCGCAGTTAATATTAGTCTAGAGTTGTTATGAGGAACATGCTGCCGCCCAACTCATGTTTTTAATCCCTCTGCCGCCTCTTACAACACCCGTCCAGTGGGTAGAATCGGTGGTGGGAAGAATATCCACTACCCTATGTAGTGGATATTCTTACACTGCCACTAAACGATCCACGGTATTATACTTCTTATCAACAAAAGTTCACTGCTTGATAGTTCGTTCCCATTATTATGAAGTATTTGCCTTAATCATCTCTTGGCAGGCACCTTAATGAGCACTACCTGTCTCGTGCCTTCTATGCTGCTTCCTGTTACTATATGGGGTATTATTTTTTCTACTGTAAAGTTAAGTTTATCCTTCAATCTAACTTACTTTTTTGTTAGATGTTCTTTATGAGTAACAGTACTCTATTGTATATAAATGATATCTATATGTAATATTACTCAGTAAACAAAGATAGATCTTTGTCAATTTACGGCATTTGTGAATCTGTTTTAAAAAATTTTTGAGACTCTATACTCAAGATGGATGAACTACATATGTATCTACATTCTTATGAAGTTTATTCGGAACCTCACTTTGTCCGGTTTTTATTATTTTTGTAGTTGTTGTCAGGAAGATGCTGCTGCCCATCTCCAGTTTCAGTTTCCCTCTGTCCCTTTTTACGACATCTGCGGGATGGTATGGAAGTATAGATTCTTCTATGGCATCACTACATTGGCTTTTTCTTATTTAATAAAAGAATTTGGTTTCAGTTAATGCCAAAACCGCATGAGGCTAGATATAAGATTCAATTCACACCAATTAGTCATATAGATATCAGGCCAGTAGAGTGTGATGTAGAAAATGATTGTAAGGACGATATGTTTAGCCTTGAATCTGTTAAAGTTGAGGAAGAGAATTTCGAGAATGAGAATTTCAATTTTGAAGAAAATGTGAATCATGAAATAGGTAAGATATGCACATTTTGTGATATTAATAAAATAAGCTACAAGTTACCTAATGGCAAGTGGTTACTGTAGCCCATGGACACAAAATAATATTATAGTCACATATTGGGGTGGATTGGGCCGTGTGTTTCAGACGGGTACCAATTTACTCGACAAGGCGTCTTTAATGTTAACATTCTTAATAGAATGGCTGAAGACATTGAGCTATTCTGTTGCACCTTGAGTGAATTCACTAGGGTAGGATTGTTTACAATTTGTTACAGTTAATGACCACATTTTTGTTATGCATGAGAAGAATTACACTGTCGCATTAGGTTATTCCTTTCATGATAGTTGTTAGTTTAAATAAATAAATAATTGTCAATGTAAAATAATTATTCATTATTTGATAAAAAAACTTTGTAAGATGCTCATTATTAATGAGTATAAACGCAGCCAGTATGTATGTCACTAAGATGGATTAATTTCATAGGAATTATTGATGTACTTACAACTGGTAAGCAACCTGTCTTTGCCAATTTTATTAGGAATGCCACAAAGCACAGTCCTGAGCCACCTGCATCCATCGACTTCCTGCATGTCTTACCAGGTCGTCACTTCATCTAGTGGGGGGCTGCCTTACACTTCGCCTGCCGGTACTTGGCTGCCACTCGAGAACCTTTCTTCTCCATCGGTTGTCAGTTCTTCGGCTCATTGCCACTTCAGCTTCTTACACTTAGCTTATGAAACATGCAATATGGTAATGAAAGTGGGTGGGAGTCAGAATCTGTTTCATTCTAGAGAGTGCTGAAAAACAAGAAGATTTGGAGATTGATGCTTTTGAAGATAGACATACGGATTCGGAGAACGACTTGCCGCTAATTGCATTTGGTTCAAAGAGTAAAAAAGATGACGATGACATAGGTAAATGAATTTATGTTTAAAAACCTGCATCAAAAAATCACCACAAATTCCTCTTGCATCATGTAGTTGGAGATGTACTATACATACAAATTTTGCTCTTAATTACTTTAGTCACATCTAGGTTCTGCAATAAAATCTTGCGCCTAGCGAAGCGAGCGGTTATCAGCTATACTAGAATTATTTTGTGCGTGCAATTTGGGTCATAAATTATCGGAGTATTTCGCTCTCTCTCCCACTCACGGGCTTTATGGGCGAGCATAGTGATGCGCAATATTGTTGTCGATAAGCGTGAAAAAAAAATAGATAAAACAACGTATTTATTAACATAATAATAATAATAATTCTGAATAAATTAGTTATCTATCTATTAAAAAACTATAAGTAGAAATGTTTCGCATCTAACAACTTATATTAAAAATAAATAAAAAGACCATAACTTGTATCTAAAATTAAATTTGTTGTTATCGATAATGGCGTTGCGCCCTCGCAACATGCTTACCGCCCTAGCCGGGCTGAGGCCGAGCTATGATTTATGACCCAAACTGCACGCACAAAATAATTTTACTATAGTGTTTAATATAATGGATTTTCGCAATCTAACGCCTGATTCTATTGATAATCTTTTTGTCTTGTCTTACTACGCGGGCGAAGCCACCTCTGCCGTTTTTTAACATCCTTTCCGATTTCAATCAACTTTTCGCTTTGGTTTTATTTTTAGGATGTGAGTACGAGGGGTGATCCAAAAGTAATTATTGATAATGAATATTAAATAATAAATAATTTATTTTTCCACATAATCTCCTAACAAGTCAATGCATTTAGTCTATTTTTGTTCTAAACCCAGAATTCCCTTTATTTTGACCCTCAAACAAAGCCTCAACAGCGTCCATGAGCCGAGTCCAGTGAGCGTCCATCGCTATCGTCTGCAAATTTCTTGCCTCAAAGGTGTTCCTTGAGCCGAGGAAATAGAAGTCACTGGGAGCTAGATCTGGCGAATAGGGCGGGTGTTCGAACAGTTCAAATCCCGTTTCTTGAATGGCAGCCATCGCAACTGCGGCTTTGTGAGGCGGAGCATTGTCTTGTTGAAACAGCACTCCAGCTCGCAATTTGCCGCGTCTTTTTCTTTAATAGCCCCCTGCAATCTTCTTATTTTGCCTGCGTAGTCGAGAGTATAAGCCCGAAATCATGGCTCTCTTTTCCAAATATTCCACCATAATTATTCCTTCAGCGTCCCCAAAAACGGACGCCATAACCTTTCCCGCCGAACTTGGCACTTTGAATTTCTTTGGCGTCGGGAGGGGACTCGGTTTCATACCGTTGATTGTTGTTTGGTTTCAGGATCGAAATGGTAGATCCAGGTCTCGCCCACGGTCACGAAACCTTATAAAAAATCTGATCTGCTTGGAACCTTTCGAGATTCACCCTCGAAATGTCGACAAATTTTTTCTTTTACTCGTCGGTTAACATTCTCGGTACCCAACGCGCAGAGATCCTTTTCATATGCAATTCGTTCGCAAGGGGTCTTTGAACACTGCCATATGAGATACCTGTGACCTCAGCTATATGCCTGATGGTCACACTTCGATCTGCCAATACGATATCTTCGACTCCTTTCACTTTATCTTCAGTGAGGGATGTGGATGTGCATTCATCTTCCGTGGATGTTCAGCCCAGCTTAACCTCCTTGGCCCAGCGTGCAATTGTGAAAGGAGCAGAGTCCCTCTATATTTCACCAAGTCGCTGTATATGTCTTTGGTAGACGTTTTTTAAACAGAGGGAACTCTCATTTAATTTTTCTCCATTTTGATGTTTTCTCTTTGATGATTCGTATTCAAATGAATGTACACCTCGGGAATCGTAGCCTGTTTATATGATTTTTTTAAATTCTGATCTAGTGGGTACATAAACAAGCAAAAACTTTTTCGGATTTTTATGTGCACTGGAAATAACCTATTATCATTACTTTTAGATCTGTTGTCCAATCTATACAAATAAATAAAATTGAAGTGTCTGTTTGTATTCTCAAAATTACAGTTTTTTTTACTAAATGCATATGAAAGTAAATACGGTACTTATAACTAAAATAAATTTTAACAATTTTTGTCTGTCTGTCCGTTTGTTCCGGGTAATTTTCGAAACGGCTGGACCGATTTTGACGGGACTTTCCCTGACAGATAGCCGATTTCTTAAGGAGTTACTTTTATTTTAGAAAAAGAATTAAGGTTCCGTGCAAAAACATAAAAACCCTAACACGCGAGCGAAGTCGCGGGGAACAGGTAGTAGAGGAATAAATGTAGAATAGCGGTTTTTTTAACTTTCATGCAAGTCTTTTCATTGTTGCTCTGCGTCTAGCTTCGATTAAGTTTCTTACATTAGTGCCTGCCAGTAGCTGGAGACCTTCCGTACAGGCCCTGACGTTTGGCGCGTAAAAAATAAAATGGCCTAGCGCTTGACGGGTTAGCAAAAGTCAATATGTAACTGAGAGAAGTAGCCTAATGCTATACTATTCCTTCTCCTCATGAATCTGGCTATAATATAGAAAATCATTTTTTCAAATCGGACTGATAGTTCCAGAATTGACGTGTTTAAACAAACAAAAAACAAAAAACCCTTCCACTTTATTAACTTCCTTCTGCGTAGCATTGAAAGGAATTTAATGGTTTTATCTGTTAGTCTGTATGCCGACACGATAACTTCCGTTCCACTGGACCGATTGACTTTAAATTTGGTATGTGGATACCTTGAGGTAGTGGCTCGGTCGAGTTTGAATTTGGGTCCTGTAGGTCAAAGGGCACCAGAGATATGGGATTCACGCAGAAGGAAGTTGTTTTTCTTGAATTTACATTCAACTCGTTATATTAGTATAGATTACAAAGTTATAATGCTGTTGTTGTGTTATGTTCATGTTATTTTTATATTTATGTCATATTCTCTTACTCCTTAGGTGTCGTTCCAACATTATGAAAGGCAGCCTTAGTGCATGCGATTCCTAAAAAAGGCTGGGACCTATCCAAATACAGGCCTATCACCATCACCTTCTAGTTCTCCAAAATAATGGAATACCTTGAAGACCATAAGCTGATTAGTGACCTTCAATACGGTTTCCGACGAAGCTGTTAGGATCGATAGGACGGAAACGGCGTGTATGGATGTATGTATACATACATACACACCTACTTACAAAATTAACTATTTTATGGGTGCCAGTGGAGAAAAGACCTCTTAATATTCCCTTAAACTTCCACTGCTGAACATGGAAGGATCTCTCCCTACGCAGGAAGGATTTGCCTTGAGAGTCTCGCTTGGCATAGGACTGACGATCGCAGAACCAGACGTGAGCACCTCTGGCAATGTCGCCTGGCGCCGGTCTGGATATTTTACATCTGAAGTAAACGAGGTGGATATACCGCCATCTGTCGGAAGCCATCAGATTTTTCTAGCAAACCCATAGTCGCCTCTTACGAAACCTACGGGACAAAATGTGAATTCTCTTATACCGCACTTACACGCCATCTTCGACCGAGTGTGTATAACACTAGTTCTGTGTGGAATTCGAAACAGCGATTAATAGATTAATGTAAATGTAACATGGTCAGAAAAATCATTCTTTCCCTCCGAAAATGAATATGAGAGACATTATTCGGAGCAATTGACTAAAATACTTTATATCTGGCAACAATATTTAGTATTATTGTGTAAAATACTATAATTTCTTTATTTCTCCCTGGGTTAACTGATAGAAAATGCCATAAGGCATAAACTTCGCCCATTGTAAACCGTTTAAGGTGTCTTGCAATAAAGATGCAATAACTTACAATAAATAAAAAGTTTAACTTCGACAAATAATTTTTCAGAAACTTCTGAGAAGAAGATTAAATCAAATTCTACTGATTGTAACATAAACGATGTTCGTGAAGAAGACCTCGATTTTGAAGGCCCTACTATTAAATCAAACCCTAAAGTGAAAAAAGATAATCAACCAATTAATAAAAAAGGAAAGCATCCTGCAAAGATTATGAAAAAGAAAATTTTGATACAAAAGAGTGTAAATATACTTAAGAAAATAACATCTGGGACATCAACTAAATACATTTTTGAATGTGATGTTTGTAGTAAAAAATTTTCAACAAAAGACATTCTCGCCAAACACATTTCATACAGTCATAAGACGCAAAAGAACTCAGACACCACTGCAGTTCGGACACAAGTAGAACAAACTCCAGTACCACAACAAATAGAACTATTTAAATGTGATATTTGCGAATTTGAAACATCTCAAAAACGTCGCATTTTGACACATCTTAAGGCGCACGTCGCTAAACAAATGTACTGTTGTAATAATTGTGAATATAAATGTATTACAAAAACTTGTTTGCAAAGACATATGAAAATACACACCGGAGAAAAACCTTTTTCTTGTAATATCTGTGAATATAGATGTATTGGAAAAAGTAGTTTGCAAACACATATGAAAATACATACTGGAGAAAAACCTTTTTCTTGTAATATCTGTGAATATAGATGTATTGGAAAAAGTAGTTTGCAAACACATATGAAAATACATACTGGAGAAAAACCTTTTTCGTGTAATACCTGTGAATATAGATGTATTGGAAAAAGTGTTTTGCAAAGACATTTAAAAACACACACTGGAGAAAAACCTTTTTCGTGTAATATCTGTGAATATAGATGTATTGGAAAAAGTGATTTGCAAACCCATATGAAAATACACACCGGTGAAAAACCTTTTTCGTGTAATATCTGTGAATATAGATGTATTAAAAAAAGTCGTTTGCAAGAACATATGAAAATACACACCGGAGAAAAACCTTTTTCGTGTAATATCTGTGTATATAGATGTATTACAAAAAGTGATTTGCGAAGACATATGAAAATACACACCGGTGAAAGACCTTTTTCGTGTAATATCTGTGAATATAGATGTATTAGAAAAAGTAATTTGGAAACACATATGAAAATACACACCGTTGAAAAACTTTTTTCGTGTAATATCTGTGAACATAGATTTATTAGAAAATATGATTTGCAAAGATATTTAAAAATACACACTGACGCAAAACCTTTTTCGTGAGCTATCTTGTAAAATATGTACAATATTGTGTAAACGTGTTTTATATAAATATGTGTGTACCAAATAAAAATCTATTTTTTGTGAATTTGTGATGTAATTATATGACGAGTAGAAAAACCTTTCCGTGCCGTATGTGCGAATTGAAACTGCATTTATTCTGACGAAGTTAATTCAATACCTAATTTAAAATTTTGTACAACCGAATTTAATATAAATTATTAAGAATAATTTAAAAACTATTGGTCAGACCTTGATTAAATTTATATGAGACCACATGTGAAGCACCAGCTTTCAAATAAAAAAAGAATTATCGAAATCGGATCATACAGAAAAAGTTTACATTTTATTAACCCATTGTTACTTAATTGGATACTATACAATATCTGGAAAGGATACTGTTGCAAAGGTGGCAGAGGGGTTCCGGACCTTCCGAGAACTCATGTTCTCCATGATAGGTCTGCTTCGCAAGGAAATTAATGAGTGCTCCCGCATGGTTGATGTCATTGATACGAGACAACGACGTAAGGCCCTCATTTTCTTGGGAATCGCCGAAATGGATAAGGAGGACTGCGAGGCTGCTGTACTAAACACAATCCACACGATGAAACTGAGTGACACAGGAACTTCTATTCGTGCTTGTCATAGGAATGGAGTAGCCAATAAAGACCATCATCGGCCAATCCTTGTAAGGTTTGCTAGTGTTGAATCCAGATTATCTGTGTGGAGGGCCAAATCCCGGCTTAAAGGATCTTCTGTCTCAGTGAATGAGTTTCTGACAAAGGCACGACAGACTGTTTTTGGCAAAGCTCGGTTGCATTTTGGTATGAAAGCATGCTGGACTCAGGATGGCATAATAGTGGTTAAAGCTGCTGATGGGACCAGGTACAAGATAACCACAATGGATGAGCTGAACTCTCTTACACCAAAATATCCTAAGACAGCAACGGTTTCTTCAGGTGAAGGTAAAAGCATCATCAGTAATGAGGGAGAAGCGGGCTTGAAATCTAAGTCTCGCAAATAATAGCTGCTGATCAAAATTAAGTTTTAATTTTGATGATAAGTTTTCCTTATTAGTCAATAATATCTGTATTTTTTTCATAATAATATGTTCTTATTTTTGAGTATCTATAGTTTTAGTATAAAGGCTTATTTTATTTTTATTTTATTATTATATTTAGTCTTAGGTATGTTCTTCTCACTTTCTGCTTATTGTTGTTTCTATATTTTACCTTGTGGTTTTTATCAGAACTACACATGATAGTCCATATGATAGTTCAAATTATATCTGATATTAAGTTAACTAATCTGCAATTACTGTCACCCTCAACCATCATTGTTTTCTTTTTGTTTTAATTTTTTTTATGTGTATTATCATTGACCTATTATATTATTATAAAGTATTTGCTTAAGATATAACATGAACAATGTTTGTTATTGTTAATATTAGTATTAACTTTTTGAGGTATGTAATAGGTACTAACCAACTAACTAACAAAATTTTATTGTCAAACTCAAATTAAGATTCTTATCATACATTAGTTGTTATGCTGGTCAATTTGACACTAGAAGATAGTTTCACTCAGAAATTTTCTTTGTAATTTGCATAATGCATCATTTTTAATTTTGTGTTTTAATTAGGTATTTCGAGTATTTTCTCGTGTTTATTTTATTCTATGTCTATTTGTATAGTGAACATTCCGCCAAATTGTGTGTGTGTGTGTGTGTGCCAGCTGGTGGGTGGTGCAGACATAGCAGTGTTGCACATATTTTTTTATTCTTATATATTTATATATATATAGTTTATTAATTATTGCAAACATTTTATATTAGTTATATATATTATATTTATTGTATTATTTTTATATTAATGGCTTCTGATGAAGATTCTTTTTTTTCTGCCAATGAATCTGTCACATCGTCTAATAACAATAGTTTTTGTTCTGCAACTGATACGCTTGGTGATTTCGTGCGGCATACGTACAATCAGGCGCACTCTTCGTTGAACGTGTGTCACGTCAATGCACAAAGCGTACCCAGTCACTACAGCGACCAAATTGAAGCTTTCTCGAATGCTAACGTTCATGTTGTTTTTATTGTTGGTTGAAACCTGATCTTCTTTCGACCACTTATCCTCTCTCTGGCTTTACTCTGATACGCAATGATCGTATGGACAGAAGAGGGGGTGGTGTTGCTATATATCTCCGCTGTGACTTTTCTTACAAAATCCTAGCCTCCTCCTCACCCTACTATTCCTCCTCTGCAGAGTTTCTTTTCTCGAGGTATGTGTGAAGGGAACAAAACTGGTTCTTGGTGTTGTTTATTGTCCCCCTTCTGTTGATTACTTCTCCAGTCTCCAAATGACTCTGGAATCTTTAGGGTCGGAATACACGCATCACATCATCATGGGCGACTTCAATACTGTTGTTCTTCTAAACTCCTTCATATTGTCGAGTCGGTTGCCAAGGTCGGTTACAAGCCACCCATCACAATATTGATGGAAATGACACTTTGCTTGATTTAATACATCTTCATACATCTTCCCCTACCTTCGTGTCCTCCCATGGTCAACACCTTGCTTCTGGCTTCTCCCATCATAATGTCATTTTCCTTTCTTATGTCCTAAAACCTCCTAAATTGCTGCCTAAAATCCTGCACTTGCGATGTTTTGGTTTTGGTCGTATGGATTTAGAAAAGTTGTGTTCAGATGCGTCTAAATTAAAATGGGACAGAGTGGTGGGCGAGAAAGTCGGTGCGTTTAATGATACTATTCTCAAGCTTTATGATGTACATGCACGAGTCAAGAGGGTGAAAGTCAAGCGACCACCTGCTCCATGGATGACGAGAGGTGTTCGCATAGCCATGAGGCGTAGGGACTGGGTTTTTCAACGATTTAGACAAGAGCGGAGTGATGAGAGATGGAAGCTCTATAAAGCTGCTAGGAATCGGTGTAATCAGACGATACGCAACGCTAAACGCCGATATATTCTTGATAACATAATTTCCTTTTCCTCTGCCGATATTTGGAAGTTCCTTAGGACTCTCGGAATCGGTAAACAGGCTCGTTTTGAGTTTCAGGGGACACTTGGTTTGGATGATATTAACAGTCATTTTGTTTCTCATACTCCTCTGGATCACCAAACCAAGTGTCACACTGTTGATTATTTAAATGGCTTACCTTGTCTAGATATCGATTCCTTCCATTTTTCTCCAGTTACTTCGGATGAAATTAAAAAGATAATCCTTTCCATTAAGTCAAACGCTGTGGGTTGCGATAACATCAGCCACAGTATGATCATTTATATCCTTGACCATATTCTTCCAGTTATTTCCCATATCATAAACTTCTCCCTAGATTCTGGAGTTTTTTCGTCGCTGTGGCGCATGTCCCACGTTATTCCCTTGCCGAAAACTTCCAATCCGACTTTACCCAATTACTTCAGACCTATATCCATTCTACCTTTCCTATCAAAAGTACTTGAAGCCTGTGTACGTAGGCAACTATCTTTGTTTGTGTATAAGAACAATTTATTAAGCCCTTTTCAGTCTGGCTTCAGGCCCGGTCACAGCACTGTTTCCGCCCTTTTTAAGGTCACTGGTGACATTAGGGCGGGCATGGAGGACACCAAAGTCACTGTACTGGCTTTGGTTGACTTTTCGAACGCCTTCAATACCATCAGTCATGATATTGTACTTTCTATCCTTTCCCATTCCATGATTTCTTCCGAAGCACTGGATTGGTTTTCAACTTATCTTCGGGGACGTCAGCAGTCGGTCCGTATTGGTGAGTCTGCATCAAGCTGGTGTGACATAAATGCTGGTGTCCCTCAAGGCGATATTCTGTCTCCATTGTTATTTTCAGTATTTATTAATCTTATCACCCCCAACCTTCAGTGTGCGTATCATCTATATAGAACTGTAGCTCATCGGCATATGCCGATGAGCTACAGTTGTACGCACAGGCGAATGTTGACTGTGTGTCCGTCGCGGTGGATATGGTCAACAAGGACCTAGAGCATATTAAGAGCTGGTCTGACAGGTTCGGGCTAAGTGTTAATCCATCCAAGTGTCAAGCAATAATAATAGGTAGCCATCGCACAATCAAAAAAGTAGACACTTCAGCTCTTCCCGCGATCATTTTCAACGGTTCTGTTTTGGGATTATGTTCTTCGGTTAAGGATCTTGGCTTAAACATTGACTCCACTTTGAGCTGGCATGCCCAAGTGACAAATGTTAGCCAGAAAGTCACCGGTAACTTGCGGGCTCTTTACCGCCTGAAAAACTTCCTTCCATCCGCGACCAAAACATTAATTGTGCAATCCTTAATTCTTCCCCTGATTGATTACGGTAATGTGAGTTATTTTGACCTGAATGCAGATCTTCTTGACAAATATGATCGTCTTCTTAATAACTGCATTCGATTTATTTTTAATCTTCGTAAGTATGACCATGTATCTACTTATCGTTCCCAACTTAAGTGGCTTCCCATTCGTCAGCGACGAAGTGCGCACTCACAACCCTATATTCCATTCTGATGTCTCCTACTCCCCCCTCCTACTCCCCCCTCTTACTTAACTTGTCATTTTCAGTACCTTTGTGCTCTAGCCACGACAGAAACCTGCGTTCTTCGAACAATCTTTTACTAAAGTGTCCCTCTCATAAAACTGACTTCCTACATTCTTCCTTCACTGTACAGTCTGTTCTCCTCTGGAACGCACTCCCTCTTGAAATTAGGACGGCTAACAATCGTTATGCATTCAAGAAGAAAGTTCGCGAACATTACTTAAATAAACTGGCAGAATCATCTCATTTGTAGTA
This sequence comes from Parnassius mnemosyne, assembly GCA_963668995.1. NCBI lineage: Eukaryota > Metazoa > Arthropoda > Insecta > Lepidoptera > Papilionidae > Parnassius > Parnassius mnemosyne. The sequence continues at coordinate 2,282,996 of CAVLGL010000087.1, forward strand.
TTTATTTATGTATTCATATAAATATATAATTATATAATGTATGCAATTTATTATTTTTATGTACATAAGTTATATATAATACTATGCATATATTAAATAATTTTTGATTTGTAAGTTTATGTATGGGTATATGTATTATATTGTTTTATATTTATATTCTTGCCTTTTAGCTTTTCACACACCTACTTCATATTTTTATCTCTGCATCACCTAAAGGTTGACTGGTAGGGAATGCCTCAGGCATTAAGTCCGCTTATACATCTTATTGTATGAAGTTTAAATAAATAAATAAAAAGGAGTAGGCTCTTTTCTTGAAGGTCCCCAAGTCGTATCGGTCCGGAAACATCGCTGGTGGTAATCGATTCCACAAGGAAGTTGTGCGAGGGAGAAAACTTCTTCTAAATCGCACAGTGTTGGACCGCCAATCATCCAGGTGGTATGGATAGTATCGCAAGTTTTGTCGCGATGTGCGATGGTGAAATTGAGCGGCTGGAATTAGTCTGAACAATCCCTCAGAGCACTCCCCAATCCCCATGGTAAATGCGATAAAATACGCAAAGAGATGCAACATCTCTACGCAGTGCCAGTGAGTCAAGCCGATCGGAGAGAACTCCGTCGTCGACGATTCGAACCGCTCGAACCGCTGGATGTGGTCAAGTAGAAGGAGCTGGCACTGCGGAGCCCCTGCCCAGAGATGGGAACAGTATCCCATGTGAGGCCGAACCTGCGCCTTGTTAAGTTGCAGACGGTGTGTGCGTTGTGCGCATAACAATAACGTAATGCTCAATAACGCATTGACCGTTGCGTTTCCCTTAACGGTGTTTATTTTATGCACCCTTATTGTTTTTTTTCTTTTAATCCTACATTAATAAGAAGTTCATTATTAAACTTATTTTTTATTTCCATTTATTGTTAAAGTGTTGTACAGATAATTTACTTAAAATATATGTGTCGAAACACTCAACTGGCAGGTGGACACTAAAGTCTTTTTTATTTATTTGTTTTTAGCTTTAGAAAATTTATTAATTAATTTGTTTATAGTATTGTATTTATTATACGTTATATTTTATTTTATATAGATATAAATTTTTATTTTGTAATGTCTTATTTAGACATTAGTAGTGATACTGAAACATATTTAACTACAGATAGTGATGGTGACAGTGTCCCTAGCTTACAGCCTCTCTCTGAAATACTAGCTTCACAATTTTCTGATGTTCCCAAAAATTTCAACGTTGTTCACATAAATTCCCAAAGCATTCCGGCTCACTTTTCAGATATGCTCGCTACCTTTGACTCTAAGGATATTCATGATATTCTCGTTTCGGAGTCATGGCTTAAACCTCGTCTCCCCTTCACTAGTTATTCTTTACCGGGTTTTTTTTATAGGATGGGGTGACAAACGAGTACACAATCCACCTGATGGTAAGTGGTTGCTGCGGCCCATAGACATCTACATCTATCCTCTATTAAAAATCAAAATGCAGATGCGTTGTCACCCGTGAAGACTGAGATGGAATGTCTCATTTCCAGTAAAAAGGGCTTTCACCTCATAAGAAATGATCGTACTGTGGGCGGTGGTGGTGGTGTGGCAATATATCTCCGAGCGTATATTCCTTTTCTGTTGTTGATATGTCATCTCAACCACCTCCGCCTAATGCAGGTGAACATCTTTTTATTGAGGTGGAGCTTAGTCATACGAAAATTCTTCTGGGTGTATATTATTGTCCTTCATCTCATATTGACTTCTTCACTTCCTTCGAAAATATTTTAAAAAATGTATCTTCCTTTTTTTATAGGAGAGGGGGCAAACGAGCATGCGGCTCACCTGATGGTAAGTGACTACCGCCGCCCATGAACAACTGGAACACCAGGGGAATTTTAGATGCGTTGCCGGCCTTTTATGAAGGAGTAGGCTCTTTTCTTGAAGGTCCCTAAGTCGTATCGGTCCGGAAAAATCGCTGGTGGTAATCGATTCCACGAGGAAGTTGTGCGAGGAAGAAAACATCTTCTAAATCGCACAGTGGTGGACCGCCAATCATCCACGTGGTATGGATGGTATCGCAAATTTTGTCACGATGTGCGATGGTGAAATTGAGCGGCTGGAATTAATAGTTATTAGAACGAGATCCACGATCATGTTATTCCACTCCTGAGCGTGAGTGCTCAAGCTGCCCCGCTGCTGTATTTATTAAGGGCAAAATTCCGTTCAAAAATATAACTACACGGGGCAAACTGAGCAACAATACCAAGGTGACCCCTGCCACGCTATCCGTGAATTTCTGTAACGTCAGGGGACTTCACTCGAACCTAAACGCCGTCCACTACCATATCGAGACGGCGAAGCCGGCTTTGCTCTTTCTGACCAAAACGAAGGTTTCCTCTCAAGCTGATATTTCGTATCTCTCCTACCCGGGGTACAAATTGGAGCACTCCTTTGTCCCTCGGGCTGGAGTTTGCGTGTATGTCAGAGAGAACATCTGTTCTCGACGCCTCGGCAGTCTTAAAGGTTCGGGCCTGTCCGTCCTTTGGCTACGCGTAGACAGCGACGACCATCCGCGGGTCTACGGGTGCCTCTATAGGTCCTATAGCGGTAATTCCGAAACTCATCAACCACGTCCAAATGGCTACAGATTCCTTGCTACAACAGATCCCATCCGCAGAGATCGTGATCCTTGGCGATTTTAACGCCCACCATGCCGAATGGCTCGGTTCACGTTTAACCGTTCATGCGGGGAGATCTATTTATGACTTTGCCTTGGCATATGGTCTGACACAACTGGTTACTTCGCCTACGCGGATTCCAGATGTGGAGGATCATACACCTTCCCTGTTGGACCTTCTGCTGACCTCTCATCCGGACGGATATCAGGTTTCCGTCGATGCCCCTCTCGGCTCTTCGGCCCATTGTCTGATCCGGAGTGTGGTGCCACTCACGCTCCCCTCGCGGTTGCGTTCTGCAGGTTGCCGCCGTGTTTGGCATTACAGGTCGGCGGATTGGGACGGAATGCGGTCTTTCTTTGCATCCTACCCATGGGGGTGGGTTTGCTTCTCGCCGGATGATCCCTGCGCTGTTGCTGACTCTGTCACTGATATGGTGCTACAGGGAATGGAATTATTTATTATTTATTTATTATTTATTCCATCATCTGTGTATTTTTTTATTTATCCATCATCCGTGGTACCCATCGGAGGCAGATCTCAGCCTTGGTTTGGTCGCTCCTGTAAGACTGCATTACGCAGTAAGCAGGAGTGTTATCAAGCCTGAATGCGGCTTCGGCGACTCGGGATGTAAACACTAGCACACTTAAATAGAAGTATAACTTCTCCTCCAGGTCCTTCAAAAAAGTTATTGCCAAGGCAAAGTCAGAGCACATAGGCAGAATTGGCGAGAAACTAGTTCGTCTTCCTTCGGGAACCCGTGCATTCTGGTCTCTCGCCAAGGCTGTCCAAAGGAATTTCTGTAAGCCATCACTACCATCTCTGCACAGGGAGGACGACTCACTGGCCCAAGACGCAAAAGACAAAGCCGACCTTTTAGGCTCCCTTTTTGCGTCGAACTCGACTCTTGATGACGGAGGGAAGACACCGCCGACCATCCCGCGGTGTGAGCGCTCCATGCCGGATGTGCTGTTCTCACAGCGCTCGGTTCGCAAAGCACTCCTCTCCCTGGGCATCCAGAAGTCGTGTGGGCCTGACGGAATCCCCCCCATTAGAATAGAATAATTTTTTATTCAATATTGATTATTACATAATACTTATTGAAAGTCATTTTTTATTTACCACTGGTTCGGAAAATACCTCAGTGCTGGGAAGAACCAGCAAGAAACCCAGCGGGACTTTTTTTTTAAACATAATTTCACTTAACAATAATTTTGTTTTGCAATTTTTAAATGATTTTTCATAGAACCAGCATGGTGGCGATCACCTTATTCCCAGGGGTTATTTTCATTCATGTATTCCTTGATATTATAATAACCCTTTTTGTACAGTTTTTCTTTAATAAAACTTTTAAACTTGTTTATTGACAAACTTTGAATATGTTCTGGGATTTTGTTGTAAAAGCGTATACATTGCCCCATAAATGAATTACTGATTCTGTGGAGTCTAGTAACTGGCATTATAAGCTTATGTTTGTTCCTAGTATTTAAAGTATGCACATCCTTATTCTTATTAAAGCTATTTATGTTTTTATGCACATACATTACATTCTCATAAATATATTGCGATGCCAAAGTTAATATCTTCATTTCTTTAAATTTCTCTCTGAGGAACTCTTTACAATTTAGGTTATAAATGGCCCGTACGGCTCTCTTTTGCAAAACAAATATAGCTTCAATATCAGCCGCATTACCCCATAGCAAAATTCCATAAGGCATTGAACTGTCTCAACATCTGTGAGACTTCTAATCTTTCTTACAGCATAGGCTGCAGAACTAAGTCTGCTTGCTAATTTAGATATATGGGGGCCCCATTGAAGTTTCGCGTCAATAGTAATACCAAGAAAAACAGTGGTATCCACAAGACTCAACTCCTCCCCATTTAACAGCACATTGGTATTCGAATGTGTTACATTAGGTATTGTAAATTTAATACACTTTGCCTTATTGCCGTTTAAGAGCATATTGTTGGCGTTAAACCAATGTACCAATTTCGATAGAGCATTATTTACATCGTCATAATTAATTAACTGTCGTTTGAGTTTGAAAATTAAAGAGGTATCGTCAGCAAATAATACTATATCGTGATTGTCCCCTACAAGATAAGGTAAGTCATTAATATAGATTAAAAACAGGAATGGGCCAAGAATCGAGCCCTGAGGAACGCCCATTGATACTACCGATCCGGAGGAACCTTTACCATTAATCACTACTTTTTGAATTCTGTTACTTAAATATGAAGTAATAAGTCTAAGCGCTAAATTTTTTACACCGTATTGTTGTAGTTCCCTGATTAATGTCTCATGATGAACACAATCGAAAGCCTTGGAAAGATCACAGAAAATACCTAAGGCATCTTGTGAATTCTCCCAGGCATTAAAAATATATTTCATAAGCTCAACACCGGCGTCAGTCGTTGAGCGACCCCTTGTAAAACCAAATTGGTTTTTATGAAGTATTTTATTTGTATTAAAAAAAAGTTAACAATTGATCCAAAATAATTTTTCAATAATTTTACTGAGAGTTGGTAGTACAGAAATAGGTCTAAAATTAGCGGGGTCCAATGTACTACCAGATTTAAATAAAATAAATAAATAAAATAAAAAATATTTATTTCATCAAAAACATATATCCATACAATATTCATTGTTGGAACTGCCTAGTAAGCATATATATATACTTGTGGCAGGCAGTTCCGCCCTTTCATGATGCTTACATACTATACGTTAGATGTTTTGAGCTTCCTTAAATCTAGAATTTATATTTTTACCAGGTCGCAGTTTACGAGTACATACAAAAGAAAAACTGTTGTTATAAATCGTAATATTCATGGAACACGAGCTGAAAATATTTTAAATTAAGTTTTATAAAATTTAAATACAGAGGTAATCTGGGAGAGATCGAAGAATATAATTTCCGATTTCTTCCACATTAAAACAATCCAGTAGCTTAAAACAAACATAAATATTTTAACCTTCGATAATATAAACAGTATTTTTGCTTATAACTTATATAATTACAACTATAGTATAGACCATTGGCTGTAAACTATAAATCATACAACCACCAATTCATACTGAGAGAAGATCTTCTGTGTCAGTATAACTTAGTGGCAGCAACCAATCAAAGAGTTTATTTTTACAATCTTTTAATTTTAAAGGGTATATTTCAATGCTTTTATTAATTTTATTATATAAGTGAGCTGATTGTATTTTATAGTGTCGTTTGGCTGATTTAGTTTTAGTTTTCTGAAGTTTTACAACAAACCTGTTTCTTCTTTTATTTAATTTATTAGAATTAAATGGTAAAGACTTATGAAGTTTTAGAACAGTTTGTAATATATATAACTTTCTTACTGATAATAATTCACTATATTGATAGAGTTCAGCTGTAGGAAATCTATACGGCTTAGAATACATAACCTTCAGTAGGCAACGTTGCGCTCTCTCAACTTCAAGAAATTTTGTCTTGGAAGCTCCACCCCATATATGGATACAATATCCCAGGACTGACTGTACCAAAGCAACATATATCTGATTGATAAGCTTTTTAGTGGTAATATATCTTAAAGATTTAAAAATCCATATTAACTTTCTGATTCTGTTATTAATGAAATCTATGTGAGGATGCCAAGATAATCGTTGGTCAAGTATTATTCCTAAGTACCTGGTGCTGTTGACTTTCTCTATTTCAGGACAATTGCAGTTATATATGTTTTGGTTATTGCATTTATGTATTTTTAATTTTAGTTCTGGGTTTGGATGAGTTTTTTTACTATTGGAGAAGCATATATAATTTGTTTTGGTAATATTTAATGTAAGTAAGTTTGATTGGAGCCAATTAAACACTTTGAATAACCCGGCTTGTGCAAGTTTAAAAACTGAATCCCAAGAAGTTCCCATAAAAAGCAGTGCAGTATCATCAGCATATGAGAACACGAAACCGCCGTCAATATTCATATTACAAAGCTCGTTAATATATATAAGGAATAAAGTCGGGCCTAAAACGCTGCCTTGTGGAACGCCAAAGGAGATCCGTAAGTCCTCACTTATATAATTACCAATTTTAATTCTTTGAGTTCGACCAAAGAGGTAGTCTCTTAGCAAATTAAGTGGAGTACCTCTCACACCGTAATGTTCTAATTTTTGTAAAAGGATGGCCAAAGAGACTGTGTCAAAAGCCTTTTTTAAATCGAGAAAGACCGTTAAACATTTTTTTCCACTATCAAGACAGTCCGAGATTCGAGTTGTTAGTGCTAAAACAGCATCATCTGTGGATTTTCCTTGCCTAAACCCAAATTGTGAATCAGATAGTATATTGAATTTGTTAATAAATATTAAGAGTCGAGTGTTAATTAACTTTTCGATAATTTTAGATACAGACGGTAAAACAGAAATTGGCCGATAGTTATTTATATCATTTCTCTTGCCACCCTTAAACACCGGCGTCACAATTGATTGTTTAAGAGGTGACGGAAAAACTCCCTCCCTAAAGCAGAGATTTGTTAGGTGACAAATGATAGGCACTACAAGATCTTTGGACAGCTTGAGAAACTTTGTAGAGATGTTGTCCCAACCGGGAGCACTTTCCGATTTAAGACCCATAAGTACACTAGCAACTTCTTGGTCATCAGTTTTCAGAAGGACAAATGACGAACTTTGACAATTATTTAGGTTACTATTAGCACATGAAGGTGGGCTGTGAAATAGAATAGAGTTAGCCAGGTTTTTTCCCACACTCGCGAAGAAATCATTAACATGATTAACTGAATTTATAGGGGTATCTTTAACACTGAGTAATTCAGTGTTAGGCGTTTTAGTTGATTTTAAATGAGTAATTTTTTTTATAGAATTCCAAAGCAATTTTGAGTTTTTAGTATTTTGAGCCAATTGTTCTCTTTCATATTTATGTTTTAGTTTTTTAAGTAAATTGTTGCAATAGTTACGATACCTTTTAAAAGTTATTTTCAAGATTTCGTTGCTGGGGTCTTTCCGAAGATTTAATTGCATTTTATTTCTATTTTTGATACAGCGCAATAAACCGGGAGTAATCCATGGCTTAATAGCTTTTTTACGATTATTGGACAGACCACACACTGATCTGCTTTCCTCTAGAGACTCACTGAGTTTCATTATCAATTGTTTTGCAACGAGATTAGGATCATCACAGTATAATAAATCATTTATATTTTTATATAATAAATTTTCAACAACCCTATCCAGATGATACCTTACCGTTTTGTACTGATTTTCATTTTGTTTTAGGTTAGATAGACATAAAAATACAGTACTGTGGTCTGTAACTGTGGTGTTCAGTATGGCTATAAAAGCTGATATTATTCTTATATCAATTTTTAACATACAATGATCAAGACAGGTGTTTAGTCTGGTAGGAAGAGTATGTCCGGGTAAGATCCCAAGAGTAGCCAGCATGTTTAAGTAATAAGACCTATTATTGCATTCATATGTAGGTTCATTACTTCGCGGTATCAGATTAATATTTATATCTCCTAATATTACAATGTTTTTTTGTGATCTTACTATATCCAAGTGATTATTAAGAGAATCAACAAATTTTGTTGCATTTTTATTTGAGGGCGATCGATATATGCCAAGAATGATGTTATCGACCGTTTCAACTTGCAAACAAGATGCATGTTCGAGTTTAATTTCTTTTATGTTTACTTTAAGATTCTTCCTAACATAAATCACTACGCCGTCATTTTGATTATTATTATAGGTTGTCGCAGAAGTACTATAATTAGCAATAACAGGTATAGGTTTATTAGGATCCAGTCGGCATTCTGTCAGAATTAATATGTCAATTTCAAAATTTAAGCCCGTTAATGTAACTTGAAAATCATCAATATTTTTAAAGACACTCCTAATATTCTGCGTTATTAATGTTAAATCACTTATCGTAACTTTATGTTTACTAAGGTTTTGGATGTCACACTCTGTTGCATAAGCAATTTTAGTATCGTCTATTTCATTCAGTATGTTAAGAGAGCAAGACATGTTCAAAGGTATATAAAACACAAATCAGTACAATATTAATTAGGTCGTAATTTTGTTTGACAGGTGGGTCATAAGCCGGCAGATATATTTTTAATGGGATGAACCATTTAATGATCACATTATTTACGATAGCCAATATCAAAGTCATGATAATAATTTGCAGAAAATCAGCTCTTACAATTTTTGCATATTTATTAGAGTTATATGACACAATAAAAGCACCTCTATAAAATAATAAGTTTTTATATATAAATTTAAATTTGTTATAAACTACAATTAAACTTATTATTACTTTACTATACTTCATTAAATCAGGAAACACACCAGAATCGATATAAGTATTAAAAATAATAGCAATATGAGGTACAATTAAATCTATTATGGACGCAATAACTGTAACGGAAATCCCCCACAAATCTGCGGTCTTCTTTACATCAATTATTCGTTACATCAACGACTTTGCTCCTTAGTCATGATAGCCTAACATGGAAAGCTGGTCGAATTCCTATGCAAGTATTTTCAAACTTTGACACCGCGGCTGAACACGTCGAGTAAGTAGTAAGTAATAAGAATTATGTTTATATTCCAGGAAGTAAAATTTTGTTTCGATTTTTTGTAAATTCAATTGTTATTGTGAACTGATTACGTAACCTTCTGACCGTGACCTAATTTTTAAATAGGTATTTCGCGTGTATATTGAATTTAGAGACAGTTTTAAAACATTTATTAACTAAGAGTCCTAAGCCAAAAAGTAGGAAGGAAAGATTTCATTTCGTTAATAAATAATTTAAAATTAAAAATTTTGTACAGCCGACTTCAATATAGGTTATTTAAGAATAACTTCCGAAGATATCCCGGACGTCAGTCTGAGCGAGATTAGAATGGATCTCCAGCACCTTAAAAACGGCAAGGCCCCAGGCGAGGATGGAATTACAGCGGAGCTTCTGAAAGCGGGTGGAAGACCGGTACTTGAAGTCCTTCAGAAGCTCTTTAATTCCGTCCTCCATGGTAGCATTACACCGGAGACGTGGAGCAGAAGTGCGGTGGTCTTGTTCTTCAAGAAAGGTGATAACGCTCTCTTGAAGAACTACAGACCGATTTCCCTTCTGAGCCACGTCTACGTGCTGTTTTCGAGAGTCATTACGAATCGTCTTGCGCGCAGACTTGACGACTTCCAGCCTCCCGAACAAGCCGGTTTCCGAAAGGGCTTTAGCACCATAGACCACATACATACCCTTCGGCAAGTTGTACAGAAGTCCGAGGAGTATAATTTGCCACTATGTCTGGCGTATGTGGACTATGAGAAAGCCCTTAATTCCGTCGAAATTTGGGCGGTGCTGCAGTCCCTTCAGCGATGCCAAGTTGACTGTCGGTATATCGAAGTGCTGAAGTGTTTGTACAGTAGAGCTACGATGGCTATCTGAGTACAGAACCAGAGTACGAAACCTATCCAATTGCAAAGAGGTATAAGACAGGGTGATGTTATATCCCCGAAACTCTTCACCGCTGCATTGAAAGACGCTTTCAAGCTTCTGGACTGGAAAGGATACGGTATTAACATCAATGGCGAGTACATCACTCACCATCGATTTGCCGACGATATAGTCCTTATGACAGAATCGCTGGAGGACCTAAGCACTATGCTCAATGACCTCAATAGTGTCTCCCAACGTATAGGTCTTAAGATGAACATGGACAAAACAAAGATTATGTTTAATGTCCATGTCACACCTATGCCGGTAGTTGTAGGGAGCACTAAGCTCGAAGTTGTTGACGAGTATGTTTACCTGGAACAGATAGTCCGACTAGGTAAGTCCAACTTCGACCGAGAGGTCAATTGACGGATTCAACTCGGCTGGGCAGCGTTCGGAAAGCTACGACACATCTTCTCGTCAGACATACCTCAAAACCTTAAAACGAAATTGTACAACCAGTGCGTGTTGCCAGTGATGACTTACGGAACTGAGACGTGGTCCTTCACTGCTGGCCATATGAGGAAGCTCAAGGTCGCTCAACGAGCTAAGGAGAGGGCTATGCTCGGAGTGTCTCTGCGTGATAAACTTAGGAATGAGGATATCCGCAGTAAAACCAGAGTGACCGATATAGCCCAACGGATTAGTAAGCTGAAGTGGCAATGGGCCGGCCATATAGCTCGAAGAACCGACAACCGATGGGGAAGAAAGGTTCTCGAGTGGCAGGCGAAGTGTTGGGCTCCCCCCACTAGATGGAGTGACGACCTGGTAAGATATGCAGGAAGTCGATGGATGCAGGTGGCTCAGGACCGTGCTTTGTGGCATTCCTTGGGGGAGGCCTATGTTCAGCAGGGGACTTGTGTGAAAGGCTGTAATGATGTAATGATGAAGAATAACTCAATAACCATTGGTCTGACCTTGATCAAATTCATATGGGACCACTTCGCCCAGTACAAAGTTATGAGGTAACACACACATTAAAAAAAAAAACATACAGTCGAATTGAGTACCGTCTCCTTTTTGGAAGTCGGCAGAAAAATTACAAACGTTCAGTATAAATTTTTGCCCGAATCAAATTAGACATTCATATATATATATAGACACTAACAAATACTTTCAAGTATTTTTAAAACCTGGTTTTCGACCCTGGTATTTTTCCATACTCGTACTTAGAAGCCCTGGTATTAAATTTTGCAAGTATGTCTGGTCTATAGTCGAATGTGCCTATGCTCGTCACACGCACACATACACGCCATTCAGTGATACCAGTTTCTGGTGTTTGTAATCAAATTGTGCAAATCACTATTTTATTGATTAATTTTAAGTAATCGATATAATAAAGATTACGTATTACGTACGAAGATGTATTTTATGAGAATATAAAATTGAATAAAATAAACACGATAATGATGGTACTAATATAACTTTATTATACATATATTAATGGTACAAAAATGCAGACGTAATAAAATTTAAGAATATTATTAAACAATTAATTTGCTCGAATAAATAAGCTCATCGTGTAATGTTTAATTTTAACCGACTTCAAAAAGGGAGGAGGTTATCAATTCTGTGTATTTTATAATGTTTTTTTACCTCAGAATTCTACAATTTCTAAACCGATTTAGATTTTTTTATTTGAAAGGATATACACACAGATTGATCCAATATACACGCTGAAATTTAAATGGTTGTTTTCCCAATATAATAGTACAATAGATTTATTAAAATAAAAATTATTAGGGTGTAAAAATGGCAGATTTACAATCGAGAAAAACAAAACTCGAATGCGATCTCAAACCAATAGCAATATCTCGCAAGGGCGGGCGTGCGGGCTTGCTTGTACCGTATTACTATAATATATATATATATATATATATATATATATATATATATATGTATATGTATGTATGTATATGTGTGTGTGTGCAACACTAATCATACATATTATACTAAATAAATAAACACTAACTAATTATGTTAACATAACACATAATATAGTAATAATCTTAAAAGATGAACGCAATGAAACAGTTAATGTGTCATGGGCCTTAACAAACAACTCGCCACATTCATTCATATCATACTACACTGTGCCTGGTAATTATTACTAATCATATTATTAAGCACTCAATCAGTAATTAAGTTTTAGCGACCTATTATAATACTAACTCACTACGCCAATCGGCTTAATGTTTTTAATTAATAAGTATTTTCTCTGTAAGTGATTTGTAAATCTTTTGAGAAAATAAATGTCTTAAACCATAGTCTGAAAAAAAATTATTCGCTGCACGTAACGTAGTGTTACGTCTATCGCACGTACTACCGCGCGCTTCCTACACAGTGAAGGGCCACTAATAAATGTTCAGAACATGAACTCTCAAGCGTAGTGATACGACATAAGCTAGTCTGGACGCCCGACTAGCTTGTGAGGTATTACTATTGTAAATCTGCCCATTTTTAATTGTAATATTTTTTAATTTAATAAGTTGACTCTTACTATCGATACAGTATAATTTGGCTGCGGGACAACAACCACTAAATTTCAGCATGTATATACGAATTGATCAAGCTTAGAAATCAGTGTACATACATATTGATAACCTCTCTTTTTGGGAGTCGGCTAAAATAGGCTATGGGTCTAACGTAACATCTGGTTAATGTTTGGGTGTAAAGTGACATCTGCTTAGTAAAGGCGTTCTTATTAGTTATCTCTTGATGTTGTAAATAAGCCTTAGTCAATAAACAAAGCAATTAAAATAAAATAGTTGCGTTAAAATGGCGTCGACGGATCGCGATCAGCTGATCATTCCGTATTAGTTTAAAATAGGCACCCATTGTTAATATTATGTTAACACTTAGAGACGTAGGTATCTATATATAAACATTTGAGTTTTACACAGAGCGTTGCGATTAAACGTTTTAAACACAAATAGAAAATAAATAATTTTAACAGAAAATTGTGATATTTTCCCCCACAACTAGCAACATTTGTATTATGAGAGCTTAGCTAAGTATTTTTTTAGTTTTACGTATGTTACGGCCTGCAGCTGCTTAACTAACAGTAGGATCGTCCGGGCCCATAAGCGGAAGACCATACAAGCAGATGCAGGTCGGGCCCCAACAAGGGGCCACGTGGAAAATCTCTAATTACAATAACCAATAAGGCGGAGCGTTCTATCCTACTGCAATTCAACAGGGAGAATATTAAACCGAGCTTACTTACCTATATCCAAGGCGACTGGTCCCTCAGGATTCGGTCAGGTCGCATGTGGTTGTGTGGTGCAAGGGAAGTAAGGTGCTGTGATGTGTATCTGGGTGTGACTGGTGGTGATTGACCTTATTAGACCGTTGCCGTCGGCAGCAGCCCGGACGTCAGCACCGCTCCAAATTGAGGTAATCTTCTGCGGAGATTTCTTGTGGAGACTTTCCGTCCACAGTCACTTTTTTCGTTCGTCACGATGACAGTCCATTAACTCTATCGTACGATTAACTAACTTACAGAAGCCACGTTTCGCGTGGCAACAGTTATTTCTAGAATATCAAATGCCGCACTAGCTAATATTGTCGAATGCACTTTTACAGATTCTGAGTTAGACACCATAAGTCCCGGGTGAAGCTCTCCAGCCAGGAATGCGCGTTCCAAATCCTAGACAGTATATTTACTAGACGCGCCTAACCTATTCCGAGTTCCCGACAAAAATGACATCGTGCTGTCCCAAGCACAGCTGGCAAAGGACTGCTTTTTCGCCCTTGCGCGTTCTCAACACCCACCGCTCGACCGACGTCAAAACCGGTATGGCGCCGAGCCGAGCGCCCTCAGGCGTCAATCCCAAAACCAGCGTTCGGGCGCGAACAACGTACTTATAATGAATTAAATATATGAACTTATATGTGAAATGTAATATCATCACTTCTTTTATGTTTATCATCACTGTAGTGACAATATTTTACAACACAAACGGTCATTTTTACAATTTTTCGCAAGCTCTTCTCCGTAAGACGTGACGTTAGTTTTACTTGCTTCTGGAGGTGGGCAAAGTGTATCATTTTTGCGATTGGAACATTTGCATCTCGATCACTAAAATGTTCCGAAACACTGATATGTTTCATTTGGATCATGGACTCAAAAGAAATAATATGTCGCGGGCGTTTATTACTGACTGATCAGTGCAATGTTATGTAGCAACAATGCTGAATAATATAAGTGCTTAGGTTATTTATTGTGTACCGTAATAAGATTGTATATAAAATCGATCCTCCTTCATACTTTAACAAAAATGTCACTATGTCAATTCATTATTTACAAAAATGTCCATTTATACAAAACAACAATGTCTATGTACACAGAATTTTGTCGAAGTCTCATAACTCTAACTTTATGATGAAAATTAAAAGAGTAAGTCACAATAATCATTACGCAAAGAAATCCTAAACAGAATTCAGTATGTTTTCGTAAACAGGCGCTAATGAACATAAACAATTTGACAAGTGCCGCATCAACGTAAAATGACAACTTGTTAATGCAAACATTACATACAAAAAACGACCGTATAGTATTTGATACGTAAGCGCCTTAGTGGTAATTTTTACTTGCATGAATAATGACAGCGAAAATCCGTACGAGTTGAGTGATACACTTCTTATTTGTTATCTCTATCTGACTTGTATGGGTTATAATTATTTCGCCCGCTCACTCGCCACTCGCGAGTCAATAGTTAAGTTAATTACTCTCTCAGTCTGTCTCTCGCTCGTGGCTCAATCGCCTAGCAAGCGACGCGTCGCGCGAAACGAGCACAGTAATGTTTCACTGTTCCAGATCCAAATGATGCATTTGAAACATCATTGTTACTGAACCAATCTTTTGAATAACTTCAGTGATTCGGATCAGTGAGTCGGTTCCGTAAAGAGATACACACGCCTACTTGCTTCACTTTCGGTGCGCGTACTAGTATTCTATGCGTAATAATTCTATGGGTTCCGAATAAACTCGCATAAGAATGTAGATAGTTCATCCATCCCGAGTATCGAGTCTCAACAATTTTTCGAAACAGATTCACGAATGCCGTAAATTGACAAAGATCTATCTTTGTTTACTGAGTAATATTACATATAGATAATATTTCGTTTATATACAATAGAGTAATGTAATAATAATAATAATAAGCCTTTTTTATTCTGAACTTCTTGGTTAAATATGAATACTAGACATGTTCTTGTTTGTTATAATATGTCCCGACGCTCAGTTTGCCTTTTGGCATAGGCCTCCTCTAACATTTTCCACTGGGACCTGTCCCGCGCTACCCTTCTCCAATGATGTCCAGCCGTGAATTTTAAGTCGTCTTCCCATCTTGTTTGTTGGCGTCCTCTACTTCTCTTGCAATCTCTGGGATACCAGTCAGTAACAGTTTTGCACCACTTCTCTTGTGGATCACGCATCATGTGACCTGTCCATCTCCACTTTTGTTGGTCTATTTGGGTTATTATATCAACAACTTTGGTTTTATCCCTTATTATGCTACATCTTACTCTGTCCTGTTTCCTTATTCCTGTCAAACTTCTCTCCATGGCTCTCTGACAGCGTTCCAACTTTTCTCTATGGTGTTTGGTGAATGCCCAGGTTTCGCATCCGTACGTAATTTATCTTATTTATTTATTTAATAACAAAATTTTTTACATATATTCATTGATTCCCTGGTCCCTGAGCTAGTATAACTGTGTTTCAGGAACCAGTTCCTCCCCTTAAAGTTAGCCTTGTTAAAAGGTCAATTTCTATATAATAATAATAATTTAACTATTTAGCAAGTACAGAAATATAAATAAGAAATTTAAAAAAAATATGTTATTTTAAGCGCTTGTTTTGTGTGTGTGTGTGTGTGTGTGTGTGTGTGTGTGTGTGTTGGAATATATTATGTGTGTGAGTATTGCTGGATGACTGGAAGTATACATGTGTTGTGAAAACTTTCCTTTTTATTTGCATACTTAGCTCCTTAGATTTTAAAACTTCTTTCAAAGACCAGTATTTCTTCCATCCGTTTCCTATTCTTCGCTCAATTTCCTTAGTGGTTTGATCTTTGTGAGATATCATCTGTCCTATGTAGATATAGTGTGACACATATTCGAGTGGTTGGTTGTCAATTTTTATAATTACTGGTTTAGAATTTGTAAGCAGTTTTGTTTTGTCTTTGTTCATGCTTAGGCTCACTTTCAGGCTTTCTTCATTTAATGATTCTATCATTTTAACAGGATGCGTCGGATTTTCCTCGAATAAGACTATATCATCCGCAAATCTTAGGTGGTTCAGTTTTACACCCTGCACATTGAGACCGTATTCTTCCCAGTCTAGTTTGCGGAAGATACTTTCCAGAACAGCCGAGAACAGTTTTGGCGAAAGAGGATCTCCCTGTCTTACTCCCCTCTCGATCTTGAACTTTTTTTCCCAAGGTTTCTAGTTGGATCCTCGCTTCGCCGTTCAAGTATATGTTCTTTATAATATTGATATAATTTAAAGGTATCCCCTGCTGTTCTAGGCTTTCCCATATTGCTGTGTGCTTTACTCGTATGCTGTCAAAAGCTTTACAGTAATCGATGAATGCCATATAGAGTTATGCAGTCAATTTCGTTTCTGGTGTTGCCATCGGGGGATATCCATGTCCACTTGTTTTTTTGATTTTTCTTGTAAATACTGTTCAAGAGCGTTAGATTGTGTTGCAGCAAGAATTCGACTAGCAATTCACCATGGGGACTTCTTCTTCCTTGGCCAAAGTTCCCCAGGACGTATTCCTCCTTGCATTGTTTCGATCCGATTTGAGCATTGAAGTCGCCTATTATAATAAGATGGTTATTTGAATCTCTTATTAGCGTTTGTGATAATTCTTTGTAGAAAAGTTTAATTTCTGCTCTTGTTGCTTGCTCTGTTGGAGCATAAATTTGTTTAATTGACCATATTTTTTATAACCTGGTATGCCGATATTAAGAGTGGCTATTCGATCGGAGATTCCAATTAGCTCTTGTATGTGTTGTTTCATTGACTGTTTGATTAAGAATCCTACTCCTCTCTGACCGGCTACTTCACCTTTATGGAATAGTATGTAGTCAGTGCGTTCCTCAATCTTTTCTCCTATTCTTCGCATCTCGCTAATTCCCAGGATGTCCCATTTTATGTCTTCAAGGGCTTTTTCTAGTTCATTTAGGCTTTCTTCCGTTCTAAGGGTTCTGGTATTTAAGGTTGCAATGTTGAGTATTTTGTTTCTTATTTTTGTTAGAGGGTCTTGTCCTCCCTGGAGTTATACTCCCGCGGAGACCAGCCGTTGTGGGAGATTATTTGTTATTATGTTTTGGTTGTTAATTTTAGTTCTTATTCCTATTGTTTGTTTCCGATTTTTTGAGGCGGTTATTAGTTTTTTGAAGCATTTATTTGTGGATCAGAACTTGCTCGGTTGACATAGTTTAGTGTGCTAGGTCTGATGACCTCTTTATTGCTAGTTTTGGATAGCGATTGTGGAGGATTTCTCAAGTTTTGGTTTATATTTACTTTCTTCTGAGCTGATGACTTTGGAGAATCTGAAGTTTCTCTTTTCCTCTTCCCTCTATTGTTGTCCTTCGGTTTTAACACTATCAGTTTGTCATATATTATGTATGCGATGTGTCCCTTTTTTTTTCTCTTCTTCAAGTTGCGGTTGTAGCTGTTTCCTTTTTTACAGGATTTCCTTAGAGTAATCTTCTTTCACATTAATACCTGAAGGGAGGTTTGTCTTGTTTTTGAGTATAAGGTGTTTTTTCCATAGGGTCGTGATAGATGCTATGACTGAACGATTTTTGTTTCCGCTTTGTTTTCCGATTCTATACACATTGCTAATTTCGTGATTATCCATGTGAACTCCCATGTCTACTATAAGGTCCTTAATGTACTCAACTAATTCCCCTTCAGATTTTTCCTTCTCTTCAATTCCGAAGAACACCAGGTTGTTTTTACGTTTTTCTTTATTCTTTAAAGCAGTTGCTTTCAGTTTTTGTTCCAGTTCTGATACTTTATTTTTAAGGAAATTGTTTTCCTCAATAATGGTTCTCATCTTCTCATCTAGCGCTTCCGTGACATTTTAAGTTACCGAATGAGTTATTTTTTCAGCTTGTTTCTCTAATGTCTTGTCAAGTTTTGTAATTTCATGTTTTTATGCATTTGGTTTATCTATAATAGAGTAATATATAACAGTATAAACAGTTAGATAATAATTTTTGTAAAAATAAGTGCCTACTTAACTTACTATAATTCATAAAATATAGAACAGTGCTCTAACGAAAAGGAATGTCGGATTAAAGGATAAAGTAAACTTTGCAGTAGAAAAAAACAACATTCTCCCATATGGCAACGGGAAGCAGCATAGAAGACGCGAGACAAGTACTGACCATCACGGTGCTTGCCAATATATTATGGCAAATACTTCATTATAATGGTAATGAACCATGAAGCAGTGAACTTTTATTAATAAAAAGTATAATACAGTGGACTATGTAGTGGCGGTGTAAGAATATCCACTACCCTATATACCTACCCACGAAACGGGTGTCGTAAGAGGCGGCAAAAGGAAACAGCAACAGGAGTTGGGCGGCTTCATGATAACAACTCAGACTAATATAAACTGCGGTTGCCAACCTGCCAAGTGTGGCAAATTTGGTAAAATCGCTTCTATGAAGCAATCAATGTGGGACTTAAATAGGTTTTAATGGGTAATACCATGGACCCTCCTGCAAGCAACTGCTCCAGAACTGCTTTTGACTCAACAGCATGTTGTTGTAATGTTCTGCAACGAATGAGTCTTGCATGACAGGTGAAACAGACAATAATAGGCTCCTCATCCTCATCCATCTGAAAATATGAAAGTTCGTCATAAATTCGGAAAACTACTTAAATACACAAGTTTGTAATAAAATCTATTGGCTACCACAATTCTCTTCATCAACATCACCTTTTTACAACATTGTAGTAACAAATAAACTTACAATCCACCCAAAGGTAAGTGGCTGCTGCAGCCCATAGGCACCTGCAACGAACTTCAAGCAAAGGCTACAGATGCAATGTTACCTCTGAGGACCAAGATGTAATACTTCACAGCCTGTTATTTTTAACCTTTGATACAGTTTCGATTCCCATACCACTCAACCGTTTGGAAAACTTGGGTATAAGAGGTGTTATCTATAACTGGTTTAGGGACTATCTATCAGATAGACGCCACGGAGTCAGAATTTACAAATAAATCAGCACTTCCTCTTGCTCTTACGGTGTACCACAGGGAAGTTTCTTAGGTCCTTCGCTCTTTCTTCTTTATGTTAACTAATTGTGTAAAATCAATATAACAAATGCCGATTTAACTGTTTTTGCTGACGATCCTGTATTGATTTTTCATGGCGACCCTTGGGATAAAGTAGCACAACTCACAGAAAATGGTTTTAGATTAGTGACTAGTTAGCTTGAAGATAATTTAATATCCCTTAATGTTACCTATGTTTCGGTAAGACTAATGCTTCTCTTCCAACTAGAAACTGTAATTACTATCCACAGGTACCCTTGCAAACTTAGCACTATGTCAATGTATTAATTTAGGCAAAACAGATTTGATCAGATATCTTGGTGTAATCATTGACATAAATTATCTTGGGAGGCCAATACTGATGCAGTAGCTAATAAACTAAGAATATTCATTTATATATTTAAAAGTTTACAGACAGTGACCAATCACAAACTACTCATTAAAACATACAAAGCACTGGGAGAGTGTGTCTTTAATTACTGCATTTGTTCTTGGGGCGGTGACACTAAAAGTTATGTAATTAAGGTTGAACACGCACAAAGAGCTAAGTATCTTAAAAGTAATCTTTCGTCTAACATTTCACCATTCAACAGTATCTGTATATGAAAGAGAGAAAGTGTCATCTGTTTGCAAAATATTTCTTTTTCAAAGTTTAAGGAGATATCATTGTGTCACTGACCCTAAACTAAAACTTAAAAAAAAGGATGGAACGATCTCCTGTTCCAAGACCAAGTAGTGCTGTGTTTAGAAGAAATTTTGACATTTTGGCCCTCAGGCTATACAACAAACTTAATAGAGGTCATAACATAAGATCACTAAATAACTTTGAAGTAAAAAGCTTCAGCTTATATCAGTTGTTTCAACTGCCGGCCTGCTAATTTTTTTTATACAAAAGGGTGACAACCGAGCACACAGTCCACCTGATGGTGAGTGAATGCCCATAGACATCTACAATTTATCCCCAATTAAAAACCAAAATGCAGATGTGCTGTTGACCCTTGAGAACCAAGACGGAACACCTTTCCTCAGTAAAAAGGATGTCTGGTTCTCTACACTCACCAAACAAGTCAGAGCAGCATTAAGCTGCTATTTAATGCCGGTATTCTGAACGAGCATGATACCACCCCGGTAGAGCTGACCAACATATGATACAACCATAATACAGCTGCAGCCTGGCTCCACCACATATAAAATAATGATAATAATGTTCTACAGACAGAATTTCGGTCACAATGGAGACTATTTATCAGTGCATGACAGGATTAAATTTCATGTGTGTTAGCAAGTACATGTGCACATTATTGCCTTCTCTGATTTCTGCCAGATAGGAATATGAGAAATATGAGAGTGAGGGAATTTCTGTGTCTGTAAGCACACATGCACTCTAATCTCCCACTTTAATGGTCCAAATATTGGTGGATGTTAATTTCTTAACAGAAAATCGCGATAATACTCAGTAATAGTAATAATATGTACTAGAACAGCCACCGCGAAAATATCTAAACAGCAGTGCGTGTCGCGTGGAAGTTGAGCCCACGGGCTCTAACGCGTATTACAAACTACTATATCTCGGTTTCTCTTCAAGTACGTAGTAGGATTTCAGGCTAGTTGTTGTTTTTCAGAATCTGGTTGCACTATATTTAAAGCTGCACCTTAGCTTAGCCCGATCAATCGCATTTTATATCAGGCAAGTTACACGGTATTTCTAGGGCGATAACAACAAATTACCGCAACTTCAATTTGCAGTATTAAGAAGTATTAACAAACTTACAAAACTGTTCGTCAATGTTTTATACAAATTTCGGAGACTAGTCTTCTTTAGAACAAACATGCGTACATTAATGCATAAACAAATTCTACAAATTTCACTAAAGGCCATTCTTGTTTCCTATAGCTTTAATATAATTGGATTCACTTTTACATCAATAAACAGGAGTTTTCAAAAACAATAAAATGCAGTAAGGCAGGCAGTTATTATGCCAAATATTATAATTCAAAACCAAAACAAAGTAATTTTTTAGGAGCATGACAGGATTAATAGCATAGAGATATATACCTATGGCGAGGGCATATTCCACTATAGATATAATAGTTATACAAATATCTATAATATCAACACACACTTGTCAAAAACAGTGTTGTCTCTTTTTAACAAAGTAGTAGCTGCAATAGAAAAGAGAGACATCTACAGCTTGTAAAGTGCTTATTTTGGTAATACTTTCGTTGACGCTCATCCATGCGTGACTACGCCGCCATGTTAAGCGCCGAGTTTTGAGGTAGCTCTGCTGTCAAACTGTCAAAAAATAGTGAAATAGTGTCGTATAATCTTATTTATGGTGTCGATAGAAATTATTTTAATAAATTAATTTTGTTCAGAAATGAATATATAATAATAATAATAGTTTATAAATCCTGGATATCATATTTCATCCACCGTAACATGATCATGCCAGATTTTACGAATTTTAAATGAACAAAATTAATGTACCTGCGAAAATAATAATATTTTTCATTTAAAATCTGAATAAGAAAATTAAATATGATATCCGGCAGGACCGAACATGCTTACATAACTTACCATTTGTGATCAATTATGTGAAGAACGTTCCTATATACTAATTAATAATAAATAAGTATTGATTTTAAAAATAGTTTATTTAATTTTTACTCAACTAATCATTATTATTTTATATTAAAAATACTATAATATGGGATTACAATATGGAATCAAGGATCTCCATCCCATCTCCATACATTTGTTTACTGTACAATATTATTGTAAAGTAAACAAAGGTATTTGGTATACAAGCAAAAATATTAATTTTCCCACTACTCTGTCAATATTCATTTTTATTGTGTGCGTTGTACTTTTTAACTTTGCTCACATTGATATAAAACAAAATGTGTGTGTGTGTACTTATGTACGCACGTAAGAAGTTATACTTCTTTAGCATAACAAAACAAAAATAACTAAAATAAAACACGTTTTATACATTCATATATATTTGAATAACTAACTCGAATATAGTTATCAGTTCTCACAAAAACTTAATAGACAGACAATTACCAACTAAAGTTGTAAAAAAAATCACTGTCATCATTTTTTTCAAATGCGCCAAAAGAAGTATAACTTCAAAACTTGAGTAAGCACTTACCATACTCAGAACATTGTTTGAAACAAGTTGCAAGTTAGCTGTATGCATTTAACTCATTGTAACACAAAAACAAAAAATCTGTAACAGAGTGTGCATTGCGTAAGTGTACATATGCGGTGAAGCCTCGTAAAGCAGCTCAAGCGAAATTTATAGCAATCCAAAACTAATTTAACAACCTAACAATATCCATTGCTTCATGTGATTGAAAAATTCTTTTGCTCGACAACAAAAACCACGCAATGGATGTTGTTAAATTGTCAAATTCGTATGGTTTGCCATTTTAGGTGTGTTACACAATTAGGCTATGGATTTAATTTCTATAATTATATGAAATAAGAACAAACTCATATTAGTAAAAATATCTATATCAACTGCCCATATTGCTGAGTTACAACCCTATAAAAGGCGGCCATTTTATGAGCCAGTTTTGTTTAGGTAGTCACGCTAATTCTGTAGTTATGCCCAGTCCATATACTTCTAAGTCAGTGATTGAAAGTTACCAGTCAATTTGACAGTTGTTATTGTTGTTCTTATTATTCCCTCGAGAGAGCAGGCAAAGGAACTACGTCATACAGCCTTGTCTTCATGTATAATTATCCTTCATAATTCACTGGTTCACAATATGTTAATGCGTTACATTGTACAGCCCTTGGGAAATTTTGACGGCAACTTGAGCCAGCAGGCAGCTGACAGTTGGCGATGGTATCTAAAGGCGCCTATTCAAACAAACAAAAACAAGATAAGCATCTTGAGAATCCATCACCATCAGAGCACTTGTTTCACAGTTTCCACTAATAGTTCACATGCGCAGACACTTAATACACAAAATCACACCACTTTTACATATCAAAGTCCACTTCAAACCATTATTTAAACAATAACACAAGAGCAGCTAACTGCCGCCGGTTAAGTTCCCGCCAAAAAACTCTCAATTTGACAGCTATTGACAGCTTCAAATCTCCATTAAAATTGTACATGTTTTAATAAGATTTTTAGCTTGGATGCATGCCCATTAAGACATGTCTTCATTTCATTCGTGATTTTCGTTTTTACAAGTTGTGTATCGCCAGCAACACAAAATCAGGAATTTGCATTTAGAAAAACCCAAAATTAGGGGCATTTTAGGTGCTAATTAGGTACCAAGTTTAAAAATTAGGTGCTCTAAAATTTTCACCGCAACGAACTGTTGAAATTTTGCGTTGCTAGCAAAACGTCTCGCTAGCAACGCAATGAAGTTATTAGATAAACGATAAATATTAATAGCAAGGAGTTAAGTGCTAATTAGGTGCTGCGAGTAAAGGCAATGACAAGGCGCCCCTAATAAAAATAAAGTCGTTATTCAGAACATAGCAGATGCAAAATTCAGGTTTTCTGAAAATCAAAATAGAATCAAAATGGCTTTTGTAAAAAGTCCAAATTATTGGCTAATTAGATACCAAGTTTAAAAATTAGTTGCTCTAAAATTTTTACCGCAACAAACTGTTGAAATTTGAGTTGCAGGAATATTGCCATAGTTACTTCTGCAACAGCTTCGGCCTTACGTGGCAAATCACAAGCACCCATGCACACCTCCGCAGCTTCGGCTTATTGGTCGCCTTCGTCAGCTTCTACGGTTCACAAGGATGCCTGAGTTTTGCCACAGCGGGCGGGGGCTCCACTCCCTCCGCGCCTACGGCTTTACAAAAACACTCTAGGGGTAGGACAGACACGACTACGTGAAGTCGGGGCGTTCTGATTTGGTTTTAGTACATGTTACGCCACACCCAATCACAGCGCACCATTTAAGGCAGCCAATCCAAGCGGAAGCCACCACTCTAACCACCGGATGTCTCTGGTGTGGGATAGTGCTATATAGTGTCTTACAAGCTCAATTTTGGGGAGTGATCACACTACCGCTCGTAATAAAACGAAACTCTGCCGAAATTGTAATTCGAGTATAAAATAAAATTAGTGCGTTTAGTTCTACTTTCTTTTATTTGTACTGACTGTTACATACAGATTCGACCTATCTTATCTATATAGACGTGGTAGAGCCATGCTATAGCTATATTAATAGTATAGTTGTAGCACGCATGGGTCGGCTCGACCGGGGAAGGACCACGCTCTCACAGAATACCAGCGTAAAATAGCAGCTTAATGCTGCTGTGTTTCGTATGGTGAGTGTAGAGAACCGGAGACCCATTTTACTGGAAAAGAGGCATTCCATCTTAGTCCTCACGGGTGACAACGCTTCTGCAATTTACTTAGCAAACGAAGATAGATGCAGATGTCTATGGGCCACAGCAACCACTTACCATCAGGTGTGCTCGTTTGTCACCCTAATTTTATATATATAAAAAAACTAACTAACGAACTATGACTGACTTTAACTATTCTGTGTAGGGTAAACTATAATACTAGGGACGGTGGATGAAAAGATGGTACTGTAGGCGATTATATATTGCACTATTTACAAGCGGCGTTAATCAATTATATACAGATGGCAGTCTTCAATGGAGTATTTTCTCTCTTGAGGTCTTATTTCTTGATGTTGTATCTCGTAGTGCCGCTGCCGAAATGAACGACGCACAACCCAAAACGCCCTTCTTATATTCTCAAAAAGGGTGTCTCGGCGCGTGCGTGGCATTATAAGGTGTGCCGCGCGCTGATTGGTCGGCGGCATCGCGTGATCATCGGGCGGTGTGCGGGGTGCGCGGGGCGCAACGGGGTATGAAGGGGCGACGGGGCGGCGGCTCCCCACGCCGTCCGCAACAATTAGGTCTTTACATATGGAATTGGCGTTTTGTTGACGTTGACGGGAGGAATATAAAGTCAATTTTTTTTTGTAAAATATATTTAATTAACCGGTTCAGTGCGGATGGCACACCAGGCGTGCCATCGATTACTTTTGTGTGTGGCGTATGACACAGGAGTTGTGTCTTTTTAAAAATCGTTATAACTCGCTCAAATTGCGTTTTTGGAAAATTTATCCAGAACAAAATAGTTATTATTTTGCAAGTAGTTCATGCCTGCGGCTTCGTTTCTGGATATTTTGAAAATTTGAAATTTTTAGGGGTTGACAACCTTTTTTTACTCTTGTACATGGTACTCTTTTTACTTTGTGGGTTTTAAATAATGTTGTGAAAAATAGTCTAATAAGTAACAAATAATAGCACTCATTGCGATCGCTCACAAACTCAAGTTGTAAATAAATTTCTGAAAACATGTCTCCTGTTAAAAAAAAAGAATGCGTTTGTCTTATTGTTTAATTTTGCTTAAAATGCTTGTACTGCCGTCTTATTACTATCATATGGCCGAATAGACCTACGAAGTACCATGTGCTCTTGTGATATGGTATGATGTTTATTTTTGCTTGAAACAGTTTGAAACCGGTCATGCATAAAAAAGTTCGCTAATAAAGTCTTTTGTCAATCCGCCGCCGTATAGCGCCGGCGTTTGTTTCCTTTTGAAAACACTTGTTTTGCTATTCCTACTAATTAGACGTTTTCACATCAACTTTACTTTTACATTTGTATAACATTAAATAATATTTAATATTATTATTATTTTATATTATATATTATATTATTATAATATTTTTTTTATTTTTTGATCTTTATTTGCGCCCAATAAATATTATTTTATAAAGATCATTCCAGAATAGCTGATAAACTTTTGCTGCGTATGCCTGCTCACATCTCAAAATATTTTCATTCCTCCTTTTGTGTCAAAGCAATCAAATTATGGAACTCGCTTCCTTTAACAATTTAAAAAGCCCAAAGCATTGAGTCTTTCAAAAATGTGGTTAAAGATTATTATTTAAATATGTGTTCTACTTAATATATTTTATTGTCATATCTACTTTTCTTGATATGGTTTATGTATATGATATATAGTTATAATGTATTACAGAAATATTTATAAAAGTGTATGTATTCT
Organism: Parnassius mnemosyne; assembly: GCA_963668995.1. NCBI lineage: Eukaryota > Metazoa > Arthropoda > Insecta > Lepidoptera > Papilionidae > Parnassius > Parnassius mnemosyne. The sequence goes on from CAVLGL010000087.1 coordinate 2,309,526, forward strand.
ATTTATGTATATGTAGGTATATGTGTATATGTATGTGTGTATGTATATATTTGTTTATGTGTATATGTATATATAATATTATTTATTTGATTATTACATTTTCTTATATATTGTATATACCATGTACTTTTAATATATGCTTGTTTATCTACTATTTATGCTCACTTCTATATATTTAAATGAAAATTATCTCCTTCACCAAGGTTTGCCTGGAAGAGATCGCTGTTTAGCGATAAGGCCACCTAATTGTACATTCGTTGATAAATTTAAATTTGCTGTGTTGTGTAGTGTTTTGTGTGCAATAAAGAGTATAAATAAATAAAATAATATTTGTAAATATTAATGAATCATAAACCTAATTTTTTACAAAAAAAGGTTCTTGATTGTTTGATATTTTTACAAATGTTATTATTAGGTGCAAATTTAATTTAGTAAAAACCAGTTTTCCAGTGTGATTTAGCTGTACGTACGTATGATTTTTTTATAAAACAAATATAGTACAAAAGGTTTGTAATCTCTGCATACAAAAAGTCAATTACTCTTAATTTCAAAGAAAATACGTAGAAAAACACGTAGTTACCCACTACAAACAAGTATCCTTCCGTTTGTAACTGATGTATGATATCAACTAAACTTAATTAGGTCTAAACAAGTGAAAAAAAGCATAAAAAAGAAAATTTTGGGGGTCATTGTAGAAGCGTGCTCGTCGCGACCCCTGCCAGCCCTTTTCAGGGCTGCAATTCTACTCAGCTGCACACCCATGCCAACGAGGGTTAGGGCGTCCCCCCAAGGCGACGCACACCAGCTCGTCCCCGTTGGTGTGGAATGCAGCGCGCAAAGCGGCCATGGGTACCGCCACCCGTCACGCACAGCCCGACACGGCGGAAGGTGGAGGACAGAGTGCAGAGTTGGCACGTGGAATGTTAGAGGAGGCATGAGAGATAAGACGAATGAGTTGATCGAAATAATGAAAGAAAGAGAATTAGATGTCGTGTGTATGTCGGAGACCAAACGGAAGGGCAGTGGTACTGAAGAGCTCCCTGGCGGGGCGTTAGCTCTATGGTCCGGAGTCCCGGAGAGCGAGAACGCCTGCCAGGGAGTGGGGGTGCTGCTGTCTTCTCGGTTGGTCGATGTTATGACTGAATATAAGGTTGTGAACTCAAGACTTCTCTGGGTTCGCTTTAAATTGGGACTGACGAAGTTATTCCTTTTGGCTGTTTATGCGCCGGTAGCTTCGTCGTCCAGGGCTGAGCTGGAGGAGTTTTGGGAGAATGTAAGAGAAGTTCTAGATTTGGCTAGGGGAAACGAAAGAAGTTGTATGTGGGGATTTGAATGGATGGGTTGGTACCGCTCGACCAGGGTACGACTCGGTACTTGGAAAGTTTGGCGATAAAAGGGTTAATGATGCTGGCAAGCTTATACTGGCGGTGTGCAAGGAAAAGGGTCTTCTTGTGACAAACACTATGTTTATTCACAAGAAAATCCATATGTATACTAGAGAACGAAAGAATGAGAGAAGTATGATCGATTTGTTCCTGGTGGATGACCGACTGCGAAAACAGGTGATGGATACGCGAGTGTTCAGAGATGCTGACCTGGGAACGGATCACTATCTAGTGATTACTAGATTTAGGGATCTGTTCGCGGGTTGGCGCTACCGGACGGCAGTAACAGAACCACAGTCGGTCTGTCGCATCCGAAGCTGGAAGCTTCAGGAAGCGGATACTAGGGACAAATATCATGCGAGGGTAGCCGAAAAGCTTGACACCATCGATGGCAGAAAAGAATGTGTAGAAAGAACATGGCAGAACCTTAGGGATGGAATGGTAAGTGCAGCGGAAGAAGTGTGTGGAACAATAAAAAGAGGCAGTAGTAAAAGAAGAGATGCATGGTGGAATGATGAAGTGAAAGAAGCTGTAAAGAAGAAGAAGAAAGCATGGTTAGACTACTTGGCCTCTAGTAATGATAAGGATATGAGAGAGAAGATGAAAGAAAGATATAGGCTGCAGAAAGTTCACACGAAAGCATTGATTGAGGAAGTGCGTGAAAGGTGTAGAATGGAAGCGGACGAAAGGTTGTCGCGCAACTTTAAGGAGAACTCCAAACTCTTCTGGAAAGAGGTTGGAAGGACCCGAAGTGGTGCGACGGCCTTAAGAATGAACAAAGTGCTTTCGAGAACTAATGACGTCCTCTCAGAAAAATCGGACGTCATGCAGCGATGGAGCGAATTTTATAGAGAAATGTATGCGTGTGATGATCTTAGTGAGGGATCCGGGGATGACGCCGTGACTGGTACGCCAGACCCGGACCTCGATGACACTGAGGTCATCAGTATGAGAGATTGAACGTGCGATTCGAAGTTTGAAATGTGGTAAGGCTGCGGGACTAGACAGAGTTACTGCTGAAATGGTCAAGTATGGTGGGCCTCGCGTCTGGGACAGCTTCCATCTGCTGTGCAATTTGTGCTGGCGGACGGGGGATGTCCCGGATGATTGGCGATCCGCAGTCATTGTGCCTTTATATAAAGGTAAAGGTTCACATTTTGACTGCGGGTGCTATCGGGCGATCAGCTTGACCAGTTTAGCAAGTAAAGTTTATTCGAAGTTTTTACACGTAGGATGCAAGGGAAATCGGAAAGATTTCTATGGGAGGCACAATGCGGATTTAGACCTGGAAGAGGATGCACGGATCAAATGTTTTCTCTCCGCATGATCACAGAGAAGCTTCTGGCTGCTAACCAGAAGATTTTCTGTGCTTTTGTGGATCTTGAGAAAGCATTTGATGAGGTTGTAAGGAAGAAAATGTGGGAACTGTTGCCGGGGTATGGTGTGGATAGTCGATTGCTAAAGGCTGTGCAGTCTCTTTACTGTGACTGTAAAGCCTGTGTGCGGGTAGGGCATGACCTGTCACCCATGTTTACCGTCCAAACGGGCGTAAAGCAGGGTTGTGTCATGTCTTCCTGGCTGTTCATACTGTATCTCGACAGCTGTTTACAGAAGCTGAAAGATAGCTGTTTGGGTGTGAAATTGGGTGACATAAAAGTAAATTGTCTGCTGTATGCTGATGACGCAGTGCTTATTGCACCATCAGAGGCAGAACTGCAGGCATTAGTCACGTGTATGAAAGAGGAATGTGAAATTAAAGGTCTCCGTTTGAATGCTAATAAAACTAAGGTTCTGGTATTTGAAAGGGACGAAGAGAGAACGATGTGTGAAATATGGGTAAATCAGGAATGTCTAGAACAGGTAAATGAAATTGTATACTTGGGGAGTGCTTTTAGCCGGGATGGAAGTTGTGATTTAGATGTGGACAGGCGTGTCGCTGCCGGGAACAAAGTCAATGGTGCCCTGACTGCGTTAGTCAAAAGGCAAGGCGTAGCGAAGAGTGCACGCCTTGCAATACATAACGCAGTGTTGGTACCGACTTTGTTATATGGCAGCAAAACCTGGGTATGCCAGAAGAAGCATAAAAGTAAATTGAATGCAGTGGAGATGCGATCTCTTCGTAAAATGTGCGGCGTTACCATGGCCGACCGAAAGCGAAACGAAGAGATTTGCAATATGGCAGGTTTGAAAGATGAAAATTGATAAGGGCGTGCTTCGGTGGTTTGGGCACGTTGAGCGAATGAGTGAAGACCGAATGGTGAAGAAAATATATAGCGCGAAAGTAAATATTAAAAGGTGTCGAGGTAGACCGAGACTAACTTTCGAAGACCATGTGAGCAAATTGCTCGAAGAGGGTAGGGTCAAGAGTACTCGGATACCTAGACGTGCATGCATGAAGAAGATAATGAATCTGAAAGAAGCGAAAGAGGTTTGTAAGGATCGTGACACTTGGCGATCTGTTCTCTCTAGCTACCCCGTTAGGGATTGTGCGTGAAGATAAGTAAGTAAGTCGAAGTGAAAAAAGAAAAACGTAAGCTATCATTTAAATGAAAAAAAAAACATGAGGGGTCTAGTCTGTTTCACTAACCTCCATTCACACATACGGTATTTATTTTAAGGTTCCATTATTTTTGGCTTTCTACCGACTTCAAAAAGTAGGAGGTACTCAATTCGACTATGTTCTTTTTTTATGTTTATTACCTCATAACTTTTTTCTGTATGAACCGATTTCGATAATTATTTTTTTATTTGAAAGCTGGTGCTTCACATGTCTGGTCTCATACAAATTTGATCAAGGTCTGACCAATAGTTTTTGAATTATTCTTAATAATTTATATTGAATTCGGTTGTACAAAATTTCAAATAAGTTATTTAATTAACATCTTCAGAACAAATGCAGTTTCAATTTGCACTTAAGGCACGGAAAGGTTTTTTTACTCGTTATATAATTACATCACAAATTCACAAAAAATGGATTTTTATCTGGTACACACATATTTATATAAAACAAGTTTACACAATATTGTACATATTTCACCAGATAGCTCACGAAAAAGGTTTATCGCCAGTGTGTGTTTTTAAATGTCTTTGCAAATTATCTTTTCTAATAAATCTATGTTCACAGATATTACACGAAAAAGGTTTTTCACCGGTGTGTATTTTCATATGGCTTTGCAAATCATATTTTCTAATAAATCTATGTTCACAGATATTACACGAAAAAGGTTTTTCACCGGTGTGTATTTTCATATGGGTTTGCAAATTTCTTTTTGTAATACATCTATATTCACAGATATTACACGAAAAAGGTCTTTCTCCAGTATGTATTTTCATAATATGTGATTGCAAACGACTTTTTGTAATAAAACTATATTCACAGATATTACACGAAAAAGGTTTTTCACCAGTGTGTATTTTCATATGTCTTTGGAAATTACTTTTTGTGGTACATCTATATTCACAGATATTACACGAAAAAGCTTTTTCACCGGTGTGTGTTTTTAAATGTATTTGCAAATGACATTTTCTAATACATCTATATTCACAGATATTACAGGAAAAAGGTTTTTCACCGGTGTGTATTTTCATATGTGTTTCCATATCACATTTTCTAATACATCTATATTCACAGATATTACACGAGAAAGGTTTTTCACCGGTGTGTATTTTCATATGGGTTTGCAAATTCCTTTTTGTAATACATCTATATTCACAGATATTACACGAAAAAGGTTTTTCACCAGTGTGTATTTTCATATGGGTTTGCAAATGACTTTTTGTAATACATCTATATTCACATATATTACACGAAAAAGGTTTTTCACCGGTGTGTATTTTCATATGTTCTTGCAAACTACTCTTTTTAATACATCTATATTCACAGATATTACACGAGAAAGGCTTTTCACCGGTGTGTCTTTTCACATGTGTTTTCAAACTACTCTTTGCAATACATCTATATTCACAGAAATTACACGAAAAAGGTTTTTCACCGGTGTGTGTTTTCATATGTATTTGCAAACAACTTTTTGTAATACATCTATATTCACAGATATTACACGAAAAAGGTTTTTCACCGGTGTGTGTTTTCATATGTATTTGCAAACAACTTTTTGTAATACATCTATATTCACAGATATTACACGAAAAAGGTTTTTCTCCGGTGTGTGTTTTTAAATGTATTTGCAAATGACTTTTCCTAATACATCTATATTCACAGATATTACACGAAAAAGGTTTTTCACCGGTGTGTATTTTCATATGTGTTTCCATATCACATTTTCTAGTAAATCTATATTCACAGATATTACACGAAAAAGGTTTTTCACCGGTGTGTATTTTCATATGGGTTTTCAAATTACTTTTACTAATACATTTATATTCACAATTATTACAACAGTACATTTGTTTAGCGACGTGCGCTTTAAGATGTGCCAATATGTAACGTTTTTGAGATGTTTTAAATTCACAAATATCACAATTAAATATTTCTATTTGTTGTGGTACTGGAGTTTGTTCTACTTGTGTCCGAACTGCAGGGGTGTCTGAGTTCTTTTGCGTCTTATGACTGTATGAAATGTGTTTGGCGAGAATGTCTTTTGTTGAAAATTTTTTACTACAACCATCACATTCAAAAATGTATTCAGTTGATGTCCCAAATGTTTTTTTCTTAAGCATATTTACACTCTTTTGTTTCAAAATTTTCGTTTTCATAATCTTTGCAGGATGCTTTCCTTGTTTATTAATTGGTTGATTATCTTTTTTCACTTTAGGGTTTGCTTTAATAGTAGGGCCTTCAAAATCTAGGTCTTCTTCACGAGCATCGCTTATGTTACAATCAGTAGAATTTGATTTAATCTTCTTCTCAGAAGTTTCTGAAAAATGATTTGTCCTTTTGACATAAACATAAAAATAACATGAACATAACACAACAACTGCATTATAACTTTGTAATCTATACTAATATAATAAAGTGGAAGAGTTTTTTGTTTTTTGTTTGTTTAAACACGCCAAACCTTGGAACTATCAGTCCGATTTTCTATATTATAGCCAGATTCATGAGGAGGAGGAATAGTATAGGAATAGTATAGCATTAGGCTACTTCTCTCAGTTACATATTGATTTTTGCTAACCCTTCAAGCGCTAGGACATTTTATTTTTTACGTGCCAAACGTCAGGGCCTGTACGGAAGGTCTCCAGATACTGGCAGGCACTAATGTAAAAAACTTAACAATCGAAGCTAGACACAGAGCAACAATAAAAAGACTTGCATGAAAGTTAAAAAACCGCTATTCTACATTTATTCCTCTACTACCTGTTCCCCGCGACTTCGCTCGCGTGTTAGGGTTTTTATGTTTTTGCGAGAAACCTTAATTCTTTTTCTAAAATAAAAGTAACTCCTTGAGAAATCAGCTATCTGTCAGTGAAAGTCCTGTCAAAATCGGTCCAGCCGTTTCGGAAATTAGCCGGAACAAACAGACAGACAGACAAAAATTGTTAAAATTTATTTTAGTTATAAGTACCGTATTTACTTTCATATGCATTTAGTAAAAAAAACTGTAATTTTGAGAATACCAACAGACACTTCAATTTTATTTATTTGTATAGATTGGACAACAGATCAAAAAGTAATGATGTTCGCGCCAAGCGCTAATGTCAAGGATCGAAGCCAGAGGTCACTCGGCTCAGCGCGATACCGGTTTGAAGTTCGGCCGAGCGTGGCAGGAGCGCGCGGGTCGCGAGCGAAAAAGCAGTCGTCTGCCAGCGGTGCTATAGACGGCACGCTGTCATTTTTTGTGCGGGGACGCGGAATACTGCACGCGCGTCTAGGAAATATACTGTTTAGGATACGTAACGCGCATTCCTTGCTTGAAAGCTTCACCCGGGACTTATTGTGTGTCTAACTCAGAATCTGTATAAGTGCATTCGACAATATTAGCTAGTGCGGCATTTTGATATTCTAGAAATAACTGTTGCCACGCGAATCGGTAGTGACCTTTGATCCGGACACTCCGTGTTTGTGGCTTCTGTAAGTTAGTTAATCGTACGACAGAGTTAATGGACTGTCATCGTGACGAACGAAGAAAGTGACTGTGGACGGCGCCGCGGAAGGTTACCACAGTTTGGAGCGGTGCTGAAGTCCGAGCTGCTGCCGACGGCAACGGTCTAATAAGGTCTACCATAATCAGTCACACACAGATACACATCACTGACCCTTACTTCCCATGCACCCTACAACCACATGCCACCTTGACCGAACCCTGAGGGACCAGTCGCCTTGGATATAGGTAAGTACACAGCGACTTGGTGAAATATTGAGGGACTCTGCTCCTTTCACAATTGTACGCTGGGCCAAGGAAGTTAAGCTGGGTTGAACATCCACGGAAGATGAATGCCCATCCACATCCCTCACTGAAGATAAAGTGAAAGGAGTCGAAGATATCGTATTGGCAGATCGAAGTGTGACCATCAGGCATATAGTTGAGGTCACAGGTATCTCATATGGCAGTGTTCAAAGAACCCTTGCGAACGAATTGCATATGAAAAGGATCTCTGCGCGTTGGGTACCGAGAATGTTAACCGACGAGTAAAAGAAAAAACTTGTCGACATTTCGAGGGTGAATCTCGAAAGGTTCCAAGCAGATCAGATTTTTTATAAGGTTTCGTGACCGTGGGCGAGACCTGGACCTACCATTTCGATCCTGAAACCAAACAACAATCAACGGTATGAAACCGAGTCTCCTCCCGACGCCAAAAAAATTCAGTGTCAAGTTCGCCGGGAAAGGTTGTTAAATTTGCAGACGATAGCGAAGTAATGGACGCTGTTGAGGCTTTTTTGGAGGGTCAATATAAAGATTATTTTTCTAATGGAATTCTGGGTTTAGAACAAAAACGGACTAAATGAATTGACTTGTTAGGAGACTATGTGGAAAAATAAATTATTTTTTAACAATAATCACCGTGTTTAATATTCACTATCAATAATTACTTTTGGATGGTGATCCAAAACTTTTAGGAAAAAGTTTTAGGATGTGAGTACGAGGGGTGCCTCGTACTCACATCCTAAAAATAAAACCAAAGCGAAAAGTTGACTGAAATCGGAAAGGATGTTAAAAAACGGCAGAGGTGGCTTCGCCCGCGTAGTAAGACAAGACATAAAGATTATTAATAGAATCAGGCGTTACATTGCGAAAATCTATTATATTAAACACTATAGTAAAATTATTTTGTGCGTGCAGTTGGGGTCATAAATCATAGCTCAGCCTCAGCCCGGCTAGAGGTAAGCATGTTGCGAGGGCGCAACGCCATTATCGATAACAACAAATATAATTTTAAATATAAGTTATGGTCTTTATATTTATTTTTAATATAAGTTGTTAGATGCGAAACATTTCTACCTATAGTTTTTTAATAGATAGATAACTAATTAATAATTTATTTAGAATTATTATTATTATTTTGTTAATAAATACGTTGTTTTATCTATTTTTTTTTCATTTTTATCACGTCCACATAATGACAAAACTAAATACACTATCGATAACGCTTATCGACAACAATATTGCGCATCACTATGCTCGCCCATAAAGCCCTTAATTGGAGAGAGAGCGAAATACTCCGATAATTTATAACCCAAATTGCACGCACAAAATAATTCTAGTATAGCTGATAACCGCTCGCTTCGCTAGGCGCAAGATTTTATTGCAGAACCTAGATGTGACTAAAGTAATAAATAGCAAAATTTGTATGTATAGTACATCTCCAACTACATGATGAGTGACTAAAGTAATAAATAGCAAAATTTGTATGTATAGTACATCTCCAACTACATGATGCAAGAGCAATTTGTGGTGATTTTTTTTATTTTTTGATGGAGGTTTTAAACATAAATTCATTTACCTATGTCATCGTCATCTTTTTTACTCTTTGAACCAAATGCAATTAGCGGCAAGTCGTCATCCAAATCCGTATGTCTATCTTCAAAAGCATCAATCTCCAAATCTTCTTGTTTTTCAGCACTCTCTAGAATGAAACAGATTCTGACTCAATATATAAAATAATAAGTGATTTTTTTTTCAAGCGACTAGATCATTACAGTCCATCACAAAGCTTATGGGCCTGAGCCACCCACTTTCATTACCATACTGCATGTTTCATAAGCTAAGTGTAAGAAGCTGAAGTGGCAATGGGCCGCAGAACTGACAACCGATGGGGAAGAGAGGTTCTCGAGTGGCAACCTCGTACTGGTAGACGTAGTGTAGGGCGGCCCCCACTAGATGGAGTGACGACCTGGTAAGACATGCAGGAAGTTGATGGATGCAGGTGGCTCAGGACCGTGCTTTGTGGCATTCCTAATAAAATTGGCAAAGACAGGTTGCTTACCAGTTGTAAGTATATCATTAATTCCTATGAAATTAATCCATCTTAGTGACATACATACTGGTTGCATTTATACAGGATCAAAATATTTTTAAAATATATTAGTGCATAAGTAAAAAAAATGTCTAAAGAAGCTCATTATTTTACATCGACAATCATGCCTAGCGCAAAACGCGTAGGTATGTTCTACTAGCGCCTAAAAATCAAGATTCCAATGATTGTCGCATAAAATCGCATCTAACAATTATATTGAACATATAAATGATATAAAAACCACATTGTCAGAAAGATAAATGATTGTTGAACTTATAATTTTTTTTTAAATCGATTAAGTGCTATTTTTGACTACTTATTTTTTGGTTTTAGTGGCTTATGATGTAGATTTATCAAGTCCGCATTTTTTTATAGGATAGGGTAACAAACCTGCACACAGTCAGCCTGATGGTAAGTGGTTGCTGTGACCCATAGACATTTATCCTCAATGAAGAATCAAAATGCAGATGCGTCGTCACCCGTGAGGACTAAGATGGAATGCCTTTTCTCCAGTAAAATGGGTCTCCGGTTCTCTACACTCACCATCCGAAACACAGCAGCGTCAAGCTGCCATTTTACGCTGGTACTCTGTGAGAGCGTGGTCCTTCCCCAGTCAAGCCGACCCATGCGTGTTACAATTATACTACTAAATACTAATATAGCTGCAGCATGGCTCTACGGTTTTGAAAATATTAATTGTTTAACTCTATCTATTTTTAATCTGTTAGCAGTATAAATTTATTTTGTTTAGTTATAATTAATTTTTTTAGCGGTTTTAAACAATTCCCAGACGTGAATAAAGTTTACAAATTAATGAATACGACAAAAAAGTCTTCTTATGCGTAGCCATAAGTGTGAGAAAGATAGCTTATCGAAGCATGCCGACAGCGGAGGTGGGGCTAAGCTTCTCGCGCTGTGATTGGTTATTAAGAAATATCTTTTTCAAAGATTTTAAGATTAAATTCTTAATTTGGGATTTAGCATGTATGTATGCGCATATATGGCCATGTAATTATCTATGTATACAGTTTGAACTATTTAAAATCAGTGCTGTAATAATTTGTAAGATAGCTATTAATTTTAACCTTGTATTAATAGTAACCTTGGCAAAAATGTTTAGATAATTACCGCCCCATGTTCTTAAAAAAGGACAATATGTATAAAGTGCTTACCGCCCAGAGATGAAGGTGGAAAAAATAACAACTAGTAACTTTTTCACAATGATGTGGTACAGATATAGATGACTTTTGTACTACCTAAATGTAGTTATGTATGAGCTATATTATTGTAAAGTTTCTTTAACATACATTCTGTAGCTTTTGCGTGGAAGAGTAACAAACGTCCATACATCCATACACCCTCACAAACTTTCACGTTTAGAATATTAGTAGTATTCAATTCAATCATTTCTTATTAATTACTATTAAAATTGAAAAAATGAGAAACTAGGCCATGGTCAATAATTATTCTTTTACCTTGACAGGAACAATAATTTTTAGGTTAACGGATTAAATCATTCAATAATTCTTTTTATTTCCAATTTTTATAAAATTAATAATTTTGTTTAAATGATAATATTAAAGGAAATTTATAGAGATTTATCATTTTATTAATTTTCCTCCTCTTCTTCACTGCTCTCTGAAGATTCACTGTCTGGTTCCAGATCTTATGACATGGAGTCGTTTTACTCAAATATTATAATTTATGAGGTTTCAGTTCAATTTGAAAGTCAGTTATCCCGTTTTAGTTTTTTACACTATTTGATGATAATGTGATTTTGTTTAGTCTTTGTTTTGTAATTGATAATAAACGTATCTGCCTAGTGTGATATTTAAAGCACAGTTTAAAAATATCTACTTATGCAAGTACTGCCCGATGTCCTATAAAAAGATATAATAAAACTATATTTACGTGGTTCCAAAGTCATCTATATCTGTACTAGATGTGGGCACCGCGCCGCCGTGCGGGAAGACACGGCGTGCGCTTGATTCCCCGCGCGGCGTGAGTGGCGTAAAGACGTTCGTTTGTTTTAGTGATTTTTCGATTTAACTTACCTAAAACTTGGACGTAGTTATGCAAAAAGGATCCAACCCATCATCATCACCATCATAATTACAGCCCTTCACAAGTCCACTGCTGAACATAGGCCTCCCCCAAGGAATGCCACAAAGCACGGTCCTGAGTCACCTGCATCCATCGACTTCCTGCATATCTTACCAGGTCGTTACTACTACGTGGGGGGACGGCCAACACTTCACCTGTCGGTACGAGGCTGCCACTCGAGAACCTTTTTTCCCCATCGGTTGTCGATTCTTCGAGCTATATGGCCGGCCCATTGCCACTTCAGCTTACTAATCCGTTGGGCTATGTCGGTTACTCTGGTTCTACTGCGGATATCCTCATTTCTGAGTTTATCACGCAGAGAAACTCCGAGCATAGCCCTCTCCATAGCTCGCTGAGCGACCTTGAGCTTCCTCATCCGGCCAGCAGTGAAGGACCACGTCTCAGTTCCGTATGTCATCACTGGCAACACGCACTAGGTGTACAGTCTCGTTTTCAAGTTTTGAGGTATACCTGACGAGAAGATGTGCCGTAATTTCCCGAACGCTGCCCAACCGAGTTGAATCCGTCGATTGACCTCTCGGTCGAAGTTGGACTTACCTAGTCGGACTATTTGTCCCAGGTAAACATACTCGTCAACAACTTCGAACTTAATGCTCCCAACAACTACCGGCATAGGTGTGACATGGACATTAAACATGATCTTTGTTTTGTCCATGTTCATCTTAAGACCTATCCGTTGGGAAACACTATTGAGGTCATTGAGCATAGTGCTTAGGTCCTACAGCGATTCTGCCACAAGGACTATATCGTCGGCAAATCGAAGGTGAGTGATGTACTCGCCATTGATGTTGATACCGTATCCTTTCCAGTCCAGAAGCTTGAAAACGTCTTCCAATGCAGCGGTGAAGAGTTTCGGGGATATGACGCCACCCTGTCTTACACCTCTCTGCAATAGGATAGGTTTCGTACTCTGGTTCTGTACTCGGATAGCCATCGTAGCCCTACTGTATAAACACTTCAGCACTTCGATATACCGACAGTCAACTTGGCACCGCTTGAGGGACTGCAGCACCGCCCGAATTTCGACGGAATCAAAGGCTTTCTAATAGTCCACATACGCCTGACATAGTGGCAAATTGTACTCCTCTGACTTCTGTACAATTTGCCGAATGGTATGTATGTGATCTATGGTGCTAAAGCCTTTTCGGAAACCGGCATTTTCGGGAGGCTGGAAGTCAACAAATCTGCGCGCAAGACGATTCGTAATGACTCTCGAAAACAGCACGTAGACGCGGCTCAGAAGGGAAATCGGTCTGTAGTTCTTCAAGAGAGCGTTGTCGCCTTTCTTGAAGAACAAGACCACCGCACTTCTGCTCCTCGCCTCTGGTGTAATGCCACCACGGAGGACGGAATTAAAGAGCTTCTGAAGGACTTCAAGTACCGGTTTTCCACTCGCTTTCAGAAGGTCCGCTGTAATTCCATCCTCACCTGGGGCCTTGCCGTTTTTAAGGTGCTGGAGAGCCATTCTAATCTCGCTCAGACTGACGTCCGGGATATCGTCGGAATAATGTCGGATAAGACTCGCTCTCGGATCGTTACTCACACTTGCGTGTGGCTCCAACGATGACGTGTACAGCTGCCCATAGAACCTTTCAATCTCACTCAAAATCTCAGTTGCCCCGGAAACGATGCTGCCACATTCGGTTTTCAGCTTTGACAGTTGGCTCTGGCAGACAGATCTCTGGCAAAGACTTTGGAGCCTTGGTTCCGCTCGATCGCTTCTTCAATACGAGCTGTATTGAAGTTGCGTAAGTCCCGCCGCATGCATTTGGAGATCTGTCTGTTCAGTTGCCTGTATGCTGTCAAATCTGTTGAAGAATGTAGCTTCATCTCCCGTCTAACAGCCATGAGATTAAGAGTGTGATCGGAGAGTTTTTGTGTTCTTCTGCGGCGAATCTTGCAGAACTTAGCTCCGACCGCATGGACAGTTTCCACGAGCTTGTCATTCATATCGTCCACTTCATTGCAGTCTTCTAGGCACTGAAAACGGTTTTGTAACTCGAGCTGAAAGGTTTCGGGACTTTGGATCATAGCATGAGGGGAACGGAGCGTTGACTTCATTAGACGAGACCTCTCCAATTTAATGTTTAGGTTCAGTGTGCCTCTAACCATTCGGTGATCGCTGCCGGTTTTCACCCTCGCGATCACGGAGACATCACTGAACAGTTGTCATCTGGTCGTCATAATGAAGTCAATCTCATTTTTTGTCGACCCGCGGGGCTCGACCAGGTCCACTTCCTGTGGGGCCGCTTCTGGAATAGAATAGAATAGAATAATTTTTATTCAATATATATTACATGTGTAATTCTTATTGAACGTCATTTTTTACTTTACCACTGGTTCGAAAAAAAACCCTCTGTCCTGGGAAGAACCAGCAAGAAACCCAGCGGGACTTTTTTTTTAATAAATTTTACAATATAAATGATTACGAACTATTTACAAAATTTATTTTAGAAACTGCTTGGAAGCGACCACCTCATTCCCAGGGGTTATTATCAACCATGTATTCATTTATACTATAATAACCCTTTTTATACAGTTTCAGCTTAATAAAACATTTAAACTTGGTAATAGAGAGAACCTGTACACTTTCCGGGACCTTGTTGTAATAGCGTATACATTGCCCCATGAATGAATTACTGATTCTGTGGAGTCGAGAAACTGGCATCACTAGCTTGTGTTTGTTCCTAGTGTTTACAGAACGTATATCACTTTTTTTACTGAAACTATCTTTGTTTTTGTGAACATACATTAAATTTTCGTAAATATACTGAGAGGCCAAAGTTAGAGATCGATCGAGAGATCGATATTCCATTTAAGAAACATTCTCCTCTCAAGTATAAAGACAACCGTGTATATAAATTCTACAAAGCAGATTATAATGATGTTAGAAAAAGCTTGAATTCTATCAATTGGGACGATGAACTGAATATATGCTCTACCACGGACGAATCAGTAAATAAACTATATGAAATTACTAATAAAATTATAAAGGACAAAATACCGTTACAACACTCACAAAAACATAAGTACCCACCTTGGTTCAGTATCAATCTTATAAAAATTTTAAAGGAAAAGGAAAAGTGTCGACAAAAATGGAAAAAATTTAAAAACCATCTAGACAAATTTGAATATGATATATTAAAAAAACGAACTAATATGCTTATAAAAAAATTGTACAATAAATATATTAATGATGTTCAGGATAATCTAATAAAGAATCCAAAAGTGTTCTGGTCTTACCTAAAACAAAAACGTCAAAACTCCAATAATATACCACAAAACATGAAACTCGACAATATCAAGTAAATGATGGAGCCAGTATTGCAAACTTATTTGCTAAAAAATTTGCTGGTGACTACACTCTTCCTGCAAATTCACATCAATTTAATAGGACAATACCATCTTGCACTCAGTCATTAAATAATATATATATATATATATATATATCACAAGAAAAAATTAAGACAACCTTAAAAAACCTGGACGTTAAAAAGAGTGCAGGCAGTGATAGTATACCTCCTATATTCTTCAAAAATTGTGCAAATCAGTTCTCTAGACCCTTATATATCATATACAATAAGTCACTTTCTGAAGGATATTTTCCAACTCAATGGAAAGAAGCTCTTGTTGTGCCTATACCTAAATCCGGTGATCGATGCGATATTAAAAATTATCCACCAATCAGCATTCTTCCAGTACTGGCTAAGGTCTTTGAGTCCCTCATATGTCCTACCTTAAACTGGCATATAAAACAACACATCACTGATCGACAACACGGTTTTTTCAAACAATGTTCAACTGCAACTAATCTAACTGCATTTGTTGAAAGAACGATTACAAGCATGAGCAACGGTGATGAAGTTGATGTAATATACAGTGACTTTAGTAAAGCCTTTGACAAAGTTGACCATTTAATCCTCGAGCATAAATTAAAAACACAGTTTGGCATAGAAGGCTCACTTCTAAAATAGTTTCACTCATACCTCTCAAAGAGGACTATTAAAGTAATAGTAAACGGTTTTATTTCAAACACTTTCACTCCGACATCTGGTGTTCCACAGGGATCTATCCTTGGCCCCGTACTCTTTATTATTTTTATAAATGATATTAAATATATAATAAAAAACTCTGAATTCGAACTTTATGCAGACGACCTAAAAATATCAAAGATTGTCAAAACTGAGCAAGAGCAAAGAGCTTTACAAGATGATATCGACAAATTTTACGATTGGTGCCAACATAATAGAATGGAGCTGAATATCAAAAAATGTTTTCATATCAAATTCTCCCGAAAATACCATAAATTCCAAACTAACTATAACATTGCAAAACAACCACTTAAAAAGGTCGACGTGGTTCGTGATCTGGGCGTCCTCATCGATTCAAAAATGAATTTCGGAGAACACATTGATGCAGTTGTAAATAAAAGCCTGAGGATGATTTCATTCATATTGCGAAACACCAGAGAATTTAAATCAGTCATTGCATTAAAGACTTTATTTTTCATTGGTTCGCTGTAACATAGAATATTGTTGTAATGTATGGTATCCCACTTATCAAAACAATATTATACGATTGGAAAATGTTCAAAAGAAGTTCATTCGCAGACTCTCATACGTTGCTGGAGTGCATCGCACTATAAGGGGTTATGAGGAAAAGCTCGATTATTTCTCCCTAAAATCATTACATCAGCATGCAGACAAACTCAGACTGGTTTTCCTTTACAAGCTCCTTAATGGTGCCATTGACTGCCCTGAATTACTTTCCCTAGTTGGAATAAGAATCCCCAGACCATCGACTCGGCTGCACACCTATGACCCATTATTTGTGCCTAGAAGAAGGAACAATTATGGAAGGAATAGCCCCATATCACTTGTTTTATCCAGATATAAACGACTTTTTAGAAAGGCAAGCATAGATATAGATATTTTTTCAGACAGTGTTAGCCAATTTCTAGTGAATGTTGAAAAGCACATCGAGTAACTCGATATAAACATTCATTCTAAATGATAATAAAATTAAATAGCCGTACTTAATGTAACTTTATTCTATATTTTACTTAAAAAATATGTCTTTTCTTAAATCTTAACTTAAATCTCACACATAATTTTTAGTATTGTTTTAAATAAAGTAATTACGTTAATATTAAAGTGTTGTACTCACCTATAATTTAAGTACATATATATAATGTTATACAAAATGTAGCCGAAATGTTTTCATATGTACTTAGTTACATACATACATACATATAATCACGCCTCTTTCCCGTAGGGGTAGGCAGAGACCAGTTCTTTCCACTTGCTACGATCCTTACATACTTGTCTTGCTTCGTCCACTTTCATTATTCCCTTCATACATGCTCTACGGTTTAGGGTACTCTTGACCTGGCCTTTTTTCAAGACGTCCCTGATTTGGTCTAGAAATGTCCGCCTAGGTCTACCCCTTCCAACACTTTCATTCACACTCGCCTTATACACTTTTTTCGTCAATCGTTCTTCATTCATTCTCTCGACATGGCCAAACCATCTCAGCATACCTTTCTCAATTTTTGTCACTACATCGTCTTTCAGACCACAACGTTTCCTTACCTCACTATTTCTTAGCCTGTCACTCAGTTTAACTCCTATCATACTTCTTAATGCTCTCATCTCAACTGCATTTATTCTGCTTTCATGTTTCTTCTGCCATACCCAAGTTTCACTTCCGTACATGAGTGTCGGAACCAACACCCCCTCATGCACAGCCAAACGAGCCTTGTTAGACACCTTCCGACTGCTCATAAAGGAGTGCAAAGCTCCATTCACCATGTTTCCTGCATTCACTCTTCTTTCGATATCACTCTCACACTTTCCATCTCTTGTAAACTTTAAACCCAGATACACAAACTCTTTCACCTGTTCAATTTGTTCATCTTCAATCACGATATTGCAGTCTGTCACTGCCTCATCTTTTTCAAACACCATCACTTTCGTCTTCCTTACATTCATCTTCATTCCCTTTCTAACAAAAGCTCCACTCATAGCAGTTACCATCTCCTGCAACTCCTCGGCCGAAGACGCAAGTAATACTTGGTCATCAGCATAGAGAAAACATTTGACGAGTAACTCATTCATTCTCAACCCACTTTCATTCTCTTTTAAATCTGTCAAACAATTGTCCATGAACAGATTAAACAGCCACGGTGACGCTACACATCCCTGTCTAACACCTTTTTCGATATTAAACCATTCAGTGTACTTACACAAGCACTAGAATCCCTATAAAGAGATTGCATTGCTCGTATGAGGATACTGCTCACACCGTTCACGGACAGTGCTGACCACAATTCATTCCTCACCACTCTATCATAGGCCTTTTCTAGATCTACGAACGCGCAGTAGACTTTCTTGTTTTTAGCCAAATACTTTTCGGCTATGCACCGCAAGGAAAAGACCTGATCCGTACATCCCATTCCCTTTCTAAATCCCGCTTGTGCATCCCATACTTTCTTGTCTGTTTCATTCACAATCCTTTCAATCAACACTTTCGCATATAATTTACCGACGACGTACTTAGTTGGTAAGTCTAAATAAATAAATAAATAAATAAATATATTAATTTCTTTAAATTTATCTCTAAGAGACTCTCTCGGTTTTAGATTGTAAATAGCTCTAACGGCCCTCTTCTGTAAAACAAAAATAGTTTCTGAATCAGCCGCATTTCCCCATAGCATAATCCAATAAGACATTATGCTATGGAAATAACTAAAATAAACTAATCTACCTGTCTCGACACTAGCGAGACCTCTTATCTTTTTTACAGCATAGGCTGCAGAACTTAGTCTGCTTGCTAATTTGGATATACGGGGGCCCATTAACACCGTATATTGGATTTTGGAGGAATACATGGCTCTAGAGATATCCTCATACATTTCCTCCACCTCCTCATCGGGGTGTGCCGAAGTTGGTGCGTAAACCTGTATGACCTTCAGCGAATACCGTTTGGTGATTCTGAGTATAAGATACGCAACCCTCGTCGACACACTCTCAATCTTTGAGAACAATGTTGTTAACGAGAGACTTGTGGACGATAAATCCGACACCTCCTTGGGACAGATGGTCGCCCTCCCGGTGATAGAGCAAGTTGCCGGATTCGAGGATTACCGAGTCCTCCCCCTCTCTTCGGACTTCGGATAATCCTATAATATGCCAGCGTAACTTGTCTATCTCTTCTTCCAGCTCCACAATCTTCTCGTCAGTCCTCAGGGTGCGTGCGTTGTATGTTGCCAGGTCGAGTCGTCGTAGGTGGCAATCGAACCTCCACCGGAGATTTTTAGCACCCCCTGCCCCGCCGTTACCATGGTCGCCACCGTAGCCAGGAATAGTGGGGCCGCCGGGGACTGGGGGCCGTCGCTTAGTAACTTTATCCATTTTGGGGGTATTTGCCGTAGTTGCCACGCTTGGCGAGCGGGTCGGCAACCGCAGTTTTTAATCCAACCCGCAATAAGTTAATTTGAGTTCATGATATTTGAAGTATGGATACTTCAAATATCATAAACTCAAATTATCGGTATAGCTTCTGTCTGTGTTACGTTTGCTAAAATTGTTACATCACATAATAGACCACAAACATTATTTTTCAAGTCAACATTTTTGACAAAAAACTCGGGTTGGATCCTTTTTGCATAACCACGTCCAATTAATGATGGTATTGATGACATAAAGAAGAGGTTTATATTGGACGGCAAAGCGATTGTTGCAGTCACTGATGCTGGAAATAATGTGAAACGAGCAGTTGGGATCGCCAATTTGACTCATCATCTATGTCTAAGTCATGGGCTTCATAATCTGGTGACAGTCGACGGCATAAACTCGGTTCCAGAAATTGCACTACTAGTTCAGAAATGCAAAAAAGTCGTCAAGGCTGTGAGATATCGCGCCCCAGAGTTGCAAGCTGAAGCCGAAAAGGTACAGCAACAACTAGTTTTTGGAGAAAATAGAAGGCGTTGTTGAAACCTTAGAAAGTGACGAGAGCGACCCTGTTCCTGAAGTTGATCTAATACTGGAAAATGCCGAAGAAACCGAAATTGAAGACAGGGCTTTACCATCAGGATCACGACCCGAAAATTACAAACTTATTCAAACAATTAAAACCGCAACCCCAACTCGTTGGCACAGCATTTTCACACAGGAAGATTGGCCAAGAAGAACTTAGAATAACTCAAAGTGAGTGGATTCTTTTAGAAGATTTAGTAAAGTTTTTGAGAAGCTTTCGCGAAGCCGTCGAAATCTTGTCGTCTCAGAAAACATGCACAATGAATGTTGCTCTGGTGTTCCGTTCTGAGATTATGGACGTATTAAAGCTCAATCAAGATGATGATGCACTAATAATGTTAAGCTTAAAAAGCAACATGATGAAAATAATGAGTAAAAGATTCCCAGTAACAAAGCCCATTGTCGCAGCAGCACTTTTGGATAACCGCTTTATGAGTATGACAGAAATTGATTTTTTCTAGAAAACCCGAATATTGCCAGAACGTCCTTCCTTTCCTCGCACATCAGAGAAGTTATAAATATTAATAACGAGCCAGAAGCTTTAGGCGAAAATGCAGGCAATACAAGCACCAGCAATGTAACTGACACATAATTCTTGCATAAACTGTCGAGGAAACATAGTGTTAGTACATGCCAAGGGATTCAAGGTAATCCAATGCAGCAAGAATGTTGGCGTTACATTGCTGGTGCTGATCCTACAGAACCAAAAGATGGTGATTTATTAACTTATTGGAACAGTAAAAAAAAGTATTTCCTTATATTGCTGTTCTTGCTAAAGCTCTACTCTGTGTGCCACAAGCACTCCAAGCGAGAGGGTATTCTCGGTAGCCGGGTTAACCGTTACGGCGAAAAGATCTCACTTGAGCTCTATTTATTTTCTATAATCAACTATCTAATTAATTTAAGTTTTAAAAAATAAATTATTTTATTTATTTATTTATTATAACATGTTTTCTATTTCCATCAATAAAGTATAATGCTACAATTCGGGTAAATAAAATTATATTCATTCATGATAATTATAAAATATGTAAGTTGGATAGTAATGAAATTAATTAGTATGTTAAAAAACTGTTTATGAGGCTGTTAAAGTAAGCGTTCATTTGTAACATTAATTTTTTTGTACCTAATCTAGACAAGGTATGTAATATACTGACATTTTCCTGTCGTCCACCTGAATTGGTGTTAATAAGCAGCGTGTTGAGATTTAATCCAACTAGGTGAAGAGGAATAGATTGCGTGTTTTATAAAAAAATACAGGGAAAGTAGCCACGCCGCCGCCGACTGAAATTTGACAGCACGCCGCCGCCGACAAATTTTAAGGCGGCGCCCATATCTAATCTGTACCATATCACCGTAAAAAAAGTTACAGCTGTAGAGAATGTGCAACTTGTTACTTTTTCTACCTTCATCTCTGGGCGGTTAGCACTTATACATACTCTCCTTTTTTAAGAACCTGGGCCGGTAATTATCAAAACATATTTTTGCGAAGGTTACTATTAATGTGAGCTATTATACAAATTATTACAGCACTGATCTTAAATAGTTCAAACTATATACACAGATATTTACATGGCAATATATGCGCATACATACATGCTAAATCCCAAAACAAGAATTTCATCTTAAAATCTTTGAAAAAGATATTTCTTAATAACCAATCACAGCGCGAGGAGCTTAGCCCCCCCCTCCGCTGTCGGCATGCTTCGATAAGCTATCTTTCTCACACTTATGGCTATGCATAAGAAGACTTTTTTCTCGTATTTATTAATTTGTAAACTTTATTCACGTCTGGGAATTGTTTAAAACCGCTCAATTCGTTCGTCGATTTCCAGGTATTATTAACAATTACTCAATAAATCCGTGATTAAAATTTGAGATTGCTAAAAGTATATTTTTTGGGAATTTAGAAAATATATTTTTGGAGAGGTCTGGTAATACTTTATAACCCACAAAAACGTGTGGGATTATTTATTTGGAATTATATAAAAACTAAATTAAAAGATAATAGAGAAAACAAGTTGCCAAAAAAACATTTTTTAGGAATTTTTCTTTTGTAAATGTTATATGCTGCGCAGTAACGAAATAACCGCAAACGGTCTGCCAGACTCGCGGGACTGGATTCGCCAATTGACGATATTATATTTTTTCACAATTTCAACTTGCCAAAAGGACCTTCCCAAAATTCGTCGCCAGCTCGACTATCGCTAGGCGCACGATATTTTATTGCGGAACCTAGATGTGTCTAAAGTAATTAAGTAATTAAAGAACAAAATTTTGTATGTATAGTACATCTCCAACTATTTGATGCAAGAGAAATTTGTGGTGATTTTTTTTATTTTTTGATACAGGTTTTTTAACATAAATTCATTTACCTATGTCATCGTCATCTTTTTTACTCTTTGAGCCAAAAGCAATTAGTGGCAAGTCGTTCTCCGAATCCGTATGTCTATCTTCAAAAGCATCAATCTCCAAGTCTTCTTGTTTTTCAGCACTCTCTAGAATAAAACAGATTCTGACTCAATATATAAAATAATAACTGATATTTTTTTCAAGCGACTAGCTCATTACAGTCCATCACAAAGCTCATGGGCCCGAGCCTCCCACTTTCATTACCATATTGCATGTTTAATAACCTAAGTGTAATAAGCTGAAGTGGCAATGAGCCGAAGAACTGACAACCGATGGAGAAGAAAGGTTCTCGAGTGGCAGCCAAGTACCGACAGGCGAAGTGTAAGACAGCCCCCCACTAGATGGAGTGACGACCTGGTAAGACATGCAGGAAGTCGATGGATGCAGGTGGCTCAGGACTGTGCTTGGTGGCATTCCTAATAAAATTGGCAAAGACAGGTTGCTTACCAGTTGTAAGTACATCATTAATTCCTATGAAATTAATCCATCTTAGTGACATACATACTGGCTGCAATTATGCCCATTAATAATGAGCATCTTTCGACGTTTTTTTTAATCAAATAATGAATAATTATTTTACATTGACAATTATTTATTTATTTAAACTAACAACTATCATGACAGGAATAACCTAATGCGATAGTGTAATTCTTCTCATGCATAACAAAAATGTGGTCATTAACTGTAACAAATTGTAAACAATCCTACCCTAGTGAATTCACTCAAGGTGCAACAGAATAGCTCAATGTCTTCGGCCATTCTATTAAGAATGTTAACATTAAAGACGCCTTGTCGAGTAAATTGGTACCCGTCTGAAACACATGGCCCAATCCACCCCAATATGTGACTATAATATTATTTTGTGTCCATGGACTACAGTAACCACTTGCCATTAGGTGACTTATAGCTTATTTTATTAATATCACAAAATGTGCATATCTTACCTATTTCATGATTCACATTTTCTTCAAAATTGAAATTCTCATTCTCGAAATTCTCTTCCTCAACTTTAACAGATTCAAGGCTAAACATATCGTCCTTACAATCATTTTCTACATCACACTCTACTGGCCTGATATCTATATGACTAATTGGTGTGAATTGAATCTTATCTCTAGCCGCATGCGGTTTTGGTATTGACTGAAACCAAATTCTTTTATTAAATAAGAAAAAGCCAATGTAGTGATGCCATAGAAGAATCCATACTACCATACCATCACGCAGATGTCGTAAAAAGGGACAGAGGGAAACTGAAACAGGAGATGGGCAGCAGCATCTTCCTGACAACAACTACAAAAATAATAAAAACCGGACAAAGTGAGGGTTCTGAATAAACTTCATAAGAATGTAGATACATATGTAGTTCATCCATCTTGAGTATCAAGTCTCAAAACTTTTTCAAAACAGATTCACGAATGCCGTAAATTGACAAAGATCTATCTTTGTTTACTGAGTAACATATAGATTTCGTTTATATACAATAGAGTAATATATAAAAGTATAAACAGACAATTATTTAGTAAAAATAAATACTTATCTTACTGTAATTCATAAAATATAGAACATCTAACAAAAAAGTAAGTTAGATTGAAGGATAAACTTAACTTTGCAGTAGAAAAAATAATACCCCATATAGTAAAAGGAAGCAGCATAGAAGGCACGAGACAGGTAGTGCTCATCAAGGTGCCTGCCAAGAGATGATTAAGGCAACTACTTCATTATAATGGGAACGAACTATCAAGCAGTGAACTTTCATTGATAAGAAGTATAATACCATGGACCATTTAGTGGCGGTGTAAGAATATCCACTACATAGGGTAGTGGATATTCTTACCTACCCACGGGACGGGTGTCGTAAGAGGCGGCAGAGGAAATCAAAAACAAGAGTTGGACGGAAGCATGTTTCTCATAACAACTCAGACTAATATGGACTGTGCTTGCCAACCTGTCAAACTTGGCAAATTTGGTAAAATCACTACTATCAAACAATCTATGAGGGACTTTTATAGGTTTTAATGGATGGAACGGATAATACCATGGACCCTCCTGCAAGCAACTGCTCCAGAACTGCTTTTGATTCAACAGCCTGCTGTTGTAATGTTCTGCAACGAATGAGTCTTGCATGACAGGTGAAACAGACAATTATGGGCTCCTCATCCTCATCCATCTGAAAATATGAAAGTTCGTCATAAATTTGGAAAACTACTTAATATACAAGTTTGTAATAAAACCTATTGGCTACCACGATTCTCTTCATCAACATCATTTTTTACAACATTGAAGTGACAAATAAACTTACAAACCACCTGATGGTAAATGGTTGAGTCACTTGCAACGAACTTGAAGCAAAGGCTACAGATGTGATGTTACCTCTGAGGACCTTGATGTAATGCTTCACAGCGTGTTATTATACTGGCTCTCAATGTCCTTCACACCGGGACACATATTGCTGCTGGTGGAAGAAATAGGCAAGTGGATGATAACTACCCAGACATACTCCTAGGAAGAACAAAGTCGTACCACCTAGTGAATCATCATCACTGCAACAACACAGTCTTAAGCCACCTACATCCATGGACTTCGTGTTGCCAGATTGCCACTATCCAGTGGGGGGCCACTCAACAATTAGCTTGCCAGTATTAAAAGACCAAACCAGGGTGGATTTGGATATTTTGACAGAAAATCGCAATAAAACTCAGTAATATGTACTAGAACATAGACCGGGAAAAAAACTATGTAGCAGTGAGGGTCGCGTGGAAGGAGGCACAAGGTACCTTTTTATGGCACAGACTAAGTAATTTTTATCTCGCAGACGCTAACGCGTGTTGCAAACAATTAAGTCTCGGTGCCTCTTCTAGCACGTAGTAGGATTTCAGGCTAATTGGTGTTTTTCAGGTTCTGGTTGCATTTGTCTTAGCCTAGCCCCATCTATCACATTTTTATATGGCAAGTAATAAAGTATTTCATCGGCAGTAGCAACAAATTACCGCAACTTCAATTTGCAATATTAGGAGATGTTAACAAACTTACAAAACTGTTCGTCAATGTTTTGTACAAATTTCGGAGACCAGTCTTCTTTAGTACAAACATGCGTACATTAACGCATAAACAAATTCTACAAACTTCACTCAAGGCCATTCCTGTTTCCATTAGCTTTAATATAATTTAATTCACTTTTTCAGCAATAAATCCGAGTTTTCAAAAATATTATTATAATATATTACAATTATAATGCACAGTTGGTGTTGCTGTTGTTTGTTATTTTTATTATTCACTCGAGAGTGCAGGCAAAGGAACTATGCCATACAGCCTTGTCTTCATGTATAATTATCCTTCATAGTTCACTGCTTTACAATATGTTGATGCTTCACATTGTGCAGCCCTTGGGAGATTTTGAATGCAACTTGATCCAGCAGGCAGCTGACAGTTGGCGATGGTATCTAAAACAAACAGCTTCTCTTGAGAATCCATCACCATCAGAGCACTTGTTTCACAGTTTCCACTAATAGTTCACATGCGCAGACAATACACAAAATCGCACCACTATTACATACCAAAGTCCACTTCAAACCATTATTTAAACAATAATACATGAGCAGCAAGCTGCCGCCGGTCAAGTTCCCGCCAAAACTCTATAATGCACAGGCAGTGACAGGATTGACATTGACACTGTCAATTTGACAAGATCAAATCAGCTAATAGCGATTATTAAGCCCGCTTTTCACTATGGGATATAATATTGTTACGAGATTGGGTTTCGATAAATTTAAAAACTGCCGAGTGAATTACCAAAATTGACACTTTAATTACAGAACACTAATTACAACTTATAACCACACTAATAACAAAACAATTGTACTACAGATCACTTTAATTCGCAGTTGTATCGCTTCGGAGTATTCGCTTATATCGCCAATTCAATATAGTGATACTATATTGAATTGGCGATATAATTCACAAGATGCCTTAGGTATTTTCTGTGATCTTTCCAAGGCTTTCGATTGTGTTCATGATGAGATATTAATCAGGAAACTACAACATTACAGTGTAAAAAATTTAGCGATAAGACTTATTACTTCATATTTAAGTAACAGAACTCAAAAAGTCGTGATCAATGGTAAAGGTTCTTCCGGATCAGTAGTATCAATGGGCGTTCATCAGGGCTCGATTCTTGGTCCATTCCTGTTTTTAATCTATATTAATGACTTACCTTATCTTGTAGGGAACAATCACGATATAGTATTATTTGCTGACGATACCTCTTTAATTTTTAAACTCAAACGGCAGTTAATAAATTATGACGATGTAAATAATGCTCTATCGAAATTGTTACATTGCTTTAACGCCAACAATATACTCTTAAACTGCTACAAGACAAAGTGTATTAAATTTACAATATCTAATGTAAAACATTCGAATACCAATGTGCTGTTAAATGGGGAGGAGTTGAGTCTTGTGAATACCACTGTTTTTCTTGGTATTACTGTTGACGCGAAACTTCAATGGGGCCCCGATATATCTAAATTAGCAAGCAGACTTAGTTCTGCAGCATATGCTGTAACAAAGATTAGAAGTCTCACAGATATCGAGACAGCTAGATTAGTGTATTTTAGTTACTTTCATAGCGTAATGTCTTATGGAATTTTGCTATGGGGTAATGCGACTGATATTGAAGCTATATTTGTTTTGCAAAAGGGAGCCGTACGGGCGATTTATAACCTAAATTGTAAAGAGTCCCTCAGAGAAAAATTTAAAGAAATAAACATATTAACTTTGGCATCGCAATATATTTATGAAAATGTAATGTATGTACAGAAAAACATAAATAGCTTTAATAAGAATAAGCATGTGCATACTTTAAACACTAGGAACAAACATAAGCTTATAATGCCAGTTACTAGACTCCACAGAATCAGTAATTCATTTATGGGGCAATGTATACGCTTTTACAACAAAATACCAGAACATATTTAAAGTTTGTCAATAAACAAGTTTAAAAGTTTTATTAAAGAAAAACTGTACAAAAAGGTTATTATAATATCAAGGAATACATGAATGAAAATAACCCCTGGGAATAAGATGATCGCCACCATGCTGGTTCTATGAAAAATCATTTAAAAATTGTATAAACGAAGTTATTGTTAAGTGAAATATGTTTGAAAAAAAAGTCTAACTGGGTTTCTTGCTGGTTCTTCCCAGGACTGGTGTGATTTCCGAACCAGTGGTAAATAAAAAATGACTTTCAATAAGTATTCTTACTATTACTATTACTACTTATCAATATTGAATAAAAAATTATTCCATTCTATTCTATTCTATAAACTCACTCATGAGTTGCCTCGTTTGAGGTCCTCGTGACGGCAAATCGAAAGAGTTACTCGAATTTTAACATTAAAACACCTCACTCACTCGTTCACGACCTCGCTTATGACTGACAATATGAATCGTGTCCCGAGTGAGTGAGCGAAGAACTCGATTAAAATAGTTCAAGTTGGTATCGAGATTATGTATTATACAGCAAAATTAAATGAGCGAGGTGTCGATATTGACGAAAAATGTTAATAAACAACAAAAATAATTTCTGAGTAATGTAATTTGAAACATTCAAGTCACATAAATGAGTGTGAATATAAAATCATGCTCACTTTTTTGTGACCTCGAATTTCATTTGCGTCCACTGATAACGCCTGTTGTAACGTAATAATATTATAATTATAATGAAAATGGTAAGAAACTTCCTCCTTTCAAAAAACTTTTGAAAGGAGGCGCCTCGCCTTGTGAGATGAATACAACGACTAGTAATTCCTCACCTCAAATAAGGGGTATCTCGTGAGTACCTCGCTAGGTAAAATGAGGTACTCCCTCATCCTAAATAAAATAGATGAGTCACCCATGACTAATTCAATACTGACTCGGTCGTGGTCTATACCGGCCTTATATAGGGCCACAGATAGTTTCCAGACCTTCTACCATAGAAACATCTAGACTGTTCGAGTACATATCGGTCCCGAAATTCCTAGAAGGAAGATCCTTCTAGAAATTTCTAGAAGGATCTTGACTCTCATAGTTCTGCTATTCGACACTGGAGGGCGCTAGTGGCAACTAGTGCTGCCATGTACAAGACATTAAAAGTGGCGCGCAACAATATAATATATATTACATCTCGACATATAAATTAATATGGCTCACGATACTTTTAAATGGAACCGTTTACACTGAGCTATAATATATATATTACATCTCAAACTATTATTATTATTTCGATTGACCGAGTGATATTTTCATATTATATTTCGCCCCCTGTACCTCGCACATCGTTCCACACCGCCGCAGAACGGTTTGCGGGGTACAAGTGTAATCCAATGATAAAAGACATATCTCACAGTGTGAGATATGTCTTTTATAATTGGAAAAAGTGGGAAGTTCACTATGGGATATAAAATATATTATATCCTATAGTGAAAAGTGAGCTTTACACTTCTTATTGTAGTTTGTGTGTGTAAAGTAGTCACAATAACAATTATTATAGTTTGTGATCAAATCTCTAATATATATATATATATATTTAATTATGATTTAAGATTATGATTTCCCCGTATATATATTCGGCGGGTAAGAATACTCACTACCCCATATCTTCCCGCGGGTGTCGTAAGAGGCGACAGAGGGAAACTGAGACAGAGGATGGGCAGCAGCATCTTTCTGATAACAGCAAAATAACAATAAAAAACTGCGGTTGCCAACCCGCTCGCCAAGCGCGGCAACTATGGCAATATACCCCCCATGAGCAATGACATTAATAAACGGCCCCCAGTCCCCGGCGGTCCCGCTATTCCTGGCTACGGTGGTAACAGCGGGGCAGGGGGTGCTAAGAATCTCCGGTGGAGGTTCGGTTGCCACCTACGACGACTCGACCTGGCAACTTATAACGCACGCACCCTGAGGACTGACGAGAAGATCCTGGAGCTGGAAGAAGAGATAGACAAGTTGCGCTGGAACATCATAGGATTATCCGAAGTCCAAAGAGAGGGTGAGGACGTGTTAATCCTCGAACCCAGCAACTTGCTCTATCAGCGGGAAGGCGACCATCTGTCCAAAGGAGGTGTAGGATTTATCGTCCACAAGTCTCTCGTTAACAACGTTGTAAAGATTGGGAGTGTGTCGACGAGGGTTGCGTACCTTATACTCAGAATCACCAAACGGTATTCGCTGAAGGTCATACAGGTTTACGCACCAACCTCGGCACATCCTGATGAGGAGGTGGAGGAAATGTATGAGGATATCTCTAGAGCCATGCATTCCTCCAAAATCCACTATGCGGTGTTAATGGAAGACTTCAATGTAAAACTAGGCACAAGAGAGAACGGTGAGCTGAAAGTAGGGAAATTCGGAATAGGGCAACGGAACCCAAGGGGCCAGCAGCTGGCCGACTTCTTGGAGAAAGAGGGACTCTTTATGATGAACTCTTTCTTCCAGAAGCGGTGCCACAGGAAGTGGACCTGGTCGAGCCCCGACGGTTCGACAAAAAATGAGATTTACTTCATTATGACGACCAGACGACAACTATTCAGTGATGTCTCAGTGATCCCGAGGGTGAAAACCGGCAGCGATCACAACAGAATGGTGAGAGGCATACTGAACCTAAACGTTAAGTTGGACAGGTCACGTCTACTCGTAATGAAGTCTATACTCCGTCACTCTAGTGCTCTAATCCAAAGTCCCGAAACCTTTTAGCTCGAGCTACGAATCCGTTTTCAGTGCCTAGAAGATTGCAATGCAGTGGACGATATGAATGACAAGCTCTTGAAAATTTTCCATGCGGTCGGAGCTAAGTTTTGCAAGACCCGCCGCAGGAGAACAAAAAAAATCCTCCGATCATACTCTTAATTTCATGGCTGCTAGACGGTAAATAAAGCTGCAGTCTTCAGTAGATTTGACAGCATACAGGCAACTGAACAGACAGATCTTCAAATGCATGCGGCGGGACATACGCAACTTTAATACTGCTCGTATTGAAGAAGCGGTCGAGCGGAACCAGGGCTCCAAAGTCTTTGCTAGAGATCTGTCTGCCAGAAAGAGCCAACTGTCAATGCTGAAGACCGAGTGTGGCAGCGTCGTTTCCGGGACACGTGAGATTTTGAGTGATATTGAGAGGTTCTATGGGCAGCTGTGCACATCATCGTTAGAGCCACACGTAAGTGTGAGTAACGATCCAAGAGAGAGTCTTATCCGACACTATTCCAATGGTATCCCGTTCCCAGCACCTTAAAAACAGCAAGGCCCCTGGCGAGCATGGAATTACAGCGAAACTTCTGAATGTGGGTGGAAAACCGGTACTTGAAGTCCTTCAGAAGCTCTTTAATTCCGCCCTCCATGGTGGCGTTACACCGGAGGCGTGGAGCAGAAGTGCGGTGGTCTTGTTCTTCAAGAAAGATGATAACGCTCTCTTGAAGAACTACAGACCGATTTCCCTTTTGAGCCGCATCTACGTGCTGTTTTCGAGAGTCATTACGAATCGTCTCGCATGCAGACTTGATGACTTCCAGCCTCCCGAACAAGTCGGTTTCCGAAAGGGCTTTAGCACCATAGACCACATACATACCCTTCGGCAAATTGTACAGAAGTCCGAGGAATACAATTTGCCCCTATTTCTGGCGTATATGGACTATGAGAAAACCTTTGATTCCGTCGAAATTTGGGTGGTGCTGCAGTCCCTTCAGCAGTGCCAAGTTGACTGTCGGTATATCGAAGTGCTGAAGTGCTTGTACAGTAGGGCTACGATGGCTATCCGAGTACAGAACCAGAGTACGAAACCTATCTAATTGCGGATAGGTCTTAAGATGAACATGGACAAAACAAAAATCATGTTGTCCGTAACGTTGTTGGGAGCACTAAGCTCGAAATTGTTGACGAGTATGTTTACCTGGGACAAATAGTCCAACTAGGTAAGTCCAACTTCGACCGAGAGGTCAATCGACGGATTCAACTCGACTGGGCAGCGTTAGGGAAAATACGACACATCTTCTCGTTAGACATACCTCAAAACGAAATTGTACAACCAGTGCGTGTTGCCAGTGGAGACTTACAGATCTGAGACGTGGTCCTTCACTGCTGGCCGTATGAAGAAGCTCAAGCTCGCTCAGCGAGCTATGGAGAGGGCTATGCTCGGGGTTTCTCTGCGTGATAAACTTAGAAATGCGGATATCCGCAGTAGAACCAGAGTAATCGACATAGCCCAACGGATTAGTAAGCTGAAGTGGCAGTGGGCCGGCGATATAGCTCGAAGAACCGACAACCGATGGGGAAGAAAAGTTCTCGAGTGTCAGTCCCGTACCGGTAGGCGAAGTGTAGGGCGACCCCCCACTAGATGGAGTGACGACCTGGTAAGACATGGAGGAAGTCGATGGATGCAGGTGGCTCAGGACCGTGCTTTGTGGCATTCCTTGAGGGAGGCCTATGTTCAGCAGTGGACTTGTGAAGGGCTGTAATGATGATTGATGATGATAGCCGTTTTTAAATAAGACCCTACGGGGAGCGAATACAAGAATTCGACCAAAGACATCTGCGATTATTAAGGACCACACCGAAGTAGCTTGGTGATTATGAACGACGTAATTATATACGTGATGTGTGTGTGTGTGTGTGTGAAGAATATATCCATATCTCATTTTAAGGGTGCTGCATACGTAACGAGTTTTATTCCGGATGAAGGGGATGTAAAATTTTTGTAATATCGTTCCGTAGAAAATGTATACATTACGGATACGCGGCCGGCACGGGGACGTGGCTTGAATGGAACGAGAAAATATCGCCGGCGACAATGTCTGCACCCCCCCCCCTCGCCCCGCCAACTCTTCAAACCAAGCATTCACCTTTCACAACACTAGCATGTTAGCTTGGAGTCACTCACGTTACGTATGCATTAGGCTCCCGTCCGTGTGGAGATACAACTACGTTCCGGTTCCGTCCCGTGCACGTGCTGATTCCGTCCTGTATGCAGCGACCTTTAATCTACAATTTTACTCACTCCGCATGTAACAATAACAACACGGAAAGATTTTTCTACTCGTTATATAAATACATCTAAAATTCACAAAAAATTGATTTTTATCTGGTACACACATATTTATATAAAACACGTTTACTCAATATTGTACACATTTTGCCAGACAGCTCACGAAAAAGGTATTGCCCCAGTGTGTGTTATTAAATGTGTTTGCAAATTTGTATCATGTCGTAGAAACGTGGGCAGACTGTGAAAAGCTACAACAGGACGTAAACAGAGTGGTGGAATGGAGCAAGAATAGCCATTTACAGTTTAACGCCTCCAAATGTGTAACCATTTCATTTACTAGAAAGCGCAAGGCCATTGTATATAACTATGAAGTGGATGGTTTGCAAATTGTAAGAGTTCACGAAGTTAAAGATCTAGGCGTTCTACTAAATAGTGAAGTAACATTTAGGGAACACATTATCTATTGCTGCAAAAAAGCGTATAGAAACTTGGGCTTCATTCTTAGCACAGTTCACGGCTTCACGAACATTAAGGTAATCATCACTCTGTATAACACGCTGGTAAGGAGTAATCTGGAGTGTAACGCCTTAATATGGTCACCGCACGAAAATGGGTATAGTGCAATGCTGGAACGAGTGCAAAATAAATTTATAAGATACTTATATATGCGCTATTATGGAATCTACCCTATGTATCCATTAATGTACCCAACTTTATTTATTCTGGGTATGGTTGGCTACAACGAGTTGAGGGTAAGACGAGACCTAGCATTTGCCTTATATATTTTTAAAATACTTAGAGGAAAAATATATAATAGTGACATATTGGGGCAAATTGGGCTGTGTGTTCCAGACGGGTACGTATGGAAACGGCGGCGGCCGCGGCTGCTGTCTGTGCCGCGAGCCCGTACCAATTTACTCGATAAGGCGCCTTTAACGCGAACGTTACGCATTCTTAATAGAATGGCTGAAGGCATTGACTTATTCTATTGCACCTTGAGTGAGTTCACTAGGGTAGGATTGCTTGCAATTTGTTACAGATAATGACCACATTTTTGTTATGCATGATAAGTACTACACTGTCGCATTAGGTTTTCTTCCTGTTATGATAGTTGTTAGTTGAAATAAATAAATAAAAAATAAATAAATAAATTACTTTTTGTAATACATCTCTATTCACAGATATGACACGAAAATGGTTTTTCACCGGTGTGTATTTTCATATGTCTTTTCAAATCACATTTTCTAATAAATCTATGTTCACAGTACACGAAAAAGGTTTTTCACCGGTGTGCATTTTCATATTATGTGCTTGCAAATTACTTTTTCTAATACATCTATATTCACAGATATTACACGAAAAAGGGTTTTCACCGGTGTGTATTTTCATGTTTTTGCAAATCACTTTTTGTAATACATTTATATTCACAGATATTACACGAAAAAGGTTTTTCACCGGTATGTATTTTCATATGTTTTTGCAAACTACATTTTGTAATACATCTATATTCACAGACATTACACGAAAACGGTTTTTCTCCGGTATGTATTTTGATATGTGTTTGCAACTTACTTTTTCTAAAACATTTATATTCACAATTATTACAACAGTACATTTGTTTAGCGACGTGCGCTTTAAGATGTGCCAAAACGTAACGTTTTTGAGATGTTTTAAATTCTCAAATATCACAATTAAATATTTCTCTTAGTTGTGGTACTAGAGTTTGTTCAACTTGTGTCCCAACTGCAGTGGTGTCTGAGTTCTTTTGCGTCTTATGACTGTATGAAATGTGTTTGGCGAGAATGTCTTTTGTTGAAAATTTTTTACTACAACCATCACATTCAAAAATGTATTTAGTTGATGTTCCAGATGTTGTTTTCTTAAGTATATTTACACTTTTTTGTTTTAAAATTTTCTTTTTATTATCTTTGCAAGATGCTTTCCTTTTTTATTAATTGGTTGATAATCTTTTTTCATTTTAGGGTTTGATTCAATAGGAATTTGATTCGATGTTTTCGCCACGAACATCGTTTATGTTACAATCAGTAGAATTTGATTTAATCTTCTCAGAAGTTTCTGAAAAATTATTTGTCGAAGTTAAACTTTTTATTTATTTAAATTATTGCATCTTTATTGCAAGACACCTTAAACAGTTCACAATGGGCGGAGTTTATGCCTTATGGGATGTTAGTTAACCCAGGGAGAGATAGAGAAATTGTAATATTTTACATAATTATACTAAATAATGTTGCTAGATATAAAGTATTTTAGCCAATTACTCCGAATAATGGCTCTCGTATTCATATTTGGAGGGAAAGAATGGTTCTTCTGACCATGTTATAATTACATTAATCTAATAATCGCTGTTTCGAATTCCACACACAACTAGTGTTATACACACAGTACAGTCGATGTTGGCGTGTAAGTGCGGCATAAGAGAATTCTTCATCACATTTATTCCCATGGGTTTCGTAAGAGGCGACGCGGCAGCTTTTGCTGTCGCACGGATGGGCCGGCTCGAACCGGGGTGGTACCACGACCTCACAGAAAACCAGCGTGAAGTAGAGGTTTACCTCTGCGTTTCGCTTGGTGAGTGCAGGTGGCCGGAGGCCCTTTTTACTGGAAATGACGCATTCCACCTTAGTCCTCACGGGTGACAACGCATCTACATTTTGATTTGTAATAGTGGATAGATGTAGATGTCTATGGGCCGCAGTAACCACTTACCATCAGGTGGACTGTGTGCTCATTTGTCACCCTTATCATATAAAAAAAAATGGGTTTGCCAATAAAAATCTAATAGCTTCCCACAGATGCCGGTACAACCACTTCGATTGCTGCAGGTGTAAAATATCCAGACCGGCGCCAGGCGACATTGCCAGAGGTGCCCACGTCTGGTTCTGCGATCGTCAGTCCTATGCCAAGCGTGACGCTCAAGGCAAATCCTCCCTACATCGGTAGAGATCTTTCCATGTTCAGCAGTGGAAGTTTACGGAAAGATTAAGATTCGACGGAAACCGTATTGTTGGTCACTAATCAGCTTATGCTCTCCAAGGTACCGCGTGAAATGGCAGTTAAAAATGGATTCCATTATTTTGGAGAACAAGCAGGTAACGGCGAAAGGCCTGTATTTGGATAGGTCCCAGCCTTTTTTAGGAATCGAATGCACTAAAGCTCTCTTCCATAAGCTTGGAACGACACCTAAGAAGTAAGAGAATATGACATAAACATATAAATAACAAGAACATAACACGACAACTGCATTATAACTTTGTAATCTATACTAATATAATAAAGTGGAAGGGTTTTTTCATAAGGAACAGTATAGGAATAATATATCATCAGGCTACACCTCTCAGTTAACCTTAAATATTAATTTTTGCTAACCCGTCAAGCGCTAGGCCATTTTATTTTTTAAGGTCGTGAACTCGTCACATCACTCAGCTGTTATCACTTTAGTAATCGATTATCACAACTTTTTTAAATTTTACTTTGACCGATTGTGATAATTATGCACAAAGCCTGATTCATCACTACATATAATATTTACTTGACGACCACCTTTTATCTCTGTGCACTTGTGACACCGGCTTAAATTAATATTATAATATCTGAACACACACGTTGCAGAACAAATATTTCAGACTTTATTTTTGCAAAGGCTGCGGCTATTCGCATACCCATTTCCGCCCCGATATCGAATGTTTTTTGAAATACGAAGTGACTGCTTAATCGTACCATGGAGATAAAAATCCAAAGGTGTGGGATCAGGTGATCGCGCCAGCCAGTTCACCTGTTCGGTCCACCACGGCCAATCCATCTTTCACCGAATTTTCCAAGACATATCAATATATTAAAATATTCCTCGTTTAAGCAATTATTTATTCTGTGGTTTGAGAAAGACATCGGATACAAAACACTCACGCCTGTGTGAAAGAAATTTTCTTTAGAATTTCTTTCAGATTTTCATGATCAACAAGTAAAGTTAAATGATGAAAATAGCAGTGAAATGACTAAACTTCTTGCGGAAAATGTATAATTACAATCAGAGGTACGCGTAGGAAAATGTTTGATATAATTTTTTTGTATAAATTGATTAATGGTTATATTGATTCACCAATAATCTCAGAGCGTATACATTCTTAATACTTCGTGCTAATAGTCGCGTTCTGCATCGTAAAACATTTAGTCTTCCGCTTTGTAGAACGGTTCTCGGACAACATTCACCATTATACCGCATGTGTTCATCCAAGCAAGTTGTTGTGCAAGCTCTGTCTTACACGGGGTTATTTTTCAAAGAGTAGCCAAATTTTAAACTTAAGTTCAAATATATATAAATAAAGATGCGTGGTCTTTTTCTCGCCGATCCCGCCGAACACTATGACGCGCAGTTAACGCATTCTTCATCGACCCGCGAGCCAAGTGATCCACCGTCCAGGGTAATAGTTTTATATGTTGTTAACTAATAAATGTTACCAAAGTTACAGGTCCGGTCTCCCGGTCCCGTATCGTCGGTATAATGTTGTTATGATACGGTATAATGTCCTCTTACGCTCACCCCGAAATCCCGAAAGATTAAGGGGTGTGAACGTTCGAGAAACGTTTTAACGTGTATGCATTTATGTTTATCCATTTATGCTACAAGCATAATTAGTTATAATGCAGTGTGATAATGGTGTAAGACAATCCACTACCCCATATCGTGCCGTGGGTTCGTAAGAGGCGACAGAGGGAAACAAACTAGGAGATGTGCAGCAGCGTCTCCCTTACAACTGAAAATAATAAAAAACCGCAGTGGCCAACCCACCTGCATGGCAACTAAGGCAAATATGACGCAATCCCTGGGGGAAGCCTGATAAAGACAAAGGTCGAAACGAAAAAAAAACAATCATTTAAATTTAAAAAAAACATGAAGGTCTAGTTTGTTTCCACTAACCTCCATTCACACATTCGGTATTTATTTTAAGGTTCAAATATTTTTTTGCTTCCTACCGACTTCGAAAAGGAGAAGGTACTCAATTCGACTGTATGTTCTTTTTTAATGTTTATTACCTCGATATCGATAATTCGTTTTTAATTTGAAAGCTGGTGCTTCACATGTAGCCCCATATGACTGTCCGATCAATAGTTTTTGAATTATCCTTAATAATTTATATTGAATTCGGTTGTACAATATATTGAATTAGGTATTGAATTAACTTCTGCAGAATAAATGCAGTTTCAATTTGCACATAAGGCACAGAAAGGTTTTTCTACTCGTTATACAATTACATCACAAATTCACAAAACATAGATTTTTATTTGGTACACACATATTTATATAAAACACGTTTACACAATATTGTACATATTTTACCAGATAGCTCACGAAAAAGAATTTGCGCCAGTGTGTGTTTTTAAATGTCTTTGCAAATCATATTTTCTAATAAATCTATGTTTACAGATATTACACGAAAAAGGTTTTTCACCGGTATGTATTTTTATATGTTTTTGCAAACTACTTTTGGTAATACATCTATATTCACAGATATTACACGATAAAGGTTTTTCACCGGTGTGTATTTTCATGTGTTTTTGCAAACTACTTTTTGTAATACATCTATATTCACAGACATTACACGAAAAAGTTTTTTCTCCAGTATGTATTTTCATATGTTTTTGCAAACTAATTTTTGTAATAGATCTATATTCACAGATATTACACGAAAAAGGTTTTTCTCCAGTATGTATTTTCATATGTTTTTGCAAACTACTTTTTGTAATACATCTATATTCACAGATATTACACGAAAAAGGTTTTTCTCCAGTATGTATTTTCATATGTTTTTGCAAACTACTTTTCGTAATACATCTATATTCACAGATATTACACGAAAAAGGTTTTTCTCCAGTATGTATTTTCATATGTTTTTGCAAACTACTTTTTGTAATACATCTATATTCACAGATATTACACGAAAAAGGTTTTTCACCGGTGTGTATTTTCATATGTGTTCGCAAACTACTTTTTGTAATACATCTATATTCACAGATATTACACAAAAAAGGTTTTTCACCGGTGTGTGTTTTCGTATGTATTTGCAAATCACTTTTTCTAATACATCTATATTCACAGATATTACACGAAAAAGGTTTTTCACCGGTATGTATTTTCATATGTGTTTGCAACTTACTTTTTCTAATACATCTATATTCACAGATATTACAAGAAAAAGGTTTTTCACTGGTGTGTATTTTCGTATGTGTTCGCAAAGTACTTTTTGTAATACATCTATATTCACAGATATTACACGAAAAAGGTTTTTCACCAGTGTGTATTTTCATATGTGTTCGCAAAGTACTTTTTCTAATACATCTATATTCACAGATATTACACGAAAAAGGTTTTTCACCGGTGTGTATTTTCATATGGGATGGCAAATCACTTTTTCTAATACATCTATATTCACAGATATTACACGAAAAAGGTTTTTCACCGGTGTGTGTTTTCATATGTGTTCGCAAAGTACTTTTTAAAATACATCTATATTCACAGATATTACACGAAAAAGGGTTTTCACCGGTGTATATTTTCATATGGGTTTGCAAATCACTTTTTCTAAAACATTTATATTCACAATTATTACAACAGTAAATTTGTTTAGCGACGTGCGCTTTAAGATGTGACAAAATGCAACGTTTTTGAGATGTTTTAAATTCGCAAATATCACAATTAAATTTTTCTATTTGTTGTGGTACTGGAGTTTGATCTACTTGTGTCCAAACTGCAGTGGTGTCTGAGTTCTTTTGCGTCTTATGAATGTATGAAATATGTTTGACAAGAATGACTTTTGTTGGAAATTTTTTAGTACAATCATAAGATTCAAAAATGTATTTAGTTGATGTCTCAGATGTTTTTTTCTTAAGTATATTTACACTCTTTTGTTCCAAAATTTTCTTTTTCATTATCTTTGCAGTATGCTTTCCTTTTTTATTAATTGGTTGATTATCTTTTTTCATTTTAGGGTTTGATTCAATAGGAGTGCCTTCAAAGTCGAGGTTTTCTTCACGAACATCGTTTGTGTTACAATCAGTAGAATTTGATTTAATATTCTTTTCAGAAGTTTCTGAAAAATGATTTGTCGAAGTTAAACTTTTTATTTATTGTAAGTTATTGCATCTTTATTGCAAGACACCTTAAACGGTTTACAATGGGCGGAGTTTATGCCTTATGGCATTCTCTATCGGTTAACCCAGGCAGAAATAGAGAAATTGTAATATTTTAAATAATTATACTAAATAATGTTGCTAGATATAAAGCATTTTAGTCATTTACCCCGAATAATGTCTCTCATATTAATTTTTGAGGGAAAGAATGGTTCTTCTGTCCATGTTATAATTACATTAATCTAATAATTACTGTTTCGAATTCCACACAGAACTAGTTTTATACACACAGTACAATCGAAGTTGGCGTAAGTGCGGCATAAATGAATTTATCATCACATTTTATCCCGTGGGTTTCGTAAGAGATGACTACGGGTTTACCAGAAAATCTGATGGCTTCCGACAGATGGCGGTATAACCACCTCGTTTACTTCAGATGTAAAATATCCAGACCGGCGCCAAGCGACATTGTCAGAGGTGCTCACGTCTGGTTCTGCGATCGTTAGTCCTATGCCAAGCGTGACGCTCAAGACAAATCCTCCCTACATCGGGAGAGATCTTTCCATGTTCAGCAGTGAAAGTTTACGGGAAGAATAAGATAGAGGAATTATTTGTAAGCCATACAAAGATTCACAACAAGCCCTGGTAGCTCGGGGGCTTGGAGTTTGCCGTAAAATTTCACAGTACGCTAGCAACCCAGGTCCGGTCTCCACTGGCCCCCATAAAATAGTTAATTTGTAAGTAGGTATGTATGTATTTAGTATGTATGTATACATACATACACGCCGTTTCGGTTCTATCGATCCTAACAGCTTCGATGTAGCTCTTCAAGGTACCGCGTGAGCTGGCAGTTAATAATGGATTCCATTATTTTGGAGAACAAGGAGGTGACGGCGATAGGCCTGTATTTGGATAGGTCCCAGCCTTTATTAGGAATCGTATGCCCTAAGGCTGTCTTCCATAAGCTTAGAACAACACCTAAAGAGTAAGAGAATATGACATAAACATAAAAATAACATGAACATAACACAACAACTGCATTATAACTTTCTAATCTATACTAATATAATAAAGTGGAAGGGTTTTTTCATGAGGAATGGTATATGAATAATATATCATCAGGCTACACCTCTCAGTTAACCTTAAATATTGATTTTTGCTAACCCGTCAAGCGCTAGGCCATTTTATTTTTTACGCGCCAAACGTCAGGGCCTGTACGGAAGGTCTCCAGATACTGGCAGGCACTAATGTAAAAAACTTAACAATCGAAGCTAGATGCAGAGCAACAATGAAAAGACTTGCATGAAACTTAAAAAAAACCGCTATTCCACACACATTTATTCCTCTATTGGAAAACAGTGGAGAGAAATATAAATGGAACCGGAACCTTTATGAAAAATCGTATTCCTAAATACGAGGGGTGATCCAAAATGATAATAGTGTTTTATATACTAATAATAATATATGATAATAATGATAATAGGTTATTTCCAGTGCACATAAAAATCCGAAAAAAACTTTTTTGCTTGCTTATGTATCCACTAGATCAGAATTTAAAAAAATCATATAAACAGGCTACGACTCCCGAGAGGTACATTCATTTGAATACGAATCATCAAAGAGAACATCAAAATGAAGAAAATTTAAATGAGAGCTCCCTCTGTTTAAAAAACTACACAGCGACTTGGTGAAACATAGAGGGAC
The DNA here is from genome assembly GCA_963668995.1 of Parnassius mnemosyne. Classification (NCBI taxonomy): domain Eukaryota; kingdom Metazoa; phylum Arthropoda; class Insecta; order Lepidoptera; family Papilionidae; genus Parnassius; species Parnassius mnemosyne. Next base: position 2,350,760 of record CAVLGL010000087.1, read on the forward strand.
TCTGCTCCTTCCACAACTGCACGCTGGGCTGAACATCCACGGAAGATGAACGCCCATCCACATCCTTCACTGAAGTTAACGTGAAAACAGTCGAAGATGTCGTATTCGTAGAACGAAGAGTGACCATCAGGCATATACATAGGCTGCACTAAAAGTATCGGGAATGGAATATTTCCACTGTTCCTATCATATTAAAATCTTTTTAATTGAAAACTCCTTGGTTTTAAAAATCGAATACCATTTATTTATTTTAAAAAAGATTGTCGGTCTTGTCACAAGGTTTTGTCAAACTTGTTTAGTCGTTGAGAAAATGGAATTGACTCGAGAAAATTCAAGAGCGATGATTTATTATGACTTTCGAAGTGGTTTAATACAAAAACAGTGTGTTGCCCGGATGATTTCTGCATTTGGTGATGAAGCCCCATCCAAAACCACAATTTATCGCTGGCTTGCTGAATTTCAACGTGGACGTGTCAAGCTCAGTGATGATCCCCGTCAAGGTCGTCCAAAAACTGCAGTCACCCAAGAAAACGTTGATGCTGTGCGTAAGCTGATTGAGGAAGATCGTGACATACCGCGAAATTCAGGCAACTTTAGACATTGGCATGAGTCAAATACAAATAATCTTGCATAAACAATTAGGTGTAAAAAAGTTGTTTTCCCGATGGATACCGCATTCGCTCTGTGAAGAGCAAAAAGCGGCTCGCGTTACTTGGGGCGTCAGAACTCTCGAAAGATTCCACGCAGGATCCTCAAATGCTGTGTACAACATCGTATTAGGTGACGAATCCTGGATATACGCGTACGAACCCGGAACAAAAAACCAGTCACGAGTTTGGGTGTTCGAAAATGAGTTAAAGCCAACAAAAATTGTTCGTTCACGGTGTTGCAAAAAAAATGGTGGCCACGTTTGTCTCCAAAACCGGCCATGTTACGACTATTCCTCTTGAGGGACAAAGAACGGTTAATGCAGAATGGTATGCTAGCATTTGTTTGGCACAGGTCGTTTCTGAACTCCGTAAAGAGAACTGCAACCGCCGCATCATTCTCCATCACGACAATGCGAGTTCTCACACCGCACACAGAACAAAAGAGTTTTTAGAGCAAGAAAACATAGAATTTATTAGACCATCCGCCGTACAGCCCCGACCTAAGCCCTAATGATTTCTATAGTTTCCCTAAAATAAAGAATAAATTGCGTGGACAGAGATTTTCATCACCTGAAGAAGCTGTGGACGCCTACAAAACGGCCATTTTGGAGACCCCAACTTCCGAATGGAATGGTTGCTTCAATGATTGGTTCCATCGTATGGAAAAATGTGTCAAATTTCGCGGAGAATACTTCGAAAAGCAATAAATACATTTTTAAATAGTAATGTTGTGTCACTTCTTTGATTACCGAAATTTTCATTGCCGCCCTCGTAGCTGAGGTCACAGATATCTCATATGCCAGTTTCAAAGAATCCTTGCGAACGAAATGCATATGAAAAGGGTCTCCTGCACGTTGGGTACCTAGAATGTTAACCGACGAGTAAAAGAAAAAATTTGTCGACATTTTGAGGGTGAATCTCGAAAGGTTCCAAGCAGATCAGTTTTTTTTATTACGTTTCGTGACCATGGGCAAGACCTGGATCTACCATTTAGATCCTGAAACCAAACAACAATCAACGGTTTGGAACCGAGCCTCCTCCCAACGCCAAAGAAATTCAAAGTGTCAAGTTCGGCGGGAAAGGTTATCGTGTCAGTTTTTGGAGACGCTGAAGGAATAATTATGGTGGAATATTTGGAAAAGGGAGCCATTATTTCGGGCTTATACTTTCGACTACGCAGGCCAAATAAGAAGATTGCAGGAGGCTATTAAAGAAAAAGACGCGGCAAGTTGCGAGCTGGAAAGCTGTTTCATCAAGACAACGCTCCGGGTCACAAAGCCGCAGTTGCGATGGCTGCCATTCAAGAAACGGGATTTGAACTGTTCGAACACGAGCCACCCATTTTCATTACCATACTGCATGTTTTATAAGCTAAGTGTAATAAACTGAGGTGGCAATGGGCCGAAGAATTGACAACTGATGGGGAAGAAAGGTTCTCGAGTGGCAGCCAAGTACCGGTAGATGAAGTGTAAGGCGACCCTCCACTATATGGAGTGACGACCTGGTAAGACATGCAGGAAGCCGATGGATGCAGGTGGCTAAGGCCCGTGCTTTGTGGCATTCCTAAAGAAATTGGCAAAGACAGGTTGCTTACCAGTTGTAAGTATATCATTAATTCCTATGAAATTAATCCATCTTAGTGACATACATACTGGTTGCATTTATACAGGATCAAAATATTTTTAAAATATATTAGTGCATAAGTAAAAAAAATGTCTAAAGAAGCTCATTATTTTACATCGACAATCATGTCTAGCGCAAAACGCGTAGGTATGTTCTACTAGCGCCTAAAAATCAAGATTCCAATGTTTTGTCGCATAAAATCGCATCTAACAATTATATTGAACATATAAATGATATAAAAACCACATTGTCAGAAAGATAAATGATTGTTGAACTTATAATTTTTTTTAAATCGATTAATTGCTATTTTTGACTACTTATTTTTTGGTTTTAGTGGCTTATGGTGTAGATTTATCAAGTCCGCATTTTTTTATAGGATAGGGTAACAAACGAGCACACAGTCAGCCTGATGGTAAGTGGTTGCTGTGACCCATAGACATCTACATTTATCCTCAATGAAGAATCAAAATGCAGATGCGTCGTCATCCGTGAGGACTAAGATGGAACGCCTTTTTTTCCAGTAAAATAGGTCTCCGGTTCTCTACACTTACCATCCGAAACACAGCGTCAAGCTGCCATTTTACGCCGGTATTCTGTGAGAGCGTGGTCCTTCCCCTGTCAAGCCGACCCATGCGTGCTACAATTATACTACTAAATACTAATATAGCTGCATGGCTCTACGGTTTTGAAAATATTAATTGTTTAACTCTATCTATTTTTTAATCTGTTAGCAGAATAATTCTATTTTGTTTAGTTATAATTAATTTTTTTATTGAGTCATTTTTAATAATACCTGCAAAATGCCAAACGAATTTTTGCGGTTTAAACGATAGATAGCTTGTCGAAGCATGCCGACAGGGGAGGGGGGGCTAAGCTCCTCGCGTTGTGATTGGTTATTAAGAATATAATATTTTAACCATAACTTGGCCAATTTCTATTCTAAAGGGATATACTTTTTATATGTGCATGTTTTACATACATACAACACCATTATAGTTTCCGTTTCTGTAAATAATGATTTTAGAAAAATAACAAAACTATCCTCACGCGCCGATAACGCCGAACGGCGTCTTCTAGAGGTTATCAACATAAAAAAATTTGGATTAAATATTTATATATTATTTATTTTAGCTAGGTATTTTATTTTATAGAATTAAAGAACAGTAATAGGTTCATGCGGTGGGACTTACGCAACCTCAATACAGCTCGTATTGTAGAAGCGATCGAGCGGAACAAAGGCTCCAAAGTCTTTGCCAGAGATCTGTCTGCCAGAAAGAGCCAACTGTCAAAAGCTGAAGACCGAATGTGGCAGCATCGTTTCCGGGGCAACTGAGATTTTGAGTGAGATTGAGAGGTTCTATGGGCAGCTGTACACGTCATCGTTGGAGCCGCACGCAAGTGTGAGTAACGATCCAAGAGAGAGTCTTATCCGACATTATTCCGATGATATCCCGGACGTCAGTCTGAGCGAGATTAGAATGGATCTCCAGCACCTTAAAAACGGCAAGGCCCCAGGCGAGGATGGAATTACAGCGGAGCTTCTGAAAGCGGGTGGAAAACCGGTACTTGAAGTCTTTCAGAAGCTCTTTAATTCCGTCCTCCATGGTGGCATTACACCGGAGGCGTAGAGCAGAAGTGCGGTGGTCTTGTTCTTCAAGAAACGCGACAACGCTCTCTTGAAGAACTACAGACCGATTTCCCTTCTGAGCCGCGTCTACGTGCTGTTTTCGAGAGTCATTACGAATCGTCTCGCGCGCAGACTTGACGACTTCCAGCCTCCCGAACAAGCCGGTTTCCGAAAAGGCTTTAGCACCATAGACCACATACATACCATTCGGCAAATTGTACAGAAGTCCGAGGAGTACAATTTGCCACTATGTCTGGCGTATGTGGACTATGAGAAAGCCTTTGATTCCGTCGAAATTTGGGCGGTGCTGCAGTCCCTTCAGCGATGCCAAGTTGACTGTCGGTATATCGAAGTGTTGAAGTGCTTGTACAGTAGGGCTACGATGGCTATGCGAGTACAGAACCAGAGTACGAAACCTATCCAATTGCAGAGAGGTGTAAGACAGGGTGACGTCATATCCCCGAAACTCTTTATCGCTGCATTGGAAGATGTTTTCAAGCTTCTGGACTGGAAAGGATACCATATCAACATCAATGGAGAGTACATCACTCACCTTCGATTTGCCGACGATATAGTCCTTATGGCAGAATCGCTGGAGGACCTAAGCACTATGCTCAATGACCTCAATAGTGTTTCCCAACGGATAGGTCTTAAGATGAACATGGACAAAACAAAGATCATGTTTAATGTCCATGTCACACCTATGCCGGTAGTTGTTGGGAACACTAAGCTCGAAGTTGTTGACGAGTATGTTTACCTGGGACAAATAGCCCGACTAGGTAAGTCCAACTTCGACCGAGAGGTCAATCGACGGATTCCACTCGGTTGGGCAGCGTTCGGGAAATTACGGCACATATTCTCGTCAGGTATCCTCAAAACTTGAAAACGAGACTGTACACCCAGTCCGTGTTGCCAGTGATGACATACGGAACTGAGACGTGGTCCTTCACTGCTGGCCGGATGAGCTCAAGGTCGCTCAGCGAGCTATGGAGAGGGCTATGCTTGGAGTTTCTCTGCGTGATAAACTCAGAAATGAGTATATCCGCAGTAGAACCAGAGTGACCGACATAGCCCAACGGATTAGTAAGCTGAAGTGGCAATGGGCCGGCCATATAGCTCGAAGAACCGACAACCGATGGGGAAGAAAGGTTCTCGAGTGGCAGCCTCGTACCGGCAGGCGAAGTGTAGGGCGCCCCCCCCCCCCCCCACTAAATGGAGTGACGACCTGGTAAGATATGCAGGAAGTCGATGGATGCAGGTGGCTCAGGACCGTGCTTTGTGGCATTCTTTGGGGGAGGCCTATGTTCAGCGGTGGACTTGTGAAGGGCTGTAATGATGATGAATAGGTTCATACTGCGAGTAATCTTCATTTCATAGTTAAACATTTTGCTGCGTTGATATGATTCGCTAGTTTTTTTATATATTCTTCATCATCTCTAGTGTAAAAAGAAAAAAAAGAGCAGCCAGAAAATTAAAACGAAAATGGCTTATTAATAAAATCCAACATCTTGGATTGTTAAAACCGTTCATATAGGTAATCATTGTTTCGCATACTTGTGAGAGTAGGTACTTAAACAAAACTACAACTACGAAAGTGTTCATAATACTATTAGAAACTATTCCACTTCTGATGTTAGAAATTATTCTTAAAATGATTTTAATAAAATAATGTTACTCGTATTACAATTTACTTTGAAGGTTAATTGTTAAAAATAATAAGTGTGAGAGCGGATGTTCAACTTGCTCTCTTGCTTACGCAATTGATCATTATCAGGAATAAGACAGCGTACAGCACTACACATTCAGTATAGAACAAATACAGTTCAACCAACCGTAATATGTACCAGACACAATCACACATTGGTGTAACGTGAAGGACATGATTACATGATAACACCAAAGTATGCAAAGCAACAGCTACGCTACTTCTCTCGATGTAACACTCGGCAGCCTCTCAGCAACACGATCTTCCTTGCTTACACTAGAAGAACTACTACACCGTATCTCCGTGTGGAGGTAATGTTTTAGCCCAACGGGCATAATAACGATATGAGACTCGTAGAATTACAGACTTGACTGATCCCTCTTAGTCGACTGCGTGATACTTTATACTGCTAAAACAAGTGGGAGATTATAGTTCTACCTTCAATATTTCTTATTTTCTTTTAAAATTTTACCCGCATTCCTTACAATACTTATTTAATAATATCAACAATTATCAAACAACATGTAGGCTCACAGCGTACCTATGCCACAAAGATTATTCCGAGTCTTCTTAGTTGGGTAAACTTATGTCGTCCACATCCTATTGGTGACGTACTTTCCTCACAAGATTTATTATATTAACATATGTTACAGACCTTTTTTTCATTGGAACAAGATCTAATTCGTAAGCGACCAGTTGAGCAAACGCTTTGTTTCGGTGGTCAGTTGGTTCCCCGTTTTCAAAATTCAAAATCGAGTAATTGTGATACGTCACATTTATACTCATTAGAATCGAAAATGTTGCGTTTATATAAATTTCTCTTTATTTTGTCTAGATGTGACTTTTTTCCCATCAACATTATCAAGTTGATAATGTTGATCATCACATGGCTTTCTTTTTAGCGAACCAAATTTTCTCACACCGTCACTCAATAAACTTGGTGACGATGGTCGAGCCTCACCTTCCTAGACCACCAAGAGAAAGTCATTATTAATTATTAAGCGAAACAAATTACGATGCACTAGAAATAGTATGTAACTTAAAACCCCTCTCTTCCTTTCAACTACTAATTAAAAAACTACTTATTATACTTAATACATTTAAAATAGTAGACTAAATACTATTATTAAAAGTATTTTTAACTTTAAAAAAATCAGAAAAAAGGTTTTCAATCCCTGGCCATATTTCAATAATATTAAAAATATTAATATAAAAACCAATTTCGTTATTCAAAGTGTAATTAGAAATCTTTCTATAATGTGGAAAATATGCCTTACTATACTGAATAGAATAGAAACGAATTCACTTACTTTTAATAAAAATATTATTAATAAAAATTCACTGTTTTAATCACAAAATAACTTATTATATACAAATGTAACTTGGCCACAGAATACGCAGTCATTTGATATGGCGTAAACTGATAAGCGTCAATAAAATTCTGTCTAAACAAGCAAGAATCATTTTCATGTGCGGGAAACGCCGATCGGTGTCAAAGTGTTTAAATATGAGATGCGTCCGACGCCTATCGGAGTTAGCTCTTTATACCGCCCGTTCCTGCGTAATAAAGGCGATTTTTCGAGCCGCATTGAATGGGTTAATAGTAACCTTGGGAAAAATATGTCTTGATAATTACATTAAGCATACTTGTGTGTATTTAAACTAATTTAAAAAAAATCCGTGTAATCACGTTATACGTAATTTTTTTAATGCGCTTAGGGCATGCATTATTGGATTTACCGATAGTTTTTATTTAAACTAACAACTATCATGACATAAATAACCTAATGCGACAGAGTAGTTCTTTTCATGCAGGACAAACATGTGGTCATTAACTGTAACAAATTGTAAACAATCCTACCCTAGTGAATTCACTCAAGGTGCAACAGAATAGATCACTGTCTTCAGCCATTCTATTAAGAACGCGTAACATTTGCGTTAAAGGCGCCTTGTCGAGTAAATTGGTACCCGTCTGGAACACACGGCCTAATCCGCGCCAATATGTCACTATAATATTATTTTGTGTCCATGGACTATAGTAACCACTTGCCATTAGGTAACTTGTACCTTATTTTATTAATATCACAAAATGTGTATATGTTACCTGTTTCATGATTCCCGTTTTTTTCAAATTTGGAATTCTCATTTTCTAATTTCTCTTCTTCAACTTTAACAGATTCAAGGCTAAACATTTCGTTCTGACAATCATTATCTAGATCACATTCTACTGACCTGATATCTATATGACTAATTGGTGTGAATTGAATCTTATCTCTAGCCTCATGATGATTTGGTATTGACTGAAACCAAATTCTTTTGTTAAATAAGAGAAAAAGCCAGTGTAGTGGTGCTGTAGGAGAATCCATGCTATCATACCATCCCGCAGATGTCGTAAAAAGGGACAGAAGAAAACTGAAATAGGAGATGGGCAGCAGCATCTTCCTGACAACAACTACAAAAATAATAAAAACCGGACAAAGTAAGGGTTCCGACATAGAATTATTACCTAGTAGAAACGCAGTCTAGTACAAAACACGAGCGTTAAAGTGACGCAAGATCATTATGTTAGTGGGCGTGAGTTGAATGTGCCTACGCTCGTCACACGCACACATACACGCCATTCAGTGATACCAGTTTCTGGTGTTTGTAATCAAATTGTGCAAATCACTATTTTATTGATTAATTTTAAGTAATCGATATAATAAAGATTACGTATTACGTACGAAGATGTATTTTATGAGAATATAAAATTGAATAAAATAAACACGATAATGATGGTACTAATATAACTTTATTATACATATATTAATGGTACAAAAATGCAGACGTAATAAAATTTAAGAATATTATTAAACACAATTAATTTGCTCGAATACAATAGCAAATCAGCATTGTTGACAGAGCGCAGTGTTATTGTTTAGCGCCGATTCAAAAATTCTTTTTAATGGTTAAATACCCTTCTTGAGCAAATATTCTTACCTAATAGATTTTGGTACAGTGCTAACTATCATTTACAAAATACATTATTGAAAGGAAATACCATATCTTAAAGTAATAATTAAAAATTACAAGTGTTAGTGCAAAACTATTGTGTGTATTACCGACGGCATAACTTGTGTGGTGAAACGCGTAAGCGACACGGAATACACGGCGCTTGCGACTTTTTGTTCGCAAACTCCACGCCGAGTAACTAATACGCTCACAGATAAGTGTTTATTATTTATTATTATCTACCTGTAGTTAATCAGTACACCTTCAAAACCAACAACGTTTTTATAAGCAAAATGAGCAATTGCAATGCATGCAAAAAGAATGTAAAAACCACAGAAAGTATAGTGTGCACCCAAAAAACGTGTAATAAGCTATACCATTATCTGTGTGTGGGCTTAAAGGCTGACAATTTAAAAAAAAATGTATCCTGGAAGTGCCCTAGTTGCAAGGCCAAACAACCGAAGGGAAACAATAGCGACACACCCGTAAGGGTTATGCAGTGTTCGGATGACGAGGATGGAGCAGAAAGCAGGGATGATTACGTAATAACTCGACGTCGTCATCCGCGTTCTCCGGACTGCTTAAATCTCTTCGACTCAGAGTTTGCTAACAAAATGCGCAAAGATATATTGGACATAATTAGGAATGAAGTGCCTAGTATTATTAAAGATCTTATCTGCAAAGAATTCCAAGCTATTAGGGATAACATCAGTGAACTAGAAAAATCAATAAAATATATCGGTGACAAGTACGATGATATAATGAAGTCCATATCCGTAGCATCTGAGGACACCAAGTGCTTAAAAACAGAAAACTCCTCTCTCCGCAGCGATTTTAAGGATATGCAGAAAAAGATCTCGACAATCGAGCACGATTTTGCTAAGCAAGAACAGTGGGTCCGTCAGCAAAACGTGGAAATTGTAGGAGTACCAGAAAAAAGCAACGAATGTCTCATAGACATTCTTACAAAAATAGCAGAAAAGGCTGGCCACAAATTATTAGAAGCTGATGTAGATTTCGCTCACAGAGTTAAACCACAGCGATCATCCAACAACCAACTGCGCACGATCATCGCGCGCTTCAAATCGCGCCTCAATAAAGACACATTTTTGTCTGCAGTGCGAAAATGTAGGAACTTATCGACTAAAGATATATTGGCCACTGGCGATCCCAAAGTCATCTATGTGAACGAGCATCTAACACCACGTAACAAAAAACTTCTCCAAAAGCAAAAGCCAAAGAATCTGCTTATCGTTACGTGTGGACAAAAAACTGTCGGATTTACGTACGACGCAACGACAGCTCAACTCCACTGTTAATCTCCACAGCTTCAGATTTGAAAAAATTGTGTAGTCTCACTTAGTTTGTTAAACCAACTACATATATCTTCATCGTTAATTATCTTTTGGTTTGTTAGCTTTTTGTATTTTTGTAAAGTCTTAAAATTAAAACTTTATCTAAACATACACATACACATAAACTACACACACACCTTGTTCATTAAACCATCACCAAAAACATATTATACGTATCACTGACACATACACAATTCACTAGTTGCGACTCTAATAAGCACACTTTATATATTATGCTTACTTACAAATATCACATAACAAAACTGTATGTACTACATAAATGTATTAAGTTGACAATTCACATACAATAAAATTAAATCAAATAGTTTGAATCTGCAATACCAAAATGTAAGGGGTCTAAGAACAAAAACACAGGAGTTCTACAACAACATCTTGAACAATAATAGTGACATAATAATAGTTACAGAATCGTGGTTGCACGACGGTATTCTTGATGCGGAGCTCTCCGACTGTAGGTACAATATCTTTCGCCGGGATCGCGGCGGCAATAGACGTGGTGGTGGCGTTATAGTTCTGACTGCGGAACGGTTTTCTGCAAAGGTTCAACCCGATTGGTCTCATGATAATCTTGAATGTCTCTGGATTACGATAGATGCGAGAGACCTTGGCACTAGTCATAAGTTACACATTTGCGCAATTTACCTACCTCCAGACAGCATGTTGCCTCAACGTTTACAAAGTTTCACTGCTTTATTGTCTTTTGTTATGTCCTCAAATCCAGAAGATTTGTTTTTGATATGTGGCGATTTCAATCTTCCTTGTGTTCAATGGACATCGGATGGCCACACACTATTGAAAAAGGGCAGTACCGATTTGCAAGACTCTGCAGAGAACTTACTAAATCAGATTAGTATTCTTGGTCTTCACCAGCACAACTTACATGTAAACACTCACAATAATATTCTTGACCTAATATTTACCAACTTTATTGTAGAGGTTAGTAAATCGATTACGCCGCTCGTACAGGAAGATGTTTTTCATCCCACTCTCACAATTGACGCCGCGGACATCGTGACTCCTTGCATGTCACACAAAGGACATTTTAAATACCTATATTACAAGGCAGATTATACGAAAATCTGTAAGCATTTAGAGGAAACAAACTGGCAGGATACACTTAGTGTAGGGTCACTTGAGGACGCTGTATCGTGTTTCTACAGTCTAATATATGACCTAATTAATAAGTTCGTCCCATGTGTGTTCCAAAGAGCTAAGCAACAGTATCCTGTTTGGTATAATAAAGCTCTCATCAACATCATAAAGGAAAAAAATAAACTTCACACTTTTTGGAAGCTCCATCATAATCCAATCGACTATGATGCCTTTGCACTTTTGCGAACCAGAGCAAAAAAATTTGCTAAAGAACTTCATAAGGCCTATATAAAAAAATCTGAATACAATATTAAATCAAATCCCAAAGCTGTTTGGTCTTACATTAAAAATAAACGTCACAGAAGTTCGGGCTATCCTAAATATATGCAATATGGCAACAACACTCTGCAGTGCGGCCAAGACATAAGCATGGCGTTTGCAGATTTCTTTAGAAAAATGTTCAACGAGCCTGCTTCAACATACACTAATACCTCAAGAAAATGTCTATCATCTACTAATATAATAAGCGACATTCAGGTAACAGATGAGTTGGTGCACAAACACCTTAAAAGTTTAGACCTGACTAAAGGATCTGGCTCAGACAAAATACCACCAGTTTTTATAGTCAATTGCGCCGCTTCACTCTGTGTGCCCCTGCGAATCTTATTTAATAGATCTTTAAAAGAAGGAAGCCTTCCATTATTATGGAAGCAAGCACATATAGTACCCATACACAAAAAAGGACAGAAAAACAAAATCGAAAACTACAGACCAATTTCAATATTAAATACTTTTAGTAAAGTTTTAGAGAAAATAGTATATAACAACATATATCCAATATTAATGCCTTCCATTCCACCCGAACAACACGGCTTCGTTAAAGGTCGTTCAACAACTACCAATCTATCCCTCTTTATGGACGACGTCTTACGTGGGATGGACGGAGGCTTGCAGGTTGACGTGATCTATACGGACTTCGAAAAAGCATTCGACCGTGTGGATCATGTCATCCTGCTTCAAAAACTACAAGCACTCGGGATTTGCGGTCATTTATTAAGATGGTTCCAAGCATATATTTTTAATCGCAGCCAAGCTGTGATCATAGGTGGGTACAGATCTGATTATATAAACGTCCCTTCAGGTGTCCCGCAGGGATCTCTGCTTGGTCCTCTCCTGTATATAGCTTACCTGTATGATATAGGAACATGTTTACAACACGCTAAATTTCTTTTGTATGCAGACGACAAGAAAATATATATGAATATAAACTCAGAAAAGGATTGTCAGCTCCTCCAGGAAGATTTAAACAGGCTAGCTCTTTACTACAAAGATAACCGCATAACAGCTAATATCGACAAATGTATATCAATCTCGTTTACCCGTAAAATTAAACCTATACAATATTTTTACCACATTGACAGCTATCTCATATCAAAAACAAACAGCGTTAAAGACTTGGGAGTGACCTTAGACAGCAAACTAACCTTTTCAGAACACATTACATTAATAACCACGAAAGCCTACAAAAATCTTGGATTCATCATGCGTATCACTAAACCTTTTAACGATTTAAGTTGCATTAAAGCACTTTATTTTGCATATGTTCGCAGCGTGTTGGAGTATTGCTCTACTAGTTGGAATCCCCAATATAAAAAATATATCTCAGCCGTAGAGGGTATACAGAGTAGATTCCTGTGACACCTCAATTACCGTGGCAGGCGCAAGAGCGAAGACTATCATAGCTCTTGTCTGCATCACAAATTATTAACATTACAAGATCGTAGATGTAAAGCTGACATGATGCTGCTATACGAGGTTTGTACTGGCGCCCTTGACTGCCCACAATTGACCCAGCAGCTTATGAGTTTTTGTACCCCAAAGAAACGTACTAGAGTTACGGAATTATTTTATGTACCATCAACTTACACAAACTATGCAAAGAACTCCGTTTCAAATAGGATACTAAGAACATATAATAAATACTTCTCTAGCATTGACCCTTTTTGCATGACCAAGACGAAATTCAAAAAAGCTGTCTCTAAGATCTTGGCAGATGGTTTGACTAATAATTTAAATTAATTTGCTTACTAGGTTGAAGTTGCGACACACATACACATACAAATTATTATATCACAAACACACACACACACACACACACACACCCACGCGAGTACACACACATACACACACACACACACACACACACACACACACACACACACACACACACACAAAACTAGCGCTTAAAATATATTAAATATATTTTTTTTATTTCTTATTTATATTTCTGTACTTGTTTAAATAACTAAATTATTATTATTATATAGAAATTGACCTTTTTTGCTATACGCTGTATACTATTTGTTAACATTGCTGAAGACAACAAAAAAAATTAAAATTCATGCAAAAAAAATGTAAATCTATAAAGGCTTCTATATAACATAAAATGTTCTCTTGTTTATATATTGTTAAATATACAAGCTGTAGATTTTGTTACAATAAAAAAAAAAACATCGTGTAATGTTTAATTTTAACCGACTTCAAAAAGGGAGGACGTTATCAATTCTGTGTATTTTTTAATGTTTTTCACCTCAGAATTCTACAATTTCTAAGCCGATTTAGATTTGTTTATTTGAAAGGATATACACACAGATTGATCCAATATACACGCTGAAATTTTAATGGTTGTTTTCCCGAAGTCAAATGATATTGTCTTGGTAGTACAATAGATTTATTAAAATAAAAATTATTAGGATGTAAAAATGGCAGATTTACAATCGAGAAAAACAAAACTCGAATGCAATCTCAAACCAATAGCAATATCTCGTAAGTAGGTCGGGCATGCAGGATAGCTTATACCGTATTACTATAATAAAGTCTGAAAAAAAATTATTCGCTGGACGTAACGTAGTGTTACGTCTATCACACGCACTACCGCGCGCTTCCTACACAGTGAAGGGCCACTAATAAATGTTCAGAACATGAACTCTCAAGCTTAGTGATACGACATAAGCTAGTCTGGACGCCCGACTAGCTTGTGAGGTATTACCATTGTAAATCTGCCCTTTTTTAATTGTAATATTTTTTAATTTAATAAATTGACTACTATCGATACAGTATAAATTGGCTGCGGGACAACAACCATGGGTGTAAAGTAACATGTGGTTAGTAAAGGCGTTCTTATTAATAATCTCTTGATGTTGTAAATAAGCTTTAGTCAATAAACAAAGAAATTAAAATAAAATAGTTGCGTTAAAATGGCGTCGACGGATCGCTGATCACTCCGTATTAGTTTTAAGTAGGTACCTATTGTTAATATTATGTTAATACTTAGCGAAGTAGTGTATCTATATATAAACATTTGAGTTTTACACAGAGCGTTGCGATTAAACGTTTTAAACACAAATAGAAAATAAATATTTTTAACAGAAAATTGTGATTTTTTTTTTCCCCACAACTAGCAATATTTGTATTATGAGAGCTTAGGTAAGTATTTTTTTAGTTTTACGTACTTATAATGAATTAAATATACAAACTTATATGTGAAATGTAATATCATCACTTCTTTTATGTTTATCATCACTGTAGTGATAATATTTTACAACACAAACGGTCATTTTTACAATTTTTCGCGAGCTCTTCTCCGTAAGACGTGACGTTAGTTTTACTTGCTCCTGGAGGTGGGCAAAGTGTATCATTTTTGCGATTGGAACATTTGCTGAATGAAATCACTGAAATGTTCCGAAACACTGATATGTTTCATTTGGCTCATTTGGATCATGGACTCAAAAGATATAATATGTCGCGGGCGTTTATTACTGACTGATCAGTGAAATGTTATGTGGCAACAATGCTGAATAATATAAGTGCTTAGGTTATTTATTGTGTACCGTAATAAGATAGTATATAAAATCGATCCTCCTTCATACTTTAACAAAAATGTCATTATGTCAATTCATTATTTAAAAAAATGTCCATTTACACAAAACAACAATGTCTATGTACACAGAATTTTGTCGTAGTCTCATAACTCTAACTATATGATGAAAATTAAAAAGTAAGTCACAATAATCACTACGCAAAGAAATCCTAAACAGAACTCAGTATGTTTTCGTAAACAGGCGCTAATGAACATAAACAACTTGACAAGTGCCGCATCAACGTAAAATGACAACTTGTTAATGCAAACATTACATACAAAAAACGACCGTATAGTATTTGATACGTAAGCGCCTTAGTGGTAATTTTTACTTGCATGAATAATGACAGCGAAAATCCGTACGAGTTGAGTGATACACTTCTTATTTGTTATCTCTATCTGACTTGTATGGATTATAATTATTTCGCCCGCTCACCCGCCACTCGCGAGTCAATAGTTAAGTTAATTACTCTCTCAGTCTGTCTCTCTCGCTCGTGGCTCAATCGCCTAGCAAGCGACGCGTCGCGCGAAACGAGCACAGTAATGTTTCACTGTTCCAGATCCAAATGATGCATTTGAAACATCATTGTTACTGAACCAATTCCCGAGTATCGAGTCTCAACAATTTTTCGCAACAGATTCACGAATGCCGTAAATTGACAAAGATCTATCTTTGTTTACTGAGTAATATTACATATAGATAATATTTCGTTTATATACAATAGAGTAATATAATAATAATAATAATAAGCCTTTTTTATTCTGAACTTCTTGGTTAAATATGAATACTAGACATGTTCTTGTTTGTTATAATATGTCCCGACGCTCAGTTTGCCTTTTGGCATAGGCCTCCTCTAACATTTTCCACTGGGACCTGTCCCGCGCTACCCTTCTCCAATGATGTCCAGCCGTGAGTTTTAAGTCGTCTTTCCATCTTGTTTGTTGGCGTCCTCTACTTCTCTTGCAATCTCTGGGATACCAGTCAGTAATAGTTTTGCACCACTTCTCTTGTGGATCACGCATCATGTGACCTGTCCATCTCCACTTTTGTTGGTCTATTTGGGTTATTATATCAACAACTTTGGTTTTATCCCTTATTATGCTACATCTTACTCTGTCCTGTTTCCTTATTCCTGTCAAACTTCTCTCCATGGTTCTCTGACAGCGTTCCAACTTTTCTCTATGGTGTTTGGTGAATGCCCAGGTTTCGCATCCGTACGTAATGACTGGAAGTATACATGTGTTGAAAACTTTCCTTTTTATTTGCATACTTAGCTCCTTAGATTTTAAAACTTCTTTCAAAGACCAGTATTTCTTCCATCCATTTCCTATTCTTCGCTCAATTTCCTTAGTGGTTTGATCTTTGTGAGATATCATCTGTCCTAAGTAGATATAGTCTGACACATATTCGAGTGGTTGGTTGTCAATTTTTATAATTACTGGTTTAGAATTTGTAAGCAGTTTTGTTTTGTCTTTGTTCATGCTTAGGCTCACTTTCAGGCTTTCTTCATTTAATGATTCTATCATTTTAACAGGATGCGTCGGATTTTCCTCGAATAAGACTATATCATCCACAAATCTTAGGTTAGGTTCAGTTTTACACCCTGCACATTGCGACCGTATTCTTCCCAGTCTAGTTTGCGGAAGATACTTTCCAGAACAGCCGAAAACAGTTTTGGCGAAAGAGGATCTCCCTGTCTTACTCCCCTCTCGATCTTGAACTTTTTTTCCCAAGGTTTCGTTTCGCTTCGCCGTTCA